>JBBPTH010000007.1:0-639095 GCA_038094055.1 Chalciporus sphaerocephalus
CGGTGGAGCGTTCTAGTTTCATCCGTTCATAGGTTCTGCCGATATCCACATAGTTACTCAGAAGCTCTTGTACAGTTTTAGCTTCTGTCATATTTAGAATCTGCTGTTGATAAATGCGGAAGTCGACTGCTTTCTTTAGGATTGTTAAACCATGCTCTTCGGATATTCCCGATTCTCGGAAGAGAATGCTGAAGAGTTGCGAGAATGAATGAATGTCCATAGATCCTTGTTTGAGAGATTCCAATTTCTTCAAACTTTCGTGTGCAAGAACATCTATTTGGAAAAATTCTTTAACCTTTGTTTCTAGCTCTGTTAACGTCAACCATGCACGATCTCCTGGGATGATCGGAGGAGTTCCCGTGGGAATATTCTCGTTTCTTTCGCATGCTTCCAATGTTAGAAGTGCGAATCTAGAGGCTTTTCCGTTCATCCGTGAGAGGATTGCCACGGTGCGGAGCTGGTTTGTTTCCCAATGTTGTTGATTTGCCCATAGCTTTATTCTTAGCCACCATAGGCGGAAAGATGGGCGGCTTCCATCCCAATAACCTGGATCAGCTATCTTCTTGGTTACGTCTTTCTTCTTTTCGGTATTTGCCGCTGATTGTTCCAAAGCTAGCGCATTAAGCGCGTCAATGAGATCGGCTACGTCTGTTCCGTGAGACATGTTTAACTAGTTTTCTGATTGCGAGTCTGGAGTTTCAGCGATGGGATTCCTTCTTTGGTAAGGAGGCGGTGCAGATCTATCGGCGACTGAGATGCCGTAAACGGAAAATTGGTTTATCCGGGGAAAATTACGTGCAGAAGGGAAAATCGAGGGTTCTGACGATTCTGACTCTGCTCTTTGTAAATGAGGAGGGGAAATTTGATTTTGATTAGGAGGAGTAGGAGGCCTTATTTCTCTGGGGTAAGTAGGGGTTGGAGGCCTAACTCTAACTGGTATAACTTCTTCTTCTTCTTCTTCTTCTTCTTCTTCTGACTCTTGATTTAAGTCCTGGGGAGGAACCACTGGATGTATTTTGTACAAAGTATAAGTAATTTCTGCTGAACCGTTAAGGTCACCTAAGAACACTTGTTGGCCTAAGGTAAGGAAGGCCCCTGTGAGGAGGAAGAAGAGGGACCAATAGCCTAATCCTAGTTGGTACCCTAGGGAGGCGAGAGCGAGGAATATTACTTTTATAGGTATTATCCTTTCTATGTACGCCTCTTTTCTTTCTAGCCTTTCTAATCTCACTCCGTTCTGGTGGAAAATGATTTCCCGATCCGCTAGCCTCAGGGACAGGTCTTTGGCCAATAATCTGCTCTGGTGTTGCTCTGAGAAAATATCGAGATAAACGCCAATGGTCAGCTGGTGGAGTGTTGGGCGCGACGTGTTGGAAATAGTACCTTATGAAATTTACTTTAGATTCGACGGAGAAGGGGCGAACCAGTCGTAGATTTGCCCGTTGAAATCGGGGGCCTAGGGGAGCCCAATTAACTGGTTCGGGAAGAAGGGGGAGGGGTTCTAGGATTGGATTCTGCTCCCTATACTCTGGGAGATGATGCTCGGCTTCAAGGTCGAGCGGGTTCTGGCGAGAATTGATAAGCTTCGGCCTTGTATCTGGTAGTGGGAAGCTTACGAGGATGTTTAAGTGTCTTTGTAAGTTCTCTGGGTTGAACCTGCCGTAAGGTTCGACGTCGCTGACAGCGGGACTTGGTGAGCGCGAGAGTGGGGAGTCGGGTTGGAGGAGGACCGGGTGGTCGTTTGGATCGATGTCGGGGAGTGCCGGTAAGATGAGTCTATTTGGTCCAATAGAGACTTGGACGGCGGGGCTGGGAGAACGAGATGGATAGAGGAGGTCTTCGATCTCGCTTAAAGTTGGGCTGTAGGCACGAGGTGGGGCGACTGGGACTAGGAGTCGTTCGACGAGGTCTTCTTCGGTATGTTGAAGACGTTCGAAGCGTTCTTCTGCGGTGAGGAACTCTGGGAAATAATCGATGGGTGGGATGTAGGACACTAGTTGTTTCTATTAGTTGTCGCCCTTAACCCTTACTATGGGAAAGTTCTTACTTGCTATTGCTTATCGAGTACGGTTTACTTCTTCAAGGACTAGATCGAGTTGACTTGGCTTGCAGGTAGCTAATCTGCAAGGGAAGGTTAGTATAGTCTTGTTCTAATGAAACACTCAACAACTTACCAGAGCGTTAAAGTGCTTTGCTAGAACAATTGAGTAGTCAGGCTGCAGGAGAGCTGTTGAGGAGAACTCCAGGAGAACAAGACTGAGGGGGACGCCCTTCAGACTCCTGGTTTATATACTATTGGTGTGTTTGTACCTATTTGGTATGAACCTTAAATACTAGCCAATAGCAAAAGTAGAGCGCACAGCAATGCGCAGTAGCTGAGTAAGAACAATAGAAAAGATGAGTAATGCTGAGTAATGCTGACTGCGGCGCAGCAGCCTTAGTAAGAAAAGGTAAGCAAGAATGAGTAAGTAAGAGTAAGCATATATGACTAAGCGGGAAGAGTAGTCCGTGTCACGTGACTAGGTCATGTGATCAGATCACGTGATCAGTCATGTGACTATTGTACAAGAAATTCAACTAAGTCCAAAATGAAACTGAAACGTAGTGAAGTAAGTAAAAGTGTAGAGGAAGAAAGGTAAGAACTGTACCATTTGTAACATTACCTCCACAAGAACACTTAATGGACTTAGTCATTTCTTCACTTTTCCTGATTCAAATCTCCAGTCATTACTCCTTTTAGTTATATTAAATACATGTCAAACATGTGTCTTCTCATGTTCATTTTCATTTCCTCTTTTCTTCTTTGCCTCATATTCTACTCATGTTCTTCATTTCCATATGGCTATGCCATAGCCTCACTTCTTCCACTTCTCTTCTATTCTTATGCCTCATGTATCACAAAGGCTATGCTTTTTATTTCCATTCTACCAATAGCATATGTCTCTCTTATTAGCTTATCTTCAGGGTTATGGGTATTTTCTTTAGTAGTAGATAAGGACCAAACATGTACATACAAATCTATGAGTATATAAACCCCAAGGGCTAAGCTGGACATTTTCCAGTTTAGTTCACTTGGTCTTTTCTCCAAAGTCCAACTGTCCTATTTCAATCCTTCCCTCCTAAGTTTGAGTAGCACCTGATTGTCTTAGGACTTTTGAGTGTTTCAGACTTATCAATAGAAGAAGAATATCTCTGAGACAGAAATTAATCAGAGGGGGGCTAAGAACTAGCAATGTATTATGTAGATCTAGCTTGCAGAAATGATATAGCAAGAGGTCCTTTTTTATATACTCAAGAGAGAATGACATAGATCAAGGAGAGAGAAAGGAAAACAAGAAGAAAGGAAAAGTACTAAGGTATTCTATTGGTTGAGCAATATTATATCATAGACTATGAAGGAATATTGGGGAAGGATTACTTGCACAATTCTTAGTCTATTTGTACAGCAAGATAAATGAGATGGTTTAATAAGAGATCAAAAGTAATAAGAAAAAGAAAAAGATAGGGATAGATAAAAAAGTCATAACAAGTGACTATGTTGTAGCCTAGGGACTGAAATACTCGAAAGTCATAAGACAATCAGGTACTACTCAAACCTTAGAGATAGAGGGAGTATAACTGAGATACTTCACAAGACCAACTCTAGAGAAGAAGATCAAGTGAACTAAACTAGAGAACATCCAGTCTAGTACCTAGGTTTATATACTATTACAATATTTGTACATGTTTGGTCCTTATCTACTACTAAAGGAAATACCCATAGCCCTAAAGATAAGAGGGAATAAGACTATAGGCTAAATAGAAATAAATGGCATAGCCATGAAATGGAAGTAAGGTTATGATATACAGTCATATATAGCAATGAAAATAAAAAGAAGTGAAGCAAAGAAGTAAGTGTGGGAAGACATATATTGTATTGTGAGAAGTAAATATAATTAAAAGAAGAATGTGCAGAGATCTAGATCTGAGTCTAGACTTGATATTAGAAGATAAGATAAAAGTATGAGATAAGATGAGATAAGGTCAAGACAAGAAAAATGACTAAGTTCATAAAATATAGCAAAAGGAATTAAACCATAACACTACCCCCTTTCTATAGATTGACCTCCAGGCAATCAATTGTTGCTCTCTACCACTGTCTAATCTTTGTCTATAAGCCCTGGTATATTATCCCATATAGCTTCTACATTTTCCCATTGAATAGGGGGTTGTCTAGGTAACATAAATTCACTGTTGCATTAGACTTTCAAATGTGTAGCCATCTGTGTCATACTGGATGTGGTTGAGAAAGGCTATTATTACATTTCTGTAATACTGGAGATTACCATTCCATATTAGCTTGATAGTTATACCTTTGTGGATTTGGGCTATTCCATCTAGTAGTCACTTTATCACAAGTATGCAGATACAAAAGATGAAAATCAGCAGGGTAAAGGTAAGGGTTATAAATAATATGCTATTCCAGAGGACTGTGGTACAGGCAAGTAAGATCCATGCCATAGATAATGTGTGGCAGGGAAGAAGGAGCCATGACTGAGTGAAAGATTTAATGGTATTAAGCCAGGTAGTGGGTTCACAAAGGGTGGGTGTGCTCATAGATGAGAAATATTTGAGAGAGAGTTGATGAGGGTTGGGAACAATGTGGGTTAAAAGTTGCTGGGTCAGAGAGCTCAGCTATCCCTCTCTTTTATAGGTCAACTTCTAGGGTTCTCAGGCTGTTTGTGGAAAAGAAAAGGAAAATCAAGATTATCAATGGATAGGGTATGGAGTATGGCTGGATATCATTGGTGGAATTCCCATACAGTCTCCTTGATATTGGCTAAATTAGGTTGAGGTTCTCAGGTATAATCTGTTTTATTATAGCCCTTCCAGTAGATAAGATATTCCAGTTTTTCATGATAAAGATATGAGTCCACAATGTAGTCTACTTCTTATTCATTGTCTCTGTCTTCAGAAATATTCTCTGAGCCTGGGTATAATACAGGTCATCCAGATAGTGTTTCTCTATATGATTTAATTCTGTTGATATTGACTATAGAGTATATTCTCATAGTATATGGGAGTTTCAGTGTAACCACATTTGAACCAGCCAGACCAATGATTTGGTAAGGGCCTAGCCAATATTCTAATAGCTTCTTGGAAGTACATGTCAAATATAAGTTCTTCATGGATAGCCATGTCTGTTGGCCAATTTCATAAGATAAAGCTATAGAGTAGTGTCTATTAGCCTGTGATTCCATTTTATATCTTCAATGGTCTAAGCCATTGTGGTGGTAAATAAGTTAGCAGCCAGCATGTGTATAGAAATGTCCAGTGGTTCAACCTCTATTCTAGGTTCATAAGAACATATGATTACAAAAGGGGATTTCTTTGTGGCTGTGTAGGATTTGTATTTATGGGGAACTAAGCAATGGTGAGCCAGTCTGTCTATTTGTCTTGTTTTTCAAAGCAGAAGATTCATAGAAACTTTGCTACTTCTTTATTTACAATTTTTGATTGGCCATTAGTTTGTGAATAAAAGATAGTGCTTAGCTTGATATTAATGCCAAGTGTGTTGTTGATTTCTTTAGTGACTTTAGTGGCAAATTGTGGACCTCAGTCTGATGTGATTGATCTAGGCAAGTTATAATACTTTCAGATGTGGGGAAGGAGTAGTCAGTGTTGAAGAAATGAAGTGTTAGCTGCATACATGTGCTATACTATACTAGACAGGGGTATGTTAGACATATAGGGATAACCCCTATGTCATATGACCTATGTGACAGTCACCTGACATGATATCATATGATCTGTCACCCTTCATTTCTAGCATATATGTAATTGATTATCTTGATAATTGCTTATACAGTACTCTACAATGCTTATTAATGCTTACTAATAGCTTAGTGATTATCTTACCAATCACTCAGTCAGCATCTTACTAATGCTGACTAACATGATGACAGAAACTCAATCATGATAATAAAGCCTATCCCTGCTATTCTTTGTTGCTGGCTGCTATAGAGTAGCTAGCTCTATTTCACCTATCCTACTCTATAGACTATGAGTACTGCCTAGGCTTATAATTAGTTGTCTACTTTTGATGTCATTTCCTGCCTGGCATTGAGACCTTGAGATAGCTTTTAGTCTCTTGTGAATGTTTGCCATATTGACCTTATTCTGGTCAATAATAACTGGTGATATCTGGGCTGCCTTTGATAGTGCTATAATTACACTAGCCACAATGATTCTCTATCTCCCTGACTTAACTGGTATTGAATATAGCATAGCATAGTATAGACTTATACATTAGGATACTTTGACATAGCCATTATATACTTACTTTCTAACTTAACTTATCTGAGTTATTATAATACTCTTGCTATAACTACCACCATTGCTCTATAAGCTTACCACTTCTATATATCTAAGGTGAGTAACTGAGTATCCCTCTGCCCTCAGGAGGTTAGTACTGGGCCTTAGGGCCTTCAGGAATACTCCTTCAATAGGTTATGAACCCTGAGTGGCTCTAGCTACTCAGTACATCAATCATTGCATGCTTTTAAGTGGAAATGCTCTAGTATACAGTGATAGAGGTGTCTTGATGCAGTTTTACTGCTCAGACAATACTTTGATATGGAAATTGCAGCCCTCTCTTCCCAACCTGGACTATCAGGGTCCACAAGTACTGCACTGCCACTAGCTGGACCGGTAAAGATATCAAAGATTGTAGCAGATCCTGGAGACTATGATGGGTTAAAGGGAAAGAAGTTTGAAGAGTGGTGGATATGGGTGCATGCATGGCATGAAGAAAACTACGTCCTGCTCAGAGAAATAGGAGGCATCAAGGCAGTCCTCAGCTGAATAAAAGGTAGGGACACTGGTGATTTCTCATAGGCAATTATATCAAAGATACTTGATGGAGACTGGTACACGTGGCTGGAATTCAAAAAGATGATCACGGACCAGTTCCGGTCATCAAATGAACAAGAATACCACTGGAAAATGATTATCAGTTTAAAGCAAAGATCCCTGAGGATGGAAACATTCCTCACAAAGTTTGAAATGCATTGTGCCCTTGACAATTGGGACAATACAAGACATATCAAGCTGCTTGAGCAGAATGCTGACCAAGAGCTTGTAAAGAAAATCATTGTAGAAAAGGGATGCTACAATGACTACGATGGATTTATAGCAGAATTAAGGAAACTTGCTGACAGAAAGCAGCTGCTTGGCTTCATTACCAAAGGAACGGCGCAGTGCGCCACAACATGTGATCCCAACACTATAGACATTGATGCGGTCAACACTAAGGCCCCTCTCGGCAAGTGTTACAACTGCCAAGGGGATCATTATGTAAAGAACTGCAAGAAACCCTAGGTGCAATGCCCTGAGTGCAAACTCCTTGGGGGTTCACACAAGAAGGACTGCAAGAAGTGGTCAAAACAAATTCATGCCATGAGCACAAAGGAACCATCCAGTAATGACATTAAACCCACACAAGTGAGTACCTCTGCAACAGGCAAGGGAAAGCAAAAGGAAGGCTCGGATCTGCCAAGGGCAATTCAGGGCATGTCATTTGAACAAGCTTGGGCCTGGTTCTGAGATTATGAGGATCTCCCCTCAAAAAATAGATAACTCTTCACATGATTCTGAAATACTCGAAAGTCCTAAGACAATTAGATGCTACCTCAGAAAGGGTTATATTGTCCCTTCCAAATCAGAACAAATGTCCCTGGCATTTTTTGTCCCAAAGAAAGATGGACACAAATGGATGGTACAGGATTACTGTTACTTAAATGAACACATAGTCAAAAACAACAACTATCCACTGCCATTGATTGGCTAACTTATTGATAAGCTCAAAGGAGCAAAATTATTTACAAAAATGGATCTAAGATGATCACAGAATATTTGGATGAACCTTTTAGTCACCTGGAAGTTGACTTATAGAGAGGGGGTAGTGTTACAGTTCATTACCTCCACAAGCACATTCAATGGACTTAGTCATTTTTTCTCTCTTTTCTGATCTAAATCTCCAGTTATTTCTCCTTTTAGTTATATTAAACACATGTCGAACATATATCTTCTCATGTTCATTTCTGCTTCTTCTTTTCTTCTTTTCCTCATGTTCTTCATTTCCCTATGGCTATGCCACAGCCTTGCTTCTCTTCCATTCTTATGCCTTATACATCACAAAGGCTATGCATTTCATTTCTGTTCTTCCAATAGCATATGTCCCTCTTATCAACTTATCTCTAGGGTTATGGGTATTTCCATTAGTAGTAGATAAAGACCAAACATGTACATACAAACCTATAAGTATATAAACCCCAAGGGCTAAGCTGAACATCCTCTAGTTTAGTTCACTTGGTCTTTCCTCTAAAGTCCAACTGTTCTATTCCAGTCCTCCCTTCCTCAGTTTGAGTAGCACCTGATCATCTTAGGACTTTTGAGTATTTCAGCACATCTATAACTGTCAACCCTTGCACTGTTATGGATAGAAGACCCCTATTGAGATTTTCATGGGAGATAAATCTGATATCTCCTATTTCAAGATCTTTGGACATCAAGCATACATCTTCATTCCCAAAGAACAGAGAGCAAGCAAACTTGCTCCCAAATCTGAAGTGATGACCTTTATTGGTCATGAGAAAGGCACCAAAGGCTATTACTTCTGGTCATCTACTTACTGATGTATTATTATATTCTTCACTATCATATTCAATGAGATGAAGTTCCCTAATTGTCCTGAAGAAAGGAAAGACAAACTTACCTCTATTTCACATCACTCTGATGATGATAAAAACTCCGAAGATAATGACCCAAAAGACTTACCAGACAAGATTCTAGACTCTTCTCTAGATAAATTTCCCAACTTAGACTTTCAAGATCCATCTAATAATAATCTAGACAATGAAGGTGATGATTAGCAACCATTATCTGCATTACCTTCTCAAACATCTCCAAGAAGAGATGCTGACTTGCCCTTACCTCTACTTCTGCCACAGAAATCTATATCTATAGCTTCAAAGCTCAGATACTCTGCTTGGATTCCTGAACTTAATATCTAGCCTGACAATGCCTATAGTGATTGTCCTGCTGTTGAAATCAAAAGAGATATCAGAGCTAGCCAAGATCCAATTTAGGAGGAGCAAGATAACCCTATGCTTGATACAAAAGAGGAAGAAAAATTCCATCCTGCTCAATTGGCAAATAAGGAAGGAGGAAGAAGACCCTGGATAAATGTACAGTGATAAATGGATATGTCATCATCTGAATGCAGCTATGACTCTGGAAGACATCCCCAAACACTACAAGAATGTTACAAGACTTCCAGACACTAAGTGCACAGAGTAGATGAGCACAATGAAGGATGAAATTAAATCCCTTATAGATTGTAAAGTCTGGAATCTTGTGGATCTTCCCAAAGGTTATAAAACCATCAAAGAAAAATGGATATTTGCTGTTAAGAGTAATGGCCACAAGAAAGCAAAATTTGTTGCTAAAGGCTTTACTCAAGTCTTTGGAATAGACTATGAAGAAATCTTTGTATCTATTACAAGGTTTGAATCTATCCAACTCCTCCTAGCTCTAGCTGCACTTGAAGATTGGGAACTTGAGTCCCTAGATATCAAGACTGCCTTTCTATATGAAGAACTTGATGAGGAGATCTACATAGATTAACCTAAAGGCTTTGTAAATAAGGGTTGAGAGAAGAAAGTTTGTCAACTTAATCAAGCCATTTATGGCTTGAAGCAAGCTGCACTATAATAGAACAAGGTACTGTACCAGAGTCTTAAAGACCAAGAATACAAGAGACATTCTCTGATCCCAGTGTCTATGTCAAGATCATTGGATCTGATATTATCGTTATGATTATCTATGTTGATGACACATTGTTAATGGATAGTAACAGGTTCCTTATCCTCAAACATAAGAATAAGTTTATGAAGACTTGGGAATGTGGTGATCTAGAAGAAGCTAAAGAGTTTCTAGGAATCATATTATCCAAGACCACAAGAAGAGAACTCTACTCCTTGATCAATCTGCCTATGTCAAGAAAGTGGTCAAGAGATTCAGTTTTGAGAATATAAATTCTACTCATACTCTACTTCCCTCTAATTATAATCCAGAACCATCACAATCTTCTATACCAGATATCACTTTCTCTGTGATCAAGATGTCACAATTCTCTGCTAATTCTACACAGGAACATCTGAAGAAAGTGCTGTACGTTCTTTGCTATCTTGCAGGAACTGTTAACTATCACATCAAGTTTGATAGTAGTAAGCCAAATGGTGATATCTTTGTATATTCTGATTCAAATTAGGCAACCAATATTAAGTCAAGATGATCTACTGCTAGATATGCCATCTTCCTGGCAAATAGTATTGCATCATGGTTATTAAGATGCCAACCAAGAGTTACAGGATCTTCTATAGAAGTAGAGTATATGATTCTCTTGGATACAACTAAATAGTTGAAGTTTATCCAGAATCTCTTCTTGGAGATTGGAATCAACCTTTTACCTCTTTCTATCTGTGCTAACAACCTTGGAAGTATCTTCATGTCCATAAATTCTGTCCAAGAAGGAAGACTCAAATACATTGATCTTTATTATCATTATATTTAGGAGTCTATCCTTGAATTCAACAAGATCAAAGTCTTCCAAGTCTCAATTGAGGATCAACTCACTGATATCTTTATGAAAAACCTCACTTGGCAGAAATTCAAGCTCAACTACAAGTGATTGGGACTTCTTCTATATTTTCAAGATAACACTTGAGAAGAAGTGTTAAAGAAATGAAGTGTTAGCTGCATGCATGCACTACACTATACTAGATAGAGTCATCTGATGTGGCATCACATAATCTGTCACTCTTCATTTCTAGTCATATGTGTGATTGATCATCTTGATAATTACTTATATAGTACTTTGCAATGCTTATTAATGCTTACTAGTAGCTTAGTGATTATCTTACCAATCACTCAGTCAGTATCTTACTAATGCTGACTGATATAAAAATGAAAACTCTATCATAATGATAAAGCCTATGCAATATCTTATATATCTGCATATGCTCTTACAGCTATAGTATAGTAGATACAGTTCTGTATAATAGTATAAAAGGGCTTATTCTTCACCCTTCAATCTCAAGTTGCTTTCACCCAAGTTAGTGACTTACAAGAGCTATCACAAGCTCTTTTTACCTCTCAAGTCAAGTCCCTTCAAGAGTAAGTTCTCCTACTCTTTTATCCCTGCCATTCCTTGTTGCTGGCTACTATAGAGTAGCTGGCCCTGTTCTATCTATCACACTCTATAGTTAGGCAGTATCAAGTGCCAATACTTCTTTAGTGTAGGGCATAAGCTCAACTTCCTTGGAGAAGCAGTTGACAACTGTAAGAATGGCCGTATGACCATAGAATAGGGATAAGTCAGTGATGAAGTCCATAGTGATATGTTGTCATGGTCCCTTAGTGACTGGAAGTAGTTGGAGAAGATCACTGGGTACCTGATTTGAACTTTTGAATCTTTGACACATATTGTATCTAGCAATGTAGTCTTTGACAAAAATAGCAAGCCTAGGCCACATATAATTATGGCATATAAGTTCTAGGGTTTTCTCATAATCAGGATGTCCTGCTACTAGTGTGTTATGA
Source organism: Chalciporus sphaerocephalus (assembly GCA_038094055.1). Classification (NCBI taxonomy): domain Eukaryota; kingdom Fungi; phylum Basidiomycota; class Agaricomycetes; order Boletales; family Boletaceae; genus Chalciporus; species Chalciporus sphaerocephalus. The sequence goes on from JBBPTH010000007.1 coordinate 11,644, forward strand.
TAGACAGATTATGTTCATTAATAAGAGATTGTTATCTGGTACATAAAGTCTATTTTTATCATTATAAGGTATCCTTCTCTATTCTTGGTAAAGTTTTGCCTGTACAACCTTTGTACCTCATGTTCTAATACTTTGTACTATGCTAAAAATATTCTTTGTTTCAGCATAGCTTTTTCATCATTCAAAACAACTGTGTGAATGTTCTCTGGTGAAATAACAAGCATGTCTTTGTTGTCATCCTCTATGCCCTCTGTGTGATCTTCATAATATAAGAGTGTATTGGCTTTTGCCATAGAAGCACTAGGTTTATGGACTCAAACTATGTTGAATCTGGAAAGGTATTGTACCTATCATGCTTGTTGGTGATTGAGATCTTGTCTCATCATAAACTATTACAGATTTATGTGGTTGTTCCATATTTCAAACTGATGTTTAGTTCCTTCTAGGTAGTAATATCACTGCTCTAGTACCTGAATGACTAAGAGTATCTTTTTTGTTGGCAATAGAGTAATTCTATTCTTGTGAGATCATAGAGTGGAAGGAGTAGACAATAGGATACCATTTGTTATTCTTGAGAACTATTAGTATGGCATCTGTTATGTAATCTGATGTGTCTGATTCAAGATAGAAGTGACTGTCTAAGTGAGGGAGGGCTAGAACAGGGGTGGTAGTAAAGCAATGCTTGAGCATGTCAAATGCTAGTTGATATTTCTTATCCCAGACAAAGAGTTGGTCCTTTTTGGTTAGATTATTTAGCAAACATACAATCTGGGTATAATCTTTAATGAATCTTTGATAGAAGTTGGCTAGACCAAGAAAGCTCCAAACTTCTTTTATATTCTTTGGTTCTGGCCATTCTAGAATGGTGAAGAGTTTCAAGTGATCCATTTTTATCCCATCTTTCCCCATAATCATTCTGAGCAAATCTACTTCTGTGATATGAAAAGAGTATTTCTCCAGTTTCACAAATAAATCATTTTCTTCTAAGCAATAAAGGACTTCTAAGACAATTTTGTCATATTCTGCTTGGTCTTCTATTTTTGTGAAGATTAGCAGATCATCTATATATATAACCACTATATCATCCATATCTGCAAAGATTTTACTTATCATTACTTAAAAGATAGCTGGTAAATTGCATTATCCAAAGTACATGACTTTAGGTTTGTAGAAACCTTGGAAATAGACAAATATAGCTTTCTATTCATTGCCTTCCTTGATTCAAACATTATTGTATTTCTATCTGAGATCTATCTTTGTAAATAGTTTTGCTTCTTTGAGCTTGTTGATAAGTTAACCAATTAGTAACAGAGGATAGTTATTTTTAACTATGTGTTCATTTAGGTAATAGTAGTTCTGTATCATATATTTACATCCATCCTTTTTAGGAACAAAGAAGACAGGCAACATTTGAAGGAATTTGAAAGGGACAATATACCCTTTTCTTAACTGGTCATCAATGAAGTTGAAAACTTCCTTTTGTTCTTCATTAGATAAGGGAATAATTCTGCCTTTCTTGGGTTTGAATATATATTTGAGCTCTATGGTATGGTCCCAAGGTTTATGTAAGGGCATCCATTCTGGAGAATACTTTCAGATATTGATGATATTCTTTGGGTACCATTTCTTCAACAGTTTTTTCTTTCTTTTCCTAGGGAACACTTGCATCTAGAGTATGAATAGTGATATATGCAGTATATTAGGAGTCTTGTTGATGATGATTTGGATCTTCTGTATGAATAGAGGAATTAAGCACAGGTTTATTATCCCTATCAAGCACACCAGAGGATCCCTCTGACAGTGAAGTAAAAGAAATTGATTTTGGATTTTGATCTGCAATATTCATAGGATCTTCTTCCTTAGGAAAAGAGAAATATAAACCCTTCTCACATCCATTCATAAGGAAGGGGAATTATTCTCCCAACTTAGAAGCAATGCCTTCATAATCTTTGAACCAGATATAGGCTTTATTGAATGACATGCCTTGGACTGCACATGACCAGTCTCTGGACTTTCCTTTAGCTAGATTGGCATCAAAGTCTTCTTCTTTCTATGTGGGTTTAATATCATCACTAGATGGATCTTTGGTGTCTACGGCATATATCTGCTTAGGGCATTTTTTGCAATTTTGTCTATGGGAACCTCCAAGAAGTTTGCATTTGAAGCATTGAGTACATGATTTAGGGCAGTCCTTTATGAAATGATTGCCCTGATAGTTATAGCATTTTCCACAAGGATATATTCCTTATTTGATATTAACAGTATCAATATTCATAGCATTTGAGTCATATGTAGATACACAAGAGATAGTGCTATCTTTGATATAGCTAAGAAGGTTCTTTCTTTCAGCAAGTTTTTGTAATTTGGCCATAAACTTAGGAGGGGAGAACTGGAATAGGATGGTTGGACTTTGGAGAAAAGACCAAGTGAACTAAACTAGAGGATGTCTAGCTTAGCCCTTGGGGTTTATATACTCATAGGTTTGTATGTACATGTTTGGTCCTTATCTACTAATAATAGAAATACCCATAACCCTAGAAGATAAGAGATAAGAGAAACATATGCTATTGATAGAGTAGAGATGAGAAGCATAGCCTTTGTAATACATGAGGCATAAGAATAGAAGTGAAGTGAGGCTGTGGCATAGCCATATGGAAATGAAGAACATGAGGAAAAGAAGAAGAAGCAGAAATGAATGTAGGAAGACACATGTTCTATATAACTAAAAGAGGAAATAATAGGAGATTTAGATTGGGGAAAAAAAGAAAAAATGACTAAGTCCATTGATTGTTCTTGTGGAGGTAATAAACTGTAACACTACCTCCTCTCTATAGGTCGACTTCCAGGTGACTAAAAGGTTCATCCAAATATTCTGTGATATTTTCAGAATGTTTCTCAAAGAGATAGCAAAGTCTTTCTTGTTGATGGATAGGGCCCAAGATGCCGCTGGGTTTTTAAGGTGGAATTCTCTCATGCTTTCTTTTGCATTAGAGAGATTAGCCTTTGGTTCCCATGTACAATCTGTTTTGTCATAGCCCTTCCAATGCACGAGGTATTTGAGTTTGCATTGCCATAAACAGCTGTCCATGATGTAGTCAACTTCCTATTTATTGTATCTATCTTCTATTATGTTTACTGGCCCTGGTCATGATACAGGTTGCTCTTCTAGGGTCCCATGATAGGGTTTAATGTGGTTAATGTTAACTGTGGGATGAATCTTCATGCTGCAAGGAAGTTTTAATTTTACTGCATTTGGTCCTGTCAAACCAGTGATTTCATAAGGTCCAAGCCATCACTCAGACAGGTTTTTAGATGTGTGTGTCAAGCACAGATTTTCTGTACTAAGCCAGACTTGCTGGCCAATTTGGTATTCCAGCACAGCCAAATGGTAGTTGTCAGCCTGCACTTTCATTTTTTCTTTGGCTTTAGTCAAGTTATTTTTAATGTCTTCAATGGTCTGAGCTATTGTTGTGGTAAATAAATTAGCCACCGGGGCCTCAGTGGGAACTTTTGGAGGTTTGACCCCTATTCTTGGCTTGTAAGAGCATGTAACTGTGAATGGAGTCTTTTTCATTGCAGCATGGGTTTTATTGTTTATAGAAAACTGGGCAATAGCTAGCCAATAAGCCCATTTATCTTGTTTTTTGAAGCAGAATATCCTCAGGAATTTTCCTACTTCTTTATTTATGATTTCTGACTGTCCATCAGTCTGCAGATGGAATACCGTACTAAGCTTGGTATTAATACTAAGGGCATTGTTAATTTCATGAGTAATCTTTGCTGCAAATTGTGAACTGCGGTCTGATGTGAGCATCTTAGGTAAGCCATGATGCTTCCAGATGTGGGAGAGGAAGAGTTAAGCTATGTCTAGTGCCGAGACTTCTTTAGTACAAGGCACCAACTTGACTTCCTTCAAGAATTGGTCAATGACTGTCAGTATCACCATATAACCATTGAAAAGGGGGAGGTCAGTGATAAAATCTACAGTGATATCTTGCTAGGGCCCCTTAGGGGTGGGAAGAGGTTGTAATAGACCACTAGGTGCCTGATTCAAACTTTTGAATCTTTGACACATGTTGCATCTAGCAATGTAGTCTTTAATGTAAGTGGCAAGTCCAGGCCATATGTAGTTGTGCTGAATTAATTCAAGCATTTTTTCATAACCATGGTGACCAGCACTTGGCATATTGTAGTGTATGTGGACTACATCTAGCCGCAGTAAAGGTTCATCCAGAACATAGAGCCAGTTCTCAGGATCATAGAGATAGCCATCATGTTTTTCAACATATCCCTGTTTGTACAACTTTTGTACATCTTTTTTGTGTACTTTGCACCATGCTAAAAATATTTTTTGTTTTATTTGTATCCCTTTATCATTCAAAATGACTGTGTAAATGTTCTCCGGGAAAATAACAAGAACTCCTTTGTTGTCATTTTCTATGCTGATTTGGTGGTCTTCTTGTTGTGAGAGAGCATCGGCTTTTCCCATAGAAGCTCCAGGCTTGTGAGCCCAAACCATGTTGAACCTAGACAGGTATTGCACCCATTACACTTGTCTCCAGTTGAGATCCTGTCTAGTCATGAACCATTGCAAATTTGCATGGTCATTCCATATTTCAAATTGGTGTCTAGTACCTTCTAGATAATGATGCCATTACTCCAGTGCCTGTATGACTGAGAGTATTTCTTTGTCAGTGATAGGATAGTTCCATTCCTGCAGGGTCATAGAGTGGGAAGAGTAGGCAATGGGGTGCCATTTGTCATCTTTGAGGACCAAGAGCATGGCGCCAGTTGCATAATCCGATGCATCTGATTCTACACAGAATTGACAGTCTAGATCAGGAATGGCTAAAATAGGAGCAGAGGTGAATGGTTGTTTAAGCATATCAAATGCTAATTGGCATGCATTTGTCCATTCAAAGAGTTGGTCCTTTTTGGTTAAATCATTTAGCGGATGTGCAATCTGTGTATAGTTCTTGATGAACCTTCAATAGAAATTTGCTAAGCCCAAGAAGCTCCATACTCCTTTTACCATTTTTGGTTCTAGCCATTCTGGTATAGCCAAAACCTTACTCTGATCCATTTTTATCCCATCTTTCCCTATGATCATCCCAAGAAAATCTACCTTGTCAACATGGAAAGTGCATTTTTCTGGTTTTATAAATAAGTCATTTTCTTCTAGCCTGCAGAGAACTTCGAGGATGATCTTGTCATGCTTGGCTTTGTTTTCTGTTTTTGTGAAGATCATAAGATTGTCTATATATACAACAACCATGTTATCTATGTCTGTGAAGATCTCATTCATCATTGCTTGGAAGGTGGTGGGAGAATTGCATAAACCAAAGTACATCACTTTTGGCTTGTAGGATCCTCTGAAGCATATGAAAGTGGCCTTCCACTCATCACCTTCTTTGATCCTTACATTGTTATATCCCCATCTTAGATCTATTTTTGTAAACATTTTAGCTCCTTTGAGCTTGTCAACTAGCTGGTGTTATGGTTTATTACCTCCACAAGCATGTTCAATGGACTTAGTCATTTTTCTTCTCTTTTCCCGATTCAAATATCCAGTCATTTCCCCTTTTAGTTATATTGAACACATGTCTTCCCACGATCATTTCTTCTCCTTCTTTTCTTCTTTTCCTCATGTTCTTCATTTCTGTATGGCTATGCCACAGTCTTGCTTCTTTATTTCTCTTCCATTCTTATGCCTCATGTATCACAAAGGCTATGCTTTTCATTTCCACTCTTCCAATAGTGTATATCTCTCTTATCAACTTATCTCTAGGGTTATGGATATTTCTATTATTAGTAGATAAGGACCAAACATGTACATACAAGCCTATGAGTATATAAATCCCAAGGGCTAAGCTGGATATTCTCCAGTTTAGTTCACTTGGTCTTTCCTCCAAAGTCCAACCATTCTATCTCAGTCCTCCCTTTCCTTTGTTTGAGTAGCACCTGATTGTCTTAGGACTTTCGAGTGTTTTACTTGAACTAAACTGCCACCCCATCACCTGCTACTCCCCTGCACCACTTGTAAACTGACCTCAAGTGCATGCCAAGTCCTCTAAGAAAGTAGTATCTCTATTGATAAAGCTTCAGTAGTGTACTTCCCTACTTTTCATGCCACTCTTCGGGGCTTTTGTAGTAACACTAGCAACCCAGTGCCAGGCATTAGATTAGACCACCCCCACATAGCATCTGTAGCCATAGGACCTAGCAGGACACAAGCTGTCCCTATAATAGTTAAGACCAAAGAGCCAGACACTGAAGCAGAAGTTGCTCAGGTCTCGGTGGATGAAGAAGTTCCAGCCAGACTTCTCTCACAGTTCTCCCACACCCTCAGGGCCTTTGATGCCTTGCAGCCAGAACAGTTCTATTTTGGACTGGACTCAGAAGGCGAGGAGGCAACCTATCACGACTCCTATCTAAGCGTAGCCCAAGCCCTCCTACTAGACAGGACACTGGGCATAGATCTCCCCCGAGAGAATGAGCTAGACCAACTCTCGGAGATAGAGACCAATTCTGGGAGAGTCGAAGAAGAAATCAACCCCAATGACCATACTCCTCAACTGTGTGAATGCACACCCTCCCTTGCATCCCACACATCACCAGCATCCACAGAAGAACATGGGTTGTTAGAGAGTGAGTCCTCATTAGTATACCAAGGGTACACTACATTTGACTTTAGAAGAGGTCTAGAAGATTTTGGAGATAGGTTCAGGGTAGTCAAAAGAGAAAAAGAAGAATCAGTGGTGTCAAAGGATCCACCTAAGAAAAAGAAGCACATGGTAAAGAAGCTGGCGCAGTTTAGAGCTAAGATCAGGAGACCGGTCATAGGAGACCCAAGACCTGACAGACAGTTTACTAAAATTAGCTTAAGGCCTAGAAACCCCACCAAACCCCTTCCCCGCTACAAATATTAATTAATAAAAATGTCTACTTCCCTCCCACATGACTTGGCTGCAATTCTCAGCTCAATGGCACTGGATGTAGCAAACCCACAAGCCTCTGTGTTAGGAACACAACTGAGGCTGTTCCTAGAGCAATAGGCAGATACAATGCAGGTGCTGGCAAGAGAAAACTTGTGCCTGGAGCAAGAAATTGCAGATCTCTCTGCCCAGTCTGGACCATCAGGGTCCACAAGTACTGCACCACCACTGGCTGGACCGGTAAAAATATCAAAAATTGTAGCAGATCCCAGAGACTATGACAGGTCAAAGGGAAAGAAATTTGAAGAATGGTGGATATAAGTTTGTGCATGGTGCAAAGAAAACTATGTCTTGCTTAGAGGAATAGAGGCATCAAGGCTGTCCTCAGCTGAATGAAAGGCAGGGATGCTGGTGATTTCTTATGGGCAATCATGTCAAGAATTCTTGATGGAGACTGGTACACATGGCCAGAATTTGAAAAGATGATCATGGACCAGTTCTGGTCATCTAACAAACAAGAATATCACCAGAAAATGATAACTGGTTTGAAACAAGGTTCACTGAGGATGGAAACTTTTCTCACAAAGTTTGAAATATATCAGGCCCTACACAACTAGGATGATGCAAGGCACATTGAGCTACTTGAGCAGAATGCTGACCAAGAGCTCGTAAAAAAGATAATCATGGAAATAGGATGCTATAATGACTACAACAGATTCATAGCGGAATTGAGAAAACTGGCTGATAGGAAACAGCTCCTCAACTTCATTATGAAAGGGACAGCACAGCATGCCACAATACGTGACTCCAATGCAATGGACATTGATGTGGTCAATACCAAGGCCCCCCATGGCAAATGTTACAACTGCCAAGGAAATTACTTTGTCAAGGACTATAAGAAACCCCAGGTGCAATGCCTAGAGTGTAAGCTCCTCGGGGGATCCCACAGAAAAGACTGCAGGAAGCAGTCAAAACAAATTCATGCCATGAGCACAAAGGAGATGTCCAGTGATAACGTTAAACCCACACAAGCAAGTACCTCTGCAACAGGCAAGGGAAAGCAAAAGGAAGGTTCTGATTTGCCAAGGGCAATACAGGGCATGAGTTTTGAAGAAGCTTGGGCCTGGTTCCGAGATTACAAGAGTCTTCCCTCAAAAAAATGAATCACTCTTCACACAATCCTGGGTGTGTGAAGGGTTCCCAATTTTCTTTGCTTGATATAGAAAATCCCACAGATGTCACAGATGATAAATACAAAAATAACTTTACTTACTTTACCACATCAGAGGGGCCTCCTAGTAAGCTTGGCCAGAATGTTAATCCAGTGCTTAATTCCTCTTTTTCCTCCTCCAAAAATGAAATCCCAGAAGGGTCTCTCATCTGGTCAAATATGGTGGATAGAGAGATCAACTTACAAATCTCGATTCGGCCTAAAGAAGGTCAAACGTTTACACCCCTTGATGCTCTCCTGGACTTGGGAGCAAATGCTATCTTTATCAATCACCAATGGGCAAAAGACCATTACGTTCCCTTACAAAAACTCTACCATGACATTTCTGTCTATAATGTGGATGAAACAAGAAATTCTCCTGGATCTATCACACACTCTGCAGAATTAATCATTGATTATATGGGACAATGGGAAATGGTCTTGGCAGAAGTAATGGACTTAGACAAGAATGCCTTCATCCTGGGTTTCTTATGGCTACGTCGCCACAATCTGGAAATCAATTGGCAGAAGGGCATAGTAAAAATGACGAGATATCCAAACTCATGTGCCTTACTCTAAGAAAAAGAAAACCTCCATATAGAGGATCTGGATCACCATGAAAGAGATGCCCAATATACTGCCTACACTATTATCCATGCACTAGATATAGTCCCAAAAGAAAAGGAAAAGACTGTTGAAGAAATGGTGACAAAAGAGTATCACAAGTTCCTGAAAGTTTTCTCAAAAGGAGAATCAGAGTGGATGCTCCTATAAAAGCCGTGGAACCATGCTATAGAACTGAAGGACACATTTAAACCCAGAAAAGGAAGAATTATACCATTATCAGATGACAAACAAAAGGAAGTATTGGACTTTATTGATGATCAACTCAGAAAAGGTTATATTGTCCCTTCCAAATCAGAACAAATGTCACCGGTATTCTTTGTTCCAAAGAAAGACGGGCACAAATGGATAGTACAGGACTACTATTACCTAAATGAACACATGGTCAAAAATAACTACCCACTGCCATTGATCAGCCAACTAGTTGATAAGCTCAAAGGAGCTAAAATGTTCACAAAAATAGATCTAAGATGGGGGTATAACAATGTAAGGATCAAAGAAGGCAATAAGTAGAAGGCTGCTTTTGTATGCTTCAGAGGATCCTATGAACCAAAAGTAATGTACTTTGGTTTATGCAACTCCTCCGCCACCTTCTAAGCAATGATGAATGAGATCTTCATGGACATAGATGATGTGGTTGTCATATACATAGATGATCTTATGATCTATACAAAAACAGAAAACAAAGCTGAGCATGACAAGATTGTCCTCGAAACTCTTCACAGGTAGAAGAAAATGATCTATTCATAAAACCAGAAAAATGCGCTTTCTGTGTTGACGAGGTAGACTTCCTCAGGATGATCATAGGGAAAGATGGGATAAAAATGGATCAAAGCAAGGTTTCAGCTATACTGGAATGGCCAGAACCAAAGACAGTAAAAGGAGTATGGAGTTTCCTAGGCTTGGCAAACTTCTATCAAAGGTTCATCAAGGACTATGCATAGATTGCAGGTATGCATTCATATGGTTAGAGGGTGTGATCATTGGGGTTGATTTCTTCTTCAACTCTCCCAGAATTGGTTTCTATCTCTGAGAGCTGGTCTAGCTCATTCTCTTGGGGGAGGTCTATGCCCAGCATTCCATCTAGCAGGAGGGCTTGGGCTATACTTAGATAGGAGTCATAATAGGTTGCCTCCTTGCCTTCTGAGTCTAGTCCAAAGTAGAACTATTCTGGCTGCAAGGCATCGAAGGCCCTGAGGGTACAGGAGAACTGTGAGAGAAGTCTGGCTGGAGCTTCTTCACCCACTGAGACCTGAGCAACTTCTGCTTCAGTATCTGGCTCTTTGGTCTTAACTATTGTAGGGACGGCTTGTGTTCCGCTAGGTCCTATGGCTACAGATGCTATGTAGGGGTGGTCTAATCTAATGCCTGGTGTTGGGTTGCTAGCATTACTATGAAAGCCCCAAAGGGTGGCATGAAAAGTAGGGAAGTACACTACCAAAGCTTCATCAATGGAGGTACTACTTCTTAGAGGGTTTTGACATGCATTTGAGGTCAGTTTATGAGTGGTGTCAATGAGTAGCAGGTAATGGGAGAGGAGTTTAGTTCAAGTGAAACACTTGAAAGCCCTAAGACAATCAGGTGCTACTCAAACAGAAGGAAGGGGAGGACTGAGATAGGATGGTTGGACTTTGGAGAAAAGATCAAGTGAACTAAACTGGAGGATGTTCAGCTTAGCCCTTGGGGTTTATATACTCATAGGTTTGTATGTACATGTTTGGTCCTTATCTACTAATAATAGAAATACCTATAACCCTAGAAGATAAGAGATAAGAGAAACATATGCTATTGATAGAGCAGAGATGAGAAGCATAGTCTTTGTGATACAGGAGATGTAAGAATGGAAGAGAAGTGAGGCTGTGGCATAGCCATACAGAAATGAAGAACATGAGAAAAAGAAGAAAAGAAGAAGCAGAAATGAATGTGGGAAGACACATGTTCTACATGTGTTTAATATAACTAAAAGGGAAAATGATAGGAGATTTAGATCGGGAAAAGAGAAAAGAAATGACTAAGTCCATTGATGGTTCTTGTGAAGGTAATGAACTGTAACAAGACCCTTCTGGGATTTCTTGAGGGGAGGAGAAGGAAGAGGAATTAAGCACCAGATTAATATCCTGGCCAAGCTCGCTAGGAGGCCTCTCTGACATTGTAAGATAAGTGGAAATATTTTTGTATTTATTATCCACAATATCTGTGGGATTTTCTATATCAAGAAGAGAAAATTGGGAACCTCTCACACACCCAGGATCGTGTGAAGAGTTATCTATTTTTTTGAGGGCAATCCCTCATAATCTCGGAACCAGGCCTGAGCTTCTTCAAATAACATGCCCTGTATCACTCTTGGCAGATCAGAGCCTTCCTTCTGCTTTCCCTTGCCTGTTGCAGAAGTACTTGCTTGTGTGGGTTTAACATCATCACTAGACAGATCCTTTGTGCTTGTGGCACAAATTTGTTTTGACTGCTTCTTGCAGTTCTTTCTGTGAGAACCCCCAAGAAGCTTACACTCTGGGTATTGTACCTGGGGTTTCTTGTAATCCTTTATGAAATGATCCCCTTGGCAGCTATAGCACTTATCACAGGGGGCCTTGGTGTTGACCACATCAATGTTCATTGTGTTGGGGTCATGTGTTGTGGCGCACTGTGCCATCCCTTTGGTGATGAAGCCGAGCAGCTGCTTTCTGTTGGTGAGTTTCCTTAATTCCACTATGAATCCATTATAGTCATCATAGCATCCCTTTTCCATAATGATTTTCTTTACAAGCTCTTGATCAGCATTCTGCTCAAGCAGCTTGATGTGTCTTGCATCATCCCAATTGTCCAGGGCACGATGTGTCTCAAACTTAGTAAGGAATATTTCCATCCTCAGTGAACCTTGTTTTAAACCAGTGATCATCTTCCAGTGGTATTCTTATTTGTTTGATGACCAGAACTGGTCTGTGATTATCTTTTCAAATTCCGGCCATGTGTACCAGTCTCCATTGAGAATTTTTGACATGATTGCCCATGAGAAATCACTGGCATCCCTGCCTCTCATTCGGCTGAGAACTACCTTGATGCCTCCTATTCCTCTGAGCAGGACGTAGTTTTCTTCATGCTATGCATGCACCCATATCCACCACTCTTCAAACTTCTTTCCCTTTGACCCGTCATAGTCTCCAGAATCCACTACAATTTTTAATATTTTTACCAGTCCAGCTGGTGGCAGTACAGAACTTGTGGACCCTGATGGTCCAGGTCAGAAAGAGAGATCTGCAATTTCTTGTTCTAGACATAGGTTCTCTCTTGCCAATGCCTGCATGATATCTGCTTGTTGTTCTAAGAATAACCTTAGTTGAGTTCCTAGAGCAGAGGCTTGAGGATTCCCAATATCTAGCACCATTGCACTGAGAATTGCAGCCAAGTCATAAGGAAGGGAGGTAGATATTTTATTTATTTAAATCTTGTAGTGGAGAAGGAGTTTGGTGGAGTTTCTAGGCCTTAAACTAATCCTAGTAAATTGTTTGTCAGGTCTGGGGTCTCCTATAACTGATCTTCTAATTGCTGCTCTGAACCACACTGGCTTCTTTATCGTGTGCATTCTCTTCTTAAATCGTGTGCATTCTCTTCTTAGGTGGTTCCTCTGGCACCACCGATTCTTCTCTTTCTCTCTTTACTACCCTTATCCTATCTCTGAATTCTTGTGGACCTCTCCTGAAGTCAAATATAGCATACCCTTGGTACACTAATGAGGACTCCCTCTCTAACAACCCACATTCTATAGAGTGGGATAGGTGGAACAGGGCTAGCCACTCTATAGCAGCCAGCAACAAGGAATGGCAGGGATGAAAGAGTAGGAGAACTTACTCTTGAAGGAACTTGACTTGAGAGGTAAAAAAGGGCTTGTGATAGCTCTTGTAAGTTACTAACTTGAATGAAAGCAACTTGGGATTTGAAGGGCAAAAAATGAGCCCTTTTATACTATATACAGGACTGTATCTACTATACTGTAATTGTAAGCACATATGCAGATATGTAAGATATTGCATAGGCTTTATCATTACGATAGAGTCTTAATCATCATATCAGTCAGCATTGGTAAGATATTGACTGAGTGATCAGTAAGATAATCACTAAACTATCAGTAAGCATGAATAAGCATTGTAGAGTACTATATAAGTGATTATCAAGATGATCAATCATATATGTGACTAGAAATGAGAAGTGACAGATCAGGTGACTATCACGTCAGGTGACTATCACATAGGTCATGTGACATAGGGGTTCTCCCTATATGTCTAACATACCCCTGTCTTCTATGATGTAGCACATATATGCAGCTAACACTTCATTTCTTCAACACTCCTCCTTGAGTGTCATCTTGAGAATATGCAAGAAGTTCCAATCACTTGTGATTGAGTTCAAACTTCTGCCAAGTGAGGTTCTTTGTGAAGATATCAGCAAGCTGATCCTCAGTTGAGACTTGGAAGACTTTGATCTCATTGAATTCAAGGATAGATTCCTGAATGTAATGGTAATGAAGATCAATGTGAAACACTCAACAACTTACCAGAGCGTTAAAGCGCTTTGCTAGAACAATTGAGTAGTCAGGCTGCAGGAGAGCTGTTGAGGAGAACTCCAGGAGAACAAGACTGAGGGGGACGCCCTTCAGACTCCTGGCTTATATACTATTGGTGTGTTTGTACCTATTTGGTATGAACCTTATCTACTAGCCAATAGCGAAAGTAGAGCATACAGCAATGCACAGTAGCTGAGTAAGAACAATAGAAGAGATGAGTAATGATGAGTAATGCTGAGTAATGCTGACTGCGGCGCAGCAGTCTTAGTATTAAAAGGTAAGCAAGAATGAGTAAGCAAGACTAAGCATATATGACTAAGCGGAGAGAGTAGTCCGTGTCACGTGATGTAGTCACGTGATCAGGTCATGTGACTATTGTACAGGAAATTCGACTAAGTCCAAAAGTGAAGCTGAAGCGTAGACAAGTAAGTAAAAGTGTAGGAAAAGAAAGGTAAGAACTGTACCATTTGTAACACTACCCCCTCTCTATGGATTGCATTCCAGGCAATCACGACCTTTCTTCATCAGATATGAAGGTTATATACAGCTACAAAGCTGCTGTTGGTCAGATCATTGTCGCTGTGAAGAGTAGCATCGTCGTTACCGTTTTCATTATCCGCGTTCTCTTCAGTGTCCTCCCACCCGGTAGCTCCGGCCCATTCATTGATGTTTTCAGCCTGTGCCTCAATTTGCTGACGAACTGGCTTGGTTCGTTCCATGAGAGCATCATGCTGTTCTTTTTCACGGGCTCGGAAGTCGCGGGAGTAGACTTCATAACTGTATCCTTCTTGTTCGATGAAGTACTTATCAGGCATCGTGATGCTGAAACCTTTAAACATGCAGCGACCATTAGTGTTGTCGCGCATTATTTCTAATGTTATCCCCTTGCCGTCCCGGACTGAGCCAAGCACGTATAGCCCTGTCACGAGCAGTAAGGAGAAGGAGATGATAGTCAATAGGATAAGAATCCCGATGACGAATAATGTACCGTTCTCGATCAGAATGACACAAAGTGTGAAGATCGAGACTATATAAGTGATCAAAAGGCCGAAGTCGATCCATGACCACGGTACTGGTGCGAGAGGGGTGGAACGGGCGGGGGTGTCAATGTGGGGGGCGTTGGGATCGTGGTTAAGGTATTCGTCGATGATGGCACGGGCGTGGAATTGGGTGTAGGCGTTGGTCCAAGAAGACATGTAGAAGGGTTATTGGAGGCTTGACGAGGTGAAGAGGCTGTTAGAGGCTTTCTAGGAGCAGTGCTCGACTAGTTGGTAGGAAGGAAGTGAGTTGGGGTTTGATCAGGCTGAAGCGGGTTCTTTTTATATTGCTTCATGATGATTATATAAGCTGTCCTCCGCAGTTAATGCTGTGAAGTTTTCGTAAGGTTTGAACAGCTTTTGGAAATCAACCTGAGTCATGCGGAGTAGACGGGGAGCCGATGGATTCTTTTTATAGAATTCCTTTATTGCGTCCGGCGCATTAGTAAGATTTGATCGGGGTTCCCACGTTCTATCCGTGTCGTCGTATCCTTTCCAATGTACTAGGAATTCTAGCGTTTTCCTCGTAGTCTGGAGTCAACTATGTAGTCAACTTCGTATTCGTCCTCTCTGTCCTCTGTGATGAGTATTGGACCTGGTTTGTCAGCATGTTGGCCGGGTAAGCATTCCTTGTAAGGTTTAATTTTAGCTATATTGAACACGTTGTGCACTTTCATGGTGCGTGGGAGTCAGAGTTCAATAGTGTTGCTTCCTTTGAAGCTAATAATTTCATAAGGTTCTAACCATTTCTCCGTGAGCTTCTTTGAAGGTCGTGGGAGTTTTTCTGTGCTAAGCCAAACCTTATCTCCTATTTTGTATTGTGGAGCTTCTGTTCTATGTTTATCTGCTTGCTTTTTCATTTGTTTTTGTGCTTTTTCTAGATTTTCTTTTGTTTCTTTGAGGGTTTGTTCTATTTCATCTGCGAGTTTAGCGGCGGCGGGAGCTTTTGCCGTGTGATTTTCTATTCCTATTTTTGGTTCATATGTGCGTGTGACTGAAAAGGGAGTTTTCTGTGTAGAAGTTTGCCTTTTCGAGTTATATGAGAATTGTGCAATTGGCAGCCATTCTGACCATTCATGTTGCTTCTCTGTGGTGAATAGTCGGAGATACTATTGTAGATCTCTATTCATGCATTCCGTTTGTCCATCTGTTTGCGGATGCCGCGCGGTAGAGAGTTTAGGTGTGATGCCGAGACGTTTACATAAATCTTTCATCACTTGAGATGCGAATTGCGGTCCTCGGTCCGATACTATTGTTTTAGGAAGTCCATGATGCTTCCATACGTGTGTGAGATACAGTCTAGCTGTTTGTAAGGCATTGACAGATTTGGTGCAGGGAATGAATTCGACTTCTTTGGAGAATCGATCAACGACGACTAGAATGGAATCGAATCCATTTGATTCTGGGAAATCTGTCATGAAGTCTGCACTGACGTGTTCCCATGGAAGATCCAGAATTTCCAATGGTAACAGTTTTCCAGCAGGTGCAGTATTGATGCCTTTGAAGCGTGTGCATCTATCGCAGCGTGAGACATAGTCTTTGACTAGTGTGGGCATTCCAGGCCAAGTATAGCTACGCTGTAGCAGTTCTAGGGTGCGATCTATTCCTGGATGTCCGGCAACAGGAGTATCATGATGTAAGCGTATGATTTCCATGCGAAGATCCTGATCATTCGGCACGAAGATCCGGTTTTTCTTGTCGTAGAGAAGTTCATCTTTCTCTGTACAGATGCCATGTTCCTTGCAAAGTTTGATGGCTTCTGATTCTAGAATTTTCCATGTTGCTTTCTTTATCTTTTCTAGAATATCGTCACTATCTGTGGCTATGTGCACTGATGTGGCGGCTATTTGTTCTGGAGATATGACTAAGACTTGCTTATTGTCATCTTCTATTCCTTTTGCGTGATCTTCTCTTCGAGAGAGAGCATCGGCTTTTCCCATTTGAGATCCGGCCTTGTGGATCCATTTGAAATTGAAACGAGAGAGGTACTGAGACCATCTGGCTTGACGTCTGTTTAGATCTTGTCGTTGCATGAACCATTGAAGGTTTGCGTGATCGTTCCAAATTTCAAATTCCTGTTTTGCACCTTCTAGATAGTGTCTCCATTGTTCTAGACTTCGGATAACACTTAGCATCTCCTTGTCTGCAATTGGGTAATTACGTTCTTCTGGTGACATGGAGTGGGAAGAGAATGCGACTGGATGCCATTTGCCATCTTGTTCTATAGATAGAACAGCTCCAGTTGCAAAATTAGATGCATCAGTTTCTAGGCGGAACTTCTTATCGTTATCTGGGAAAGCAAGGATAGGAGCGGTAGTGAATTTCCTTTTCAGTGTGTCAAACGCTTCTTGTTGTGACTCTTTCCATGAGAAAGGGGTGTCTTTCTTGGTAAGGTCATTCATGTTACAAATGGTACATTTCTTACCTTTCTTCCTCTACACTTTTACTTACTTCACTACGTTTCAGTTTCATTTTGGACTTAGTCGAATTTCTTGTACAATAGTCACATGACTAATCACGTGATCTGATCACATGACCTAGTCACGTGACACGGACTACTCTTCCCGCTTAGTCATATATGCTTACTCTTGCTTACTCATTCTTGCTTACCTTTTCTTACTAAGGCTGCTGCGCCGCAGTCAACATTACTCATCATTACTCATCCTTTCTATTGTTCTCACTCAGCTACTGCGCATTGCTGTGCGCTCTACTTTTGCTATTGGCTAGTATTTAAGGTTCATACCAAATAGGTACAAACACACCAATAGTATATAAGCCAGGAGTCTGAAGGGCGTCCCCCTCAGTCTTGTTCTCCTGGAGTTCTCCTCAACAGCTCTCCTGCAGTAAGACTACCTAATTGTTCTAGCAAAGCACTTCAACGCTCAGGTAAGTTATTGAGTGTTTCATTAGAACAAGACTATTCTAACCTTCTCTTTGCAGATTAGCTACCTGCAAAGCCAAGCCACTTGTCTTGAAACTAGTAACTTGATAGTACCCAACTCGATAGCAATAACAAGTAAGAACCTTCCCACGTGTAGGGTTAAGGGCGAAAACTAATAACAACCAACTAGTGTCTTACATCCCGCCCATTGACTTCTTCCCCGAGTTTCTTACCGAAGAAGAAAGGGTTGCACGCCTTCTCGTACCAATCGTCCCTCCTCCTCGCTCCTACAGTCCCACTCTAAGCGAGATCGAAAACCTTCTTTACCCGTCTCGTTCTCCCAGTCCCGTCCAAATCTCTGTCGGGCCAAACAGACTCATTTTACCACCACTCCCAGACATTGACCCGAACGACCACCCTATTATCCCTCGACCAGACACTCCACTCTCCCGCTCTCCTAGCCCCGCCGTCAGCGACATCGAACCCTATGACAGGTTCAACCCAGTAAATCTCCAAGGATACCTAAACGCCCGCGTAAGCTTCCCGTTACCAGACAAAAGACCGAAGCTTACCAAATCCCGCCAGAACCCGCTCGACCCTGAAGCCGAGCAGTATCTCCCAGAGTACAGAGAATGTACTCTCAATTCCGAGCCAGTTCCCCCACTCCCGGAACCAGTTAATTGGGCTCCCCTAGGCCCTCGCTTCCAACCGGCGAATCTACGACCCATTCGCCCCTTTTCGGTCGAATCCAAAGTAAATTTCATAAGGTACTATTTCCAACACGTCGCGCCCCACACTCCACCAGCTGACCGTTGGATTCTATCTCGATATCTTCTCAGAGCAACACCAAACGAGATTATTGGCAAAAGACCTGTCCCTGAGGCTAGCGGATCGCGAAATTATATTCCACCAGAACGGGGTCAGGCTAGAAAGACTACAAAGAAAAGAAGGGTACATAGAAAGGACAGTACCTATAAAAGTCATATTCCTCGTTCTCGTCTCCCTAGGGTACCAAGTAGGATTAGGTTACTGGTCCCTCTTATTCCTCCTCACAGGGGCCTACCTTATCTTAGGCCAACAAGTAGTCTCAGGAGACCTGAACGGTTCCTGTGAAATTACTTATACTCTGTATAAAATACATCCAGTGGTTCCTCCTCAGGACTTGAACCAAGAGTCAGATTCAGAAGAAGAAGAAGAAGAAGAAGAAGTAATTCCAGTTAGAGTTAGGCCTCCAACCCCTACTTACCCAAAAGAAATAAGGCCTCCCACTCCTCCTAATCAAAGTCAAATTTCCCCTCCTCATTCACAAAGAGAAGAATCAGAAACGTCAGAACCCTCGATTTTCCCTTCTGCACGTAATTTTCCTCGGATAAACCAATTTTCCGTTTACGGCATCTCAGTCGCCGATAGATCTGCACCGCCTCCTTACCAAAGAAGGAACCCTATTGCTGAAACTCCAGACTCGCAATCAGAGAACTAGTTAAACATGTCTCACGGAACAGACGTAGCCGATCTCATTGACGTGCTTAATGCGCTAACCTTAGAACAATCAATGGCTAATACCGAAAAGAAGAAAGACGTAACCAAGAAGATAGCTGATCCAGGTTACTGGGATGGAAGCCGCCCATCTTTCCGCCTATGGTGGCTAAGAATAAAGTTATGGGCAAATCAACAACATTGGGAAACCAATCAGCTCCGCACCGTGGCAATTCTCTCACGGATGAACGGAAAAGCCTCTAGATTCGCACTCCTAACATTGGAAGCATGCGAAAGAAACGAGAATATTCCCACAGGAACACCCCCAATCATCCCAGGAGACCGCGCATGGTTAACGTTAACAGAACTAGAAACCAAAGTTAAAGAATTCTTCCAAATAGATGTGCTTGCACACGAAAGTTTGAAGAAATTGGAATCTCTCAAACAAGGTTCTATGGACATTCATTCATTCTCACAACTCTTCAGTATTCTCTTCCGAGAATCGGGAATCTCCGAAGAGCATGGTTTAACCATCCTAAAGAAAGCAGTTGATTTCCGTATCTATCAGCAACAGAGTCTAAATATGACAGAAGCTAAAACCGTACAAGAGCTTCTAAGCAATTACGTGGAAATCGGCAGAACCTATGAACGGATGAAGCTAGAACGCTCAACCGGAAACCCATTCCGTTCTACTTTTGGAAATTCATCATACCCGTCCAGTTCACGCTCACCGCCTCAGCCGAAATTTACCGAATACGGCTTACAACCAGGTCGAGGCACACCCATGGACATTGGTGCTGCAAATAGACCTTCCCTAAGAGGCAAATGTTTCAATTGTCTTGGTCCACACCTCGCACGCGATTGCAAGAAACCCTCCACACGTTGCCGAAGCTGTGGTTGGTCACGAGGTGAACACAAGAACAATTGTAGAAACTACAAAGGAAAGAGCACACGCCAAGCTCGCACCTTGAACACAGACCCTGAAGAATCTCACGAAGCAGAAATAGAATTTGATGAGATGAAGGCCTCCTTCTTGGAGATAGAACCAGAAGGAAAGGGAAAAGCCAAAGCGGTCTAGACGAACTGGGTGTCCAGATCGCTAAACCCAACAAGAAACAATCTAATAATAGTCTAACGGGGTCTCATTCAAGTGAGCTCGGCCGGGACTTGAAACCGGTGCTTAATTCCGTTAATACAATAGACAACCAAATCCCAGACCAGATTCGTATTCGTGGAAACAATTCCAGAGATATCACATTGTCCATCAGTATAGCACCTATTAATAGCAAATGGTTCACATCTGCAGAAGCCCTGCTGGACTCAGGTGCTAACACGATATTCATAGACCAATCTTGGGCCGAAAGGTACAAGTTACCCTTGTTACCCCTTCGTCACCGCTTACCAGTGTACAATGTCGACGGATCTAGGAACTCCGCTGGAGACATCACACACTATGCGGAGATAATCATAGACTACCAAGGTCATCGCGAGAAGACCACAGCCGAAATCACCAATCTTGGAAAGAATCAGGTTATTCTAGGATACACATGGCTAAAGAACCATAATCCAGAAATAGATTGGTCACAAGGCAAAGTTCTCATGACACGCTGCCCAAGCACTTGTCAAAACCTTAGGGCAAAGCCTTCCTTCTCACGGTACATAGAAGAACAAGAACGTGTCGCGTTTGATCACGTATACGCGCTCAAACAGGAAAATCCTGAAAAGGATAAACCAGCTGAGAAATCTCCGGAAGAACTTGTTCCCCGTGCCTATCACAAGTTCATTCACCTATTCAAGAAGAAAGAATCCGAGCGTATGCCCACACGTAAACCATGGGATCACGCAATAGATCTCAAAGACACCTTCGTGCCGAAGAAAGGCCAATTAATTCCCTTATCCACAAGAACAAGAAGAAGTCAGTGCCTTTATCGATGATCAACTCCAAAAGGGTTATATCCGCCGTTCTACATCCCCACAGACTTCTCCTGTGTTCTTCGTACCAAAGAAAGATGGAAAGAAGCGCATGGTACAGGATTACAGATACCTTAATGAACACACGGTGAAAAACAATTACCCGTTACCTCTGATATCCCAATTGGTCGATAAGCTAAAAGGAACTAAACTATTCACCAAGATGGATCTCAGATGGGGTTACAATAATATCCGTATCAAAGAAGGCGATGAATGGAAAGCCGCTTTCGTCTGTCACCGAGGTTCTTTCGAACCATTGGTCATGTATTTTGGACTCTGTAACTCCCCCGCCACATTCCAGACCATGATGAACGAAATATTCGCAGACATGGAAGACACCGTAGTTGTCTACATTGACGACATCATGATCTTTACCAAGACAGATGACGTAAAGGAACATGAGAAAGTAGTTCTCAAAGTCCTCGCACGCCTAGAAGAAAACGACTTATTCATCAAGCCAGAAAAATGCCACTTCCATACCAAAGAAGTTGAATTTCTTGGCATGACAATAACCCCCGAAGGCATCAAAATGGATGATGACAAAGTCAAGGCTATTACCGAATGGCCAACTCCCACTACAGTCCGCGGAGTTAGAAGTTTCTTAGGTCTAGCCAACTTCTACCGCCGCTTTATCCAAGATTATGCGCAGGTCGCACGACCGCTAAATGATCTTACCAAGAAAGACACGCCTTTCTCATGGAAAGAGTCACAACAAGAAGCGTTTGACACGCTAAAAAGGAAATTCACTACCGCTCCTATTCTTGCTTTCCCAGACAATGATAAAAAATTCCGCCTAGAAACCGATGCATCTAATTTTGCAACTGGAGCTGTTCTATCTATAGAACAAGATGGCAAATGGCACCCAGTCGCATTCTCTTCCCACTCCATGTCACCAGAAGAACGTAACTATCCAATCGCAGACAAGGAGATGCTAAGTGTTATCCGAAGTCTAGAACAATGGAGACACTATCTAGAAGGTGCAAAACAGGAATTGGAAATTTGGAACGATCACGCAAACCTTCAATGGTTTATGCAACGGCAAGATCTAAACAGACGTCAAGCCAGATGGTCTCAGTACCTCTCTCGTTTCAATTTCAAATGGATCCACAAGGCCGGATCTCAAATGGGAAAAGCCGATGCTCTCTCTAGAAGAGAAGATCACGCAAAAGGAATAGAAGATGACAACAAGCAGGTCTTAGTCATCCCTCCAGAACAAATAGCCGCCACATCCGTGCACATAGCCACAGATAGTGACGATATTCTGGAAAAGATAAAGAAAGCAACATGGAAAATTCTAGAATCAGAAGCCATCAAACTTTGCAAGGAACATGGCATCTGTACAGAGAAAGATGAACTTCTCTACGACAAGAAAAACCGGATCTTCGTGCCGAATGATCAGGATCTTCGCATGGAAATCATACGCTTACACCATGACACTCCTGTTGCCGGACATCCAGGAATAGATCGCACCCTAGAATTGCTACAGCGTAGCTATACTTGGCCTGGAATGCCCACGCTAGTCAAAGACTATGTCTCACGCTGCGATAGATGCGCACGTTTCAAAGGCATCAATACTGCACCCGCTGGAAAACTGCTACCATTGGAAATTCCGGATCTTCCATGGGAACACGTCAGTGCAGACTTTATGACAGACTTCCCAGAATCAAACGGATTCGATTCCATTCTAGTTGTCATTGATCGATTCTCCAAAGAAGTCGAATTCATTCCCTGCACCAAATCTGTCAATGCCTTACAAACAGCTAGACTGTATCTCACACACGTATGGAAGCATCATGGACTCCCTAAAACAATTGTATCGGATCGAGGACCACAATTCGCTTCCCAAGTGATGAAAGACTTATGTAAACGTCTCGGCATCACGCCTAAACTCTCTACCGCGCGGCATCCGCAAACAGATGGACAAACGGAATGCATGAATAGAGATCTACAACAGTATCTCCGACTATTCACCGCAGAAAAGCAACACGAATGGTCAGAATGGCTGCCAATTGCGCAATTCTCATATAACTCGAAAAGGCAAACTTCTACACAGAAAACTCCCTTTTCAGTCACACGTACCTACGAACCAAAAATAGGAATAGAAAATCACACGGCTAAAGCTCCCGCCGCCGCTAAACTCGCAGATGAAATAGAACAAACCCTCAAAGAAACAAAAGAAAATCTAGAAAAAGCACAAAAACAAATGAAAAAGCAAGCAGATAAACATAGAACAGAAGCTCCGCAATACAAAATAGGAGACAAAGTTTGGCTTAGCACAGACGGTCTAAAACTCCCACGACCTTCAAAGAAGCTCACGGAGAAATGGTTAGGACCTTACGAAATCATCAGCTTCAAAGGAAGCAACGCTATTGAACTCCGACTCCCACGCACCATGAAAGTGCACAACGTGTTCAATATAGCTAAAGTTAAGCCATACAAGGAACGTCTACCCGGGCAAAAGGCTGACAAACCAGGTCCAGTACTCGTCACAGAAGACAGAGACGACGAATACGAAGTTGACTACATTGTCGACTCTAGACTACGAGGAAAAAGGCTAGAATTCTTAGTACATTGGAAAGGATACGACGACACGGATAGAACATGGGAACCCCGATCAAATCTTACTAATGCGCCGGACGCAATAAAGGAATTCTATAAAAAGAACCCATCGGCTCCCCGTCTACTCCGCATGACTCAGGTTGATTTCCAAAAGCTGTTCAAACCTTACGAAAACTTCACAGCATTGACTGCGGAGGACAGCTTATATAATCATCATGAAGCATTATAAAAAAGAACCCGCTTCAGCCTGACCAAACCCCAATTCACTTCCTTCCTATAAACTAGTCGAGCACTGCTCCTAGAAAGCCTCTAACAGCCTTATTACCTCGTCAAGCCTCCAGTACACATATGTCTTCTTGGACCAACGCTTATACTCAATTCCACGCCAGAGCCATCATTGACGAGTATCTTAACCACGACCCCAACGCCCCCCATATTGACACCCCCGCCCGTTCCACCCCTCTTGCACCAGTACCGTGGTCATGGATAGACTTTGGTCTACTAATCACGTATATGGTCTCGATCTTCACACTCTGTGTCGTTCTGATCAAGAACGGCACATTGTTCGTCACCGGGATGCTTATCCTGCTGACTATTTTCTCCTTGCTCTTCGCATTCGGGACCGGGCTATACGTGCTTGGCTCAGTGCGGGATGGCAAGGGGATAACATTAGAAATAATGCGCGACAACACTAATGGTTGCAGCATGTTTAAAGGATTCAGCATCACGATGCCAGACAAGTACTTCATCGAACAAGAAGGTTACAGTTACGAAGTCTACTCCCGCGACTTCCGAGCCCGCGAAAAAGAACAGCATGATGCGCTCATGGAACGAACCAAGCCAGTTCGTCAACAGATAGAGGCACAAGCTGAAAACATCAATGAATGGGCCGGAGCTACCGGATGGGAGGATACAGAAGAAAATGCGGATAATGAAAACGGTAACGATGACGCTACTCTTCACAGCGACAATGATCTGACTACCAGCAGCTTTGTAGCTGTATACAACCTTCATATCTGATGAAGAAAGGTCGTGATTGCCTGGAATGCAATCCATAGAGAGGGGGTAGTGTTACAAATGGTACATTTCTTACCTTTCTTCCTCTACACTTTTACTTACTTCACTACGTTTCAGTTTCATTTTGGACTTAGTCGAATTTCTTGTACAATAGTCACATGACTAATCACGTGATCTGATCACATGACCTAGTCACGTGACACGGACTACTCTTCCCGCTTAGTCATATATGCTTACTCTTGCTTACTCATTCTTGCTTACCTTTTCTTACTAAGGCTGCTGCGCCGCAGTCAACATTACTCATCATTACTCATCCTTTCTATTGTTCTCACTCAGCTACTGCGCATTGCTGTGCGCTCTACTTTTGCTATTGGCTAGTATTTAAGGTTCATACCAAATAGGTACAAACACACCAATAGTATATAAGCCAGGAGTCTGAAGGGCGTCCCCCTCAGTCTTGTTCTCCTGGAGTTCTCCTCAACAGCTCTCCTGCAGTAAGACTACCTAATTGTTCTAGCAAAGCACTTCAACGCTCAGGTAAGTTGTTGAGTGTTTCAATTCAAGGGTCGTGCGACTTGCGCATAATCTTGGATAAAGCGGCAGTAGAAGTTGGCTAGTCCTAAGAAACTTCTAACTCAGCGGACTGTAGTGGGAGTCGACCATTCGGTAATAGCCTTGACTTTGTCATCATCCATTTTTATGCCTTCGGGAGTTATTGTCATGCCAAGAAATTCAACTTCTTTGGTATGGAAGTGGCACTTTTCTGGCTTGATGAATAAGTCGTTCTCTTCTAGGCGTGCGAGAACTTTGAGAACTACTTTCTCGTGTTCTTTTACATCATCTGTCTTGGTGAAGATCATGATGTCGTCAATGTAGACAACTACGGTGTCTTCCATATCTGCGAATATCTCGTTCATCATGGTTTGGAATGTGGCGGGGGAATTACAGAGTCCAAAATACATGACCAATGGTTCGAAAGAACCTCGGTGGCAAACGAAAGCGGCTTTCCATTCATCGCCTTCTTTGATACGGATATTATTGTAACCCCATCTGAGATCCATCTTGGTGAATAGTTTAGTTCCTTTTAGCTTATCGACCAATTGGGATATCAGAGGTAATGGGTAATTGTTTTTCACCGTGTGTTCATTGAGGTATCTGTAATCCTGTACCATGCGCTTCTTTCCATCTTTCTTTGGTACGAAGAACACAGGAGAAGTCTGTGGGGATGTAGAGCGGCGGATGTAACCCTTTTGGAGTTGATCATCGATAAAGGCACTGACTTCTTCTTGTTCTTGTGGGGATAAGGGAATTAATTGGCCTTTCTTCGGCACGAAGGTGTCTTTGAGATCTATTGTGTGATCCCATGGTTTACATGTGGGCATGCGCTCTGATTCTTTCTTCTTGAACAGGTGGATGAACTTGTGATAGGCACGGGGAACAAGTTCTTCCGGGAATTTCTCAGCTGGTTTATCCTTTTCAGGATTTTCCTGTTTGAGCGCGTATATGTGATCAAACGCGACACGTTCTTGTTCTTCTATGTACCGTGAGAAGGAAGGCTTTGCCCTAAGGTTTTGACAAGTGCTTGGGCAGCGTGTCATGAGAACTTTGCCTTGTGACCAATCTATTTCTGGATTATGGTTCTTTAGCCATGTGTATCCTAGAATAACCTGATTCTTTCCGAGATTGGTAATCTCGGCTGTCGTCTTCTCGCGATGACCTTGGTAATCTATGATTATCTCCGCATAGTGTGTGATGTCTCCGGCGGAGTTCCTAGATCCGTCGACATTGTACACTGGTAGGCGGTGACGAAGGGGTAACAGCAGTAACTTGTGCCTTTCGGCCCAAGATTGGTCTATGAATATCGTGTTAGCACCTGAGTCCAGCAGGGCTTCTGCGGATATGAAACGTTTGCTATTAATGGGTGCTATGGTGATGGACAATGTGATATCTCTGGAATTGTTTCCACGAATACGAATTTGGTCTGGGATTTCGTTGTCTATTGTGTTAACGGAATTAAGCACCGGTTTCAAGTCCCGGCTGAGCTCACTTGAATGAGACCCCATTAGACTATTGTTAGATTGATTCTTGTTGGGTTTAGCGATCTGGACACCCAGTTCATCTAGACCGCTTTGGCTTTTCCCTTTCCTTCTGGTTCTATCTCCAAGAAGGAGGCCTTCATCTCATCGAATTCTATTTCTGGTTCGTGAGATTCTTCAGGGTCTGTGTTCAAGGTTCGAGCTTGGCGTGTGCTCTTTCCTTTGTAGTTTCTGCAATTATTCTTGTGCTCACCTCGTGACCAACCACAGCTTCGGCAACGTGTGGAGGGTTTCTTGCAATCGTGTGCGAGGTGTGGACCAAGACAATTGAAACATTTGCCTCTTAGGGAGGGTCTATTTGCAGCACCAATGTCCATGGGTGCGCCTCGACCTGGTTGTAAGCCGTATTCGATAAACTTCGGCTGAGGCGGTGAGCATGAACTGCTCAGGTATGATGAATTTCCAAAACTGGAACGGAACGGGTTTCCGGTGGAGCGTTCTAGCTTCATCCATTCATAAGTTCTGCCGATTTCCACGTAATTGCTTAGAAGCTCTTGTACAGTTTTAGCTTCTGTCATATTTAGAATCTGTTGCTGATAGATACAGAAATCGACTGCTTTCTTTAGGATGGTTAAACCGTGCTCTTCGGAAATTCCCGATTCTCTGAAGAGAATGCTGAAGAGTTGCGAGAATGAATGAATGTCCATAGACCCTTGTTTGAGAGATTCCAATTTCTTCAAACTTTCGTGTGCAAGCACATCTATTTGGAAGAATTCTTTGACTTTAGTTTCTAGTTCTGTTAATGTTAACCATGCACGATCTCCTGGGATGATTGGGGGTGTTCCTGTGGGAATATTCTCGTTTCTTTCGCATGCTTCCAATGTTAGGAGTGCGAATCTAGAAGCTTTTCCGTTCATCCATGAGAGAATTGCCACGGTGCGGAGCTGATTTGTTTCCCACTGTTGTTGGTTAGCCCATAACTTTATTCTTAGCCACCATAGGCGGAAAGAGGGGTGGTTTCCATCCCAATAACCTGGATCGGCTATTTTCTTGGTTACGTCTTTCTTCTTTTCGGTATTAGCCATTGATTGTTCTAAGGTTAGCGCATTAAGCGCGTCAATGAGATCGCTGACGTCAGTTCCGTGAGACATATCTGACTAGTTTTCTGATTGTGAATCTGGAGTTTCAGCGATAGGATTCCTTCTTTGGTAAGGAGGCGGTGCAGAGCAATCGGTGACTGAGATGCCGTAAACGGAAAATTGGTTTATGCGAGGGAAATTACGTGCAGGAGGGAAGATTGAGGGTTCTGACGATTCTGAGTCTTCTCTTTGTGAATGAGGAGGAGAAATTTGACTTTGATTAGGAGGAGTAGGAGGCCTTATTTCTCTTGGGTAAGTGGGAGTGGGAGGCCTAACTCTAACTGGTATAACCTCTTCTTGTTCTTCTTCTTCTTCTGACTCTGACTCTTGGTTTAAGTCCTGAGGAGGGACAACTGGATGAATTTTATACAAGGTATAGGTAATTTCACAGGAACCGTTCAGGTCTCCTGAGACTACTTGATGGCCTAAGATAAGGTAGGCCCCTATGAGGAGGGATGAGGGGTACCAGTAACCTAATCCTAGATGGAGTCCTAGGAAGCCTAGAGCGAGGAGTATTACTTTTATAGGTATTGTCCTTTCTACGTATCCTTCTCTTCTTTCTATCCTTTCTAGTCGTACCCCGTTCTGGTGAAATATTATCTCTCTGTCCGCTAGTCTGAGGGAGAGATCCTTGGCCAATAATCTGGTCTGGTGTTGATCTGAGAAGATATCGAGATAACAGCCAACGGTTAGCTGGTGGAGTGTTGGGGGCAACGTGTTGGAAATAGTACCTTATGAAGTTAACCTTGGATTCGACTGAGAAAGGACGAATCGGTCGGAGATTCACCCGTTGAAATCGGGGGCCTAGGGGAGCCCAATTAACTGGTTCGGGGAGAGGTGGGACTGGTTCAGGGTTAAGAGTATGTTCTCTGTACTCTTCAAGGTGTTGCTCGGCTTCTGGGTCGAGCGGGTTCTGGCGAGGTTTGGTAAGTTTCGGCCTAGTGTCTGGTAACGGGAAGCTTACGCGGGCATTTAGATATCCTTGGAGATTTACTGGGTTGAACCTGCCGTAGGGTTCGATGTCGCTGACGGCAGGGCTAGGAGAGCGGGAGAGTGGAGAGTCGGGTTGTAGAAGGATGGGCTGGTCGTTTGGGTCGATGTCGGGGAGTGGCGGTAAGATGAGTCTGTTTGGCCCGATAGAGACTTGGACGGGACTGGGAGAGCGAGACGGGTAGAGGAGATTTTCGATCTCGCTTAGAGTAGGACTATAGGGGCGAGGAGGAGGGACGATTGGAACTAGAAGGCGTGCTGCACGTTCCTCTTCGGTAAGGAACTCTGGGAAGTAGTCGATCGGTGGGATATAAGACACTAGTGATTGCTATTAGTTATCGCCCTTGACCCTACACGTGGGAAGGTTCTTACTTTCTGCTATCGGTTTGGGTACTATCAAGGTGCTAGATCAAGTTCGAGTGGCTTGGCTTTGCAGGTAGCTAATCTGCAAAGGGAAGGTTAGTATAGTCTTGTTCTAATGAAACACTCAACAACTTACCAGAGCGTTAAAGCGCTTTGCTAGAACAATTGAGTAGTCAGGCTGCAGGAGAGCTGTTGAGGAGAACTCCAGGAGAACAAGACTGAGGGGGACGCCCTTCAGACTCCTGGCTTATATACTATTGGTGTGTTTGTACCTATTTGGTATGAACCTTATCTACTAGCCAATAGCGAAAGTAGAGCATACAGCAATGCACAGTAGCTGAGTAAGAACAATAGAAGAGATGAGTAATGCTGAGTAATGCTGAGTAATGCTGACTGCGGCGCAGCAGTCTTAGTATTAAAAGGTAAGCAAGAATGAGTAAGCAAGACTAAGCATATATGACTAAGCGGAGAGAGTAGTCCGTGTCACGTGATGTAGTCACGTGATCAGGTCATGTGACTATTGTACAGGAAATTCGACTAAGTCCAAAAGTGAAGCTGAAGCGTAGACAAGTAAGTAAAAGTGTAGGAAAAGAAAGGTAAGAACTGTACCATTTGTAACACAATGTGTTTGAGTCTTCCTTCTTGGACAGGATTTGTGGACATGAAGATACTTCCAAGGTTATCGGCACAGATAGAAAGGGGTGGAAGAGTGATTCTAACCTCTAAGAAGAGATTCCAGATAAACTTCAACTGTTTAGTTATATCCAAGAGAATCATATATTTTGCTTCTGTGGAAGATCCTGCAACTCTTGGTTGGTGTCTTGACAACCATGATGCAATATCATTTGCCAGAAAGATAGCATATCCACTAGTAGATCACCTTGACTCAACATCAGTTGCCCAATCTGAATCAGAATATGCCAGAATACCACCATTTGACTTACTACCATCAAATCTGATGTGATAGTTGGTAGTTCCTGCAAGATAGCAAACAATATATAGCACTTTCTTCAGATGTTCCTATATAGGGTTGGCAGAGAATTATGACATTTTAATCACAGAGAAGACAATGTCTGGTCTGGTGCTGAGCATAATATAAAGCAATGATCCAATGACCAATTGATACTTGCTGCGAAGTTTTGCATCTGGTGTGGAAGATCGTGATAGTTCTGGATTATAACCAGAGGAAAGTGGAGTACAAGTAGGATTTGCATTCTCGAAACCAAATCTCTTGACCACTTTCTTGGCATAGGTGAATTAGTCAAGGAATAGGGTTCTCTTCTTGCAGTTTCAGATAATATGTATTGCTAGGAACTCTTTGGCTTCTCCAAGATCATGACATTCCCAAGTCTTCATGAACTTCTTCTTGTGTTCAAGGATGAGGGACCTGTTACTACCCATCAACAATGCATCATCAACATAGATGATCATTATTATAATATCAAATCTGATAATCTTGACATAGATACCAGGATCAGAGAATATCCTCTTGTATCCTTGGTCTTTAAGACTCTAATGTAGCACCTTGTTCCATTGTAGGGTAGCTTGCTTCAAGCCATAAATGGCTTGATTAAGTCAACAAGCTTTCTTCTCTCGGCCCTTATCTATGAAGCCTTCAGGTTGATCCATGTAGATCTCCTCATCAAGTTCTCTATATAGGAAAGTGGTCTTGACATCTAGGGACTCAAGTTCCCAATCTTCAAGTGCAGCTAGAGCTAGGAGGAGTTGGATGGATTCAAACCTTGTAACAGGTGCAAAGGTTTCTTCATAGTCTATTCCAAAGACTTGAGTAAAGCCTTTAGCAATGAATCTTGCTTTCTTGTGGCCATTACTCTTAACAGCAAATACCCATCTTTCTTTGATGGTTTTATGACCTTTGGGAATATCCACTAGATCCCAGACT
Organism: Chalciporus sphaerocephalus; assembly: GCA_038094055.1. Lineage (NCBI taxonomy): Eukaryota > Fungi > Basidiomycota > Agaricomycetes > Boletales > Boletaceae > Chalciporus > Chalciporus sphaerocephalus. The sequence goes on from JBBPTH010000007.1 coordinate 42,343, forward strand.
TTACGATCTGTTAGGGATTTGATTTCTTCTTTCATTGTATTTATCTATTCTGTACACTCAGTGTCTAGAAGTCTTGTGACATCCTTGTAGTGTTTGGGAATGTCTTCCAGGGTTACAGCAGCATTCAGATGATGACACATCCATTTACTACTATACAAATGATTTGTCCAGGGTCTTCTTCCTCATTTGCTGATTGAGCAGGATGGAATTCTTCTTCCTCTTCTGGATTAAGCATAGGATTATCTTGTTCCTCCTAAATTGGATCTCTACCAGCTCTGATATCTCTTTCAATTTCAATTGCAGGACAATTGCCATATGTATTGTCAGGCTGGATATTGAGTTTAGGAATCTGAGCAGAGTATCTGAGCTTTGGAACTGCAGGTATAGATTTCTGTGATGGTAATGGAGGTGAGGGCAAGTTGGCATCTCTTCTTGGAGGTGTTTGAGAAGGTGAAGAAGGTGGTGGTTGCTGATCATTACCTTCATCATCTGGGTCATTATTGAGTGGATCTTGAAAGTCTAAGTTGGGGAAATCATCCAAAGGAGAGTCTAGAATCTCATCTGATAAGTCTTCTGGGTCATTATCTTTGGAGTCTTCATCATCATCAGAGTGATATGGAATAGGGATAAGTTTGTCTTTCCTTTCTCCAGGACAATTGGAGAACTTTGTTTCATCAAATATGACAGTAGAAGCTATAAAGACATGCTAGCAAGTAGGTGACCAGAAGCGATAGCCTTTAGTGCCTTTCTCATAACCAATAAAGGTTATCTCTTCAGATTTAGGAGCAAGTTTGCTTGCTCTCTGTTCTTTGGGAATAAAGATATATGCTTGATATCCAAAGATCTTGAAATAGGAGACATCAGGTTTATCTTCCATGAAAATCTCAATAAGAGTTTTCTATTTATGATGGTGTAAGGGTTGATGGTTATAAATATGCACTGAAGTTTCCACAGCATCTTGCCAGAAGTCGCATAGAAGACAGACATGGTGGCGCATAGCTTCTGCTTTCTCAAGGATTATCCTATTAAAGCATTCTGTACGACCATTTTGTTGAGGGAGATAAGAAACAGTCTTCTGATGTTCAATTCCTCTGGACGTAAGGAACAACTGAAGTTCTCCAGATATGTATTCTCCTCCTTGGTCAGAATGGATAGAGGATATTTTCTTGCCAGTCTGGTTTTCAGCCCAGGCAATTAACTCCTTGAAATATAGGAATGCATCTAACTTGTTTTGAATGAAAGCCAGGCATGTGAGAGCAAAGTAATTATCAATGAATATTAAGATATAGCGAGCACGTGATTGTGATTCAAGCGGCATCTCTACTAGATCTGTGTGGATACAACCAAGGATCCTTAAGGATCATTTGTCTGAAGCAGGGAATGGTCATTTGTGCATCTTCCCAAGAACACATACTTTGCAAGGAATAGAATCTCAAGGAATGGAAAGTTGTGGTAGACCTTTGGTATAATAGTGTACATGCCAAAGAGAATTCTTGGCAATGTACCTGAAGTATTGATGCCATGAATTGTAGGAATCAATGTTCTGCGAGGAATGAATGCCTGCATCTGGAATAATCTGTTTAGACTAAAACCAGTGTAGTACACTGCATGATAGCAAGGCAGAGACCTGCACTACCAAGCATCCATGCTTGTCCCAGATTTTAGTCTCTTGTTTTATCTTGCAGTGGAATCCAATGTGAGTCAAAGCTAGAACTGATAAGATATGGTGTGCAGCTTTGGGTGAATACCAAACTCCAGTAAGAGTTGTTGAAGGAAACTTCTCTCCTTTAGGTTTGATAATGATAGTTCCAGGACCAATCATTTCAAGTACCTGATTATTTGTTAGAAGTGCCATGTGAGTAGTCTTGGCAATAGACACAAAATCGGAGAGACAGTTTGATATGTGGTCTATTGCATCACTATCAACTAATTGGTGATCTTGATAGAATTCTTGTAATGACTTGGCTCCCACTAGGGCATTGACCCTTGAATAATCATAAAAATATTCCTTGAATTCCACATAATAGTTCTTGTTGTCTACATAATCATCATAGTCAAGAACTGCAGAGAGATCACCTCTGCTATCACCAATACTGAACCCATGTTTCCAGTGACCATCAGCAAACCGCCTATCATTGCCATTATAGGACTCTTTGGTCCCTTTATCATCCCGTTCCCACCAGGATTTCCCTTTCTTAGACTTTGCTCTCTTCCCTTGGGCTTTAGAGAAGAGAGCTGAATCGAAAGGGCTGGTTGAAGGGATCAGTGATATTCATACCATTATCTACCTTCTTGCACTATCTGGCAGCAGCAGTGGTGGAAAAGGCATCTGAATCAGGCAATTGACCATGTAATGCATGTTCTTCAGCAATTTTGATATAGTTGATAATGATGTCATCAATAATAACAGAGTTTTCTTCATCAGTTAAGCAAAGAGAGGTGTGGATGGCATTGATGAAAGAATCACCCTCTATAGCATTAACCTGTCTCTTACCCTTATCAGGCCTTGACCTCTGTCACTGAAAGCACCTGAGGGAGCCTGATTCCTCTGTTGGGAAGAGCCTCCTTGTCTGCTCTGGTTATCACCTTGGTTATTGTTATAACCCTTACCATGGCCACCTCTTCCACCATGCTTGCGTTCCTGCTGAGCAGGATGCTGCTGCTGGTTAGAGGAGTTCCAGCTATTAGACTGGGGCAGTCCATGATTAATGACCATAGTTCAGTTGATAGCAGGACCAGGAGTGGAAGTGGAAGTGCTAATGTTATTGATGTGAGCAAAGTGGGAAGATTGAGGATGGGATTGTCCAGCAGAACAAATGTTCATTTCTGAAACAAGATGTGGGAGAATTTTCTCAACTGTGAAGTCTACTTCAGTTGTAGTCTAGACAATGGTTGAATGGAATTGACTGAAATTGGGAGGAAGTTTGGAAAGTAACATCATAGCATGGAAGTTGTCAGAAAGGTTTAGACTGGTGTGGGATATCTGGGCATAGAGCCTGATGAGAGTGTTGATATCCTTGATGGTATGACATGAGAAGAGGGGAAGGTTCATGGCTTCATGGAAGAGCCAATACTGGCCAGCAATCCCAGTAGTGCCATACAACCCTTCAAGCATCTGGTAGAGCTTCCTGGCAAGAGATGGATGAGTTTCAGTGCCATCTGTGACATAGTTCCAGGAAACATGTGTGTCCCAGATATGAGGATTAATGTAAAGGGACATGATCCCATTGGTGTGCTTATCAAAAATATCCTATTTCTGCATGTTCTCATTCATTGTTTGGGTTGAGTAGAGATAGGAGCTATTAATGAGACCCCAAAGGCTCTGGGTCTCAAAAAGAGAATGTATCCCACTGTTCCAGGCATGCCAGTTGGCATTGCCAGTGAGAATAGGGATGTTCTTGGTGATTTGGGAATTGAGCTTGAAGTTGAGAGTAGTGGGAGGTAAAGCAGTCATAGTAGTAGTTCTTCAGGTAGTGCAAGAATGTCTATCAAATCAAAGGTGTCAGTGAAGTTAAATGGAGTTTGGTTAGCTAATGAGAAAAAAGATGAGAGAGATTCGTCATCAGATAAGTCATCTGGTATCTCTGAGTTATCTTCTCCTAGATATTCATCAACTTCCAAGGTTTCTCTGTGGGAATGATCTGATTCATCTCCATGGGAATCTTCTTGTCCTCCTTCGGATATATCCGTGATTTCTTGTTGACTTTCTTTGGAATTTTTAGTAGAAATCTAGAGTGAGCATTATTGCTCAAGCTCACAATACCATTGTGGCATTGGACGTACAGTGGTTTCTTCTAATACAGTAAATAGAAAGTCCTTGAAGTAGTGTTCATTGAACACTATGGAACCTTCTAGGTCTACTATTCACTGGTCACAGGTAAAATAGAGAAATAGTCCAAAGAAATTGTCAGATAATACAAAGAAATCTATCTAGGATAAGGAATGTCTGTCTCATGTATAGTCCATAGCATAGGGTTCACTGAGGTAGTGAGGCATTGGCCATACTCTGCAGGGAACATCCCACACTACATTGCCAAGTGACTTGAGGAGGAGGGGAAACTCCTTCACCTTCTCCAGTTTCTTCTTCAGCCCTTTGCCTTAGATGCTCATAGGGTCCAGGCCTAGAAGCTCCAGGACTTCCTCGGCAAGCTTCTCAAGCTCTTGCATTGTCAAGCTCAAGGTTGAGTCAATGATTTTCAATAATGAGCTCATAGAACTCATGAATATAGTGGACAGCTATCTGTCTATAATCCTAAATGAGGGTGGTGGCCGAGTTGAGGCAATGCTCAAGTTCTGGGGCTTGTATTAGTAATTGTTGAAATAGGCAGAAGTGGGGATTCTGAAGGTAGAAGTGGCATCTCATTTCGATGTTGAAGAGCTAGTTCCAATGGCATTGGTTGGGGACGGCATTCCAGGTGGACATATTTGATTGCTCCATCAGGTGATAGCCCCCCTTAGTAGGGACTATATCCTGGTTCCAATCCTTATGGCATAGAGAAACAGCCTATCCATCATCAAGGACGAAGTTGGGATTGAAGGTGTCGAAGAAACTTTCAGGGTAGTGTATGGCAGGGAAATGCTCACCCTGGAGGATTTCATAGCCTCCAAGGTGGACAGGGATATCAACACAGTCCTCATATGTAGGACACAGCAGGGGCCAGCCTGCTGACTCAAATATGGAAGCAAGTGGTTCATCATAATAGGTGAATGTCTCAGCTATTATTAGATGACCAGAGAGGTGCTGGTTGTCGACAGGACCACTAAGAGCAATCTCACCATGAAGAATATGAACAGGGTAAACATAACATTTGGGAGGGTATATTGATTGTGGCAGAAGATTATTGTTAAGGGGTATGAGGGCCAGAAACTCATGCTGGGTGAGCTGGCCCATTCTCTCCTATCTCTCCTGAATAATCTGCTCATAGCTCTTCTGAACCAGTATTGAATAGAGGAGGTTCACATATAGTGAGATTGTCTGTTTGTCCATCCACTCATCGAGTGGAATAATGTCCTTCAGCATCAGCACCATTGCCATCATACAAAGAGTTCCTTAGCAAGGGGGTTGGAGAAGATGGCAGAATTGGCTGGATGGTTGGGGAAAGCCATTCTTGATACTGTAGGCCATTTGAGGAGTTGAAGGAAGATAGAGAATATGGATAAGGAGTTGGATTTTGTCTGTGAGAAGCTAGTGGCTTAACTCTTGGAGTATAAGGAGGAGGAGAGGAAGTGGAAATGTGAGAGGGAGCAGTGTAATAAGATCCCTGGGAGCATGGAGAAGGAGGCGGAGTTTCAAGGGTAGTTGGTAGCTGTTTGGAAGCATCACTTTGGAAACTTCTGGTTGGTGACTGTCCCCTTAAATAGATGAAGTATGGATTGGTAACTCCGCAGCCTCTGCCCACTTGACCTTGTGTCAGCTGATGACCTTGACAGCCAATGCAAGAACATAATGATGATGGGGAAGAGTTGACTTTAGCTGAGGTTTCAGTGACAATTCTATTGAGTGTTGTGGGAAGAAAATGTGGATAATAATCTGGGTGATTGGTATGCCCATAACTTGGACAAATTTCTCCTTCTTCAAGTCTGTGTGTGGGATCTTCACAATTGACACACTGCACATGAGGGATAAGTACAAGATCACTTCATTGGAAAGAACTGGTGTGAATATTGTAATGAAGGGAGATGTCTATTTCAGGATTAGATACAGATGTCCAATGATTTGTTTGATAGAGGTCTCCAGGATTAACTGCTCTGCAGTTAGGGCAGATTTCCCCTTCTTCTAGAAGATGCTCAAGATTGTTATAACCTTGGCAGGGATGCTGCTGTGTTCCACAGTGTATTCTCTCTCCAGAGATATTAGGATGAAGACAAGGATTCCATGGAAGTTGATTGATAGGAGATGAAATGATCCTTGTAGACTTACCAGGAAGTGGCACCTCAGGTACTTGTTGTATTTGAAGGTTAATAAACCTGTTATTGTGATGAGTATTACCCCAAGTCAGCTCAACATTCCCAGTTAGATCCAGGAGGTAAAGGATTATAGTGGCTAGTGTGATTATGGCACCACTGAAGGCAGCCCAGATGTCACCAGTTACCATTGACCAGAATAAGGTCAACATAGCAAATATCTACAAGAGACTAAAGGCCATCTCAAGGTCCTGATGCCAGGCAGGAAATGACATCAAAAGTAGACAACCAATTATAAGCCTAGGCAGGGCTTATAACCTATAGAGTAGGATAGGTGGAATAGGACTACCCACTCTATAGCAGCCAGCAACAAGGAATGGCAGGGATGAAAGAGTAGGAGAACTTACTCTTGAAGGGACTTGACTTGAGAGGTGAAAAAGGGCTTGTGATAGCTCTTGTAAGTTACTAACTTGGATGAAAGCAACTTGGGATTTGAAGAGCAAAGAATGAGCCCTTTTATACTGTATACAGGACTGTATCTACTATACTGTAATTGTAAGCACATATGCAGATATGTAAGATAAGAATAGAAATGAAATGCATAGCCTTTGTAATGTGTGAGGCATAAGAATAGAAGAGAAGTAAAGAAGCGAGGCTGTGGCATAGCTATATGGAAATGAAGAACATGAGGAAAAGAAGAAAAGAAGAAGCAAAAATGAATGTGGGAAGACACATGTTCGACATGTGTTCAATATAACTAAAAGGAGTAATAACTAGAGATTTGAATTGGGAGAGAGAAAGAAAAATGACTAAGTCCATTGAATGTGCTTGTGGAGGTAATAAACTATAACAAGTATAGTCATTGAAGAAGCTTCAATAGTGTACTTTTCTTGCTTCCACTATACCATTGTACCTTTCTCTAGTGTAGCACCTTTGATGGTCATGGGAATTAATTATCTCTATGTAGCTAGTAGAGAGATAGATTTAGTTTGGTCCACACAGAAGGCTCAAATTGAGTAGAGCCAGATGCTATGAAAGATATTTTTTAGGTCTTAGTAGATGGGGAGCTCAGGCAAGAAGATTGTTCTCTCTTACCATTTGAAAGAGTATTAGTGTTGCTAGAAAGCTTTGGTACAAGGTCCTTCAGACCATTATCAAGGGACCTAGAACCTTACTCTGATATAGAGTTGAATCTATTTCTCCAGAGGACATTTGATTGGATACCAGAAGACCCTCTATCAATAAAGGCAGGATATCTGAATCAAGAGTCCTTGGCATCAGACCCTGAGAAGATAAAAGAGATCAATCCCAATGATCAAACTCCCCCCTCTCAATTTATAGAAGGCCCTTTGGCACATATTCTAACCCTTCTGTTATCTCTCTTACTCTTGATCCCATCTGTCAATGAATGTTTATCCTTAGAGAAGGAATGCTCTGTAGAGTACAGATGGTATGCTATCTTTGACTGGAGAAGAGCTCTAGTAGAGTTTGAAGAAAGGATTAGAGTAGTAGAAAGAGAAAGAGAACTAACACCAGAAAGAGAGGAATCAGTTAAACAAAGGAAGAAGGTTTGCTTTATAAAGAAACCAGCAGTCTTCAGAAAAAGTATCAGAAGACTGGAAGTTAGAGATCTAAGATCTGATATAGACATAACTAGAATTAGCTTATAATCTTGAGACCCTGGAAAATCTCTATATCATTACAAGTACTAGTTTCTCTTTTACTATAAATAACAATGTCTACTTCTCTCTCATCTGATCTAGCTACAGCTCTCAGAACATTAGCAACAAGTTATGATTGTATGTTTCAATAGCTAGAAGTGATCTTATGTCTCTAATTAGAAAATCAAGATCATATAAGGGATTTAGGCATGCAGAATATCAGACTATGAGGAGAGGTTACCTATCTCAGTGGCCAACTCCACTATCTAACTATAATAGAAGCTGGTGGTTCTGCATCTACTATATGTACTCCTAAGCTCTCTAAGATCATTGCTGATGTAGGAGAATACAATAGGTCTAAGGAATAGTAGACTAGAGTCCACATATAAAAAGAAGAAAACAGTACAGTGCTTGATAGCATGAGCAGTTAAGGCAATGCTTAGCCAAATGAAAGGTGGCAATACTGGCAATTTTACATGCATCATAATCAACAAGATTTTAGATGGAACTCTCTACATGTGGGAGTAGTTCACAAACCTCATGATAAACTAATTTAGGTCATCCAACAAACAAGAATATTACTAGAAAATGATTACTGGTTTAAGGCAAAGCAACATGAGAATAGAAGTATTCCTTACCAAGTTTGAAACTTATTATGCAATAGATAACTGGGATGATGCCTATTACATTGAGCTTCATGGAAAGAATGCTGATCAAGAGCTTATATGCAAGATCATCATAGAGAAAGAACACCAGAATAACTATAATGCCTATTATGGTTCATTATCTCCACAAGAATAATCAATGGACTTAGTCATTTTTCCTTTCTTTTCCCAATCTAAATCTCCTATCATTTCCCCTTTTAGTTATATAGAACACATGTCTTCCCACATTTATTTCCACTTCTTCTTCTTTTCCTCATGTTCTTCATTTCCATATGGTTATGCCACAGCCTCACTTCTCTTCCATTCTTACACCTCATGTATCACAAAGGCTGTGCTTCTCAACTCTGCTCTACCAATAGCATATGTTTCTCTTATCTCTTATCTTCTAGGATTATGGGTATTTCTATTATTAGTAGATAATGACCAAATATGTACATATAAATCTATGAGTATATAAACCCCAAGGGCTAAGCTGGACATCCTCTAGTTTAGTTCACTTGGTCTTTTCTTCAAAGTCCAACCATCCTATCTCAGTCCTCCCCTTCCTTCTGTTTGAGTAGCACCTGATTGTCTTAGGGCTTTCGAGTGTTTCAGGTCTCTCATCCAATCAAATGTGATAGATAGAGAAATCAATTTATGAATCTTGATATGGCCTAAAGAAGGTCAAATATTTACTCCCCTTGATGCCCTTCTAGACTCGGGAGCAAACACTATTTTTATTAATCACCAATGGGCAAAAGATTACCATATTCCTTTATAAAAACTCCACCACAACATTCCTGTCTATAACATGGATAGAACATGAAATTCTGCTGGATCCATCACACACTCTGCAGAATTAATAATTGATTACATGGGACATAGAGAAATGGTCTCAGCAGAAGTAATGGACTTGGGCAAGAATGCCTTTATCCTGGGTTTTTCATGGCTAAGATGCCACAATCTGGAAATTAATTGGCAGAAGGGCACAGTGAAAATGACAAGATGTTCAAACTCATGCACCTTACTCCAAGAAAAGGAGAACCTCCATATAGAGGACCTAGACTATCATGAGAGAGATTTCCAATACACTGCCTATGCTATTATCCATGTGCTAGATGTAGTCCCAAAAGAAAAGGAAAAGACTGTTGAAGAAATGATATCTAAGGAGTATCACAAGTTCCTGAAAGTTTTCTCAAAAGGAGAATCAGAGTAGATGCCCTTATGGAAACCATGGGATCACACCATTGAACTGAAGGACACATTTAAACCCAGAAAAGGAAGAATCATACCACTATTGGATGCTGAACAAAAGGAAGTGTTGGACTTTATAGATGACCAACTCAGAAAGGGTTATATTGTCCCTTCCAAATCAGAACAAATGTCTCCGGTATTTTTCATTCCCAAGAAAGATGGGTACAAATAGATGGTACAGGATTACAGTTATCTAAATGAACACACAGTCAAAAACAACTACCCACTACTGTTAATTGGCCAACTAGTTGATAAGCTCAAAGGAGCAAAAATGTTCACAAAAATGGACCTAAGATAGGGGTACAATAACATAAGGATTAAAGAAGGCAATGAGTGGAAGGCCGCTTTCATATGCTTTAGAGGATCCTATGAACCAAAAGTGATGTACTTTGGTTTATGCAACTCCCCCACTACCTTCTAAGTGATAATAAATGAAATCTTCACGGACATGGATAATATGGTTGTTGTGTACATAGATGATCTTATGATCTTCACAAAAACAGAAAACAAAGCCGAGCATGACAAGATTATCCTCAAAGTTCTTTGCAGGCTTGAAGAAAATGATTTATTTGTAAAACCTGAAAAATGTGCTTTCTGCATTGACAAGGTAGACTTCCTTGGAATGATCATAGGAAAAGATGGGATAAAGATAGATCAGAGCAAGGTTTTGGCTATACTAGAATGGCCAGAACCAAAAATGGTAAAAGAAGTATGGAGCTTCCTAGGCTTAGCAAATTTCTATCAAAGGTTCATCAAGGACTATACACAGATCGCACATCCACTAAATGATCTCATGAAAAAGGATCAATCTTTTGAATGGACAAATGCATGCCAATTAGCATTTGACACACTTAAACAATATTTTATCTCTGCTCCTATTCTCGCTTTCCCTAATCTAGACTGTCAATTCCACATAGAATCAGATGCATTGGATTATGCAACTGGTGCCATGCTCTCGGTTCTCAAGGGTAACAAATGGCACTCTGTTGCCTATTCTTCCCACTCTATGACCCCGCAGGAATGTAATTACCATATTGCTGACAAGGAAATGCTCTCAGTCTTCAGGCACTAGAGCAATGGCATCATTACTTAGAAGGTGCTAGATACCAATTCAAAATTTGGAATAACCATGCAAATTTGCAGTGGTTTATGACCAGATAGGATCTCAACCAGAGACAAGCGCAATGAGTATAATACCTGTCTAGGTTTAATATGATATGGGTATACAAGCCTGGAGCTTCCATGGGAAAAGCCAATGCTCTTTCACATCGAGAAGACCACCAGATCAGCATAGAAAATGATAATAAAGGAGTTCTTGTTAGTTCCCCAGAGAACATTTGCACAGTCATTTTGAATGATGAAGGGGTACAAATAAAACAGAAAATATTCTTAGCATGGTGCAAAGTACACAAAAATGATGTACAAAAGCTGTACAAACAGGGATATGTCAAAAAATGTGATGGCTATCTCTATGATCCTGAGAACCGGCTCTATGTTCCAGATGAACCTTTGCTGTGGCTAGATATAGTCCACTTACACCATGACACACCAAGTGCTAGTTACCCTGGTTATGAAAAGATGCTTGAATTAATTTGGTGCAACTACACGTGGCCTAGACTTGCCACTTATATTAAAGACTACATTACTAGATGCAATATGTGTCAGAGATTCAAAAGTTTAAATCAGGCACCTAGTGGTCTTCTCCAATCTCCTCCCACCCCTGAGAGGCCCTGGCAGGATATCACTGCAGATTTTATTACTAACCTCCCCCTTTTCAATGGTTATATGGCAATACTGATAGTCATTGACTGATTCTTGAAGGAAGTCGAGTTGGTGCCTTGTACTAAAGAAGTCTCGGCACTCGACACAGCTCACCTCTTCCTTTCCCATATCTGGAAGCATCATGGCTTACATAAGATGCTCACATTAGATCATAGTCCACAATTTGCAGCAAAGGTCACTTATGAAATTAACAACACCCTTGGTATTGATACCAAGCTTAGCACAGCGTTCCATCCACAGACTGGCGAACAGTTAGAAATCATAAATAAAGAAGTAGGAAAATTCCTGAGGATATTCTGCTTTGAAAAACAAGATAAATGGGCTGATTGGCTAGCCATCACCCAGTTTTCCATAAATAATAAAACCCACACTACAATGAAAAAGACTCCATTTGCAGTCATATGCTCATATGAGCCAAGAATGGGAGTTAAACCTCCAAAAGTTCCCATTGAGGCCCTAGCGGCCAATTCATTTACCACAACAATGGCACAGACCATTGAAGATATTAAAAATAACTTGGCCAAAGCCAAAGAAAAAATGAAAGCACAGGCTGACAAATACTACTCAGCTGTATCGGAATACCAAATTGGCCAGCAAGTCTGGCTTTCCATAGAACACTTGCACTTGATGTGCACATCTAAGGAACTGTCTGAGCAATGGCTTGGATCATATAAAATCATTAGTTTGACAGGACCAAACACGGTAAAATTGAAACTTCCTCACAGCATGAAGATTCATCCCATAGTCAATGTTGACCACATCAAACTCTACTGTGAGATCCTAGAAGAGCAACCTGTATCACAGCCAGGGCCAGTAAATGTTACAGAAGACAGAGATAATGAATAGGAAGTTAACTATATCATGGACAGCTGCTTGTGGCAATGCAAACTTAAATACCTTGTGCACTAGAAGGGCTATAATGAAACAGACTGTATGTGGGAACCGAAGGCTAACCTCTCTAATGCAAAAGAAAGCATGAGAGAATTCCACCTTAAAAACCCAGTGGCACCTCATGCCCTCTCCATTGACAAGAAAGATTTTGCCTATCTCTTTGAGAAATATCCTGAAAATGTCACAGAACATTCAGATGAACCTTTTAGTTACCTGGAAGTCAACTTATAGAGAGGGAGTAGTGTTATGGTTCATTATCTCCACAAGCACATTCAATGGACTTAGTCATTTTTCTTTCTCTCTCCCGATTCAAATCTCCAGTCATTACTCCTTTTAGTTATATTGAACACATGTTAAACATATGTCTTCCCATGTTCATTTCCACTTCTTCTTTTCTTCTTTTTCTCATGTTCTTCATTTCCGTATAGCTATGCCACAGCCTTGCTTCTTTACTTCTCTTCCATTCTTATATCTCACACATCACAAAGGCTATGCATTTCATTTCTATTCTTCCAATAGCATATGTCCCTCTTATCTCTTATCTTCATGGGTTATGGGTATTTCTATTAGTGATAGATAAGGACCAAACACATACATACAAACCTATGAGTATATAAACCCCAAGGACTAAGCTGGACATCCTCTAGTTTAGTTCACTTGATCTTTCCTCCAAAGTCCAACCATCCTATTCCAGTCCTCCCTTTCTCTGTTTGAGTAGCACCCAATTGTCTTAGGACTTTCGAGGATTTCAATACTACTTATAGAGGACTTGACATACACTTGAGGTCAGTTTACCAGTAGTGCAGAAGTAGCAGGTAATGGTAAGGGAGTTTAGTTCAAGTGAAATACTTGAAAGTCATTAGACAATTAGATGCTACTCAAACTTAGAATAGGAGAAAGAATAACTGAGATTCTTCACAAGTGTGACTTTGGAGGAGAATATCAAGTAAACTAAACTAGAGGATATCTAGTCTAGTATCCAAGCTAATATACTATTACAATATTTGTACATGTTTGGTTCTTATCTACTACTAAAGAAAATACCCATAGCCCTGAAGATAAGAGAGAATATGGCTATAGGCTAAATGAAAATAAATGGCATAGCCATAAAATAGAAGTGAGACCATAATATACAGCCATGTGCAGCAATGAAAATAAGAAGAAGAGAAGAAAAGAAGTAGTTATGAGAAAGCATGTGTCATATCATGAGAAGTGAGTATAACTAAAAAGAGAAAGTACAGAGATCTAGATCTGAGTCTAGACTTAACATTAGAAGATAAGATAAACATATGAGATAAAATGAGATAACAAAAGAAAAGGAAAAATGACTAAGTCTATGAGATGTAGACAAAAGAATTGAACTATAACACATATATTCTTCTTCCCCAGATCTTTTCACTTGTGCCCTGCAAATCCTACCACTGAACTTTGCTCATCACTAGTCTCTATCCCCTACTCATGCTGAAGCTGGATAGAGAACCAGCCAACCTGAAAATACTTGGGTATCTACTGCTGTGGCCAATATTACCACTAGTGCCATTAAGTCTATTGATGTATCTCTTGCTGGTCATCAACTCTACCCAAACTCTCCTGATAATACTACTATGCTATGCATGGCCATATTACTGGACAACTCTCATCTAGCCATCTGCATTGGCTCTCACCTAGACTTGACATCCCCCCTCTTTGCACTATATCATGCTTACCTACAGGTTGATTGTCTCATACCAATCACCTCCATGATCTTATCCAAAATCACCATTACTCTCATTGAAAATGTCCACAATAAGTTACTCACTGCAATAAGTGTTACCATTTATGAACTGGGCCAAAACAATTTCATATAAAAAGGGAACAGTGTGAAAGGGCATGCTCTCTACAGCATGCCACCTAGGCTTAGCATCTTCATCTCCTTGTGCTATGATAACATTCAATTTGATCAATCTATTATAATCTCTTGGACCTTGTGCTGCTATGTGAAGATATTCAGGCTGATCTTGATGCCTCAAAGAATCACTCACAGTATGATAGGGAACTTTCTCTACTCCCTAGATTACAAAATCTACCTGAGGCTGAGGGATACATGGGCAGTGTTAGTAATGGTTTGGGTTAGGGCGGCGCAAATGTCCGGCTTTCCATACATCCGAAAGGCTCGGTGCTGCTTCATAAGACCTCTTACAAGAACTCGCATTCCACAATAACAAGAAGCAAGCACCACGATAGAATATAGGTAGCAGCAATAGTAAAAGTATCTGAGATCATCAGTGGCAGTTTGAAACTGACTGTAGCATAAAACGACGCCAACAACCGCTCTCTTCGATTCACCCTCAGCCTTCAGTAACGGTAAAGAACGTCTCTCTGGTATGTGACGGGCCCGGTATGCGTTCAAGATCCCCGGTAAGGCTTGACCAACAACGGGAGCTGCGGTGTTTTCGTCGGGTCGGACCGGACCACAGGGTACTGCACGATCACGTGCTTCCACCCGATCTCTTCCACTGGCACCGCGAGGTCAAATTCGAACGACCGAACAAGGAAAAACAGGATCGCTTTCATCCTGAGCGTGGAACAGTCAGTCGTGAAAGATAAAGATCGTGACAGGCCAACAATGCAAGCGCACAGCGGTACTTACTCGACGACGGCGAAGCGATACCCGATGCAAGCGCGAGCACCTGTAGAGAACGTCATGACATGACTCCAGATGCCTGGGATACCCGAGACTGCTTCAGGAAGCTTCTCCCATCGCTCCGGTCTGGCGGAGCAGGATAATGTAATCGCATGAGCGAGCTGCAACTACGCGAAGAACGTCAAGACATTGCACTCACTTGAACTCGCGGGAATCGCTTCCCCAGATGTCTTCAGACCGATTGATCTCTAATAATGGGACTGCGATGGCATCACCCTTGCGGATTCTGTGGAAATCGGGAATGGATATTGTCGGGAACGACGGAAAACGCACTTGATAGTATTATGCGTGACACCGTATCGGTCCGTGAATGGTTTCTCGACGGGCAGTTCGTCATCCTTCATTGCTATCCGCGAGAATGCCACAACAGGAGCATAGAGACGAAGGGCCTCCCGAACAACAGCATCAAGGTAAGGGAGTGCCATTAGGTCATCCATCGAGGGTGTCACCGTATTGACAGAGAGAAGTTCTGCGCGCAACTTAGCTTGAACGGCATGATTTGATGACAATGCAAAGAGCGCCCATGATAATCCAGTGCTGTAGTTCCAATACACTTCAGTTTTCAAAAGACAAAAAGGAAATGGCAACTTACCTTGTGGTATCAAGACCTGCACCCAAGAAAGTGGTTATCTCTGCGAAAGACCGCATCAGCACTTCAACAGTCGCGATAAAATAGAAGGGGCCACACGTGCAATGACATCTGCATCCGACAAACGTTGACTGTCAGGAATGTCTGTGGCCACGTTTGCCTTGACCAAGAGCGAGAGCAAATCCCGACCCTGGAACGTCTTCTTCTCGATCTCCCCCTTTCCCGTGACACTCGCCCTCGCCGCTATCTTTGCGTCTGCGAGCAATTCACTGCCAATTCGCCACACCGTGCGGTGACCAGCTCGTATTTTGAGCGCAGTATTGGTGGGCTGATATGGCAGGAATTAGCATTGAGCCTCTCGTGATATACCACGTAGGGGACTAACGATGAGGCGCAAAGGGGGAATGAATAGTTGCAGTAGCAAGAATATTCCTCTAATTCCTTTTGAAGGAGACAGGGCTCTATTTATGCTCACGAATGCCTTCTGAAATTCATTTTGCTTCTCGTCTGGACCGAGTGCATCGAAGTTATAGTTGAAACCCGCGAGACCAATGATATCTAGCGTTAATTTGTTCAGCCAAGACAGCATATCAATTCGAGTCCCAGTGACTGCAGCGGAGTGGTCCTTGTTGATCTCCGACGACAAGACCTCACAGAACTGAGTAGACTTTTCGACAAAGATATCAGTAAGTTGCCGAATTTGCGCAACACCAAATGCAGGGTTCTGTAATCGTATCGTCAATCTGATGTAGCGTGTCATCTCCAAGGGGATAACCTACCAGGGCGCGTCTCTGTCGTGACCCAAAGGAAGTCAATCATTTTCTGGGTTAAGAGTGATGCTACAAACCTGATTGCGGTGTTCATCACCTTCTGCAACGAGTATACCTACATTGTGTCGTTGAACACGTGGGCACACCAAGAGATCACGGTGTCACTTGCCATTACCAAAAATACGGGAGAGGGTCAACCTGGTCCGAACTGGTCTCTGGTAATTGTTAGCGTGGGTCAATACGTGGGTGATGGCACGCGTGTCCAGAGTGAGAAGCCAGTTATCCTGATCGCAAGTTCAAACTATCACAGCCGCTTCGGCGAGATGAACGAAGAAGAACATACGAAGAACGCCCCGTTCATGCGGATCATTTTCCCGTATTCTCTGACCCATTTCTCGATATTGTCATTCTGGATGAAATAGTGACATGGAATATCTCAGAATCGGAGAGATGCGGAAACTTGCCGGCTCAGTGAGAAACTCCACCATATTACCGCCCAGTAAGCTTGTTGGCTTAGGCCCATGAATTCGGCGCAAGGGAGAACTAAGCCCACGGTATAACTTCCATAGTAAGATTGCGGATAGGGAGGCGACAACGTAGCCCAGTAGCTGGGTGAGGAGGATCATGTTCGTTACGAAGGACGCACTTCAACCAAGAGCACCACTTATTATGTTTCAATCTATTTATACCATCTGTAGCCTGTCCCCGCACATGTCGGTACGTACGACGCGACGTTTGCTATACGCACTGCACTGCACTATGTTGGCGAGCCAAGTTGTGTAACGATTGTTTCAAGGCATGCTTCACTGCAATAACCATTCTCTCACCATTTCTAATGATCTTCTACTAATCGTGAAACTGTCAAGTTCGTCAACACTGGCACTCAAGCCCATAGACCCTCAGAAAGACTTGTAATGTATTAATTCGAGGGGAGCCAGGTGAAGAATAGGACACTAGCAGACGTGACATTGTGGGAAAGACGGATCCTATTGACGACTATATTTATCTGGGCATTTCTGATACAAGTTCAAGGCCTCAGCATGACGGCGGCAGAATCTCAATGCGTATGAAACGAGACAACGTTTGAAACTTGGTATCATTTAGTAGGCCACTGATTGCGCACGGCGTAAACCTGATCTATCGGGATAGATCGTCGGTGGACACCGTTTCAACTGTGGTTAGAGATCTCATGGTACTGTTGCTGAAAACAGGTTGTGGTTGACTATACAAGCTTCGTTGGGTCGTATGATATACATGCTGGCCAGGTCGAGGATTGAGGAATATACGAGAAAGCATTCGTGACTTGTGAGTTCATATTTTTATTGGTGATTCATGGGCACCTGGATTACACAATGTTCTTACCACTTTCAAGAGCAAGCGATAATGCCCATAAGTAATGTGCGAGGAAAGATAAGCAACTTTCCGAATACAAACCGATGACGCTAACAACAACAATCCATCCATCCTCCTCAAGTTTACAGTTTGTCCCGTGTGTGGTATACCAGGTAGTTGTTCAAGATCTTCGGTAGGGCTTGACCAATAACGGGAGTTGTCGTGTACGCGTTGGATCGGAACGAAGAACGGGGTAGGTCACGATGATGACCGACCTTCCAACCTCTTTTGCTGGCACTGCGAGCTCGAACTCGAATGCCCTGACGAGGGTAAAAAGGATTGCTTTCATCCTAATGGTGTAGATGTCACTCTCGGATTACGGCAGTCGAGACGAGAGCGCACTCACTCAACAAGCGCGAACCGATAGCCAATACAGGCTCGGTGACCGCCCATGAAGCTCATAAGGTGACTGTAGAGGCCTGGGACTTGCGAGGCGGCCTCCGGAATGTTGTCCCACCGTTCCGGTCTATAGGCAAGATGACGGTTCAGCAAGTGGCGACGACACGAAACACAGCAGGAACTCGGAACTAACTTGAACTCTCGGGAATCAGGTCCCCAAATTTCCTCGGATGTGTTCATCTCCAGAAGTGGGATTGCGATCGCATCGCCCTTTCTGATCTTGTAGCAGTCATGGATCGATATGATGACGGTTGAACTAGTACAAGAACGATAAAACGCACTTGATAGTATCATGTATGACACCGTATCTATCCTTGTATGGTTTCTCGACGGGCAGTTCACTGTCTTTCAGTGCTTCCCGGGGGGTTGTCACGACAGGTGCATGCAGACGAAGAGTCTCTCGGACAACCAGATCAAGGTAGGGAAGTGCCATGAGATCATCCATTGACGGGGTTTCAGTTTCTACAGAGAGAAGTTCTTTCCGTAGCTTTGCCTGAACCTCACGGTGTGATGACAATGAGAAGAGCACCCATGCTAATCCAGTGCTGTCGTTCCATTACACCTCAGTTTCCAAAAGATATAAAGTGAATGTGAGTATACCTCGTGGTATCAAAACCTGCACCCAGGACAGTGGTGACCTCTACGAAAGACTATATCAGCACTCTTGTGATCGCTAAATATAGGAAAGACCATACGCGCTACGACACTTTCATCCGATAAACGTTGATTGTCAGGAATGTCCGTGGACATGTTTGCTTTGACCAAGAGCGAGAACAGATCTCGACCCTGGAAAGTATTCTTCTCGGCTTCTCCCTTTTCCGCGACACTCGCCTTCGCAGCCATTTTGGCATCTGCAAGTAGTTTACTGCCGATACGGTTCACCGTTTGTTTGTCAGCTCGTATTATGCGCGAAGTCTCGGTGGGCTGTCATGCCAAAATTAGTACTGAATCACTCATGAAACAACACATATAGAACTGACAATGGAGCGTAGAAGGGGAATGAAAACATGCAATAGCGGGAGTATTCCGGCAGATTTTCTTTCCGAGCTCAAGGCTGCAAGCATAGAAAAAAACGCATCGTGAAGTTCATTTGGCTTCCCTTCTGGATCGAGTGCATCGAAGTCATAGTTGAAACCAGCGAGACCGATGATATCTAGCGTCAATTTGCCCAGCCAGTGCAGGACATCAATCTGGGCTCCAGAGGCTGTAGCGGAGGGATCCTTCGTGATCTCCTCCAACAAGATGTCGCGAAGCTGGGTAGCCTTTGTGACGAAGATATCAGTCAGTCCCCGAATCTGCGCAGGGCCGAATGCGGGGTTCTGCGAATCGTATCGTCAACCAAGTCCCGTGTAATCTTCAAGGAGATAGCCTACCATGATACGTCTCTGTCGTGAAGAAAAGTTGTGTCAATCAATATTTGTGTTAAAAGTGATGCCAACCTGCTTGTGGTGTTCATCACCTTCTACAGTGACTAGACCTACACCATGTCGGTTAACAGTTAAGCATAACATACTGCCATGGCGTTACTTGCCTTCGCCAAGAAGACGGGACATTGAATACCTTCCATAAGATGATCTCTGGAAATCGCTGGGGTGGGTTAGGATATGGTTGATGGCACGCGTGTCCAAAGTCAGAAGCAGGTTACTAAAGAACATTCCATGGAGGCGGATCGCACTTCCGTACTCTTTCACCCATTCCTCGATACTGTCAATCGGCTGGGTCAATAATTCGACCATGTTACCGTACAGTAAGCGTGTTGGTTCAGGACCGCGCAGTCGGCGTAAGGGAGAGCTCAGGCGATAGTATAGAAGCGCGAAGAGCTTCCAAAGGAGGAAAACAAAGAGGCAGGAGGCCGCAGGGCCCAAGATCTGGCTGAGGGAGGTCATCTTCTTCATAAAGGTAGCGTTTCCGCCACGACAGCAGGTTTTAAATACGGGTCATGTTTCACTACCGCCACTGCGCCACTGGCAATTGGCAAATGACAGTGACAAGTAACAACGCAACCTAGGCATGTCAGATGTTTCGGTGGATATTTACCAATATGTACCCGCTTAAAGACATGCTTCAGCAGTGCATTGGCAAAGGCGCACAGCACACACAGGCCGTAATTTGTTCATTTACATTCCCGGTCTATTATCGGACTCCTGGTATGAACTTGCACACTGCTTAACAATGTCGGGCTGCCATATTACAAGTTGTGAGTCGAGGCGCAATCGGATGAGATGGTAGCTAGAACTATTTGGGTTGTCGAAGTAAGTTCAAGTTGTATATCTACTTGGAGTTCGACTCCTACTAGCAGTGCGCCCACGCACGGACTCGTCACGGTACAGGTTGAATTCATTGCCAACTGGAGTCCAGACGAGGAGCGTATTGCCTAATTTGGGTTCGATAGAGCCGGTTAGTAGACGTCCAACCACTTGGATCACAATTTGTACGGTCCAGTCATCTTCTCATACAACATCTACGGGATGTTGAGTTGCGCCAGACGTCGATTAGCGTTGGTTTGCTCTCGGCGTGCCTTCCACTTCGCGGCACCAAGACGAAGAGACCTATTTGATCCTTCTGCAGTGGAACGGATCTCGGAGGAGGTGGATGTCTGCATCGTCGGAGCAGGTCCCGCTGGTCTCAGTGCAGCAATACGTCTCAAACAACTCGAGAAAGACAAAAATAAGGAGTTCCGTGTCGTCGTCCTCGAAAAGGGTGGTGAAGTAGGTTCGTCACTGAACAATGCCATGTGATTCACGATTCACCTCAACCGTTGTCACTAAACTGTGGTCGTGCAGGCTCCCATATTCTCTCTGGGGCTGTTATAGAGCCTCGTGCTCTCAACGAGCTACTTCCGGACTGGTTGGCGCGAGACGATCAACCGCTGAAACAACCCGCAACATCGTCGACAATGCGATTCCTCGCCAAGTCGTTCTCCTTTCCCATCCCCCACCCTCCTCAAATGTCTAACGAAGGCAACTACATCACATCCCTCTCTCAATTTACCGCCTGGCTTGGAACCATAGCTGAAGAACTTGGCGTTGAGGTATATCCCGGCTTTGCGGGCGCAGGTATCGTATATGGTGAAGATGGGAAGAGTGTCGCTGGTATTCGGACCAATGAAGTCGGTCTCGACAAGCAAGGTCGTATGAAGGAGACGTTCGAACCAGGAATGGAATTTCGCGCAAAGGTCACACTCATTGCCGAGGGTGCACATGGGTCTTTGTCCAAGGAACTGATCAACAACTTCGATTTACGCAAAGACGCAGACCCACAAACGTACGGAATAGGTCTCAAAGAAGTCTGGCAAGTCGACCCAAGTCAGTACAGGCCAGGAGAAGTCGTTCACACGTTGGGATACCCGCTGGACTACCAGACGTATGGTGGAGGTTGGGTTTATCACATGGCAGATGGACTTGTCAGTCTTGGTTTGGTCATCGGTCTTGACTATGCAAACCCATATCTCAGTCCCTATAAAGAACTTCAGGTAAGGCTTCATGTTTTGTTCATGTATGGGCTAACCCGATCTAATGTGGGACACAGCGTATGAAGCACCACCCATACTTTGCCCAGCTTCTTTCTGGTTCCTCCACGCGCATTGCATACGGCGCCCGTTCTCTGAACGAGGGTGGCCTGCAATCCGTTCCGAAACTCAACTTCCCTGGTGGTGCTCTGATCGGTTGTTCTGCCGGCTTTGTCAACATCGCCAAGATCAAGGGTACACACAATGCCATGAAGACCGGTATGCTCGCTGCAGAAGCCGCAGCCGATGTCCTCACAAAATCTTCAATCGATACTAACGCCGCAAGCGACATGAGCAAATACGACGTCTCAGTCCGTAACAGTTGGGTATGGCAAGATCTGCACGAAGTCCGCAACATGCGCGCGAGTTTCAATACCTCGTTGGGCGTCTGGGGTGGTATGCTTTACTCGGGTATCGATTCGCTTTTCCTCAAGGGTCGAACACCGTGGACGTTCCGTAATGAGAGCAAGTTGACGGATGCGGGACATACGAAGAGGATGGACCAGTTTAAGCCGATCGAGTATCCCCCGCCTCAACCACCACTATCGACGGATTTATTGACGTCTCTCGCTCTCACGGGTACTAATCACGCAGAAGACCAGCCTGTCCATCTGCGTGTCCGGAAGGACAGCGTTGAGGATATGTGTGTGCGGAAAGAGCACGTCCGTCGGAACGTGGGTGAGTATGCGGGGTTACTTCAGCGAGCTTGTCCAGCGGGCGTATACGAGTATATCGAAGACGAAGCCAAGTCGGAGGAGGAAGGGTGGGATGGGAAGAAGTTGGTGATCAATTCACAGGTGGGTGTGATGGTGGCTGGTTTGGTCTCGGCTTCTCTAATGATGTATTACTGCGCTCGTATCTTCAGAACTGCATCCATTGCAAGCTTTGCGATATCAAGGTGCCTACACAGGACATTACATGGACAGTTCCTGAAGGCGGTGGTGGTCCAAAGTACACTATCACGTAGTAGTGATCTGATAGACTGCATCCCATGACCTCCGTGCAGGTTGGTTGAGTAGTCCGTGAGTAGTCCGATGGTGGAGTCAGACTTACGGATACAAGGGTGACCACCAACTTCTCATGGCACTCCTGGATGAATTCTAAAAGCTAAGTACATACACCTACACATGACTACATACAGAGATGCTACAGCTTGAATGGATGTCGACCGTCGAATGTCGGAACGCTAAAGTATGAATGGTTCTGTCTCTCCTATGCACATACTATAATACAAGGTGCGCTCATGAGTAAACTGCCATCCTGTTCCGCAAGACAGTCAAATGGCTACGCGATCTGCACTTTCTTGGTAGGTGTTACCGGTTTCCACCTTTCTGCAGCAGAGCAGTCAGTCGCCGTCCATGGACGATAAGAACCACCGAAAGCAACACTACCTACGAAACCGAAGAGACTTGATCCAGCACTGTTCCCTTGGTTCTGTGTGGCGGCTTGGGGTGAGGGTTGATAAAAGGAGTTTTGTCGGATACGGTTTGCTCTCCAGTATCGACAACGTTGTTGGTCTGTCGTTGATTGTTGGGCCTCTCCTAGATAGATCTAATGTTGGGCGACGTGCGTGAGTGAGTCGTGGGGAGCGAGAGCGAGGTGACCAGTGTACCTTTGTCTTTGGCGTCGAACTTCCCATATCTGCGAGCTCGAATACGAAGTCTGTCCCAGGCCAGCGTACCTCCAAAAACGTCGCGTTCTCTTCAGTGACGCGAATTTCTTTGATTTGCCATGCGACGGGATAGTCACTGGCAAGCACGAGTGCTTCTTTGGAGACGGATCTGATGGAGAGGTATTTGCCGTATTTGAGGTTTCGGATTGAGTGTCCTGCGCCCAGGGGGTGGATTTCCCACTGGAAATCGGGGCTTTGAGCGATGGTCTATACACGTGCGATGTGCGCTATCTCTCACCTTTTGGGCATCAGTGTCTTTAGGCGGCATTCCTAACGATGTGAAATGGACGGAGAGCGTCAAATGAGAACTATGCTCCATGGGCGCGTAGAAGTGGAAGCAGACCGTCCTACGACCGTATGATCGCTCGTCATTTCAACAGCAGTCCCACTCTGTCGATTGACGAATGAGTAGGTTCCGCGAGGAAGAGCGGGTTTCTTTGGCGCATCAGAACGAGGGGCAGTCGGTTGACCCAATACTCGAAATATGGATGCAGACATCCTTCTGAATCAAGCGTGGAGTACACAGTCACGAGTATGGTTGTTTTTGTTCTGAAGAAGAAAGGAAGGAGAGAAGGTCGATGAGTTTTTGAATGGGAAAAGATGGACAGGTTTGACGGCCACCGCTCAAGATTATGATACAGCTTGGACATGCAGAGACCGCGTGTTGAGCTCTGAAAGGATGGATGTTTGTGACCCATGGCTTGGTATGGGCATTCTTGACTTCGAAATGCTGTGAGCAACGCGAGTTGCATGTGTTTCTGAGTAGAAAGAGCAACCCTAAACCGCAGTGAAACACGCGGAAAGGGGTGAATCCATGAGCGGCTAACCTGAGATGAGTGCGTTACGACTTGGATCGTCGGCATAGAGGGTCCTCAGGCTGACGATAGTCACCGAATCAACGCTCAACACCTCTCATGATTTTCATCTCGCATACTCACCTCAAATAGGGATGCGCTGTTCGCATCGAATTCATGAAGAATGGAAATCGACACAGGAGACGATCGTATAGATAACGCATACCTTTCGAGAGGCTTCTGCGGTGCAAGAACTTCGACTCGGAAGCACCACCTTCTTGTTGCTTTCCAGCTCGTAATGTCCGTCCCTGAATTGCGATGTCATAGTAACTTCGCCGTAACACTCTCAGTGCATCCCACGATGCGATGGATGAATTTAAAAATCAGTGGCAGCGTACGCACTACTAATCACCACATAGTCACGGTGGCACTGGCAGAACTGGTTACTACCTATGGTCGTGTTCAGACTAGTGATTCGAATATGGTACTATTCGGACGTACTGATCGATTTCCATACAGCAAAAGAGCCGTCGGAAAGAATTTACTCATCTGTAAAATCTCAGATGTCCGAGTCGAAGCGAAGTATCTGAGGGGACCACGGACGAATCGGAACTGTTTGAAGATATGAAGCCCCCGTCAACTTGTCAAATCTCTCAACTACTGGCGGCGCTTTAGTTGTTGGCGTGTTCAAGGTTGGACACTTCAGAGAGTTCGTTGCCCGAGGTCGAGCCGTTGTTGAAATCTTTATCCACTCTTCCTTGATACACACTTACCTGTGGCCCATGAGCACGCTAGTGAAAGGGTTCAACTCTCCCTCTGGATATCAGTGATCTCACTCTCTCCGTGTTTGGTACACAAGTACAAGACAAAAATTTATTGACCAACGACTGCCGCGTTAGCATCGGTATGTCCTGCATTTGAGAGAAGGCCTACTCTCATCATCGTCACACCTTATTTTACAGATTTTCCTATTTTCGGCGTTCACTGCGAGGGCGCGTGATCTAACCACTGACTTTGAGATCTGCTAACTTGAACCAGCCACCCAGAGAGCGCCACATTCGCGATTGCCTTCCAACTTGTAAAGATCAGCGATTCCTTCTTCGTGTTGATATCCGAAGACGCGACTGGACAACATTTCCTTTTGAAATTTACTAGCTGATATCTTTAGAAGTACCCTCATCACCGGAGGTCTCATCTGATAGTTCTTCTCTCTCCATGCAAGTGTCGTTTTTGGTTTGAAAGATAAGATGCCATTAAACGCCGGTCACATGCATCTGATCGCACATTGGCCACCAAACAAGCGCTCAGGATTGCGTGTTGGGATATCGGGATATACGATCACCATCGCCATAGTTTGATATGCACGTACAGTCTACCTCAGTTTCTGAAGCCTCTTCTGCGCGTCTAGTCACCCTGTGTCTCGACTACTTCGATGAATATGTTTATAACCACGTACCTCAATATATACCTCCTCTGAGTTCAGCGATGAGATTGTGGTGCACTTGGTGTTTCTCATGAAGTCTGTCAGTGTCGGCTGCTTCAGTTCCAAGTTGAAGGTGTGAATGTTCTTGTTTGACTGGATCTACTGCACTGCGCTTTTTCTTTTTCAATCAACCCACCACCAGGAATTAACGCTCGTAAATTCTTCAAGCAATATTACGAGTCATTCCCTTGGTATCTGGCACGTTCACCCTGGAACACTCACTTGAGGAATTGAAGCTCTAATAAGACAAGCTGGTTCTCGAAATCAGTTTCTTAACAACATTTACAACATTTACCGTCCACTGTGAGCTCATTCGAATTGCAGCGAATAATTACCCTCAACAAAGAACACAATCCTCCTTGAAACTCAAATTATACATTGTCTTATCCACCGTCTTCTCAATCTTCTTCCAGTCCGACCGGCGTTGGATGAATTCGTAAATGTCTTGCAGAGGAAGTCAAGTTGATCGAATCAATCACGTGGAATACAAAGCAAAGGTGCAACCTACTTCAGGACGATAGGCGCCTCCATAGCGCGTGACGTCTCTGACAATTTGTGCGAGGTCTTTGGCATCCTCGACGACATAAACATGTCCAAGCATTTTAAGATGGTCAAAGTCTGCGGTGATGTTGGGGACCTGTTACGTTCCCGACAGAGTGCATTCAGTAGCGTATCACTAACATAGAGACTGTCGAAACGCTCACCCTGAGCGACGCGATGAACGCATGGTACGCGTTAAGGTCTGCGATCACTTGGAAGCCTCCATTGAGGGAGATGATCTGTCGCTTGATATGTTTTTGTAATATGCTGAATAGATCAACGTCAGTTAATTGCAAGAGAGACGCTGGCGCAGATTTGCCGGAGACTTACGCTAATAGTCGGATGCCGACTTCTTGATAAAACACTTCGAGGACCTCCCGACTGACATTCCCTTTGAGCAGTTTGCAGTGCATTTCTAAACATTTTATCGCTTCACGACATCCATCGGTTGGTCGGAGATCGAGGGCAGCGTCTTCGGGTGGGTAATACTCCCGGGGTTTTGTGGACGTCAAGATGATATGATCAACCTACATAAATTAGACAAGCGGGGTCGACGAAGGCGATGAGGGATAGAATCTGACCTGGTTCATAAGCACCTGCGTTCCTGCATTCAATCCAGAAGCCACACAATCATCGAGAGTATTCTCAAACCGCTTTTTCTCTCGCACGACGGCGTTCAGAAAGTCAGTTTTGTCGATGTGATGTGCCTGCCCGCCAGAAATTGAGGGAAGGTCGAGAATACATCAGAGGTGACAGTGCCGCGCCATATCTTTATCGAAAAAGACTTGAACCATACTCTGTATCGTATCTCCAATGTGAACGAGTTCGAAGAATTGAAGGAGGGGAGCGACATTCGTCGATCCTTCGTGTTCGGCAGGTTTGTAAGATGACATACGCTCCGTCGCGCTACGTGATGGTCAGCCAACAACAATGTCAAGTGATACCTAGGAAAAGGACACGACGCTTACATCCCGAATCCCCA
Organism: Chalciporus sphaerocephalus; assembly: GCA_038094055.1. Classification (NCBI taxonomy): domain Eukaryota; kingdom Fungi; phylum Basidiomycota; class Agaricomycetes; order Boletales; family Boletaceae; genus Chalciporus; species Chalciporus sphaerocephalus. The sequence continues at coordinate 69,291 of JBBPTH010000007.1, forward strand.
TGCGATGTGCCTTGTGCTCAACACCTCAAGCATCTCGCAGAATACATCTTCGAGCGTCTCACGCACCCGTGTCCCGGTCTTTCCAGGGTACCCTGCAAATGTCTCGAGACGTTTGATCGCATCTCGGGCTGCGTGAATGAGCTCCAGAGAAACATCCAACGAAAGCAAAAGATCCAGATTCTGGATCGGAGCACGAATCGACGATTGAGAACGGATCGAAGATGCCGAAGAAGCGATAACAAGCTGTGATTGTTTCACTGACGTCGATGGGCCATGCATTGAAGGCGCAACTGATGTCGCCACGGTCTTCGTACTTGCTGCATCCGAAGTCGAGCTCGTCCGTTTAGACGAGAACGTGACTGTATCACACCTTGCATCTTTCGATCGACTGTCGTGTTCGCTCTTTCGACTCTCTGCAAAATCGCCCCATCCAGCTTCATCATCGACCACGCCGAGGACTTCCTCCCTCGCTCTCTGATCTTCCTTGACATCCGCATTCGCATCCCCCTCGTCTTCATCGTCATCACCGACCTCAAACAACGCGCCATCCTTGCCAAATGTCTCATAACCCTCCGAAGGCGTGACACCTGCAGCCGTAACCGACCCGAGAGACCCATTCCCCATCCACCTTTGTGGGTTCAACATAGCAATTCCCTGCACTACACCCGTCCCTACGACGCCTACTCCAGTACCGATCGCCCCGACCGCATCCCCGACCACGCCTACCCCTGCTCCCACAGCGCGAGGGACGATGGTTACCGGTAGGAGGAGCATGTCGGTGAAGGAGGCAAGAACAGTGCGCTTCACTAGCGCTGGGTTCTGAGAGTTCAAGAAACGCGCCTGGGTTTGCGGCTGTGTAACAACATGACCATCTGAGTCTGTCGTCAAAGTCGACTGTCTCACGGAACCTTCCCAACCTTTGCAAATGACTGAAAATGCACGTTTAAGTTCTTCTATTTCATCGTCCAGATAATCATCCATGTTCGGTTCGAACATCTTGTATATGACGTCTTCGGCTTGCTCCACTCTCACTGTCCCTTCTTTTTTCTCTGGCTCACCCTCACTACCGTCGGTGAGTGAAGAACCAGAGACTTTGAGAATGTCGTCGACGACGCGGAACGCTTCTCTAAAAGATGCCGCTGTAGCTGATAGGGAGAGAGGTATACTGATCGTGCGAGCACGCGATAACAGAGGAGAGATGTATTCTGAAAGCTTTCGGATTGAGCATGGAAGAGCATGAGGGCGCACAAGGTTTAGATGCAAGGAAACAAGATGCGATACGGGATGCATTAAGCGCAATGCAACGACGGCAGGTGGATAAACTTAGCACATCACTTGCGATTCTCTCTGCAAACGCGAGCAACACTGCTGCATCGGCTGGGAACACTCTCTGGGCTCTTGCCCCATCATCCTGGATGGCAGCAAGGACACGTGACATGAATCCATCCATAGCAGTGAAATCAAGGCGATTATCTTTAGTAAAGTTGGTCAACGGATCCCACTTCCCCTGCTCGTAAAATACTTCTCTCTTCTCAGCCCAGAGCCTACCCATTTCCCATTCTCCACCTCCTCTGCCGCGTCCCCCAATACCCTTCATGCAGATAGATATTTCCCAGCTGGCGGACGCAACTTCTTTCATCCGTGCCTCGTTACCCTCCGTGTCTGCAGCATCAAATGTCGTTAATAAGCCAGCATCGAATCTGTCAAGAGAACTTTTGAGTGAAGCCAGTCGGAGATCCCAGGTCGATACGGGTCTGATGGCTGGTGATAGAAATTGAGCGAGAAGATGCAATACCCTAACTTGAACAAGAAGAGACCCTGAAGCAGATATCGAGCGAGAAGACGTGTACGATGTAACAGAGGCGAGGAGGATATGCGGAGGCGCATTTGGCTCAGGCAAAAATGGTAGCAGTAGCGTATGTGCCCGTATGTATTTTGCACGAAACGTCGGTGTTGGCTTTCCAGGCTCATAGGTGTCCACGTTAGCTGAGCCCGTTAAGTCCAAGAGGGTATGCGGTGTGGTCGGTACAGCGGACGTGAAGTCACCAAAGTCATCCTCGTCGAGCGAAGAGACCGCGAGCGTTGCTGGTCCTCGAACATCCTGTTTCTTTCTCTCTGACAGGGATTTTGCCTCGAGATCGTCGAGTACGAACGCGAGTCCGAGTTTCTGTGCAGCGAGATCTAGCCAACGTCGCTCCCAGAGCTTCTCTTCCCTCGCCAACCTGCTCGTTGCCCTGCTCGCTCTAGCATACCTGGCGATGTCGGGTATCGGTAGATATGTCAATATCAGAGCATGTAAGTCGGCTGGAAGTTTTCCTATGGGTGGTGAAGGTGATTTGGTCGCTGAGAGAACAGGTGCAGATGATGTGGTGGATGATTTAGCAAAGTATCCAGACTGTCTTGCGGTGGATGACCGCTTTGAATGACCTGCAGAAGCATTCGTGGGTGTCGTGCGCTGTTGGTTGGCGTATAACTTCGTTGGTTCAAGCGTTGCGAACTTGTCCATCGCATCTTGCTCGTTGCCCGACGCGTCGCCCTCAACGATCTGCGCAGCCACGCTAATAGCGTTTGATTTCTCATAACAACCGATATCAATTGGTCAAATCAACTTGATAAACTCATCATCACCATCGACGTCGACTATCGTAGCTGGAGATATGGACAGTGGAATGGCAACGACGAGCTTGCCTCCGGGGACTGCACCTGTCAGAGCCGAATTTCTCCTCAGTAACGTTTCTCGACCGGCAGTAGACGATGATGCAGCTGAAGGTTCAACTTCGCATACGACATACCTTCTCGATCCCACTGGAACCAACGTTGAGAACGAGCAAAACCCGGGAGGTCGCAAGCAACAGAAGTCCCGGCGTGGTACCCGTGGTGCAAACAAGGGCCGGAGATTCAGAAAAGTACGAGACGAGCTAGAGCTCTGCTGGCGAGTGGCAAACGGTGTAACTTGTGAGTTTGGTGCAGAATGTCGATTCACGCATGACATCGCTGCATATCTTGCTGCAAAGCCACGGGACATCAAGCTCCCACCTGCGAGCAGCATTGTGAATAACCCGCCTTTCGTCGTGGCCGACTCTACGGCCGAGAGCGAACACTCATCGCTCGATTTCACGACCTCATGCCCATGCTTTGAAGAATCGGGCGAATGTCGTTTGGGTATGAAATGCAGATTTCTAGGTGCTCACGCTCGTGTGGATGAGAGCGGTACCATCATCCTCACCACGGATGAAGAAAGGAAGTCAAGCGTCGCTCTCTCTAATACCGAATTGAATCAAGTGAGCGCAGAGACCCTGAGATTACTTCGTCAAAATAAGTACCCGAGACCCATCACAGACGCATACCTCAAAGAGTTGGAAGCCGAAAAGCAAGCAGGTGGTGCTGATGAGGATAAGCAAACCACTGAAGAGCAGGCAAAACAAGACGACACCGAGGCGGCCGATGCGACTGTCATGAAGAGAACCTCCATTGCCACAGATCAAAATGACACCCCTGATGTGCCTATGCGTTTCTCTGAGAAGAAGCGGTTGCATTGGAGAGGAAAAACCTGTGAGACCCAGTTAATCTGACACTGGATGACATGTCGTACTTACTCTCTCGAGATCTCGCACCACTTACAACCGTTGGAAACCTGGTAGGCCTCTCGTATTCCATCAGATAACTCTACTTACGCTCCAAAGCCATTCCGCCGATTATGCGTTTCCCTCGGCGCTGATATCACGTGTGGAGAAAGTGTGTATCCTCACCGCTGTACAATTCATCTTATCGTTACTCCATGCTTTTAATCTAGTGGGCCTCGCGACCTCTTTCCTCACCTCCTCGCGTGAAGAATGGTCGCTCGTACGTCGGCACCCATCCGAATCCATATTTGGCATCCAACTGGCAGGTAACAAACCTTCCACGTTGGTGCCCACTGCCGAGATACTAGGTAGGGAATTCTCAAATGGGATCGACTTCGTGGACATCAATTGTGGGTGCCCCATCGATTTGGTATTTAAGACAGGGAGCGGATCAGCTCGTGAGTACCGGTTCCTTCCCGTCGATATCACCATGTAACATGATTTGAATTGGGTTTTTGAACGCAATTGACAGTCCTTGACACTCCCGCCAAACTCGGGAAAATCATCGTTGGGATGAACAAGGCACTCGGCGAAATACCAGTGACGGTCAAACTGCGTACCGGTGTCAAAGATGGACGTAACACGTCCCATAAGCTCATGCCTCGGCTCAGCCCAGAGTGGGGTGTTGGGTGTATTACGGTAATGTTTCTTCTACCCCCTTCTTTGCCTGTCGCTCGTACTGACGGGAATTGGCACTGCATGCATTCTTCACTGTCTCGTAGTTACATGGCCGAACGAGACAACAGCGGTACACAAAACTGGCCGACTGGGATTATATCAAACAGTGCGTGAATGCCGTCCGTACGCGCGAAGAAGACGAGGGTTTGCATCCCGTCCCCATCTTTGGTGGTGGTGATTGTTTCTCTTCCGAAGACTACTGGGAGAAAATAGACAACACTGGCGTGGACGGCATTATGATCGGACGCGGCGCATTAATCAAACCATGGATTTTCACCGAGGTGAAGGAGCACCGCGAGTGGGATATCAGTTCGAGGGAACGACTCGAGCTCATTCGGAAGGTACGATTCCTTATCTTTTATACATGCTTCGTCTAAACCGACCTTTACCAACACCTTTTGTAGTACGCAGAGTATGGACTGACGTAGGTGGTCATCTTTCGCTCCCTTTGAATTTCACTGAACATCTTTCGTCCCCGGGGCGGCAACGTTGACGTACACCCATTTCGGGACGGATACAGTGGGCGTAAACGCAACACGCCGATACCTCTGTGAGGCTCTCTCTTTCCAATACCGTTACGTCCCCATTGGTCTCCTTGAACGACTTCCTGCGCACATCAATGAACGTGCCCCAGCGTTCCGGGGTCGAGACGAACTCGGTGCGTACAACGTCGAGAATCTCCCATTCTATCAATTTGGTGATCTGGGGGTTCATCCATTCTGAAACTGATATACAATACTTTCGTCAGAAACATTGCTTGCAAGTCCGAATAGCCAGGACTGGGTCAAGATCTCAGAGATGTTCCTAGGTCCTGTGCCTGAGACGTGGTCATTTACACCAAAGCATAAGAGTAATGCATATGAGGAGGAGAGTCAGGGGTAATAGTTGGGGAAGGTGAAGCCGGCTCAGACCGGCATGGACATCCATTTGTCCATGCTTGTGCTTCATCAAGGTCGTAAAATACGCAGAATGAAGAGCGTCAAGTTAGAAAGTACTGACTCAAAGATTCCGCGCCTTGTTTTCCGCCTGGCCTTGTCCTCTCTACTCGCAGGAGCTGCTGAGGAATGGCTCGACTTCCAAGAACTCATCCCCACTATTGAAGTCATCGACGAGCTGCTCTCTTAGGACGCGTGGGGCATGAAAGATGACGTGGCTGATTAACACACCGTCTGTGTCCCCCATGCCTAGAGCGAACTGTCTGACTCTGTCCGCCCAGATGTTTTGCCCGAACACCCCTGTGATACCGTCGTCTATCCATCGACCGACATCTTCCTCTTTCAGTACAATCTGCGTGATTCGCTCCCTTTGCTGGGCCTTTGACTAGACGGGGCGCTTCTTCGGCGGCCACCTTTTCAGGAAAGCAAGCCTCAGCGAGTCCATGTCTACTTTGTCCAGGGGACTCAGGGACTCGAACCGATCTTCCGCGATGCTTCCAGGCGCAAGCTGGAGGCTAAAACGTGCTATCTTGTGATGGTCCGGCCATGAGTCTGGTAAGCTGAGCTGAAAGAAAGAAAACCGAGGGGGGTCCTTCTCTGAGTAATCACCCGTGAACAACGGGAGGATGGAGGGCACGGATAGCTGCGTCATCGGTTGAGTAGGTAGGTGCGAGTGTGGGTTCCGGATCGACTGTGCAGTTGCTTTGGTCACGGAGGTTGGGAAGAGACCAGCGACGACAGGGCAAATTGTGCTTATGCTCCCTCACAGCCACAACTTGGACTCGGCTAGTAGTAGAGTTCCGTGAGGACGGCATGCTCGAAATTACTATGAGGTATGTGTTTCCATATCACGCACGACGCACTCGACATGATAAAATACCACTGAGTTGCCTCACACAGTTGTTGATCCAGTCACGAGATGACGCCTGAAGGCCTGAAGCGCGGTCGACTTGCGATTGGCTTCATTACCGAATTTGCCAATACTTCCTTGACCATTACCAGCTTGTCCAAACAACTGCAATCTCCGTATTTCTCCTCTTCAGAAATACTTTCTACAGAAATGATCTTCCAGACGCGATTCGTGAGATTGGAGAGACTGGCCCCGGGATGCTCACTGGGCATGGAGGAGGTACTCTATTCCACGTCAACCTGGCCACCCTCGAGAAACCACATTATCACTGCTAACCAACATCGTTTCAATCGTGAAAGTGCTGTCTCCCAGCATGTGCCCTCAAGGAGCTCACGATCATGTATTGTACTGTCAGAGACTGCGAGTTCATATACCATGTCAACTCCTCTGTCACTTAGGCGTCTCACGCTCGGCTCAGTCACGGAACTAACGGACGCGGGATTACAATTGGTTTTGCGTAACCATTTCCCAATCTTCGGTATTCCTCGCTATCTTTGGGATCGTCGCCCGACCCCGCGAAGTTGAGAGTTATGCTCGGCACTGCCTTCGCCGACATGGAATGTTGGTGCATCTGGTGAACCTAAATGATTTCGCCACGAAGTTGACAATGGAGCGCATGCTTGCGCGCGTTTGAAAGACATCTGAGGGGATCATACTCCCTGAGGTCGATCTGACATTTAGTTTTGGGAAGTGACAACATGACGAGTTTGTAACAGACTTGAAGAAAGAGTGGTCGGGATGGAAAGTCACGCGTCTTCGAGATCAGCAGGCACAGGGTGAGCAATAGATTTCAGGTGTTGGTACTGTCGTCAAGCGTGTCTGAATGACCGTGATAGTGCTGCTTACGAATGGTACTTATTTCGAAGAGATCCTATGACTATACATGCAAGAAAGGGTTTCAGGTCGGGGCTGTTTCATTTCTCCAAGTACACGGAGTTCATGTCGTCAAAGTCTACGAACTTACGGCTTAACCTTGTTGATCCAAGTTATGCCATTCGTGACGAGGTTTGCTAAATTATTTTGGAGTTGTGTCCCCGATACCTGAGCGTTGGTTGCACCAGGATTCCGGAAAATAACATTCGTGTACTGAAGCTCAACGTTCACTAAATTCGTCGAACCCCCCGCAGCAGCGTTCCACCACTGCATCATGTTGTTCATTCCGATCAGGATTTGTGAATTGAATGTGTAGAGCTTTCCCTGGATCCATGAGTCGTATAACGTGGCGGTAGCGCCGGTTGGATCGAAAGAGGCCCTGCGATTGGACAATTACAGTTAAGTATTATTGTGCAGCGAAGAACGGCTCGATGGCTCACCAGATTGCACGAATACATTGCGATTGGGCAATAAAGCTTTTACTGACTTTCCCGTCATTCATGTAATTTATGAGTCCTAATGTATGAAGGTGTGTTAAGTTGACCAGGAAGGGAGGAGCGCATGTCAGGCCTTACACCACGCATTACGGCTACTTTCTTGGAATCAGTGTAGTCGTTGAATGTATCCTGGGTGAATATAGCTTTGGGCACGAAGGCTCTAGCCTTGATTCCGTTTGCCCATGCTTCTAGCCAGGGCATATAATAGCCATTGGGGGCCTTGTTATTTGGGAGACACTGGGCTAATTGAGTGTTGATTGGTGTCGAGAGTATTTCATTGCTAACCCACGTGCAGAAACTGGTGCCTTGCCACAAGTTTGGTATGGCTATAAGTTGTCCGATGAATTGAGCAACAAGCTGGATCTCATAGATATGCTCCCTTGAATATGCTTGTGAGGGAGCATTCTTAGCAGGTTGGATGATCCCATAACCCTGTGTGAGGTCCGTAGGCGACTTGAGATCCCAATAATCATTTGTGGCAGCTTTGTTGTACGTAAGGGCCTTAAATTCAAGAGACCCACACCCCGGAATCCTGGCTTTTCTCTGCAAGACTATGAGTTTGGGACTATAAAATAAATTCAAAAAATTACAGTCAGTTCCTCCGGTTTGATGACTTGACGGGTCATATTTCAACATCTTTCTCTCCTTGTGTATTCAGGCATGAGATGGACTTACCTGCACGACGTCCAATATCATCGCCCTCATTATCCTCGTCATCGAAGAGGGAATAGTACGAGAAATCATCAGGGAGGCCATCCTCGTCAAATTCGAGCTCTTCTGCGGTAGTCATGTCTTCAATAAGCCAACGTCTTTTCTCCCAGGCATCAAGCAAGTCGGGCAGATCCGAGTATACATCTCCATCCTGTCCGGTTTCGTTCACACCTTGGCTTCCAGGACAAAGAAACGTTCCGGGGACTGTTGGCACTGAAGTGTCGGAGTTTCGCTTCATGATCTGTTCGGCCACGGGAACAGAAGAGTCGATCGTGAGATGTCGGTCGACAGGGTAAATATATCTCTCTGAATTCCTGTTCTTTTCCAAGATGTAAGCTGAGGGTCGTTCATTCCGAATATACGGTGAAATTTGAGATGAAGCCAGGCTCCCGTTGGAGATGTCGCGCTTGGTGGTTCCGGGGTCGAGAGTCTTGCATTGTTGAGCAATCGGAAACTCATGTTGGTAAAAAGGCCACGACACGCTAGTACCCTCCCAATAGAGCAGACTTTTATGTAAGTGTCATCAGAATCCATAGGACTAGTAGATAGTGCCAATAATACTCACCTTCCGGTAAGCCCGCCAGAGCTCCGCAGTGTCAGTAGTGTCAGTCTTGCACAGATGAACATAAATACTTACAAGTCAACTCCATAGTCTGTTAATTTAGTTGTAAGTAGGAGCCCAATGTATAATCTAAATGAGGGACATATGTACATGCGTTGTAACAAACTTCGGGTGTCTATAGTCCACATGCATCTCAGTGTGTAGCCGAGTCCTGAAATGTTTGTTACTTACTTCGGAGAGAGTAGATGACCCGTTGAGGGAGATACCGGTATAGAGATCACACTGAACATACACCTAGACAGGAAACATTCAGTGATCACTCAGGTCCGATAAGGAATTAACACTGGGACATGCCGACCTGAGCATCTACCAATTTACCACCGAGGATGCTGATGCCGAATTGGAGAGCAGGAACCAAATGTAAGCTCAAATCGCCTGCCGACAGCAAGTGAAGACTGAGCACATTTAACCTTATTCTAGATAAATTTACAACTGACCTGCGAGCGCGATATTTGTGTTGAATTGGGTCTGTGAAGAACCCAAGTTCTCGCTGATGACACCCGTTGGGAAGCCAGTGAAGTTGTCCCCGACTTTGCCTAATTGGATATTGATTGTTGGTAGAACGAGTTCAGTCCCCAGTTGGATATTCCTGGAGGCAACTCGTCAGAGGAAACAAGACAGAAGAGAATTCAATCTACGCATCAATGGAAATCTCTCCAGCAACTGTAACAATCAGAAGGATGAACGATCAAATGTATTTGGAGCTCACTGTAACCGTTGATAGCGAGGCTAGGACCTATCTCGACGAGGCCAGGACTGCAAAATGTAAGCTAAATTAAAGCTGGGAAATAAATTGACTCACTAAGAAAGCCCAGGGAAGCCAATAGTCTGAAAAACCATACACACATCAGATCATTACATAGCAGGTATGATATCAATAGACCGACTATGAACTGGATGTTTTCAGAGTTGTACTGCACGAGTGCTTGTCCTTGAATCGTGAACTGAGCGGTTGCGCCAGCATCGGTGTCTGATAGAATCATCGTTATTTCTGCGAGAAATATAAGAACGGAGCATGGAGTACTCAAAAACAGATAAGCGGCTTGGACTGTAGCAAATATCGTCAAGAAACATCATCGATCTGCATGTAGACAAATTTACCTGATGGGGGTACAACTGTAGCTTGAAGATAGAACCCGAAACGCGCGCTTGCCCCTTTAACCCACGTATCAGCATAAATGTTTGAAGATGATGAAAATAAAGCTTACAAGCTGTGCCTTCAAGCGTTATATCAAGCGAAGCCTCAAACGATGGTTGTGTAGATGAGCCGGAACACGGGAGTCATGAACGACAGGAACAACATGAATAACTTAACGGACCGGGGCAAGCAGCCGAGTTTTCGTATATTGTCCACTGGAAATCTGGATTTTAGCACGGGTCTACGAGAGTCAAAAGATCACGTACAGTGTCTGACCACATAAACATACGAGAAACTGTACCAGTTTCCTCGATCTGTGACGCGTTAGTTCGTGCGTGAAGTATGCATCCGGATAGCATACTGTCGTCAGCTTTGCGACCCAGTCGGCAAAGGCACCCCACCATCTGCGTAAGATGGGCTTCTTCTTCTCTTGCTCTTGGAGCCTAGAGCCAGAAACTCAGCAACTGGAAGAACATGGTGTCGTATAATTGGAGATACGCACCATCGTTTGCGTTCAGGAGGAGAGTCCACGACACTGTCCCAATAGCCCGGCATATCAGTCACATCTGTATAGTGTCACATCGCAATTAATGATATCGTTTAATCAACGAGCTCACCAGCTCGCATATAGACAGGCCCATTCGATTCCGGGATAACAGAAAAGTCTGAGCAGGTATTCAGTCGCTATGCATAGCCACCAACCATTTCCAACATACCATAATCGAAAGACAAGGAATAGACAAGCTCGCTCGCCGGTTTCTTGGCTTGATGGAACGCGGATAAGATCGATTGGTTGGCATGCGGAACCAGGCTCGCGACACGGGCATAAGGTCCCAGCCCACAAGAACGAGGCATCTGTACGATCGTGTGCTCGGCACCTCCAATGAATACATGAGCACATCCAGAATTGTCCATCGACTTGGAACAATACGCGAGGACCTACAAGGTCACAAAGATACGTAAGTTCCTCCCAAACGTAATCCTCCGACAGCTTCTCACCGTCTGTGGCTGATCGCTTTTGGCATTACAGGAGGTGACGACCCAATCGGAGACTGCCGCCAACGACGATACCGACTGGGGATTGGGAGAGTCGATGAATATTTCGCCGAATGCCTCGGTCTCCTCGTTGTCAGTCGTTGCAGAGTTGCTCGATGATTCTGCGTCAGGCAAGTTTGTAACATCAGGATCGAACTCGACATCAAATGTCTCGGCACCCTCGGTGACATTACTGGGGAAGATATCATCGAAGGGAACAGGAACATATGCGCTCCCTGCAACCAGTTCAGTTGTCAGAGATGTCGAAGAACCAGAACCGGATTCGCTCACCAATGGGATCGCAACAGTATGAACGCGTACCGGTTCCGCTACATGGTTGGGTCCCGTCTCCTTGGGGGTCAGACAGCAACTGAACCTGTCCCACAGCACAACCGCTGTCAAGACAGAGTGGTGTCGTTCCAACCCATGTGCAATTCTCATACGGGAAGTCGCTTTCGCAACAGAAAGGCTTGGTGTCTCCTCCCGAGCAGGTCAAGGACGACGACGATCCCCCGTCACTGATCATGGTTGTGATTAACAGAGACGCGTTACCAGCGGGGCATGTTGGATTCGACGAACAATCTCCAACGACACAATTATCAGTGCCCGTCATGTTGGTGGCACAGCAGAATGGCGTAGAACCATATGGGCAGAAAGAAGTTGACGTAGCCAAGAGGATGTCACCTGGGGGACACATTGGTACACACGTCGAAGCAACCATATCATTTCCCCCTTGAACAGAAGTTAGTTAATATCTGCCATCAAATTGAGTACACTCCTGGCCTCACATGAGCACGAATATGGTGATGGCGCATTCCCTGGCACATGGATGAGGCTCGAATACAGAACACCAGGAACACAGCTACGTACCAGATTCACAGCATATGTATCTACTTTCTCCATCGGCGTTTTGATCGGACCCAACGAAGCTGTACCCGTCCGGGCAACCGTCAGCGTTCCAATCGGTCTCAAGACATCCGGTCCCCTGAGTAACGCCACTAGCGATGCCTTGTGAGACATTCCCGTACATCCCAGCCAGAGCACTATATAAGTTACATGAGCATCAAGGAATGTGCTATAACTTCCGAAGACATACTCGTAGTTGCTGTCGTCTTGGTCCACACTCCAAATCATCGATCCACCAATGCAATGGTCGTTCGCGCTATAAAAAGCAGTGAAAACGAATACAGTTGAGTATAGAAGTGAACTCACTAGCTCATCTTCATCTGGAACGTTTCCGCGTTATCATAACTAACCCATTGGTTCCTACACATCAGAGAAATATGAGCACAATTTTAGTGCAGATCTCAAAAGCACCCACGTGTCCCATATCATGTAATTCACAGCTGCGACAGGGTCAGTCACGGATTGTACATCAGCAGTCGAATTGAGGATATTTTCGATTTCAGAAAACATCAGAATCCCAGCACTTGCACTGCAAGGACCTGGATTTCCACCGCTGACCTAAACGACGGATTGTATACGTTAGCAAACTCGGCGCCGCCGAAAAGGCCGAAGACATGCCCAAGCGCAACCAGGATCCCAGCAAGCCGGTGAAGCGAGCGCGAAGCTGCGGCCATAAAACGCAAACCCCATTGTCTGACCGAAAGATGAGAGACCATGCTATACGCGGCAGAGGGTTATGTACCACTTGCGAGGGATCAACGCCAGCTCTCCAGTACAGGTCTAAGGCTTCATCGATCTCGGTCAGGTTAGCGTGGGCATCAAGGACGTATCTGTGATTCAATAACCAAGTCAATTTGTTGAGTTCGTCTTTACTATTTGACTGACCCGACGTATGGATCCGTTCCATCCCATACTCCATGAAGATCATAAGTCCTGCAGCAATCTCTGATAAGTCGCTTTTCTCATGCCAATCATCCAACTGACGCACATGACATTCACCCAGTCGGCACTCTCCAGCAAACCTGGAAGGTCAAAGTGCTGAAGGTACCAGTACGAAGAAGGCGCCGTGCTGCGAGATGGTGAACAGAAGTTAAAGTCATCTGAATGGATGTCGGACACTTACAATGAAAGACCGTAACCACCACTACTGAAAGCGGCCTAAGGCATAGGGTTTGCAGATAGACTTGTTATACAAACACGACTTTCATACCTTAACCGCAACCATGAATGTGACGTAGTTTTCAGTATCAGCCGGTCCTCCGCCACGGTCATATGCACCCGGATACTGCAAAGCATCGACTTGGTCAGGGTCTGATTAGGCGCTACATACTGTTCACCCACTTCCCAATCAATATCGATGCCCTAGTCGAGTCATTGTAAGTGGGAACCTTCATAATTGGAGTGTAAGACTGCCATCGAACGCATACGTTTCCATGACGGACAGCACCGAGGCAGTGAAGGTGTTTGTATTTGCAGTAGAAGCGACTAATTGCGAGAAAATGGTTGACGTGGGCGGATCCTATCAATCAGCGGTGAATTTATGGGACATACGGTGCACATGATGAGAAACAGATGCGCACGTTGAAATCCCATCCACCTGAAAAACATTTTAAACCAACTTTGCTGATCGCGATTGGTGAATACACTTACCAAGCGAGAGAAAGACCTTAAGGGCAGGGTTCTGGCTTTTGAGGTTTGTCGTTCGTTGCCATAACTGACTATCCCCCGGATTTGCTTCAACCACTTGGAATGTGTCTGATATGGATGCGAAAGCGAAATTGACGTGCGTCAAGTCTTCTATGTAGATTTGTTCAGGGGGATACGCCATGCAACTTCGATAAACAGCGGCGCCGTTGTAGTAGCCTACGCGACGAGTTAAAGCCGAGTTGGTCTCAGCTCCTATGTTACAGCCAGGAACAATCAGTCATGAAGAACTGAGCACGAGTTGCCGATACCAACCGCAGAAAGGGACAACGGGGTTTCCGCAGTTAGACTGACATCCTTTACCTGTATCACAAAAATCGGCTGCAAGATGTGATGTCAGTGAAGCAGCCTGCGAGTAATACAAGGGACATACCTGTGGTTCCGCAGAAGCCGAACTGTGAATATATCAGCAGGCGAGGTTGAGCAAGAAACTGAGCACATTACCTGACTACAACAGACGTTCTAGGAGTATGATAGTCAGTCGTAATGTGTGGGATAAACAAGAAAACACGCAGACTAATGGGCATGTTAGATTTGCTGGTGGTGCATTTTTACCGCATTCCGCTTGAGCGTTACAGTTGCTAGTGCAATTACCACCGGAAGCCACTGGGGTACAGAACTCAGACCCATAACCGCATAAACCATTATTGGCGTTACAACAAGCACTGTTGGAACATGGTATGGTCGCTGTGCACGAGCCGACCGGGAGCGATGTAGCATTATTGAGGGGAGCTGTCACGGATGATTGAGCATGGACCTGCTCGATGTCAATTAGAGTCAATGGATCATGTCAATAAGAGATAAAGTTGCGCGTCAGAGTTAGAACTTCCGTGACTGTAGCTAACGACACATACATAGTAAACCGAGTATCACAGCACCCCACCCAGGCGACAGATTCATGCTGATGATGAAGGCTTCGTGGGGTATGTCCATGCATACCCTTGCGTGGTGATTGATTTTAATGCTAGTGCATAGATCTAAGTCTGGAACATCATGGAACTCCGTGAGTGACCATTAGGCAAGGGCAATTCCTCCAAATCGTGCTTGCAACTGGAGTAGTAGAAGTCCATAGTCACGGTACTTCGCGGAGATGATGATCCAAACCTAGTAGATCTTCCAGGATAGCACTGGTCACCGCTGGTAATCTTAATACCTCCCTTCGCCGGTGGATTCGCCTTGCGGGATTACATTCTTCTCTTTCCGAATTATTCATTGTCCACGAATGCGAGATGATGTGCCGGTTTTGTCCGAACTACTACTACATCAGCATTATCAGGTGAAAGTCCAACTGATATCTGACTGGGTATACTCAGTACCGCAAGTCAGTCGGTGACCTGGTACTTGTTAGTGCACCCCAGCTTAACGTCAATTCTTTCAGCACGTATATGTTTTTGGTGACTTCAAGTCACTGGCAGTGAAACGACGTACGGTATCACAAGAAGTTACAACTCACGGACGCTTTTATCAGCCACCATCACGGACACATCCAAGATCATGATAGGCGCACAGCGCAACTTGAAAATGGACCTTCTCTACATGGCATGTGAATCTCCATGTGGTGCAGTGAGGTAGATCCAGATGAGAAGTTTGGCCTGTGGAAGTCTATGAAAGCGCATGGGCCGACTCCTCAGTCACGGTGGCACTGGCAAAACCCAAATGTTAGCTCGTACAACACTGCGGCTGGGTGCACACCAGGACTTTCGACCATAAAGTTGCGTATGACCATCCCAGTGAGAGTCATTCGAGCGAGACCAGTGGTACTACTACTACGCTACGGTCCGATCCCGTTGCCCGCGAATTTATTTATTTACATAATTCTCGTCAGGCTCTCGGTGCTTATGGCCTTGAAGGAGTGCTGCTGAGTCTGTTCTTGTGCCATGCTATTCCCTGCTTAAGCCAGAGATATCTTGCTAGGTCCTTATGGTTTGGGATGCAGCGGACCCTTGCATTCAAGCGAGCTATCCTCGCATCAGCTCGAGTTCTTTAGGGTTCCCCGCATCACGATAGATTGCACCTCCCAAGATGGTCTTCCTTTACTGCCAATCTCCATATTTATTGATTGGTCAGTGGCTTCAAGTTCCCCGTGAGTTCCTGTATCACGATCATGCTTTCTTGTTGAATGGGCTTTCAAGGCTCCCACTGCTACATACTCGGGCTCTTGAACAGCGCCATTGAATGGATCCTGGCGCAGCCAAATTATGTAATGAATTCAATTTTCGTCAGACCAGGCTACTAGAAGTTACCGGTAGAGCTGGAGTGCCCTTTCTGTTCTTCGGTCATGATGTTTCCTGCACAAGTAAGAGACGTTTGGCTGGGATACTGCGGACTTCTAGCACTCAAGTAGGACATGCCCCGGGAGCAGTGTGAGTAATTCAAGGCTCAAGTTCCCCGCATCATGGTAGATCGCGCCCTCCAAAGGATGTTCCTACTTTACCGATCTCCATACTTGTCGGTCAGTAGCAATTGCAGCCACATTGGCCGTCCCTCTAAGATGCAAAGCTGGTACGGTTGCAAGTTATGTTCGTGTTCCGTTGTGACTCGTGAATCTGGTTTGGCCCCCCTTGTGACAGGAATCGTATGGCGTCTTTACAAGGTGCGTCTCAGTCGCTTTATGATCTAGGCAATAAACTCTTGTTTAGTAAGAGTTGATGTACCTACTCAAGCAGAGTATGGTACGTTTCTGGCGACTTGATATAAGTTGTACTAGCAACAACCCATAGATCTTTACCCGGTTACTATCAAGTGGGCATCAGACATGATTCCATTCGGCGCGAAACCGTCTCTATTCCATGCGGTGTCTGAATCTCTCGATATATACCGTGAAGTGAACTTTGATGGATCACGGACCATCGATCCCATATGGAAGCTGATTGTAACCTGATGGAGTGGTCGAAAGGTACTATCCAACGAGTCAAGAAGGTAATATGAAGGTAACCACTGGACTTCAGGACATTTGGTCCTCCCATCCTCTGTATGATGGTGCACGCTCGACTACCTTTTCTGCTGGTTGCCCTTGTGGGTGCCGAGGCTAGCTCTCTCAAGAACACCATCCATGGCCAGCAGGTTGCGCAAGATTCTGCAGCTCAGAATCAGAGGCTGAAGGACGTAGCTCTAGCAGCTTCGACTGCACTTCCTATCTCTCCTGATCTGGAACTAAGCACATTAGAAATTGGAACCACACTCGCTACATCGAACAGCACAGCGATCGGATTCACCATTTACTCAGCCTCCAATTTGCCTACAGGCTCATATGCACCTCCTGCTGCATGTGCCAATGCCTTGATGGCGACAATTGAGTGTAACTCCACCATCTTGCTCATGGGGTATGATATCTCATTGTGTTGAATACACACTATACTCACTCATCCTTAAGGGTCAATCCTCTTTTCGATTTGTGTTGAATACACACTATACTCACTCATCCTTAAGGGTCAATCCTCTTTTCGATTCTGCCAGTCTTTCGGCAATGTGTACAGATTCTTGTACATCATCTCTCCAAGCTTATCGTGCCAATGTATCTTCCTCCTGCGTTGGATATGCTATGCCAACTTCGAACAATCAGACGTATCCTCCGACACTGGCTGCGGATACCATCCTCGGTCCATACAACTCAGAGTGTCTTGTAGATCCGTACGTTATCCTGAGCCATGATGCCCCAAGACTCCTGAAAATGTGGATCGTTACAGGTCGACGGGAGCGTACTGCAACACAATTCTGCCCACATATGGTCCGCTTCCACCACAGGGTGTCCTAGGGTATCCCCAGAGTGAAATCTGCACGCCCTGCATGCTCGGCATTCTGAACGCCTCTCTTTCAAACCCACTCACGTTCTCCAATTCAGGCTATGCCTCTCTCCAGTCTGCGTTGACCCTCTGTGGAGCTTCCTATGACAACTACAACGTGACTAATCCCCCGGGAAGCCCAACCACCATATACACACCGGGACCGGCCACTACACCGGTTGGATCGAACACGACAGTGTCCTCGACGTGCATGATCACAGGACGGAACATCACTGTACCTGCCAACAGCACCTGTACCTCCATCGCTGACCAATATTCCATCACCTGGTATGACGTTGTGTCAAACAACCCCGCTGTCAACTTCACCAACTGCGATATCCCCTCAGGGATAACGCTCTGTCTTCCGCAGGCATGCACGACCTACGTCCCCACTGCCAATCAAACCTGTCTTGATGTGATTACAGCCGCGAACGATGGTCCGCTCGCAAGCATGAACCAAAGCATTTCGGAGACGCAGCTGATAAGGTAGATGCTAGGTCTTCGAGCTAGTCTAGAGGTGTCACTCAATGTGGTTGTACGAACAGTTTCAATCCCATGCTTGGGGAAGGGTGCACGCAAATCGTGAACCAATATGGGCAGAACATCTGTATTAGGCGAGCGCCGATATCTCGATCACTTAGATCTGAACCGTTTCCTGATATGCCCCCCCAACAGTCCCCACGGTGGATTCCCCGATGTGAGTGGTGGGTATGTGGCTACGCCTACCCCAACGGCGATCGTACCTCCGCCCGGGCCCACCGTGAGTGGTACAACGTCAAACTGTGGTGCCTGGTACCTCGTCCCTCCGAACGTGAGTACTTGAAGTTTGCCTGATTGCATGTCTGTATTTGGTGATGCATTTCAAAGGCATATTGCAATCAAGTAGTGATGAACAGTGAGTTCCTTGATCGCGTCGATCTCAGGGACGGTGTGGCATGGCGATCCAACGACTGACACGTTTCAGACACGATCACACTATCGGAGTTCCTGGTGTTAAATCCGGAGGCAAGTCGATTTTCTCGGTTCGTCCACATGGATCAATGATAGAGATGATGGCTTTGACAGGTCAACGCTAATTGCACGAACCTGTGGGCCAAGTGAGTCCGGTCGGTGCTAAATGATGTATTTCCTACTGAAATTTACCTTGGAAAAGTTACAACTATTGTGGTAAGTGTGGGGTTGATTTTTGATCGACAGCCGATGAACTCACCCTGGACAAAGTTGCGCCCTATCCTCCTCTCTCAGCGACGCCAACACTGCCTACCACGTTGAACGGTACGATGGTGGTGACGAGCATGCCGCTTCCGCCTATGTCGACCCCAACACCATATTCTTACCCGAGCGCTTGGTTGCCTGCGCCAACCGGAGTTGCGAACGGCACTATTTTGAATGGATGCTACTTTTATTACCAAGTGGAAACTGGAGATAACTGTACCAGCCTGGAGCAAACGTTCAACCTGACGGCGCAGCAGTTCACGACGTGGAACAACAATCCATATCTTCCATGTCCAAGTTTGACGCCTGGCACATATGTTTGCGTGGATGTTCACAATAACTCGGATACTGCTCCACCGGCACCAACGAATGCTGCCCCAGGATCAGGTCCACAGGGTTGTTACGAATGGTACACGATCGTGCAAGCAGACACCTGTCCATCAGTGGAGACCAAATTCAGCTTGACGGAGGCACAGTTCCTCGCACTCAACCCGGAACTATATTCGAATTGCACGAACCTCATCCTAGGGGATGCTTACTGCGTCGAAGCCATACCTTCCAACACCCCCACTCCGACGACCACCTCTACGAGCACTCCAACGGGCACTGCGTCGCCGACCCCCACCAACATCGCTCCCGGAAGCTGGACCAAGTAAGAAGCTATATTTTATCTGCTTTCGTCGGCTGACAAACCATTTGGATCAGCTGTACACAATACTGTGAAGTGACTTTCGGCTGGTTATTTGCTCGTACTAATCTTCGGGATCCAAATTCTAGACAACGTTCAGTCTGGCGATACTTGCAGTTCCATCGAGGATGCGTGCGTGTCACTTTCCCCAAAGCCTCTGTTTTACATCCTCATTATGGCTTCCCGAACAGGTACAACATCTCGTTCTCCGATTTATTAATATGGAATCCGGAGCTCAACAACAACTGTAGTAATGCGTACGGCGTTCCTCTGACTATCCACTGCTAACTTTCATCGCGATTCATAGATCTGGATCTGGATGTAAGTGCTCGTCGTCGTTCATATCAGTAGAAAAGCTAATCAGTAAATCCAATTCGTACTGTGTGCAAGGCACAGACCCTTGTACCACGATCTATGAAGTCCAGAGTGGCAACTATTGCTCTGAGATAGAGACACAGTTCGACATCACCAGCGCACAGCTGATCGCCCTCAACCCGTGGCTTGATTCAAACTGCGGTGGGTTTCTATTAGTATGTTATTTGAGGTACACACAGAACGTTTATGCCTCGTGGAACCAGATCTTCAGTTAGGACAGATCTTATGCATCGCTCGGAATGCGTCTACCACCACACCCACACCGACCACGACGGCACCAACGTCTACTGTACCGACGGCTACAGCGACGAGCACTGTGCCGGCCAACCTTGAAACCGGGAGCTGGACCAAGTATGTCGAATCGTGGTATTTGCTTATGATGTGACAGCTAAACGCTTACTTGATAGTTGTACAACTTATTGCAAGTCTTGTTACATCCATGTCCTCCACAACTCATCTGATATCTCCCTCTAGATAACGTCCAGAGCGGAGATAGCTGCAACTCCATTGAAACACAGTGAGACTCTCTGTTTTTCAGGACGATGGTATACTTATTCCACTCAGGTTCGACATCTCGTTCACCGACTTTTTGCGTTGGAACCCAGAGATCAATACAGGTTGCACAAGTATGTTTTCTCCGTTTGGCATCTCAAAATTGCCTAGTACTAACGCCGTCGCTAGACCTCGATCTTGCGGTACGATAGTTCTGTTCGTGGCGTTCTTGATAAAACTGATTCTTTTCAGTCATACTGTGTCGGAGTGGCCGGAGGTTGTACAGATATCTACACGGTCACAAGCGGAGACTATTGTTCCTCGATCGAAACCAAGTTTGATATCACTTCGACAGAGCTTACTATGCTCAACCCATGGCTCGATCGGAACTGCGACCTTCAAGTGGGCCAAAATCTTTGCGTCTGAATCTGATCTACAAACACAAAATGCGAAATGTACTTGCGAGATGATACGTTCACTTTGGTCAGTAGTGTTTTCAAACGTGGAATTTTCTTCTTGTGTTTGTTTCTTGTGTCGTAAAAGTCGGTGAAAACGTGTGTTGTGTTACACAAGACTAGGACAGCTTTTTAGACATCCAATGACTCATACTGGGAGAGTTTCACGCACCAAAGTCTTGCATTGCTTTGAAATCGGTAGATGGTGGAGACACCGTTTAGACTGCAATGGAGAAGATCAGATAAGCACTTCTTCATGCCAACTCCAACAAATCATACCTATCAAGCGGTGAGTATCCAACATCCAGTGAATGAGCGGATAAACTCTCGATCATTGGCTAGCTGAGAACCCATAGCAAGGTTTAACCCCTCAGAGAAACTGAATTGAACGATTTGCAAAACTCTTCCAGTTGACCTGAACTCTACAGTGGCATTGTAGAAGACCGCAGTCACTGTCGCTGCCAAATGAGACCACAGTTAACCAGTCCTTCGGACTAGACTGGATTCCTTGATGTGCCGCCCCCTCGACCTAGGGAATCGACTTGTTCAGCAGGAAATCCTCGAAATTGAGCATGGCCGGGTCCGACTGTGGTTATCAACAAACCTCATTTCAACAGTCACAACTTCATTGAAGGTCAAGTAGCAAGTTGCTCCAGCCGGTGGCGTTACTGGTGGCGGTTCTCCGCCACATCATTCTCACATTAAAACCTGTGAAACGAAGAGCTCACAGAAACAGACAACATGGGGCCCAGGATCTTCTGGGAATCACGCGCACGATTCACTTCGATGGAAAGGTGGGATGCTTTAACGATCAGTTAACCAAACTAGTACGAGTCGCGTATCCCGGTTGCCGTTCCTTGCGAAAACGTCAGTCGTTCTTTGCAAGCCTCCTAATCTGTTGCGCTCGGTCACTTGAGTTCAAGACTTACTTCATAGTACCAATAGCCCTACCACCACTCTACAGTTCGAGACACCTTACTAGCAGCCTTACTTGCTGTACGTCAACTTTATTCCAACTCAGCACCCTATGAGTATCCCAGACTGTTGCAGTAGATTTTGGTCAACAAGCCAGATTGGTGGGCGTCTAGAAGGGTGGAAGAGTGCCTCATCATCTAACCGCAATTTCGGACAGTACTTCACCATTACTAGGGGCTTGTGATGATTAGGATGATTCAGGACTAGGAGACTTGACCATGCAAGTATTCTGTTTATTGAAGTTCTAGCTGTCATTACCGTCAGTGACTAGTTAACTACAAGTTACTTATCACCTAGACAATCACCACAGAGGTACCTGTTCCCTAACCCGAAGTGCTTTCAAGATTATAATCGAATGGTCAATTTGATGTGACTATCCGATCAATCAACTTTGTACTTAGCTGGTCACTACAGTGGTGATCCGATCTGTGGCGTCGCGAGGTTGTTGGATGAGCGACGCTAAGCGACGAGGCAGGCCTTCCTAGTAGTACCTCATCCTCTCCATACCCGTCCGAGACCTCCTCCTCCTTCATTTCACCCAACCCCTACTCCCGGGACTGGATTTCCTCCGAAATCTCGAGGCCTTGCCGCCCACCCTCGCAGCTCACTCTCCACCCACAGGTTGGACATCCGTCCGGGGTCGGGAAGCGCTTTGCGCTTTCACCCACCCCCTACCTCTCTTTCCCCACTACGTGCATCCCAAAGTAATACATTGCTTGTACTTACTCCACAATGTATCTACCTTTCCTTCCAGTCCTCCCTTCACCTCAGCAGCTCTCTGGAGCATAGTCCAAAGATGATGCTTGATGCAGCACTGCCAAGTGAGCCACCCAGGTCCCTCTGCCTGAGCAGTGACGTTGCCATCGTATTCTGTCAACCGTCACGCGTCGTTACCAGCAGACCTTAAGCAAAGAGTCTCCTGTCTGTGATTCTTGTGTATTATCCAGTACTACCAGAGATGCTCGAGATGCGAAGGTCGAGATCAATCGTGAGTCACAACTTGAAGAACACGCTTTGGCGCTTTTCTGTAGTAAACTTCTTCCAGCGCCCACAGGAGGTGTTAGCACTAGAATAACTCCTCAGCTTCATACTGCAACGCGAAAACAGCCTCGTCAATGCCGGGTTCCAGAATCTCGTACTGGACCCTCAAACCCAAACACGATCAATTAATGCCCGATAAAAGGCCTCGACGAAAGGTTGGTCTTTCCAATACTTTTCACCTCGTCACTTTACAATCGTCACTATGGCCAGCTTACCTTCAAACAGTTTTCTATATGAAAAATCCCTTGATGAATTGGAATTGTAAGTTACTGATTTTCTCTCTAGTCCCGATGTTTTCATGTTGCTATCAGTCCCCTCGAACTTCATGAAATATTCCGCACAATGGAAACAGACCATGATGATATTAGCTCATTAATTGGGTCATTCTCACCGTCAATCTTTACGCCTAACAGGGGAATGACTTTTGCTGAAGTGAGTTCAGTCTTCATGGTTTCATCGTCATCGACACTGACGCTGAACTCCCGTCGGGCCCCAGTCTCCTGGTCCTCTGCTGCTTTCGCCGATCCTTACGCTCGATGCAGGTTTGCCTTCCGCCTCTACCCCAATACAGACCAGCCTGTCTAGTGAGAGGGACATTATGATTCCACCCACAGCTACAGGTAATACCAACCAACTGCCTGCAAATGTCCACGACGAACTTGGAAAACATGATTTGCAATTACACACACGTATTCTGCCCGAAAGTCTTCTCGTGCCGGACCGATACGTTCCCGTGGCCCCGTCTGTTGCGCCTTCGTGGTCTTCCCGAGATGACAACATCATCTACGCGCCACTCCAACCCCCAGCACACTCGGAGTTAGCGATCTCGCCATTATCTCTTATTTTGGCTTCAAGTACCACTCAAGAACAATCCCAATCCCTTTGGACATCGCCGCTCTCTGTACTCCCATTACCGGTGCTTCCTGAACCAAGCACTTTTAGCACGGGGACATTTATCAATCACGACTTGTCTGAAATACGATCACTTACGCGGACTCAGCAACGACAACGTTGTTCGCTCGACGATCAATATATCCCCTCAATTAGCATGACCAAGCGCAGAATTTTACACGATGATACTGACTCTGAGCAACAAATCTACCTCGTTTCACACACGAGGCGTACGAATCCAGGCGACGACGACACCAACGATCCCGAGGTAGGAACAGAGTGTCCACAATCGCGACAGGCACCCACACGTGGACGTTCACGCATTCCGAAACCGACTCGCCGACCCGGTGGTCCTGTTCAATGTCCAAGATGTAAGACATGGTTCTCCCGCAGATGGGAACGTACTCGCCACGATCGAAATTCGAGGTGTAATCCCGACGCACCCAGGTGGGTATGTCCTGTGTGCCACAGCGACTTTGGGCGGAAAGACTCCCTCAAGCGACACTGTGAAACAGGGAAGTGTCATGGTGGCTTTGACCCGGACATGGACAGCACTCCTGTAGATAAATTACCCTCACGCCAAGAAAACGAATGGTCGTGGACTACGAAGGCTCTTCCGAAGAGAAAACCGAAAGAGGGCCCGTAAGTAATCACAGTCGTCTTCCACATGTCATCCTTATCATCAGCATCTCTATCCACTATTTTTCGGACAAAGCTATTCCCTATCTCAACATGCTAGACTTGTGTTACCTGCATCGGCAGCGGCTACTTAGTAGAATAAATACTCAGTCTGCGATCCAGTTTGTTTTCTATGACAGTAGCGATGACGTTTGATCCGTGGATATTGAACACTCGTGTGAAGGACCGAGAAAGAGAAACGATCTACCTTGGTGTGGAGTGCTTGGTCAGGTTCGAAAGCAAGAAAAGGCGACTGGATGCGGAAATAGAGCCTGAGGAAGGACGACTGCGGGATCTCACAGTGAGGACGCGCAGTGTCTCGAGGTGGACAGAGGCAAGGAAGCTGCGCCACCTCATGCAAGGACTATCAAATCCTGTGGATTCAACACTTGACGCCAAGTGCTGGGTATCTATTATACAACCACCAACGGTATTTGATCGCGGCATGACAGTAACTCCTTTTCAATTTCTCGCCAGTTACAAGTATCAAAATGAACAAGACAGAAGCACGCACAAAACTGAAACACGATGTAGTAATAAAACAACCATTCAGACGACACCTCCCCTCCCCCACCCTTCGATATCAACACCGAAATTCTACCGGCCACCCCGTCGCCGCCGCCGCCTTGGCTGCGGCAACAACTCCATCCTCGGAGTCAAATCTGTGAGTCTCCACCCTGGCCACTGTTTCTTGCAGGCCTCTGCGATCAGCTGACCATTTTCCGACATATTCGAGATAAATTTGAACGAAATCTCGGGGAGCACAACCTCTCCTGGTCGCTTCATAAATGCTTGCGAGCGTCGTTCAATCATTACCTTCGTGGCAAGCTCTATGGGGATGTCCAATGTCTCCAAACGCTCCATATCGGCTATAACAGCGTCGATCGCGGGTTCTTCGTCTCCGCGAGGATGGGGGCCACTCCCGGCGATAGCGAGGAACTCAAGGGATTTGGAAACGGTACGCAAGATTGATAACAATCCCACGTTCGTCAGTTCTGGGACTTCGCTGAGCGTGAGCCGTTTAAGGGAACTAGACGATGAGCTGACAAAGTATGCGAGCTCGTCGTCGCTGACAGAGGAGTATAAGAGGACGAGTTCTGTTAAGGAGCATGCTGGTGGATCCGACGGGATGACACTTGTACTGCTAGAAGAAGAATTGACAAATGTGATGGTGAGAGATTTCAAGGATGGCCACGTAGACATGCAAGAAAGTAATTCCTGCATGCTCATTGCGCGGTTCAGACTCAACGACTCCAACCTGGTTAACCCCCTAATCGTGTTCGGAAGGTCATTCATGAGAGGGAGGACATCTACAAATGGCGAGACTTCCAAGGATTGAAGGTGTGTGGAAGAGCGTATAATGGACAAGAAAGCGTCGGTGAATTCAGATCGCCTCGAGGGGTCGTGTTGAGCCTGGACTGGACGCGACGGGTCCAGAGGGACGGGAAACTTCAGAGTAATATCCCGAGTCCAGATTATATGCCTCTCAAAGTATTGCATCGAGAGATGCTTGATGTAACGACAGAGATTGGGGTGCGTTGTGAGCATACCCGCCAACTGGATGATTTCTGGAGGAGTTCCCAATTGGGTATCGACGGAGCGAAAATCGCTCAATAGGAAGTTGAGCGCGCACGACCAGTCACGGCAGACCAACGCGCAAGAGATGAGATCTCTGCGCCATCCCACGTGTACTGCATCAAAGATGTTTTCGAAGACAAGGAGAAGGATATCTGTGGGGAGGACAATATTCCTGCGTTCTTTGACAGGGCTGGTTAGGAAGACATGCACCACTCGACCCATGGTTTGAGTGCGATCTGTGTTGGCGTGGAAGTAACGGCCTCGCGGAATCAAGGTGTACAACCAGCGCGAGCTGGTAAAACAAAAGGAAACGTTGTGCGTGGCTTCCGTCAATTCTTGTTCAAGTTCGAACATGGTATGGAGTGAACCCCCAGGATGTTCTCGAACGAGTGTCAGCTCTCCACGCTCACGAACCTCTCCTCCCGGTGGAGGGGACGCTCGGTCGGCTACGAACACTGCGTGGTATACAGGGAGCGAGGACGCATTGGGTGGTGCAGAATCAGAAGAAGTACGGTTCGTGACGGATAACGCCAACGGGTTTGGTGTAATTCCCCATTTCTTTCGTATGGCTTGTGGGACTTTGTTATTACAACACACGGTGATACGGACCCTCGAGAATCGAGTCTGAGCCCCGGAGTCAAAGAGTATGCTGAGGACGTTATTCCTTGAAGTCTGACCCATCGACGGCCTTCCCGGCAGTCCCGAATCAACTGTCCAATCGTATTCGCTTTCCCAGCTTAATTCAGCCTGCGTTGTCATTTTCGTGGATAACTGGCGTTACAGCGCGTCCGAGGAGACTCGGGGTCGTCAAGATCAGGACGTTCCGTAGCTCTGTGACATGCAGAGAGCGATTTAACTGGACGGTCGTAGAAGAGCGCTCAACTATATGACCGTGCCAGTGGTTCCGCCACACGAGTCATCCGACAAGTTGAACTGTTCCAGTGATCAGATGTTCCAGTGATCAGATCAATAATGTGTCCCTCACACCGGCTATCCCCGGCTCCCGGATGGGTATTCAGTGGATTTCCTGAGACCCAAGTTAACAGGCCTGCTTTGAACCTTTGTAACCAACCAACCAACCAGTCAGTAAAATGGGGCTCTCATAGACTACGATTAGGTTGTCTGAGCTAATCTGCGGCTCATCTACAGATTCTATATTGTGGGATGCTAAACTCAACGCGCAATCAGAAACCTACCTCACAAAGGACACTCTGAGACATGGAACTCAGTTTCAAACGGAACAACTACAAAGAACTGTCAGTTCCACTAGATCGAAACCGGATTTTATAATGACTTATGCTATTGGTGCCTACGATCAACTGGACCAAAGACAACGGATGAAGGAAATCGATCTATTATTATGACAAGAGACCTCTCGAAACGACTCACACAGTCTCAGGATACCAACCTCCAAGGGTCTCCCAGTCATCTCCTTCTGGAAGTTCCCACTTCCCATGACATCCCCACTCCCAGTCTGTCTCCCTAATGGTCTGTTTTTGGGCCTCAATGAACGTCGACAAAGGACACAATCCAGATGGCGAGGATGGACACCCTTGGATGTTTGTCAGTGGGACGGGGCCATCATTGATGACGATACGGATATGGGATGGTTCAGCATCGAATTGGGGGTCAAGATCGGAGTCAGCGGGGCAGGAAAGCAACTGGAACTGAACATTGGTCGAAAAGGGTGCGAGGTCAGCCGATCGGAAGGAACGATTATGGGGTATGTGATCAGCCGGTAAAGGACCAGACGCGGCCAGTGTCGTCAAGTTCAATGCTGTGAGCACGTTCAAGACGACAACCTCATGCGTCGCATCCACGTATAAGATGTCGTCGAGTGGCCAGGTGCGCTCGTCTGCGTGCAATGTGGCGTTTGTACTCGAATTATGAGTTTCGATCGGAGTATGTGTAAGTCGCGAGATAAGTTCCTGAAGATAGCCTACACCCTGCACACGACCAACAGGCGAACCAAAGGCAGAGTCGTACCAGAAGCCGAGATCCAAACTAGTAACAAGGATTCAAAAGATTTGAGAGTGAGCTGCTGTAGAGGGAGTCGGCTAAGCGAAGCATGTACTTATGCGTAGTTAAATCCCTCCCATTCGTCCTCCGTGAACAACTCGCAAAACTTGGAGTATCCCAAGGCAACGGTCTCATAAGCACACATCTGCTGCATTCGATAAACGTCTTCGATCTCCAATTCGAATCCCTTTCCTCCTTCGGTGGGCTTTAAATCGGCTTGCAATCTCTTCTGGGCCCCTTCCAAGTATCTTGCAGTCCATTCTTTGACGTATTTCAAGGAGCGGTCTGCTTTCCCGTGCGTGTTGGCATTAGGACATGTGTCGTAGGGAGCGAGAGTATTATTAAACTGGTAAAAAGAGAATAAAGAATCAGATAACATACACCCGTAAACACCAGACAGGGGACCGTAGCACTACAAAATTCGAAAAAGGAGCACTCACGTTGCCTGCCTCAATTGTGATCACTTCTTCATATTTACCGTCAACAGGCCAACCAAAGAAACCCAATGCAAAGTTGACGGCGGAGGCATGCATTCGATCTCTTTAGTAATCGAGGCAAGGGAAGGAACAGTCAGCCATCTGCTCTCACTGACTCTGGACCAAGACATGCTCATTGCGACTCGGTTCTGAACACTGGTAGCCTCTTCCGGGCTGTGAAGTTCTATACGAGTTGTAAATTACCAACTAGTGAGGGCGAACTGGGAAGGATGACGATTTGCTCACCTCTAGCAAGAATCCATATCTCAACCTCATCGATACGCCAAGGTCAACTAGGAGACAGATCCAGGGTCATGACATCACCGGCCAAACGAGTACTCACACAGTTGCTGTCTTCCGAAAGGCGTTAAGACTTCATGTTGACAAGGCACGCAAGCAACCCCAAGGAAATAGCGAAGAAATTTTTTGGGCAGTCAGTTATCATATATAGAACGGTGATAGGGCAACGAACTTTCTTCACCAAGTTTGTACGTCCAGTCATTCAAGAATGACAATCTCCCAGTCGCATCCCACTGTTCAGCACTCTCGTGTAGTCGTTTGGCGAGCGAGGCTGGTCCACCATAATTGGCTATGAAGGGCGTCAACAAAATGAGCCAATTTTCACCATTTCTTCGACACCTCTAGCATCAAGAAGGGAGCGTGACACATAGCCCATGCGGTAGGGTACCGAGCCCCGTGTCTATGTAGAATGTGGACACCTTTGATTTCACATTCCGCTGGAGGTTCTGCGCCTTCGTCAATGCCAAATGCACCCTGTGGAACACTATACCAAGGAGAGAGGTTGCCCCAAGAACGGAAAATATTGAAGGGTCGTTCCTTGGGTATCGGTGAACTCAAGGGGTCCATAGGAAGAGAGGCATACGCAGGTGCAACGAGCTGCGCAGCACCCGTTTGCAGAGGTTGGGAGGGAGCTGTAAGGATGAGGGCAGCCTCTGCACCTGTTGGAGTACTTCCTGGGTACCCAACGTTCGTAGGGAACAACTCTGGAAAGTCGTTCGTTGGAGATGGAGGCGGGTAGTTATGGACTGTGGTAGATCCGACCCAGGGCGGTGCATAGGCGTCGACCTCGTCCGAACCAGTGCCCAGGCTTTCCGTTCGTCCTCGAGAGGAATAGCAACTCGCACCGTACAGGGAGAGCTGAACTGCCAAACATGCAACGACACCTCCCGCAAATGATGCAAGTAGATGCGGCAGCGTAAATCGTGAGTTTGCTATGCTACTTAACGTTGAATGGTGACTCTTGTCGACGAGGTCGGCGGTGTTGCTGGGCAGAACATGTTCAAGTGAGCCAGACAGAAGACCGACTCGCTCGCCCACATCATGGTCGCCGTCGCGCGCGTCAAGTCCCGGTGTGTCAGACTCTGGGTCGTATCCTTTGTAGTGTCCTGAGCTCATGACCTTGACACCACCACCAGGATGGATGGCAATGGCGGAGTTCAAGAAACCAAACTAGTGGATGATGCACTGGACTAGTCAAGCTACTACTAGCCTGATCGCCAGCCTGAAGAGTCAGACAATAGCATTATGTAAGACGCTCTTGCCCAACCAAAGTCCAAGATATGTGATCGTTATGATGCAAACGCCATCCTAATATTTATATGATTGACTTTAATAAAAAATGATGCTACCAATGTCCCGCTGACCCATATCCCGCCCTCGTATCATATTCAGAAGTTGAATCCGGACCAGAAAGATCCCTATCACTCGCTATTAGCATCAACTCCGAGTTCGTGGTTCTTCCGTCCCGGATCTGTCTGGTCTGTAGTTCTGTGGAGCACCGTTCACGAGGACATCGCTTTCTTTCTAACCGGTTCAGCATGGTGATGACCTGGATAATGTTCATCGGATTGGGGCCCTTGTTGTGATCACGGGAGCTGTTGATACCACACAGTGATGTCCTCGAGTCTGATCTCTCATGACTGATGAAAACGTACACCGCAAGATATACAAGGGCCCGCCCTCTTGAATGGGTAAGCGCTCTCCCAATTTCTGGTTATACTTCCCTGGCTGGTTTTACTGGGGAGTTAGACCTCGCCGACTCTTCCACGGTTGCGATCGGATTAGACAGGTACGAATCGTACAATCCAGACGCTTTCGTCGGAACGCGACAGACCCTTCAGCATCCGCATAAAAATTCACAGCACTCAGATAGGCTTACCCCCTTGGCAATTTCTCATGGAAGGGAAAAAGTCACCGAGAATCGCTGTCCAGCCTCCCGTGATACGCTCCTCCTTCCTATACCCTAAACGACACGCAGTTTTACAGTGCGAACTTACGTTCTTAATGCCACGCCAACTTCTACCGCACACACACTTCTTCTTTGAGTGCGGCATCTAGCTTGGTTGTGGGGGTTCATCGAACGCCAAGAACAATACCACTCCGCGCTCTACGGGAAGGTTCCGCTTCTCAAAGCGCTGAGAATGGCTGGTGTGGAATGTGTAGGCTGAGTGATGAGCCCGGACCAATCGTGTGCATCAATCATGACTACGCTTTTTACCGTGACGTAGCATGTAGAATTTCAGGGTACAACAGAAACACTAGACTGGTCAGACGAACACAGACCTGGCGGAAGTGTTCGTGCCTTATCCATACATTAAAAGTTTCACTTACTAGAAGATGGTCGTCGCCGAGGTTGCATGCTGCTGTTTGACTTCATCTAAACAACTACCCTTCGAAGTCCCAATGAGTGTTAATTAATGCGGTGTTACATCCGGGGTTACGAAAAGAATGGATAAATTTTGAAAGGAAAGGAGGCTGAGCGTGATGCGTTTCGAATGTCTGACGCGCCGTTGCTGTAAGTCAGAGTGACCAGCGATGTCAATGCATTTTACAAGCCTCCACAGACACTTGGAGTCCAGGCTAATGTCGCATCACGTATTGAGTGCTGTTTGGTGAGAGTGGGACTATCCATATCCGATTAGTAGGACATGCGCATGCTGTCACTTTCAAAAGTTATTGTTCTCTAACTTTGACAGGTTCAGCAGTCGCTCTTTCTCTCCTTTATGCCCTTTCCAGCGTTGGTTCTCAGGTTGATGGTCGCGGAGAGCCTTCGTGAGAAATCGCGATGATGCTCCTTGTGTTAAGTGTGACAACTATAGCCCAACGCGTCCTCGAAACCCTTATCTGCAACAACGCCGTCCATCATCCAAGTTTAATGTTAATCGCCTGTGGTCAGGAGTAGCATCTCCTGACCCTACCCTGACCTGAAAGGATGCTTTCGCTTCTGATAACCTGGGAAAACTTTATTCGCGGTGCAGTACTTGAAGAGCACTCCGTTCGAGACACTCGAACCTGAGTCCCACGGCGCTTCTGTTCGCTTCAGCCATGGCCCCACTTACGCGTTTGATAGCCTGGATATGCGCTGGTGTCCTCCTGGCTCAGTCATCTGTCGTATTAGCGGTGACATTGACGCCTCTCCCTGACCTCTACGAGGCATCGGTGACAGAGCTTCAAGCCGGGCTGACGTCAGGTCAGTTTAACAGCGTAGACCTCATCAAGGTATGTGTACGCGTGGCTCACATTCCTATGCCATACTGTTCTTCACCTCCTTACGGTGATAAGGAGTTAGATTGATGACATGTTTTAGAACTTCATGTGAACCGAGACACTGATGACTGCCCCAAATAGGCTTACTTCGCCCGGATCGAAGAAGTTAATCTTCAGGGTCCTGAACTGCGTGCTGTGATCGAGACTAATCCATCTGCGCTTGAGGAAGCTGCTGTTCTGGACCATGAACGTCTCACTTACGGCCCCCGAAGTGCCCTGCATGGTATCCCCGTTCTCGTCAAAGACAACATTGGAACCGTTGCTTTTGAGGGTATGTCGGTAGTAGTATGGTGTTAAGGTTTGATTTTGACTACTTGTACATCAGGTATGAACACGACAGCTGGGAGCTATGCTCTGCTCAACTCGGTCATTCCGGACGATGCTGGTGTCGTCAAAAGGTTGCGCGCAGCGGGCGCGATCATTCTCGGCAAAGCTAACCTCTCCGAGTGGGCTCACTTTAGAGGTAACCTCGCAAATGGATGGTCAGGACGTGGTGGGCAGTGTACAAATGCCTACTATCCGAATGGAGACCCTTGCGGATCTTCGGCTGGATCGGCAGTCGCTTCTTCTATCGGTCTGACCGCAGTATCACTTGGAACGGAAACCGACGGCAGTATCACCTGCCCTGCCAACCAAAACAACATTGTGGGGATCAAACCCACGGTTGGACTCACTTCACGTGCCGGAGTTATTCCCATTTCGGAACACCAAGATACTGTTGGTCCACTTGCTCGCTCTATGGCCGACGCCGCTGCCGTCTTGTCTATCATCGCCGGCCCTGATCCTAACGATAATTTCACCCTCGCCCAACCTTTTCCAGTTCCCGACTACACTCTGGCCCTCAATAACAACTCTCTAGTTGGCAAACGCATTGGAGTACCACGTGCTGTCTTCTTGAACGACAGCATCACTGGTAATGATCCATACGTCAATGTCGTGTTTGAACAGGCTCTCGAGACGCTTAAGCAACTCGGTGCCACCATCGTCGACCCTGCTGACCTGCCCTCCGCATACGATATTGTCCAATCAAATAACGAATCGGTCGTTTGTGCTGTTGACTTCAAGGTTCAAATTAATGAATGGTTTGAGTCACTCGTTATGAATCCTACGAACGTGTCATCCCTGGCCGACCTTATTGCATTCGACGACGACAACCCCTCCTTGGAGGAACCCACTGGCTACACGTCACAATACATCTTCCTCGCATCTGAGGCTACTGACGGGTTCAACTCATCCTACTACGCGTCACTCGCCTTTGACAGAGAACTCGGGGCAACGCAAGGCATCGATGCAGCACTCCAGATGTATTCCCTCGACGCACTCGTGCTACCTGCACCTGGATACACCACCGTCCCCGCTGGTATGCCTCTCCTTCCCCATCTTCCCACATCCCCCCCTCATTGATCACTGGCTCTCGTAGCCATCGCCGGATACCCTATAGTGACTGTCCCTCTCGGTTTCTTCCCCGATAACGTCACCGCCGTTTCGGCTGGTCCCACTACATATTACCCCGCCCCAGGTATACCCATCGGCCTATCCTTCCTCGGTACAGCATGGAGTGAATACCAACTCATCGGATTCGGATACGCATACGAACAGTACACTCAGACACGTTTGAAACGTCTGGCATATTCATCGGCAATTCCACAGACACAACTCGCGGATATCATTGGTGCGAGTGTGTCGTAAATTATATAGGATGTTTGTGTGGTGAACTAGATTAGGATTAGAGGGGAATGGACATTCGTGAGTCTCGGACGATCGTCATCTGTGATGTGGTACTATTCTCCGTTTCGGTCGAGCTGTTGTTGTTGTTGTTATTGTTCAACGTTCAATGTTCAACTGGGAGGGTCAGGGGGTTTTAATGTGGTGCATGTAAACTACATAATTCGAGCTTTCTGACATACTTAAACGATACCAGTGTACACGGTTGCACCAAGTCCAGATTGACTTTCTTTACACACTCGGGCTGCTTCTTGACTTTACTTTGACGTTCCGATCTCGGAGCTCAGTACCTCTGTCTGTGACGTCACGAAGCGTATGATTTAGAGCTTCTTTTCTACCCCTTCACATGCCTGGGCCAACCCGGAGTCCCAGATAACATATATAAGGTCGGACGTGCTCCCGTTCTCTGCCATCTATCTCTCCCTCTTACCATTCCTATCGCCTTGATCTTCTTTGTGATCTTTTCTCTTCATTCTCTTCAGTTGTGGGTTCGGTACCTATGCGTATTCATTCTGGCTTCGAATCACCCAGATTTGGACGCCTCTGCGCGATCACAACTTACTACTCATTCTCCGATTCCCCTTCTCGACGCTTCTTTTGCACGAGCTCGCACAGGATACCCTGCCCTCGAACTTCTTTCTATCACGTCTGCCGTCAAGGTCCTTTCAATCATAGCCCCTGAACGTACGTTACGACTATTCCGGATCTGGTCTTACGACGACGAATCGTCAACCTCGAGTGACCCCTGTATTCTAACCCTTTGGGTCTCGACCGTCTCCTCGCCTGCAACACTGGTCAACATGCGAGAGATCTTCGGTATCGTGTCAACCTATATGTAACAACACGTAAAACATCACTCGACGCGCTTCGCTCGGGAAGGGATAAAGTGTTATATGTTGTGAGGGTTGCAGGCCGATGTCAAAGTTTCACCATGACTCTTGCCCCTTAGATTCTGGTCGAGTCTAGACCTGTCGGTAAGTGCCTTTCATGCTCGATGGCCTTCTTTTTTTGTTCTGTCAGTACGATTCAGGAATGATTGTGATCATGATCAAGCACTTCGCCAGGGCAGAAGAGCAACTCTACTTGTGCAAGTCACCTTGTCGTAATACCTGAGACGTACGACACAAGAGAGCTAGGTCGGAGGGTAGGGCACTAGATACACGATATAATTCGAGGGGTCTCTGGGGTGCAGGTGCAAGGATAGAGATGCTATGGTCGAATGAGCTTCTTGAGGGCTTCCGCTCGAGTGAGATATTCCTCTATATTTGCTCGGATTGCCATCTTGGATTGCTCGTTTCTCTCGTCTGTGACCAGGAAGATCCGGTGGTAACTGAGATTATTAGAAGAACAAGATTTGCAAACGTACATTTCTGTGCTAACATGAAGTAGTCCAGGGCGTCATTGTACAACTGGTAGGCGACGGTATGGTTCTGTTTGATATCTTGTTGTATCGCTTTCTCAGAGATTTCGACGGCAATCTGTAAAAGGGATGCATGGATCGTCAAATATTGAGAGTAAGCAAGGTGTTCGAGGCTAACATGTAGGAATATGGCTTGAGGTGAGCCAGGTGGTCTGAGGTCGTTGAGCGGCTTGGCATCATTGGACTTCGGCTCTTCTAGCGATTTGAGATGTTTCTTGATCATTTCCGCTCTCGTTAGATACTCTTCAACCTCGGATCGAATCAAGGACTTCAACTGTTCGTTAGATTCGTCTGTGGGCACACGACGTGGAATGAGTCCTTCAAGTAACTCAGAGAAGGCACCGTAGGAGAATGATACGAACACCTCTGAGCAAACATGAAATAGTCTATAGACTTCATGTATTGTCTGTATGCCTCCCCATAGCTCCGTGCAGCATCCGCATCGATTGCTTCTCTTGCACACTTGAATGCTTCATCGAGGACAACGGAATGAGCTGCGAAAGTCGGTTTGGAGAGAACGCTGTCGTGGGCCATCACATTCGATGGTGCACTCGATCGATCATCTATAGCTCCTCCTTCGATACGCTGTTTGATTGTTTCTGCCCGGCCTAGGTATTCGTCCGCTTTCTCCTTCAGCAGGATCTTGGACTTTTCGTTGGTTTCGGCTTACACAAGGAACAAATGGGAAGAGCCAGAGTCGAGTCTCGGTGAGAGCGTGACGGAGGGGTAGACGACACACATTTCTCAGCGGCCATGAGGTAATCGAGTGCAGCCATGTATTGTGCATAGGCCTCTGCATAATGTTTTGTATCCTCTGCGTCGATGGCGCGGGACAGCAATTCGAAAGCAGTCTGTGACATCCGTTGCAAGACAGTGCAGTGCCGCCAGTCGACAAAGTTTGCCTTGGTGAAGGCTGTCATTGGATATCGCGAACTATGAGTGAGTAATTCGGGGAGCTTTGCAGAGGAGACCCAGGTCCAGGACGCCTGGTCTACGGGAAGAATCAGGAGTTCAGGAAGCCCGCAGCTCTTCGGGCGCTAAATTGCAACATCGCAGTGTGAAGACATATAGTACGGCATCCTAGTTGATTTGCGTGAGTGCAGTAAAGAGAGCAATTAAATTTTGGCACTGCAACCCGTCTGTCATGACGTGAACGAGATAGTGATAAAATTTCCAGGGAGCGAACTCAGGCAAGTACGATTTCCTTCCATACCTTTGTGGGTTTCATCATGTCCTTGACGCTCTCCAACCACAAATACCCAATTCCCCTCCTCTCTGCTACTATTTTCTTGTCATCCATCCATTCAAGCAGCATAACCCACCAAAACGGACTCTGGTCTTCCTCTTTATCTCCATTCAAGTATTGCCTGTAACTATCGCCCTTCGAGAGAAGTATTGCCTCGTACGGTCCTTCCTCCCCCTTGAACATCTTCCAGGCATCCAACTGAATTCGACCGCAAGGCGAACCATCAACACCAAGAATTTTGAAAAACTTCAAGATGTTAACGCCGGCGGGAGGTGGCTGCAAACGCGGAAAACGGACGGTATATGCCCAGAAATGCAAGACGTGGTATTTTCTCGGAAAAAGTTTATCCGAAACGTCGGGATCGAGAGAGTGCGGTGTGGTGTTCATACTGCGCGTGGTGGGGCCAATATCGCGCCCGTAACTATCAATGCCTGAACCTGATTTGCAGCGATATCCGGCACCCCCGGGTGGTTCCCCGCGAAGTGTTTGTGCAGCGCGATCCCAGACAAGGCTCAGCTCCCCTGTCGTAGGGTTCCGCTTGTACCACACGATATACGTGTTCAAAGCCAACCACTTCTCAACACTGAGTTCCCCTTCTACCCTTGCGTCCGTGAAGTTGTAAACCACACCATGCCATCCTGCCCAGGACCAGCTTGGGAAGTCCTTTCTTCGCCAGTAATCGAGAAACTGCGTGTTCTCGATTGAGAGCTCGGATTGCCCAGGTGCTGCAAACAACAGCACCAGATCGAACGCTACTGTCGGTAATCCTTCCAGCACGTCTGACTTCATCTGGAGTGACACATGCCGGATCATTCCAGTCGCTCCGTTGATGGTGTCGGACTCGAATGATAACTCGCGGTTCGAGTAGCGAAAGATGATACCAACGTAGGTACTGAAGGGGTCAGAAATGCGGTCAGGGAGAATGGGCAAAACAGGAGTGCCAGGACCATCGACAGGACCAGGAATCTCCGGAAAATCATCAAACACAGTATCCTCACTCCAACAGCCTGCATGACAGCGGAAAAACAACTGGCTGTCTGCCTGAATGAGAGCACGATGGGAAAGACATTGTTCTTGCATACTGAAAAGAGGAGGAAATTGAAGTTTCTTGTGAGATACTGAGATGGAATCTTATACAAGGTGTGTACTGACGTCCATCCGCGAAAAGAATACTTGGCCCCAGTAAGTGTCATTGCGTGGTGTAGCGGATACGTGAGCGTCATTTTTACCCCAGGGAGCACCTCTTTTATGTGCGGCTGGATTGATCCCCTTGTCCCCTTAAACACGCCTGCTAGCCCGTAATCCGCCTCGTCACCGTCAGCAGCAATGATTGTCAAGATTGCCCCTCGATATACGAGATCCATCTTCGCTACACCAGCTGCTAGATCATCACCATCATCTTGAACGAGACAAAGCGAGTCGATCCAGAGATACCGTTCCCCAAGCAGCGATACCAACTCCATTGCATCCACCATCGTCAAAGGGAGACTATCAAATACGTCGGTGAGACCTTTTGGGGCCGATAGCTGCTCCTTGTTCTCCTTGAGGAGTTTACTCCAGTTCGTCGGACCCCAGACATAGCTTAACGCAACATACCGTATCCCTGGTTTTGCTTCAACAATACGTCGATCATGTACATCGATAACGCGGAGAATCTCGAGTCCGTCAGGGTGTTCTGGAGATCGGACGACACCAAGGGTAGGGGAACACGTCTCCGAGTGATACTGTTCGCAAAGTCGTAACCACTTTTTGACGATCGCAGGATCAATGTCCAATGGAACTTCCCGAGCGCATGCGTATGGTGACGTCGCAGTGGCTGTATTCAAAGGAACAATATAAGTATCCGGAAAACCGGTCGTAAAACCGTGCTGAGGGAGCCATTGGGTGGTTGATGGCTGAAACTGCTCAATAACCGTTCCGGGAGCGAGAATTGTTTGAGCGCGGGTCATCAGGTAGCAAAAATGACAGCGGGGATCAGGCTTTCCTGCTACCCCTAACAGGTAGGTGCCAGTTGGGTGGTCGTTGGTACGGGACAGATCAAGTTTTTGGCATGCTTCACACAGCCTGTCTGTCGTCCATAACACCCTCAGTTCGAAGGTATTTGACAATTGCAGGAATCTGTTTTACCGATTGATCCGGATTCATGTCTGTATAAACAATGCCCAATTGCAAGCTTGCTTAAAAGAAGTTTAAAGACGGGAAGCCCCCGAGGGTGTGAAGTGACTGCGAAAAGGACTTGGATGAGACTAGTGAGAGACTAAGGATATTTAGAGACTAATCAACTGGAGACAGGCTAGCATCTTAAGCCACATGTCTTTTTCGAGTGACTTATATCAGCTGGCAGTTCGAGGCCAGTACCTTATCTAATCCCGCCTTATAATTGTGCCAATTGTGACTTTTCGACAAGGATCCCCAGCTGCGAGTAATCGGGTGCTTAAGAGCTGCCTTGTCCAACATAAGACTTGTTTTCAGACATAGCAGCACGAGGCCCTATAAAGACACGATACAAATTGTTGTTTGCAAACACTAATAACCCGAAAGAAAGACCAGACTCAGAATGCGCATTTCTAATTTCTGGATCGGATCAAACGCAAAGGTTTTGGCCTACTTGGAGATCTGTCAAGGGGTTACCATTTAAGACTGCGATGAAGCTTGCGAAATATATTCTGTAGACGTACCACAGTTTGCGTCAAGCCACGGGTTGAGCGTGGTGAGCTCCGTCGAAGTAATATCAAACTTGGTTTCGATCTCTGAACAATAGTCTCCGCTCACGACCGTATAGATATCTGTACAACCTCCGGCCACTCCGACACAGTATGACTGAAAAGAATCAGTTTTATCAAGAACGCCACGAACAGAACTATCGTACCGCAAGATCGAGGTCTAGCGACGGCGTTAGTACTAGGCAATTTTGAGATGCCAAACCGAAAAAACATATTTGTGCAACCTGTATTGATCTCTGGGTTCCAACGCAAAAAGTCGGTGAACGAGATGTCGAACCTGAGTGGAATAAGTATACTATCATCCCGAAAAACAGAGAGTCTCACTGTGTTTCAATGGAGTTGCAGCTATCTCCGCTCTGGACGTTATCTAGAGGGAGATATCAGATGAGTTGTGGAGGACATGGATGTCACAAGACTTGCAATAAGTTGTACAACTATCGAGTAAGCGTTTAGCTGTCACATCATAAGCAAATACCACGATTCGACATACTTGGTCCAGCTCCCGGTTCCAAGGTTGGCCGGCACAGTGCTCGTCGCTGTAGCCGTCGGTACAGTAGACGTTGGTGCCGTCGTGGTCGGTGTGGGTGTGGTGGTAGACGCATTCCGAGCGATACATAAGATCTGTCCTAACTGAAGATCTGGTTCCACGAGGCATAAACGTTCTGTATGTACCTCAAATAAC
The DNA here is from genome assembly GCA_038094055.1 of Chalciporus sphaerocephalus. NCBI lineage: Eukaryota > Fungi > Basidiomycota > Agaricomycetes > Boletales > Boletaceae > Chalciporus > Chalciporus sphaerocephalus. The sequence goes on from JBBPTH010000007.1 coordinate 108,951, forward strand.
ATACTAATAGAAACCCACCGCAGTTTGAATCAAGCCACGGGTTGAGGGCGATCAGCTGTGCGCTGGTGATGTCGAACTGTGTCTCTATCTCAGAGCAATAGTTGCCACTCTGGACTTCATAGATCGTGGTACAAGGGTCTGTGCCTTGCACACAGTACGACTTGGATTTACTGATTAGCTTTTCTACTGATATGAACGACGACGAGCACTTACATCCAGATCCAGATCTATGAATCGCGATGAAAGTTAGCAGTGGATAGTCAGAGGAACGCCGTACGCATTACTACAGTTGTTGTTGAGCTCCGGATTCCATATTAATAAATCGGAGAACGAGATGTTGTACCTGTTCGGGAAGCCATAATGAGGATGTAAAACAGAGGCTTTGGGGAAAGTGACACGCACGCATCCTCGATGGAACTGCAAGTATCGCCAGACTGAACGTTGTCTAGAATTTGGATACCGAAGATTAGTACGAGCAAATAACCAGCCGAAAGTCACTTCACAGTATTGTGTACAGCTGATCCAAACGGTTTGTCAGCCGACGAAAGCAGATAAAATATAGCTTCTTACTTGGTCCAGCTTCCGGGAGCGATGTTGGTGGGGGTCGGCGACGCAGTGCCCGTTGGAGTGCTCGTAGAGGTGGTCGTCGGAGTGGGGGTGTTGGAAGGTATGGCTTCGACGCAGTAAGCATCCCCTAGGATGAGGTTCGTGCAATTCGAATATAGTTCCGGGTTGAGTGCGAGGAACTGTGCCTCCGTCAAGCTGAATTTGGTCTCCACTGATGGACAGGTGTCTGCTTGCACGATCGTGTACCATTCGTAACAACCCTGTGGACCTGATCCTGGGGCAGCATTCGTTGGTGCCGGTGGAGCAGTATCCGAGTTATTGTGAACATCCACGCAAACATATGTGCCAGGCGTCAAACTTGGACATGGAAGATATGGATTGTTGTTCCACGTCGTGAACTCCTGCGCCGTCAGGTTGAACGTTTGCTCCAGGCTGGTACAGTTATCTCCAGTTTCCACTTGGTAATAAAAGTAGCATCCATTCAAAATAGTGCCGTTCGCAACTCCGGTTGGCGCAGGCAACCAAGCGCTTGGGTAAGAATATGGTGTTGGGGTCGACATGGGCGGAAGCGGCATGCTCGTCACCACCATCGTACCGTTCAACGTGGTAGGCAGTGTTGGTGTCGCTGAGAGAGGAGGATAGGGCGCAACTTTGTCCAGGGTGAGTTCATCGGCTGTCGATCAAAAATCAACCCCACACTTACCACAATAGTTGTAACTTTTCCAAGGTAAATTTCAGCAGGAAATACATCATTTAGCACCGACCGGACTCACTTGGCCCACAGGTTCGTGCAATTAGCGTTGACCTGTCAAAGCCATCATCTCTATTATTGATCCATGTGGACGAACCGAGAAAATCGACTTGCCTCCGGATTTAACACCAGGAACTCCGATAGTGTGATCGTGTCTGAAACGTGTCAGTCGTTGGATCGCCATGCCACACCGTCCCTGAGATCGACGCGATCAAGGAACTCACTGTTCATCACTACTTGATTGCAATATGCCTTTGAAATGCATCACCAAATACAGACATGCAATCAGGCAAACTTCAAGTACTCACGTTCGGAGGGACGAGGTACCAGGCACCACAGTTTGACGTTGTACCACTCACGGTGGGCCCGGGCGGAGGTACGATCGCCGTTGGGGTAGGCGTAGCCACATACCCACCACTCACATCGGGGAATCCACCGTGGGGACTGTTGGGGGGGCATATCAGGAAACGGTTCAGATCTAAGTGATCGAGATATTGGCGCTCGCCTAATACAGATGTTCTGCCCATATTGGTTCACGATTTGCGTGCACCCTTCCCCAAGCATGGGATTGAAACTGTTCGTACAACCACATTGAGTGACACCTCTAGACTAGCTCGAAGACCTAGCATCTAGCTTATCAGCTGCGTCTCCGAAATGCTTTGGTTCATGCTTGCGAGCGGACCATCGTTCGCGGCTGTAATCACATCAAGACAGGTTTGATTGGCAGTGGGGACGTAGGTCGTGCATGCCTGCGGAAGACAGAGCGTTATCCCTGAGGGGATATCGCAGTTGGTGAAGTTGACAGCGGGGTTGTTTGACACAACGTCATACCAGGTGATGGAATATTGGTCAGCGATGGAGGTGCAGGTGCTGTTGGCAGGTACAGTGATGTTCCGTCCTGTGATCATGCACGTCGAGGACACTGTCGTGTTCGATCCAACCGGTGTAGTGGCCGGTCCCGGTGTGTATATGGTGGTTGGGCTTCCCGGGGGATTAGTCACGTTGTAGTTGTCATAGGAACTTCGAGAACCAAGTGGATTGGATCAGCACGCTTCCGTTCATGCGAGACAGTTACACGTACGCTCCACAGAGGGTCAAGGCAGACTGGAGAGAGGCATAGCCTGAATTGGAGAATGTGAGTGGGTTTGAAAGAGAGGCGTTCAGAATGCCGAGCATGCAGGGCGTGCAGATTTCACTCTGGGGATACCCTAGGACACCCTGTGGTGGAAGCGGACCATATGTGGGCAGAATTGTGTTGCAGTACGCTCCCGTCGACCTGTAACGATCCACATTTTCAGGAGTCTTGGGGCATCATGGCTCAGGATAACGTACGGATCTACAAGACACTCTGAGTTGTATGGACCGAGGATGGTATCCGCAGCCAGTGTCGGAGGATACGTCTGATTGTTCGAAGTTGGCATAGCATATCCAACGCAGGAGGAAGAAACATTGGCACGATAAGCTTGGAGAGATGATGTACAAGAATCTGTACACATTGCCGAAAGACTGGCAGAATCGAAAAGAGGATTGACTCCCATGAGCAAGATGGTGGAGTTACACTCAATTGTCGCCATCAAGGCATTGGCACATGCAGCAGGAGGTGCATATGAGCCTGTAGGCAAATTGGAGGCTGAGTAAATGGTGAATCCGATCGCTGTGCTGTTCGATGTAGCGAGTGTGGTTCCAGTTTCTAATGTGCTTAGTTCCAGATCAGGAGAGATAGGAAGGGCAGTCGAAGCTGCTAGAGCTACGTCCTTCAGCCTCTGATTCTGAGCTGCAGAATCTTGCGCAACCTGCTGGCCATGGATGGTGTTCTTGAGAGAGCTAGCCTCGGCACCCACAAGGGCAACCAGCAGAAAAGGTAGTCGAGCGTGCACCATCATACAGAGGATGGGACCCAATCGACCTGGAAATTCCCTCGGTCGTTCATCCAAGTTGCCTTGATATTACTTTCCAGACTTGAATGGTACCTCTTGACTGCTACGCTAGGTGATGTTCTCACATCGGGCTGATAGTCCTTGACACATCCAGATCCAGCTCGTTGCACCACATGGAGAGATTCATCTAACACACGGAGGCGAACTGATCGGAAAAGTTTGGCAAGTTGCAGTGCGTGGCTTCATCATCAATGTGCCCATGATTAGCACAACGTATCAGTTCGCCCTGTGTCAAGTTGGCAGAAACGTACCTGAAACGAGCAGTGGCGTGAAGTGTCCGTAACGTTGTGAGCAATTTGGTAGTGAGACTAAGTCACTAGTAGACCTGCCATCATCAGGTGGCCCATTATCATTGAACAGAACTCTATCAGACTTCCAACACGGCCGGGGCCCTACATTGAGTTTCCCTCAAGTGTAAGTTTGATCTGATGATGGTCGCATCAGAAATCCAGCGCGCATCTGTTCTCCGCTCATGATGGTCGACAGACGGAGAAGGAACGAGAAGATCCTTGTAGAGCCGCGTTGCCCCATTTGTCTCCAGCACGGGTCGAAGCCTTGGACCAACAACTACACCGTGCGCAAGCCTGTGGTGTGACCACGCGCTACCATTCAAAGTGCCTGAAAGATCCAGGTTTATCCCATCATATCTCATGAATGGCATGAACTATCTCAGTCGCATACCCCGCTCAATAATCACACCTCGCCTAATGGTCCCTCACGAGGTTCCATGTTGAGCCGGACCGAACTCTATGCATTTCCATTAAAACGACCATGTAAGAGTTATGTGTGGACATACACCCCCTGAACCTTCATTGGCAAGATGAACCTGCCACTTGGATGGGGTATTGTGATACTCAGTTTACTATGTGTGTATCGTCAACGATGCTGCCAACTCGCTCTGACCCGTATCTTCTACTTCTCACTACTCAGTGACTCTGATTGGCATCGAACCAGTCCATGCTCAATCATCCGTGACAACTCCTCTCAACAATGCTACATCGCTCCCGGTAGGCTCGTGCACAGCGACCGTACCATGTTCCAACGGTGCTTGTTGTAATGGTAACAGTGGTTTCTGTGGCTTTGGGCCCGATTACTGCACCCCGGTCGCTTCCGGTGGTAATTGTACTAGCAACTGTGACGCTCAAGCAGAATGTGGTCCATACGCACCACCAGCAAATTTGACGTGCCCATTGGTCTGTGTGGTTTCTTATCTATCCTCCTCATTACGACTGATTATTATACCCCCAGAATGTCTGCTGTAGTCAGGTAATGTGCTAAGTTTCTTTCTCGACCTCGACTATTGAAACGTTCACAGTACGGCTTCTGCGGAACCACAAGTAGGTCCCTCGCTTCACCTTCGGATTTTTTCACTGACGCAACATCTCTCAGCCGATTTTTGCGGTACGGGTTGTCTATCTAATTGCGGAAATCCAGTAGTCCCTGTTTGTGGTTGGTATCAGCAACTGGTGCTCAGTTCTTCATGATTGATTGTTCCTGGCTGTCACATAGGAGCTGAGACCAACTCGGCTTTAACTCGTCGCATAGGCTACTACAACAGTGCCGCTGCTTATAGAAGTTGCATGGCGTATCCCCCAGAGCAAATCTACACAGAAGACTTGACGCACGTCAATTTCGCTTTCGCATATATATCAGACACATTCCAAGTGGTTGAGGCAAATCCGGGGGATAGTCAGTTATGGCAACGGACGACAAACCTCAAGAGCCAAAACCCTACCCTCCAAGTCTTTCTCACGATCGGTAAGTAGATATATACCTATCGCGATCAGTAAAGTGAGTTCAAAGCGTTTTTCAGGTGGATGGGATTTCAGCGTGCGCACTTGTTTCTCGTATCATGATGCACCGCAGGTCTTACGCAGTTGCCCTTGATTTGTACAATCCACCCACTTCGACGATCTTCTCGCAATTGGTCGCTTCTACGGTCAATACGAACATCTTCATCGCCTCAGTGCTATCCGTCATGGAAACATATGCGTTCGATGTGAGTCTTACACTTCAATCATGACGCTTCCACTCAAACTAGCTCAACTAGGGTCTTGATATCGACTGGGAAGTGGGTGAACAACATGTTGGTCTTAATCAGACCCTCACCAAGTCTATGTTTCTTAGTATCCAGGTGCATACGATCGTGGCGGAGGACCAGCTGATACTGAAAACTACGTCACATTCATGGCCGCGGTCAAGGTATGAACTTTGTGTTTGTATAACAAGTTCCAACTTGGTACATTAAATCCTTTAGTCTGCTTTCAGTAGTTTTGGTTATGGTCTTTCATTCTAAGTTTCCGACATCCAATCAGATGGGTTTTTACTTCCGCTCACCATCTCATAGCACAGCGCCTTCTTCGTACTGGTACCTTCAGCACTTTGACCTTCTAGGTTTACTAGAGAGTGCCGACTGGGTGAATGTCATGTACGTCGGCTACGCATCTGATATTTGAATAGCGACTTATCAGAGAGTGCTGCAGGACTTATGATCTTCATGGAACATGGGATGGAATGGATCCATACATCGGGTTAGTCAGTTATTAGATGTAAACGCAACGCACTCACACGACATTGTCACACGGATACGTCCTTGACTCGGCCACTAACTTAACCGAGATTGATGAAGCCTTCGACCTGTACTGGAGGGCTGGCGTTAATCCGGCGCAAACGGTGATGGGATTTGCGTTCTACGGTCGCAGTTTCACGCTCGCTTCGTCAGGTTGCTGGGATCCTGGCTGCCCCTGGGTATGCTTCTGGCCTCTTCGGTGGTGCCGGGTTTGCTAACTTCTATAATTCATCGTTCAGGTCAGTGGTGGAGATCCAGGCCCATGCAGTGCAACTGCAGGCATTCTGATGTTCTCCGAAATCGAAAGCATCCTCAACTCGACAACTAGTGTACAATCCGTGACTGATCCTGTCGCCGCTGTGAATTACATGATCTGGGACACGTGGGTACTTTGGGTTCTGAACTAAAATTGTGCTCATATCATATCTCTCTGATGTGTAGGAATCAGTGGGTTAGTTATGATAACGCGGAAACGTTCCAGATGAAGATGAGCTAGTGAGTTCACTTCTATACTCAACCGTATTCGTTTTCACTGCTTTTTATAGCGCGAACGACCATTGCATTGGTGGATCGATGATTTGGAGTGTGGACCAAGACGACAGCAACTACGATGCACTCACTGGGATGTACGGGAACTCAACTCAAGGCATCGCTAGTGGCGTTACTCAGGGGACGGGATGTCTTGAGACCGATTGGAACGCTGACGGTTGCCCGGATGGGTACAGCTTCGTTGGGTCCGACCAAAATCTCGATGGAGAAAGCAGATACATATGCTGTGAATCTGGAACGTAGCTGTGTTCCTGGTGTTCTGTATTCAAGCCTCATATCCTCGTCCCTGGAAATGCACCATCACCGTATTCGTGTGAATGTGAGGCAAAGAATGTACCCGATTGATGGCAGATATCAACTGACTTCTGTTCAATGGGGAACGAATTCGGTCGGTTCAACGTGTGTTCCAGTGTGTCCCCCAGGAGACATCCTCTTGGCTACATCCACTTCGTTCTGTCTGTCTGGCTCTATGCCATTCTGCTGTGCTACGAACGTGACTGCCATTAACAATTGTGTCATAGGAGATTGTTCGTCAAATCCGCTAGCAGCGTGCCCTGCTGGGAACGCGTCTATATTCATTACAACCGTGATAAATGGTGATGAATCATCATCATCTTCGACCTGCACCGGAGGAGAGACCAAGCCTTTCTGTTGCGAAAGCGACTTCCCGTATGAGAACTGCACATGGGTTGGAACGACACCACTCTGTCTTGACAGCGGTTGTGCTGTGGGACAGGTTCAGTTGCTGTCTGACCCCCAAGGAGACGGGACCCAACCATGTAGCGGAACCGGAACACGTTCATACTGTTGCGATCCCATTGGGAGCGCATATGTTCCTGTTCCCTTCGATGATATCTTCCCCAGTAATGTCACCGAGGGTGCCGAGACATTTGATGTCGAGTTTGATCCTGACGTTACCAACTCGCCTCAAGCAGACACACTGAGCAACTCTACAACCACTGACAACGAGGAGACCGAGGCATTCGGCGAAATATTCATCGACTCTCCCAATCCCCAGTCCGTGTCGTCGTTGGCGGCAGTCTCAGATTGGGTCGTCACCTCCTGTAATGCCAAAAGCGATCAGCCACAGACGGTCCTCGCATATTGTTCCAAGTCGATGGACAATTCTGGATGTGCGCATGTATTCATTGGAAGTGCCGAGCACACGATCGTACAGATGCCTCGTTCTTGTGGGCTGGGACCTTATGCCCGTGTCGCGAGCCTGGTTCCGCATGCCAACCAATCGATCTTATCCGCGTTCCATCAAGCCAAGAAACCAGCGAGCGAGCTTGTATATTCCTTGTCTTTCGATTATGGTGTGTTGGAAGTGGTTGGTAACTAATGCATAGCGACTGAATACCTGCTCAGACTTTTCTGTTATCCCGGAATCGAATGGGCCTATCTATATGCGGGCTGATGAGCTAATCGAATGAAGGACGTATGGCCGACAGCATCAATTCTGATGTGATATTTGCAGATGTGACTGATATGCCCGATTATTGGGACAGTGTCGTAGACTCTCCTCCTGAGCGTAAACGATGGCTCCAAGAGCAAGAAATGAAGAAGCCCATCTTGCGCAGATGGTGGGGTGCCTTTACCACCTGGCTCTCCAAACTGACAACGGTGTGTCATCCGGATGTATACTTCGCGGATCAATTTACATGTCACCGATCGAGAAAACAGGGATTATTGCTCGTACATTTACATGGACAGACACTGTACGTGGTCATGGGATTCTTAACCCTCGCATACCCTCGCTGAAAACCAGATTCCCAGTGGACAATTTACGAAAATTCAGTTGCTTGCCCTGGCTCGTTGATTCATTCCCAATGTTTCCGTCTCTTGTAACTCTCGTTCACAGGCTCATCTACACAACCATCATTCGAGGCCTCGCTTGATATAACGCTCGAAGGCATGGCTTGTAAGCTTTATCAATGCTGCCTTTAAATCTACAAGCTCATATTGGGACTGAATCGGCGAGCGCTAGTTTCGGGTTCTACCTTCAAGCAACTGTTGTGCCCCCATCAGGTAATCATTTCCGCAAGCAATACAGTCACGTTCCCTGACGATATTCGTTACAGTCCAAGCTGCTTATCTGTTTTTGAGTACGATATCCTCTGTCATTCCATCTCGCACATATAATAATTCTCGCACTATCAGATACAGATGCCAGTGCATACGCAATGTTCACGATCCAAGGAATAGCACTTGTGCAGTACAACTCTCAAAACATCCAGTTCGCGGTTGGTCTATTGATGTCTCCTCTGGTATAACATGATCTGATGTCAGCGTGGTTTCTCAGAGCTTTGGTTTCCCTGGACTTTACTAGTAAGTGGATCGGTGTATAGGCTTTGATTCAGCTCACCCTCTCCAGTCCTGGTCTCATCACAATCGGTCCTAGTCTAGTCATCAATGGTTACCTTGAGTCCCAAAGACATTCGATCGTCGACTTTTCTGATTGTTGCAGTTGCCGGAGAGATATCTCTCGAAGCGTGAGTTTATACTTTCTCGACCTTTTTAGCAGTTTTGATGGTTTGAACTACACGAATATCCAGCTCTTGACTCAGGTCCAATTTCCACCCATCAATATCCAGTTAGGCTCTGTCGGGGACAACTTCACCGGCACACCAACCAACTTCAGTAGCTGGGCGATGGAACCACCGAATACCTCGTTTGGAGTAGATGTCGAACTCGCAGGTGATTTGAGCTTACACTTAGTACCCACTCTCCAACTCGGTATCAATATCCTCAATGGTGCACTGGTCGATGCCCAGGTTTGTATGGTTCAGTGTATGCTCCTAGCTCAAACATATTGATTTCAACTATTTCCTCTCAAGGCCTACGTTGAGAGTGATCTGTACGCTGGTGTCTCGCTTAATGGGACAGCTTCTCTCGACGGGGCAAGTAACTGCCATTAAAAATGTGTAACCATGTGCTAAGATGTATCTTGTTTTTAGACACCCGAAGTCTGCTACAGTGCCTGTAAGTCTCGTGCCTCTATCATCCTTCTACCTTTTCGCTAAAGAACAGACCCATAGACTATGGTGTTAATTTGTGAGTGTTCTCATGTATACGGGACCGGAGCTAATGCTATTGGCGATATAAAGCTATGGTGGGCTTACGGGCAGGTGAGTCTTAGTGGTTATAGTATCAAAGAATCCTACGATATTTGGACAACGTAGTCTGCTGTATTGGGAGAGCGCCAGCGCCGAATGGCCTATCTATCAACAAGAGATCCCATGGGGTTCACAATGCCAGTCCCTTACTTCAGGCAGCACCAAACGCGACATCTCCAACAGGAGCCTGATCTTACCGCAGGATGCTCCACTTGGTCTACAGGCATCAGAAAGGAGACCTTCAGCGTACATCATGGAAACGACAGAAGATTCAGTACGCTACATTTTCCCTGTCAGCCAGCATCCTACTATCGATCCCGCACCTGTGGCGGAAGGCATTATGAAACGGCAAAGCTCCAGCTCTGACATTGCGGTGCCGACAGTCCCCGGAACGCTGCTTTGTCCAGGAAACCAAGGTGTCAATGAAACCAACGAAGACGGGGATGTGTACTCGGATTTACCCACCTTGCTCGATGCCTCTGAAAAGAGAAGTTGGATCATTGAAGACATGGCTGCTATAGAAGAGCTTGAATTTGATGAGGATGACTTCCTTGACGATCTCTTTTACTATTCGCTCTTCGATGATGAAGACGGTGATCTTGAACGTCGTGCATGTAAGTCAATCTCATTCCTGACTTGGAAGTTAATGATGCTGAAAGATGCTACCTCAAGCCATCCAACCGGAGCAACTGGCTGTAAGCTTTTCATTCTGTCCTACATTTCCGGACTCATTGTCTTGCAGAGAAAAGTCAAGATTCCAGGTTGTGGATCGTTGGTATTCAACGCCCTTGCGTACGACAAAGCTGCCACCAATGATTATTGGGATCTTCTGTCCCCTTCAACACTCAATGGGGTTTATGCGGTTGTAGCGCCGTCCAGTATTGCTACCTCGAGGACGTACTCAAGGGAACATATCTACGAGATCCAACTTGGTTTGTCTATCTCCTTCTACACTTCGACGCAATGATGACTAGAATGGCCATTTTCAGTTGCTCAATTCATCGGACAACTTCTGAACGTACCAGCCTTGTGGCAAAATAGTGGTACTAGTTTCTGCACTTGGGTCAGCAACACAATACTTTCACAACCAATCAGTACCAATTTAGCGCAATGTCTTCCGAATAATCAGGCTCCCAACGGCTATTATATGCCTTGGCTTGAAGCCTGGGCCAACGGGGTCAAGGCTAGAGCCTTCGTACCCAAAACTATATTTGCCCAGGACACATTCAATGACTACACTGATTCCAAGAAGGTGGCTGTCATGCGTGCAACATCGGGACTCATAAGTTACATGAATGATGGGAAAGTTAGTAAAAGCTTTATTGCCCAATCACAGTGTATTCGTAAAATCTGGTGAGCCCTCGAATCGTTCCTCGTTTGTTATCACACAGCAGCACTTAAGCGTAATTGTCCAATCGCAGGGCCAATTTCGATCCAACCGGTGCTACCACCACCCTATACGACTCGTGGATCCAAGGAAAGCTCTACACGTTCAATTCCCAAATCCTGACCGGAATGAGTAACATGGTGACGTGGTGGAACACCGATGCCGGAAGTTCAACGGCGTTAGTGAACGTACGTGACATGTTGACATTTTCCCCCTTGGTCAAGGTTGCTGACTCGGACATCCTTCTACGTTGTATTAGGTTACTCGAACTATGTTTCCCAAAATCCTAGTGCAACCAACGGTCAGGCATCGGGGCAGCAGCTGCAGACGAATGTAGCAAACCTCGTCACGAATGGTATAACTTGGATCAACCAACTTTAACCGACGTAATCCATTAGACTTGGACACCATAGGATTCTCATCGTACTTTGGAATAGTAATTTAACATGGGTTTGATTCTGGGAATTCGAAACCGTTCCTTGACTGCCTTGCAGATTCAATCAAGATGGTCAGTCGGGTGAGCGGGAGGCTCTTGTTTTCGGTTACAGTCGACATTGCAAGTCGATAGCACACTTCAGACTTCTTCCAACTTTGTAATTCTATCTCATTTCAAAAAGTTCACTGGCAGAATTAAGGCATTCGGCACATATGTTGGTTCGTACAAAACTTGGCCAGGTTCTTCGGTGTAAGACTGAGTAACTTACTGTGATTCTGTAGAGGTTAGCCAAGGTGCGAGGCCAACCTAGAAGGTAGTCTACATCCTTTCTCAACCAGACACACGAGCAATCGATATTCACGGAGCATCGATGATATAACCACTTTACTCAGAGCCCGGATCTCAACCTGAGTACGCGTCAGACATGTTCACAACGCTGGAGCCTGAACCCCTGTAAGAATATGGGTGGCCCGACATCGACTTGCACGCACCACAAATCCATACCCAAGCGCTTGTAAGTTGGCATACTGCAAACATAAGTAGCATATACCAGTACCACTCCAACGTCTTCCCCAGCGTCCTCTGGATCCCACTCGACCCCAGCCACAAACAGTGCTCACCAATCACCGAATCCCCAAAATCCCCCTAGACCCCGCACTCGTCTCCTCTTTCTTGCCAACCGTCCCTTTCTTCTTCCCACTCTTCCCATCCCTCGAATCCCAAATCCGCCAAAACTTCAAATTCTCATCCCCTGCCCCCGTCACAAGTACTTCCCCATTCGGTGATAGTGCCGAAAAAAGCACTCGCGAGTCGTGGGCGTCTCGGATCTCGAAGAGTTTCGGTGTCGGTGTTGGTGTTGGCGCTCCTCCCCCCCCTCCCCCACCCGAACCCGAGCCCGTGGCGGAGGCGGAAGGAGACGATGCGGGGGGATACGTCCACCCAATGATCCCATTCCCAGGGAACCCATGCGTACTCACCAATTCTTTCCTATCCACACTCCAATGTACACCCGTCACCTGAGCTCCCGTATGGTACGTGTGCAACCTCGCACCCGTATTCATATTCCAAATATGTATACACGTATCCGAGGTCCCACCACCACTCGCCAACAAGGGTGACCAAGGCGCGAACGCCAGGGCTTTCACAGCTGCCGTATGGTTGCGTTTCGTCCATTTAGGTGCACCCCGGGAAGCTCCACTGCCGACATCGCCACCACGTCCATCCCAAAGGTTAACGACATTGTCGTTCCCCCCACTGGCGAGGACTTCACCTCCGGAACTCCAGCGAAGACCACAGACTTCACCAGTGTGACCTTGGAGAGTGGCAACGGCGTGTCGGGGCACTCGGACGTCATGGTGCACGATCGAACCGTTCGAATGGCCCGATGTGAGAATGTGGTTGAACCAACTGAGACTGGCGACTTGACCCGCACTCGCTGCGTCTGAACTGGGTGTCATGGTACGCAATTTTTGGCTGGAAGAGACATCCCAAAGTTCGATGGCACCTGTGCCGAGACCAATACCAATGTAGGCACCGTCACCGCTAAAGTCGACACTTGCGACGTATGTATCGTTTGGCGCGTCACCGAGGTGAGAGACGATACCAGTATCAGCAGCCCAGAGGTAGGTGCTTTCGCCAAGAGCGACACCGACGACGTTGAGAGCACTCCAGGACACGAGGTTGAGGTAGAAGTCGTCTACCATGCCTGGAGCATCCAAGACGCGCTCTGGTGTGGTGGGTACGCGTCTGGTCTTGGAAGAGGTAGTACCGTTTGACGATGGGAGGGCATCGCGAGCATACAGAGGACGTGCATGGTTACGTTGGGCAGACAGGAAGTTGGATGAAGAGGAGGCAGGGGGTGGTTCATGGTATGCAAGCACGCGTTTATTGAGAGGTACGCCGGTTGCGCTTGCCAAGCGGGCAGTGTGGCCAGGAGAAGAATTTGCGGTAGTGGCAGCGTTTGCACCGGACGACAAAGAGGAGGGAAGAGCAGGATCTTCGCGAGCAGTGATGAAACGATCTGGTTGGGCAGTGGACGAATGGGAGGTAGTACGTTCACGCGTGGAAGGTGTGGAGCGGCAACGTTTGAGCTCTGGACGTGTTTGTGGGTGGTAGTCATGCGAAACCACGTCGAGACGAGACTCGATGCCGCCTTTTCTGATGACACCGGTATTCGAAGAGACAGCAGAGGTAGCAGCGGTGGTAGTAGTGCGTTTTACAGGAGAGGATGGACGAGATTTGACAAGGAAAGGGTTTGAGATATCAGCTGGATGAGCGCGTTTCTGTGGAGAGCCGAGAGAGACAGCGTTGAACGCGGATATGACTGATGGTGTGAGTGGCGTCTTTGCATCGCTGCGAGACCTGAATCTCGACGGTGTCTTTGGGTTGTTCATCGTTGACGGCGACGACGAGCAGCGAGTAGTCGTAAGTTGAACTGGCCAATCTTTTTGAGCTGAATCCAACGCGGATTCAACGTGTTGAGCACGTGATGAATATCAATGTGTCACGTGATGTTATACGCGGTCAATGTCCCTGTCAGCCTCCTCAAGTAGTCGATTTATGATAAAAGGGGAGACAGCGATGGGGAGAGAGCGAGAGAGTTTTAGTATCAATCGTCCTCTCGTCCGCGTCTCAGAGACATGTCTCGATTCCGCTCGTTAAACACGCTCATTTTATTAGCCATTCACTCTATCGCATATCCACTCACCAACGAGGACGAAGACTGCTGGTATGACGAACCGAGCATCGGACAACCAGCCCAGCACATCGTCAGCTCAACCGCGTCGCTCGTGCACATTCACAACCCTCCGCCTGCCAGCATCCTCGCGCCATACGAACTCAAGCCATCTATCCAACCTCCCCATCCGTCCTCCTCGCAGGTACCACATGCGACACTGCCAGCCCATACAAAGTCGCATACGCTAGCGACAGTCGGGGTCATATCGGGCGTCATTCTCGCGCTCGTCGCTTTGTCTGCCACCACTCGCTACTTCATCCGTCGTCGCCGTCTTGCCTCTGCAGACCCTTTCAAAGACCCACCCAAACCGCGACTGGGACTTGCCCCACTCCTCCTCAGATTCCATCGCTCAGCCGCATCCCGGAAACGTCTCTCCGATGAGTCATGGGTCTCTCCTCAGCTCCCAAGCGCATCCCCGACCATGAACCTCAACGTCACTGCGCCCTCGCTACTTCCGCATGACCTCGAGCTGCGCACATATGCCTTTCCAGCACCAGCTCGAAAGCGCAAACTCGTCCCCGTGACAACCCCCGTATGCACTCCCAGCGATACCATCTTCGGGTCTCGACTCGATTGCGACCACACAAAGGATTCATGTCGATCGATCCAGTACAGCCCGATCCGCGCTTCACCTGTGCGCGTTCCATCGCCTGCATACATTCCCATCTTCTCTCCTTCCACATCCCTCACTTCAGACAATTCCACTCTTACTTCCGTCCCCTCCACTGAGCCACTCCCCCTCCTACACCCATACCCTAGTAACTCGAATGATCCACATCATGGCGTGCGTCTCTCCCGTCTCCTCTCCTCGTCTTTCCAAGCCACGCGCTCTAGACCTCGGGTGGTGAGAGACACCAATGGCAACAACACAGGCACTGCTCCTACACGTCCCACTACTGCCCATCTCATCCAAACCGCCCGTACCTACGCACACGCCTACCGACCCTCGAGCGCAGCCTCCACCTCTCTCTACACCCCTCCCACCTCAACATCCTCCCTCCGTCTCTTAGGCACACGTTCCAGAACAGGATTCTACTCCAACGCCACCACCTCCCTGTCTCCCTCTGGCTCTATCGCATCTGCCAATTCAAACGGGACCTCCATCAGAATCTCACCCAGCTTCACAGAGAACCCTGCCTCAGCGACCAATCCCTCACAGCCTAGACAATACGCACCATACTCCCCGTGGCGAAGAGTCAGAGACACCTTATCGACCGTGACAACCTCGGACACAGTCAACACCGTTCCGCATCTCTTACGTGCAGGTGTACGACCACCGACCCACGCTCCCATGTCCAACGTGTCTCCCTTTGCCTATCCCGTCCCAGCCACAGCCCATGCCATTTCTCCATTCGCAGACCCCCCACGTGTCCCCAGCCCAGTGATCCCGTCCGCATCGATGTCTTCCCTGGGTACGATCGGAAGTGGAACGACGGTGAGTATGTCAATGCACACGGGTTCGCGCTCGGGGGCCACTGGCACGTCCTCCCAATCCAGGCCATCGCCGCTCGGAACACCTCTCGGACTCAAACTTCGTCAATCGGATGCGAGCGAACACCAGCACTATCGCGTTCGCGAGAAGGAGCGTCAGATGCAACGTCAACAGGAACGTCACGAACAGGACAAGATCATCAACGACATTATGAACGTCCGCGTGGTCTCCCGTGACTCGGGATCGGACGCGAGATTGGGGTCGACTCGTGGGGATTCTGGGTCTGACAATGGGGCTGTGGAGGCGGGAGAGAAGGTGGACTGGAAGGGTCCGCGGCGACGGTCGCAGTCGCTCTCGCGTTATACTAGCAAGTGGAATGGCGTGTGTAGACGTCCTGCGAGACTTGAACTTGGAGGCGTTGCGGGGGGTTCGGATGGACGTCGTGATGATACTGGCAACTTGGAGGTCGACACGTCGATGTCGATTCACGGACGGACCAAGAGCGAACCCGAGTCGATGTACCTCGCAGACCAAGATCGTGAGCGAGGCCAGGATCGTGGGCAAGATGAAGATGGCACTGCGATGAGACGCGATAGACGGCGGGCGCAGACGCGGATGACGTCACGATTCACGTTGAGAGATTCGGAAGGCGTGTTGAGGGAGATTGGGTGGTGAGGTCCTAGCTGATGATTGCGGACGTACCAATGGTGGCAGTTGTGTTTGTGTGGATGGATGACGAGGTGGAGTCTACTATGTCATGTGGTGAGTGTGTATCTTTGTGTGTAGTGGAAGTGGATCTCCTTTGTGGATTTTTGGTTTCATACAACGTGTGTTGGGGTCATTTGAACGATGAAGCATTGGTCTCAAGCTACCTGTCGCCGCTGCATCCCAAAGAAAGATTCCGACGTCGTTCTTGGCAAAGACTAACTCGTATGGTGGAGGATGAATAACTGTGCTCGGTCTGATACTTGGGTTTGCCTAGGGAAGATCAGATGAAATCGTGTGAGTTCGATCCATTTTGAGGATCTCATTTGTGGACAATTTCGGGAATATGGATCAACATATCATCCATGTTGTGCAAAAAGCACACTGCACATCCCGACCGTTGATGGAATCGGAAAGACACCGTGATTTCTCGGTGCCCGCAACCATGACCAATGTATTGCCAAGGATATCGAAACTTGGCCAGCGCACTGACACGAGTGAATGGACCGAGCGCACGAGGTGATTATCGAGATGGTGGCTGGGACGCGATGTCGTCCTTTTTCAACTGGCTGTTCTAGTCGTTGACACGCCAGAATCTAGTTAGCTGACCAGTGAGAAGAATGTCCAGACAACTTACAGTGTTGTATGAAGATTGAACTTTGCCTTGTGCCAGTTTGAAGAAGAACAATGGATCAGGACACCACCGAGTCTGGTCTCGGGCTCTCCCGAGAGAGACTGTTTGCGAAAAGAGAGAACTGGACGATCGAATACTGACTAGGACTAACTGACGCTGTACTATCGGAGCGCGGCGTCGTCCGACTTCCAGGACGACGACTTGTACGACGCACACATGCATATGTTACCTCTGCTGATCCGGCTTTTTTGCTGTTCTGGAATACTACCCTATACGTGATATTAGTCGACGGTTGACTTACCTGCTTCCCGAGGTTCTTGTGTGTGTTTTAGCCTAGTGGCATCATCATCCATGATCGTGAGTTGATCACGGTCCGTGATGGTCAGCACGTCCTGTCCAAGGTGTCGCTTACCCGAAGAGTGACCAGTGACCTATGATGTTATCCAAGTGAAAATTGAACGTTTGAACCAAGGCTTCATGGATCTGCGTGTCGCGGTTCGACTGGTGTTGCGGGTTTGAGCCTCCGTGAGTTTTTCCGACTCGGAGTCTCAGGTATTCCGCAGCCACTGTTTCATCCAAGTCTTCTCCTCCAACTCTCCTGGGCAGACTCGTTCTTCTGTAAGCCTCGTAAAATAGTCTCGAGTTACCGGCGTGTCTGCAGGTATCAATGTCTCTAGTAGCAAGCTAGTACTCAAGGCTCTAGCTACTACTAGTGGCTACTGGCACTACAACTTGTTGGTGCTTCAAGACTCAGGGGTTTTGAAAGACAGTGACAAACAAACCGCACGCGTCCGCGCGAACCGCGTGGCTCAGTCGCGATGTCTCGATGGCAGAGATCGGTCCAAGCCAAGTCCAGGTTGACGATAGACCACCATCATGTCTGACATCGCATCCTTGCTCAGTGCATCCTTACAGCCATCGTCTAGAAAACAAGCCGAACAGCAGCTAAACCAACTCACAGCTCAACCAGGCTTTCTACCGCATCTTCTTAATCTCATCCTAGAGAACTCACGCGACCGTTCTGTCCGTCTTGCCGGAGGAATTTATCTCAAAAACATCGCAAAGCTGAGATGGGAGGAGGATGTCGCACCGCTTCCTGAACAAGACAAAGCAGCTCTCCGCTCACAACTTGTTCCTGCCATGATATCTCTTTCAGATCCTGCAGACAAGAGTATACGCGCTCAGATCGCAGAGTCAGTCGCACTCATCGCAGAACTCGACTTCCCTACTAAGTGGAACAACCTCATTGATCAACTTGTCCAATCCCTGTCACCTACCGAGTATAATGTAAACCTTGGTGTTCTCGAGACCGGACACTCTATCTTCCGTCAGTGGCGCTCTCAAGTACGGTCGGACGAACTCTACACTGAGATCAACTTTGTCTTCGCGCGCTTCATGGACCCCTTCCTTAGTCTATTCCGCCAAACTGCCAACATCCTGTTGGCGACACCCCTGTCGGCTAATGTTGATGTAGTTGCGCAGGTGCAGATCTTGTTGGCGGACATTTTTTACGACTTTACGTGTCACGATCTTCCACCAGCAATAGAAGACGCACATGACGAGTTTTTTTCTCCCTCCACCGGTTGGTTCCAGCGTTTCTTGACGTGGGATCCACCTGAATTGCGCAAAGACCCTGATGATCCAACACCTTCCCTGTCAGCCCGTCTGAAGACTGTGATATTTGAGATAACGGAAGTGCGTCAGTTATCGTCCAGTTTCTGATCACTTTCGCTCATAAAGATCGGCTCTCAGTTGTACATCAAACTCTACCCTGATCAACTCACCAAGTCTCCTGCAATCGAGAACTTCGTCTCCAGTGTCTGGCAACTGATCGGATCTAACAAACTTCCCAACGTTGCAGACGATAACCTGGTTTCACAGTCCTTGCGATTCATCTCCACTGCGATTCGATCCGGGTACTACAAACAACTCTTTTCCTCACGCGAGGTCATCTCTTCTTTAATTCAAGGCGTCGTCGTGCCAAACGTCTACCTACGGGAACACGAGCTGGAACAGTTCGAAGACGACCCACTCGAGTTCATCCGTCTCGACCTTGCCCTTCCATCTGGTGCAGGTGGTGCAGGTACAGCAGAGGCAATTACTCGTAGACAGGCTGCTGCAGACGTCTTGCAAGCGCTTGTTGGGAGTGGTTATCGGACCGAAGCCACCGAGATCGTTGGAGCGTGGATCCAGACGGGTCTTTCAGAGTATGCAAGCAACCCCGGGGAGAACTGGCGCGCGAAAGACTCTGCCGTGTATTTGCTTGGTGCGGTAGCAACAGAAGCGTCAACAAGCCAGCATGGTGTGACATCTATCAACGCGCAAGTGGACGTAGTCAAGTTCTTCTCGGAACACGTCTTCCAGGACTTGCAGGCTGCGCAGGGAACGGTGCATCCGATCCTGCAGGTTGATGCCATTCGCTTCCTGTTGACATTCCGCAATCAGGTTCGTTTTTGTCGTTCCTTTTCCTTTTGGCATATAAATTGGGTAGGGCGGACGTCTAACCTCTCTCGTTATTGTAGTTGACTAAGGAACAACTGCTTGCGGTGTTACCACTTCTCATCAAACACCTTACGTCTGACAACTACGTCGCGTATACGTATGCTGCTATCACTATCGACCGCATCCTCTTCATCAAAAAGGGGTCTCACTTGCTGTTCACTCAAGCTGACGTTCACGACTTCGCAGCCGACTTACTCAACGCCGTTCTCGTCAAGATTGAGGCAGCAGGGACACCCGAAAAAGTGGCCGAGAACGACCATCTCATGAAATGTGAGCCTATCCTGCCCCCATTTCCGTCAGTTCGCTTACGGCGGAGAACATAACATCAGGTGCAATGCGAGTCGTCGTGACCGCGCGTCAGACGCTCATACCGGTTTACCAGCAAGTGCTTGGTAGACTTGTTAATATACTCGGTTTAATATCCAAGAACCCGAGCAATCCCAACTTCGACCAGTATATCTTCGAGAGTATCTCTGCACTCATGAGGTTCGTCTCTCTAAAACGTACGAATAACAATGGATTGAGGATTCCCACAAATGTGCATAGAGGTTCGTCGTCCATGGTACGCCAGAGACCCTCCCAACGTTCGAGCAAGCCTTGTTCGGACCGTTCACCCTCATACTGCAGCAAGACATTGATCAATATATTCCCTATGTCTTCCAAATCCTCGCGCAAATGCTCTCCCTCCATAAAACCACCGTCCCTGCTGAATACCGCTCCCTCCTTCCTTTCCTCCTCACTCCGACATGTTGGCAACAGAAAGGCAGCATCCCTGGATTGGTGAAACTGCTCCGCGCGTTCCTTGAGAGGGATACTGCAGAGATAGTGGCATCAGGGCAGATCGCAGCAGTGTTGGCGATCGTTCAGCAAAGATTAGTCCCTTCCAAGGTTAATGACGTGTGGGGCTTTGAATTGTTGCAAGGGGTCGTTCAGAACGTGCCTCCGGCCCAACTGAAACAATACATGCGCCCACTCGTGATGACGCTCTTGACACGGATGCAAACGAGCAAGACGGACAAATATGTGTATCATTTCACTCACTTTTTGTTATTTACGATGGCGCTCGATGTGCCTGGTCTTGGACCCGATTATGTGATTTCGACGGTGGAAGAGATTCAACCTCAGTGAGTCCAACATGCGAATGGACGCACGCGGTAGTATGCTGACGGATGGTTTTCGTAGACTGTGGTCGCAGATATTGACCGGGTTTGTGGCACCTCAAGTGCCAAAGATGCCACACAAGGACCGAAAAGCGGTAGCTATAGGATTGACCAGGATGCTCACGGAGAGTACGGTGATGATCTCTGAACCCACAGTGCAAACTTGGCGAGCCCTGTCCCCTTCCCTTGTCCTCCTCAGTTCCTCACCCCACACCTCACCGCGACAGGCCATTGGTCTTCACAGCCCTCGTCAAACTCTTCAACGAACCCCAATACCTCACCTCGACTTCGACCGACGAAGACGGTACAACAGGTCTCACAGCGATCGATTACGAAGAACAAACTGCCGGTTATCAAGCTGCTTACTCTCGTCTCGCTGCTTCTGAAACTGCACCCATTGATCCTGTGGCGTATGTGAAAGACCCGCGTGAATTCCTCGGACGTGCACTTGGTGGTGGAAGTGGTGTAGGGACGGGGACGGTGGTGTTGAGGAAGGAGGTGTTACCAGGATTGGTGGGTGCTTGTGACCAGGGGGTGGTGGGTCCGTTTTTGCAGGGGTTGGTGACGGATGGATATCTTGCCGTCTAGAAGGGCCTCGGAACGATGACGATGAGCGGAGGGATGTGTGCTTTGGCAGGTAGGGCGTTTGACGAGGTTTTTGAACGTGAGATTTGCAAGTACACATGCCATGATATGATTGCATACGTTGAGAATACTAAGCAAAGTGCGACTTTGTTTGTTTAGAATTTACCTAAACGGTCCGAAAGATATGACAATTCATAGATCATCACAGAGTGTGTGTAACGTCGGATGTTTGGGTTTATGGCGTACATAGACAAACGGCAGCAAGGACACCGCTAGCAGACGTGCATCTATGAAACTGTACCGGAAGACTTCCCGCGATGCGCAGAGTCCAGCAAAACAGCTGCCGGTCGTGGGCGGGTTCTCTCAGAATCCTGAACAAGATAGACCAGCGACCACTTCAAGCTGAAATACTGCAGCGGCGAGGGGCCGAGGACATTACATTTGACCCTTGTGAAATGGGTGGAAGTATGTTCTGACTCGGAGTTACTCCGACACATGGACCAATGGAACCGTGTCCTTGCGCCCTTTGCGAGAGAGAGGAACGTCTCTCGATCTAGATGATCTTCTGCGCGTTCACCTAGGTCGAGAACTGAAGTCCCAAACCGACAGACCGAAGCGAGGCATAGCAAACGCTGAAAAGGCATAACGCCGAGCTCGAGTATGACCTCTCCTATCCTTACCTTCTCACTTCTCGCATCGATACACAACATCCGAACCAGAGTCGCATCCTGGGCATCACATTACATTCAAGTCCGCGTGAACCACATCCTACAGAGCCATCGTGATGGAATCGTGTCAACACCTCCGAGTCGCCATTCTATTGCGGTGATGATTCATAGGAATAGGCATGGTATGGTGTCTAGACCGTTGCGTTGCGATTCAGGTTCAAGCCGCGTGACGTGGTGTGTGCTATGGTGTTCGGGTTTATCGCGCTCGTAATGCATACAGGCGATCTAGCGGCACCAAACAGAACCGATCGTGACACCGAATGAGTGACGAAGCAATGTCATTTTCGGGAGGAAAATTCAAGCCCTCGGTACCACCACCACAGCCAACGTGTTAGCATCGCAATCAGCACATGGCTCAGATCGAGCTACAGCGATACTCGCCGCACACGCCTGAGAATGAAAATGTGGGAGCGAATGGGAAGGTGAAGGTGACGGTGACGAGGAGGATGGGCACGGACAATGACACGGGAAGGTAGAGGGCGAGGGACATGAAGATGGATAAGGGCAGGGTACGGCGAGGTCTTCGCATGTTATACTCGCAGCAATGTTTGGGCAGGGGTACTGTTGTCATCGCAGACGACGTGGTCACCTTCAAAATGGGGCATAGAATGAGGACGAGAGCTTACCTCCTCTTTGTCCACTAGCTCTCGTAAGACGAGTCGCGAGTTCAGTCTATAAAGTATGTCGTTTTCTTAGTCTGAGAACGAGAGGTAGCATTAATCATTGATACTCACACACTCAGAAACGAAATGAGGTAGACTGGTTCCGAGGATCTAAATGAGCATTGCATGAACGGAAAAAAGCCTGTGGGTGGACGTACAATGGCTCATTAGAATGTAAGGAACGAGGAAACCGCCGTTGGAAGGACAGATGAGGAACTATTGACAGTGTATGTCAGTACATTACCCTATGAAACGCCACCAAAGCGACGGACCAAGAGAAGAAAAACAACCACATCAATGCTGATACAGTAAGTTCTGCTTAGCGAGTGGGTCGAAACACCAATAGAACGGAGATATTACCTGGTGAGCAATCCGACGTTCACCACCAGAAAGGTCAATCTTGCAATCAGACCACCCAATCTAGTATCAAAATTGACCTGACGCAATCCCTTTTGAAACAACGTGGGCTTACCGGCCAATTCCCGTCCTGGATCTGTGGAACAAGTACACTTGGGAGCTAGCGATGAGAATGTCGCAGGCAATTGAGGCTAGTGAGAATAACAATGCTGAGATCTATGGGCTCGGTGAGTCGCGTGATTCCAGGAAATGAAAGCAAAAAAAAATTGACACTAGCACCAGGTGTATTCCTCCACTGTGGGATTTGGATGCTATGAAACCCGTAATCGTCAATACCAGTTCTGAGATATAGAAACAACCTGATGGGTGCTCCTCACGTTTCTACCAGCATAGCTGGGTGACGATTTAAACTCCTTAAACAATTCCAAGCCTTCACCAAGACTTACCTGACCCGCATCCTGCGTTGGTGTTGATCAGCAGTGAATGAGATGTAGCCACGGGAACATACCTAATGCCATAACTGCTAAGATGACCTACAGGGTCGTCGGTGAAAATTTCGAACTGACAGAAAGTAGCGTGTCCGACTCACGATCGGAAAAGTCAACCACTTGTTGCGAAAGCTTAATGAACTCCCGAACTCAGTGACTAAAGTCAATATATCGCAGAAGGACGCACATCTCCAAATTCGGTTGGCGTATATCCTTGTTGGTCGGGATTCATGAAAAAGGAAGAGAACGAGGGAAACCAGACTCACAGTTGAACTGCAAAGGCAATCAGAGACTGTACAAGACATGTCAGGTTGCAATAGGATGTACTGATGAACTAAATCTCACCGAGACGCCCATCGATGCCTGAAAAATACATACTTCTGTAAGCTAGAACCGCAAATTTCATGACAATGACTTTACCTCGAACGATCTATGGGTGTCACGGTTAACGCCGTCAATCCGAGTGTCATAAGAAACGTAGAAATAATCGTACCTCGTGACATAAGTTGCCATGGCAAGATCTCCTGCCCAAACTATCGTATACTCGTAAATTGACACGCAGACGAGTATGATTTGGGCGGTGCCAAGAATGCTCGGTCGACACTTCGATAAGCCTGTGGACTATGTACTCAGGAAGTGGAGATACCTCAAGAATACAACCTGAGGGGAGTGGATATCAGCACACGATTTGGATCAAGCAAATTGAACTGACGAGTAGTTTGGTGTATAAGCCATCCTTCGGAAATGAGTGAAAGTAGTACCATATTTGCGCTAACGTGAAACCATATAGCCTAGATGTTCGTCAGGATACCCCGAAGTCTGCACATGCAAAGCAAATGTTCATGTAACTCACAGACTACATAACATGACGCCTATGGGATATGAGATCATGTCCTGTTCCAATTCACCAAGGTCTCACCTATGAAATGAGGCGCGATTATGTGGTCCACTACCATGGTATAGAACAAGGGAGGGGATAGAAAGGAGAAGAAGGGCGAAAAAATGAGGGGAGGTCTCGAAGCGTTAAAAAGTGTAGGGGACTCGAGGTTGCAAGCGATTCTACGCGCCGCGGTCTACGGAGTCGCTTCGAGGATGATAATCGAAGACTGACGAACACCATCCGAATCAAATTATACAGATAGAAAACCAGAGATTGACACTCCACGCAGTGTCCAGCTGCTATAGAGTTTTGGAGTCGACAAAGGGTTAATATGCTCGCCGATTCTCGACTCGGTCTGCGTAGAAATCACTAGTGATTGTCGAAGCTCCAGCCCGATAGAAGCGACAAGTTTTCCACGTTCGAAAACGAGTCTTCTCGCGACGCATTTTGAGCCAGTGTCAACCCTCCCTTGTGACGTGAGTACGACGAACTTAAGGGTTTTGAATGGTCTCGATGAATTCCTCTGTGTAGTCAGGAGAAGTAATTACGAACTGTCGAATATGCCTGACTTCAACATGAACTGAATCAACTCCGAGTACGAACAGTGCAAAAGAGCCGGGGATCATGGTCGCTCGCCAACGGAGAAAGTAGTATCTGATTCGGCCCCACGAAAAAAAAGCCCACATCACAGTTGACGTTATACCGAAGGTATCGTGTGCATGAGTTCCGACTTGAACTTAGAGCGTCGGCGGAAGAAGGATTCGGAGCTTCGCATTTTGTGCGAATCCATCCATGCCACTTGCTAGCAGTGCCAGAAACGAATACTAGTAATCCCTCCCAGATCCGAGTCAGGCCGATAATAGTGTCAGCGATTCTGGTCGGTGAGTCAGCACTGCCAGTGTACCACATAGTAACTAGCCCCGCAGTCTGAAGAAGATTAATAGGGAATGACGACTTTTTCCACGTCGTGAGTTAGGCTTGGGGAAACTGATGCTGCGGTACGCCCATCGTAGTCAACTTGAAGCTGACTGCAAGTTGCAGTTGCACCAGCAACTCTACCCAAAGTTGGTCTGCTTCCCCGGGGTGTCAACTGTTCGTTTTGACCATTTGCTTAGGTAGACGTGGGCATCACAGATCTTTCCCAATGTTCAGCTCAGAACAAGACACTTGCATATTTCTATTGCGATTTCAGGAACACACGCACAGCGAACCCATCGGAGGCGCTCCGCTCCTTGGTGAAACAGTTATTATGGCAGTCGGAAACAGAATGTACGTCGTCGTTCTCTGATCTGAACGCGCGAAAACAACAGGGTTCTGGACCTCCTACGGACATCGGCATCCTATTCGACCTTCTCAAGCGTGCGGTGAAGCTTCACGACCGCCCGATTGTCGTCATCGATGACTTTGATGAGTGCGAGGACCTCCCGGACCCCTCGATGCCCTACTGAAACTGTGCGATGGACACTGTCGCTTATTCGTCACGAGTCGGACACTCCAGCCTATCAGAGGCTGTGACAGACATTCCATCAATTAACTTGTGCGATAAACTCAAGGAAATCCAAAGCGCATTCTCCATATCGATACAGAGATGGAGTCTCATTCATGCCTGAAAGGTCTCAAAGCTGATGTCAAGGATCATATCCGGGCTTCCCTCTTGGACAAAGCTGTCAGAGTGCACGTCTTATCGAGCTTTTGTATTCCACTTTTTGATGGATATTGGAGACAGGTCCCGTTGGGTTCAGTGTCAATCAGACAGGCTCAATGACGAGTGTGTCACTGAACGCGACATCCACGAGGTGTTAGGCACACTATCAGATACCCTATACGAAACGTACGATTTGATGCTGCACGCGATCGATCGGAAACGACTCTAGAGACCTATCGCACGGAGAGTTCTTCGCTGGATTGTCGTGGATGATAAGGACGAATATGGTTCCAGCTGCCAATCGAAAACCAAGCACGGGGATAATGCACTTCATTGCTTGGCGAAACACTGGCATACGTTTATGACAGGTCAAAAATCCACTTTCAACATAAGGTTTCTCTTGGAAAACGGTTGTAATCCTCATGCGTACAACTGATCTGGACAGACACCATAGGAAATTGCCCTAGAGAAAGACTATCTTGACACCGCCAAGATCCTTTTAGCCCAACCTTCTAAACTGTATGCGGAAACACTAGCACCATCCGAGTCCTGCAGAGACGCAGAAGGGAACAATATTCTCCACTGCACTTTTTCCAGGTCGTCGGAGAAGTGTCCAGAGCAGATAGACCTGTTGCAAAGGGCAGGATACGATTTCCTGAAACAAGTTGGGACAGTGAATCTCAAAGTATTCATCCCGCTTCGCAATGCCCTGCGTTCACAGGAAATCATACCCGACATCGTATCCTCACTCCTTGACCTTGGAGCAACCTTCTCTCATGTGAACCCCCTTGCTTTGGAGGATCTCCAGTGAGCAGCTGACATGCCATGGTATCAAGATGCTATAACGGCTTTCAAGCGCTCTCGCTCGCGACCCAAAGTCACATTTACCGACGTCACCCACGTCTACTGACTTCTCCGAGCTGTATACCAAGGGAGGCTCCCACAACATGTCATCACACTCATCATGGACATGGCAGAGTATTGGGGATCCACCATAATAATCAGGGAGGATACGGAGCAGACCCAGAACTATCCGGAAGAAGTCATTTCATTCCCAGATATCCCAAACCATGTTCGCAGTGTGTGTGTCGTCGTATCGCCTTTTCATGCAAACATAGCTTGGGCGGTCGTAGTGAGTGCCTAGCAGTTTCTCCACACATAACGTGAGCGAATTGATGATCGCCACAAATTGAAGGACAATCAGACCGGTACAACTTGAACGTCTCTGTTCGGATCCAACATCAAAATGACCTGTCTAGCATACCGGTGGCTCTCAGACCCACAATAGGTCGCACTGCAATCGATATCTGGGACAAATGCACGTCTGCGCTAGCCCTGGCCGGGGGACGATAACTAGCACTCCCAGATATGACATTCGAAGATGTTCTGAACATGCAGTGCATAGATCCTTTGAGCCATTTGTCAAAATTGGAGTTTCTTCGCATCGAAGTGTACTACACGATAAACTCAGGGTCTGAAAATTGATAGACTCGATAAACTCGTAGGCCAGTCGACGTACCGATTCTGGTAGTAGTAGCTGTTCCTTCTGCATCTAAGTGTAGTTGATCACTAAATGTCAGCTTCAGCTTGTCAAAAAACCGTTCGCGACTGATGCTAGTACCGTACATCCGAGACAGCAAAATCCCCCAACTGTTGTTAGAAAGTCACGCACAGGCGACGAGGTCTAACGACACATGGAATGCTGACGCACTACACTTGCAAACGTAATCACAGGTTACAATACTCTTGATCAGGTCCTATAGTGAACAGACTGCATCGTCATCTACCTCGTGGTCAGTTACACGTCCAACCATCTCAATAGAGAGTCCCAGATAACTCGCAGGATTACATAGGAGGGTCAACTTTTCGAGTCCAAACCCTGCTAACTCCACATTCTCATCAGCACACAAAAGCTCCAGCAATGGGACACCCTCTTCCACACTCTTGCGACAAAGACCATACACGAGATCGTGAGCGACTTGCCTCCCAATCTGTGGTGCAAGCGCCATCATCACCGCCTCTGAAACAATCCCACCTTTTGTTATGTCCAGATTTTTCTTCATCGCTTCTGGATGCACTTCCAGACCTAGCACAAGGTCCGCCGTGTGTTTCAAAGTAGCGCAGGTCAACGTGCATATCTCCGGAAGTGCTATCCACTCGATCTCCCAAGGCCCAGTAGAACGCTCGTGGTCTGCAACCATAGCATCGTACAGTGCATTTGAATGAGACCGTACGCTCGACGCCATGGCCGTGATGTAAGCACAGGAGATCGGGTTTCGCTTTTGTGGCATGGTCGAAGACGACCCACGTTCACCGTAAAATGGTTCAGAGAGTTCCCCCACTTCGGTTTGCATGAGAAGTTTGACGTCCGTCGCGAATTTTGCACAGGTTCCCGTCAAGAGCGCAAAGAATCCGCCGAGCTCGGCGATGCGATCACGTTCAGTATGCCATGCAATTTCAGGCACAGCGAGTCCAAGTCCGTCTGCCACCCCTTGCTGACACTGCAACGCGGATTCATAAGGAAGAGATGCCAGCGTCCCGGCTGCACCCCCAAACTCGAGGACGAGAGTCCGTGATTTGAGTTGTTCGAGACGCTCTTCGTGTCTCTTGAAAGTGGCTAGAAGCCGAGCGAGTTTGAAACCCAGTGTGATAGGAACGGCCTGCTGAAGGTTACTCCGCGCCGCCATCGGCGTAGAAGCGTGACGTGCTGCAAGGGAACGTAGGCCGCCGACGATCTCAGCAAGTGACGCAGAGACGATCTCCAGCGTCGCTCGGATCTGAAGGATGGTGGCAGTATCCGTGACGTCCTACACACGTTCGAACGTGTCAGTCGCAAATTTCACTCGCCAAGTGGAGTAGATAGGAATCAAACGTTGTGACAGTGGAACATAAAGTATTCTCATACGCAGTTGACAGGATATTCAAGAATCACCTGCGTCGTTGCGCCATAGTGTGCCCACTCTCCGAGACCTTGGCGGCGCGAATTGACGTGTCGTACGATCTGCTTGACGAGACCCAACACTGGATACCCGATCTTCTCGGTCTCTCGTTGGAGGTCGTCGAAGTCGACGTTGGCAACGTCTGCACAGAAGTCCTCGATCTCTGACGCTGCAACGGCGGGAATGATGCCCAGGTCGCCTTGCACGCGGGCAAGGGTACCCTCGAAGCGAAGGTAATTTGAGATACGTGTACGGTCTGACCAGACGGATGAGGCATCCGAGGTAGAGAAAATATTCTTGAACATGGTCGAAGCCATACTAGTCTTATTGCGAAGAGGTTGGTACTAGTAGCAGTCTGCGGTGGCGGAGACCATGATAAAATGGAGGTGTACCATTCTGTGTGACTTACATCCGTCATCTGAGGTGACCCCAAAGGAATATAACTCTTAGAACGATGATCATAGTATGTAAATTAGAAAATACACCTATGTACTCCCCGCTCCCCTCAAGCACTACTCGTATCAGAGAAAACATTACATATACACATTAGTGGTAACCAATATAAAAGCCAGAGCAAATGACTGTTAACCTCAAACTTCGTAAAAATCGTGACCAGATATTCTACCACACTCACTGATACTTCACCGTCCCTACCTTCGTGGGTGTTGCGGCTGAGAGGAAGGGTGAGACTGAGGATCAGAGTGTACTGCTCCCGACACATGCGCAAGGTACGTCCCCCAATCGCTCACCCTGCCAACCCAAAACACATGAAACACAAGTCACCGATCAACCAATCAGCCCAAACCCAGATCACCAAGAAACGATACAAATCACGTACCCAAATCCACTCGGCGCCGTCGACCACATCGCAATCGTATCCGTCTCCTCAGAAAGCATCCCACTAGGCCCAAGCTCAAGCGCTTGCAAGTCGAGCGGACTCGCGCTCGGTCCTGGATGCATGTTCGCGCCTCCAGGCTGAGCATAACCATACGGGTTCGCCATCTGGTCATAAAACATCCCATCCATCGTGTACGCCCCTGCGGGAACAAACCCATGTTCTGGTACGTGTGTAGGGCCAGGATCCCCTAATGACGCATACCACGCTGCCGGGGGTTGGTCTTGCGGAGACACCGACGTTGTTGACGCCTCAGAAGATGACCCGCTCGCGGAAAAGTCCACTTGTCCATATAACGGGAGTCGCCCTAGATCGTTGCTGTACAATGGGAGATCGTACATCACTGGTTGCTGTGATTGCTGAGGTTGCTGATGAACTTGTGGTTGTGGTTGTGGTTGTTGCTGGGGCTGATGCTGTGGTTGTTGTTGTGGCTGTTGACGGGAGTGTTGGGACTGAACTGAGGGCTCGGGGGGAATGTGGCGTTCTCCGGCGCTGATGCGGGAGCTTTCCTGGGGTGAAGGACGGCGCATGGTCTCCTTAGGACTATCAGGCTCCCTTTCACGTTTCGTCCCTCCTTGAGGGCTGGGTTGAGGTAGCGGTAGCTCCCCTACCGATGCAAGCTCGTAGAGGATATCCCTGTGAAACAATATACGAGGGTGCCATCTAGACAGACAGGAATCGGTCAGCAAGAGTCGTGTCTTGCAGTTGGGGAAACACACCTATTCTCAACAGCTTTCAAAACACCCATACACTTGTGCACGTCGGCCATCTCTTTTGACGGATCCATCGATAACCCAGACCGTTTCCCTCCCCAAATATTCAGCAAAAGCACAATTCCGGCAGTAAAGGCGGGAACCAATAGGAAAGGACAAGGATTCCCAGAGCGCCTCCTGTAGATGTCAATGACGTGACTACACGAGCGGGCTGCATTCGTGCATATTGCAAGAGAAGGGAAGGAGAGTGGCGAAGGTTTGCGAGGAGAAGGGATGAATGGTCTATGTATGAATATTTGGACGACATAGTAGTGCGTGTATAACACGCTTGACTGCATGAAAAAAGGAAAATTCGGGTCTCGGGTAGGATCCCAGCGCACTATGTGCGAGGTCAGACACAGCCCGAATCGAACAGCTGTGGCATCCGCTTACAGTGATCGGGTACACCATCGATCCAATTATTGAGAGAAGAATCCAGTTCTGCAACGGTATGTTGTTCCCATTGCTGGCCAACGAATCCTAGAAATACTTTTGACTTATTGATCGAGTATATTGTTCGGAGAGCAAAGGAAAGTATATTATTGAGTTTAAGGAAGCTAATGAAGAAAGATAAAGTGCAAGGTCGATCGGGAGGTTGCTTGAATGCCTTTTCGGGGTCTGGGTGTTCCCAATATTCGTCGTCGCATTCAATCGGGTAATCGAGATCGAAATCCTCATCTTGGATAGCACATGGCCGCCCTAGAGACGAGCTCACTTGACGATCTAGCATGACCATTACCCTAGACCCAAATGTCAGCCCATCAGAGGGGAGATACTCGGAGATGCGCCTAAATTTACCCAAAAAGCCCGTTTCCACAGCTCACCCTCTGCAGAGGGCCGTTCACCATACGATTTTCTCCGGTGAGCGCCTACATCTTGAGCAAGCCGGATGCCTACTCCAACCATGGTCCAGCAAGCTTGTGGTGCTGATATCCCATGCAGAAACAGCACACAGAGTGAGTAAATTTGTAGATCTTCTAGACTGGGAGGACGGAGCAAAGTGCTCCTAACCATCTGCACTTGCTGAAAATACTTCCACCCTGCGGAGTGCTCTGGATTGGCATTCTCAACGCCATCCAAGAATACGCGCGGATCATCGGAAAAACGCGAGGCAACTGCACAAACCATGAGGTAGACAGCACCGAAAGCTAGGTCACGCAGGTGCTCTCCTCGTATGACCTTGCGCTCAAAGCTAGGACGGTGCAGGAGTGGTGCTATGGAGTTCAGCTGGACGAAGTATAGATTGACTAGTGATAACCCCAAGTCACGGTCGGGGAACGTATACTCGGGCTCCTTGATCTTTCTTGCTGCAAGTTCCCAGGGGTAGTATGTACTACCTAGAGAATGGAAATAATTCTCTGACCGAGTGTTGGGAGTCCCGGTAGCTTCCGCTTTGAGATTGAGCGCCTTTTGTATGAGCATGGTGCCGCTAGACTTCCCAAAGAAGCGAGCATGCGGTGGATTCAAGCTCATCGAGCTCAAACCTTCCGAGAGACAGAGCGTGACAACGCCGTCATCGTCGCTGGTTATCAAATCATCAACCGGAGTGGAGGCCAGACCATGCGAAGACGAAGGATGCATAAACTGCCTAGACATGGAGGAATCCAGGGTTCCTTTCTGCCAACTCTCTCTGTCTATTGGACCGCCTCCCAGCTCCTGGGAGAAATTGGAATCTGGACATATCTGCCGGATCATGAGTGTTTGCCTTGGCATAATACCGCACAGTGACCAGCTTCAAGCACGCATTTTTTCAAGCAGCATTTCCATCTTCTGCAGACGGTTTTCAAGACTGTCAATATATCTGACCAACGAACGACGCGAGTCAATGTTAACCATTTGTCGTATGTAGATGAACCGACCAACCCTTTCGGAGGACCACGTTTCTGAAAGATTAGGGGGGACATCAATGACGTGGGAACTGGTAGGAATGGCGCATGAAGTATTACACACCTTTGCGGCCTCGACATATGTACAATCGAGGTTGTATGCTACACAATTAGAACACCGATTACCGGGCATCTGACCGCCATCACCTTTTAACGTGTACGTCAGACCTGGTACATACCTCTCCCGGAAGAATAAGTTTGAGACTTACAGCGAACTGCCGGACGGCGGGCGAGAGGTTATTATGAGCGCTTGTCAGCGTTCGGAATGTCAGAAGACCGATACGAGAGTGACTTACCCTTCTTGCGACGACACATATCACACGCGCGCTGAACTCGCCTTTTCTTACTTTCGAGAGTTGCAGACGAGTTCTCGCCATCAATGAAATCGTCTTCTGCAGATGACATGGCTTCGACGCAAAATATGATCGTCAGGTGTCAAGGGCAACTCGCTAACCTAAACCAGCGACGGGCATATCAACATTACCTAAGCAACTTCACCTCCGCCTTCCAAGTGGGTCAATCATACTACACAGCCACTTCAACGCCAACCACTGACCTTCCTGCGTTGGGGGAATATGAAACCTACGGATTTGTGTCCTCTCGTAGATCAAACCGTCAGTCCCATTCTCTTGTTCAACGACTGACCCACCTGCTATCGTTTCAAAGATCGCAGAGTTGAACGAATTCCGTTGTTAGCCTGTCAATAAACGGGACATTTCCAACCTCACAGGCAGGCGGACTGATCGCTGGCACGGTAAGCGGACACGGTAGGCAAGGGAACACACATGCAGGTGTAACCTGTTGATGACGCCCGCACGTCTTCGAGGGATGCAAATGTGCGTTGTCAATGCATTCCCGATTGGCAGTTCAGTGAAACAGTGAAACAGAAAGACTCTCAATCAGGAAAAAAAAAATCGTGGCTGAACGAGGGGGCGTGGCAGTTGTGGTTTGCGCGGACGAGAGGCCGCCGAGTTATAGTCAAAAGGGGTCAATTTCGCTGAATTAAGGATACATGCGGCGAGAAAAACCCGAGACTCGGTGAAACTGGCAGTTGAGAACGGAGGACAGGTTATTAAACTAGGATGAGTCTTTCCTGTCAATCTCTTCGCAATATCAGCGAGGAGCACGGAGCGCAGATTTTTCAGGGTGTCGTTAAAAGGTGTTGTTTGGCGATAAATGTTTGGCGATAAATGGACTTTTCCATTCTCTCCACTCATTGGCTCGCGCGATCATCGGCATTCTAGTCTTCTTCGTCACCCGGCCGTCTCTGCCTACAGGATATATTGACCGTCACGTTTCGTATTAGGTCAGCTACTGGAGATTAGTCTCCGCGGTTGTCTACAAAAAGACGAGGTCTCGAACCAATGCATAAGTCTTACCTATCGGTCCTGTGGCTATAATCATTGTGACCTCTAGAAGGTATGTCATTAATTTTCCCGAGTATGTTACTTCACAATTCAAATAGCGCTGCATAGAACCAAGTACTGTTTGCGTTGCTGGTATCCTCTTTCCTGTTCCCTCGGTTTTGCTCAAGGCAACACAGCCCGAACTGAGAAATGCGATTACGCTTCACGAGGACAATCCAGGACACCGCACCCAAGTATTTCGCAGGACATTGATCACGTACAGTTTCACTTGTCGTTCCATCAAGTAAGCGAAATCGACATCGAGAACTCGTCTCTAAACACACGAACCAGCATGAGACATCATGAATATAATGAAGAATAACGTATCCAGCACTGGGTAATATACATAACACAGATGGGATGGTAAGCAAGGATATAGACCATAAATCCCTATGATGCTCGCTCTCTCGACGCGATCCACTCTCGATGTCGTTGCCAACTGCTCGCTTCCATGAGAACAAGCTCCTTCAATCGGCTCATACTGAACGGAAGCCTCGCGTCCGACTGCAGTGCACCCACGACGTACGAAATAACTGTGCTCTCTTTCAGCGGCTCAACTCTCCCGGCCGTCCTTAGATTCATACACATCTCTTGAAGGGACCTCTTGTCTACATGCCACATCTTATATGCCCGTAACCACTGTGGTCGAGCAGGTTCGGGTATACAGTATTCGGGTATTGATGACGGAGCAGGCCTCACTTCGCGAGGTTGAGGACGACTGGGAATCACGTCTTTGAGCCTCGGTGATTGTGAGTTGACTTGACATGAGTACGAAGTCGCGTCCAGGTTCTTTCGGTTCAAAGTTGCAATCTCTTGTAACCGACGATAAACCATGAGCGCACAATGACAATCGTTGGCGGCATAATCGACCATCTGAGGGGTGAGATGTGCCTCCCAGTTTGAGACGCGCACTTTTCCCTTGGTGAGTGTTTTCCCGAGATACATGGCCACCATCTTCGCGAGGGCGACAATCTCACGGTCGTAGACAGCGCTGAACTTGTCGTCGGCCTTGGAGGCGAAAACTGCAAGTTCTACGAGACCTTTGGCATGAATTCCAAAGTCTCGGTAGAGTTTTTCACCATCATCTGGACGACGGGAGTGGGTGAGTAGACCGTTTTGCTTCGGACGCTGAAACTTACTGAGGATGTTAGCACCTGTTTTTACAATGCGTGGAGATTCGATGACATCCTGCGTATACCTCAAGGATGTGAATGGAGAACAAAATAGCGTAAACTGACCATAACCTTCCTCGGAAACCCTATTTCAGAAGGTGAACTCGACATGGTGCTGAACAGGAACATATGCATGTCTCACTTTTCATACTACTGACTTGTATGAGCAAAATTGTATGGAGGTCACATAGTTGCACAAGGGCCGTCCGTCGCTCTTGTGCACCCTTGTGGAACATGACTCGCCACTCGAGATCAAAGCCAAGAGGACTGAAGAACATAGCTTATGAGTATGAGTGACAATTGGGCACCAGTGATGGTGTCTTAACCTTTCAGGTTTTGAACAAGTTCGTCCGCCTGGACTTCATCCTGGGTATACACTACCGCGGGAGCGGGCTTATGGTCCATGAAACTGTAAATAGGAAGTGGCGATTGGTCGACATTCGACAAATTAGCTGATCCGTTTGGTGGTTTTTGGCTGGGAATTGTATTCTCCTTGTCTTGCGGACATTCATTAGCATCAGTATCACGTGCTGTTTCTTGATTCTTCAGTGACTCTTCAAGGAAGCTGTCAAGATGCAAGATGAGGAAGATATTGGCTCCTTGCATAATTTTTGAAGAGCAAAGGACTCACTGGACGTGTTCCTCCCGAATTGAGAACTGTGTGACTTGTGTTTGACCATTCGACACAGAAGCGAGCACATTTGCATGTCCATGGCAACCCGTCAGCTCCCGTGGTATATGTGACCCTCCCGAAGGCGTAGAGGCAGCGACATTCGGTAGATGTACTGTATGCGTGGAGCGTTTCTGCTTCGTGAATTGACCAGTCGGGTTGGCTTTGTGCCTATCGCATACTCCGGCCTTGGTTGAGAAATCTTTCAAGAAGAAAGGGTGGACTCTGTGCGGACACGGTATTTGGTTGAAAAACTGTTGGCGAAACACGTTCATCGTGACAGAACGTACGCTTTGCTAGTGGATGGTTTCGGGTTACTCTTGGTCTTTGTCGGGCTCGGAGGTGTTTGTTTGACGGACTTTGTAGCTTTTGGAGGCGCGCAGTTGCCGTCGAATATTTCTATGGACCATTCAGAGCTGTCGTCGTCGCTCACAGCCGTGCTCATCGTTCGCAGTTTCGTACGCCTTTCTGATAAATAAGTTGAGACCTTTCTGATGTGCTCCGGCCTTAGTTGACTGAACTCTGAACGCGAACCACGAATTGAACACGCATCACGTGATGACGTCTCTATTAATATTGACCGTATTGATGGTGATCATATCCGGATGCAATGGAAAACCTCCACTACGCCAGGCTGAATTCTGACTCAACTCAGGCCTCCGGGGCGCTTACATCTGGTAGGATGACTCACAGCTTTGATTGTTGCGAATTGCTGAACGGGTCCGCAGGTGTGATCGGAACCGCTCTTTGGTGACTTTGCTTGGTCAAGAGTTATAATCTCTTTCAATCGGCGCCCAGTCCTTGACAACTTGGTAATAGTTGGACTCAACGATCTTACATTCTCTTCGACCACCTTTTTACTCCAAGGTCTTCTGAACTTCTCGTTCGAATGACTTCTAGCGGAGAGGTCCACATCGGACCAGCTGTTGATACCACTTCTCTGCAGCCTAGTCCCACTGTCACTCTGATCACTGAACATACCCCCTTGCTTTCACGAACCAGCACGCAAGTCGTTGAAGATGACTGGGTGGAAGATAATACCAAACTGTCACAAATGATCTGGGAGGAGTGCATCACGCTCGTACGCTATGCCATACCTGTATTCGGATCTGTTTCCCTTCGCGTCCGAGTCCCTCATCATAAGCATGCTTATCGGTCGACTCGTTAGAACACAAATTTTGGAGTTTAGCATGATACTCGCTTCTGTTATATCTATCGGTCATCTTTCAACTGTTGCGCTAGCTTCAGCTACGATTGGTTTCATGACCGCTAATGTCACTGGTTTGAGTATCATCCACGGTCTGGCCAACACCCTGGACACTGTCCTGCCCAGCGCGTGGACTTCCGACAAGCCAGAACTCGTTGGCTTGTGGACACAACGAATGGGTATGTACTCTGATTGTTCTATTTCGTCGACAACTCACAATATTATCCGTGCAGTGGTCCTGAGCAGTTCAATCTTGATTGTAAGACCTTGTTTTCGTTCGCTTGCTCTGATCTTATCACTTCTTTGTAGCCCATCTATTTCATTTGGTTCAATGCCGAATCATTGTTACTGTTTCTCAGGCAGGAGCCTGAAGTCGCAAAACTTGCATCCATCTACTTAAGATGGACTTCCCTAGGATTACCAGCCTATGCTCTAGGGTGTATCGCCAGGTGCCCAGCCTTTCGTTCGTTCGCATCTGGTTTACTGACAGCGAAGATGCCTCACAGACGATATTTCCAGGCACAAGGTTAGATTGCAGTCGCTGATGCAATGTTTGCACGAACTCAAATGTTTGCTGGAAGGTCTTTTCGCCGTGCCTACACGTATTATACTCGTCGTTGCACCTATCAACATCACGCTGAACTATTTGCTTGTATGGGGACCTGCTCCAATCAGACTTGGTTTTATTGGCGCACCGATTGCTAGTGCCATTTCCTATAACCTTACAGCTATTGCAATGGTGATTTATGGCAAATTCTTTGTGGATAAGAAGGCTTGGCATCCATTGTCTTCGAAAGCTTTCACGTCTCTATGGTACCTTGGAACCTTGAGCCTAGGAAGCATCGGTATGTCGGGTGGCAAATTTTGTTCCCCTTGGAACTGATGGTGTATGAAGGCCAGGTCGTTTCCGAGTGGTGGTCCTGGGAGCTCGTTGGACGTACGTGGAATATCTCTCGAGTGGTCAATTCGATGCTGATCACTTTTTGTTTCTTCTCAGTGGCCGCTAGTTTGTAAGTCTCAGGTATCAACACTAGCTCCCTTGCTCAGTTCTATTGCTTAGCTTTGGACCCGTGCCTTTGGCATCGCAATCTATTCTCCTTAATACTATTGCCACTGCTTTTCAGGCTCCCTTTGCTCTGAGCATTGCAGCGTCAGTGCGGTACGTGTTTGTGTCAATAAGCTGTACTCTCTCCGACTCACATTCTTACAGAATCGGAAACCTGCTGGGTGAAACGAATTATAAACGGGCAAGGACGACCGCGAACGTATCCATCGTCTTTGGTCTTTCTTTGGCTGCCTTGTTTAGGTAATAACTATCGATTCGTACCTGATATTCTCTTATTAACCCCCGACAACCAGCGCTGTTATCTTCACATTCCGTCGATCATGGGCTTACCTTTTCAACGACGACCCCGAGGTTGTCGCCCTTGTCGCGTCGGTGCTACCGATAATCTCCCTCGTGGAGTTTGTCGATTTCCTGAATGGCGTTACTGCGGGAATATTAAGAGCTCGTGGACAGCAGGTGCGAGACTTGCCTATATACCCGTTCACCAATTTACGTTGATAACGTCGCAGATGGTAGGCGCAGGACTTAACGTCTGGTAAGCTACCGTTGAAGTGCCTAGGTGCGGTTCGAGAATCGTGCGCTAATTTTGCGTATCATTCCCATCGTAGCGGTTACTACTTGATTGGCCTCCCTGTTGGGTTCTTCCTTGCGTTCAGGCAAGAGTTGAAGCTTGCTGGGTTGTGGTGGGGCATTGTTGCAGGCACCGCTTTCGCCTCGATTGTGGCCGCCTACTTGTGTATTCGAACAGATTGGAAAGAGGAAGTGAGGAAGGTGCTCGCTCGGCTAGCAATGGATAAGGCAGATCCCGGACGTCTGGACTCGGACGAAGAAGGGAGACTGTACGAGAACGGTATTGAGGATGACTCCAACTGAGTTACTTCTGACACAAATGGGCCTGCTATGTTCGATAGATAAGAGATGATATATCGAGAGTGGCATAGACATGTCGTTATGTAGATGGCTAGCTCGCCTGAACCTTCCAATACGAGCCAGTTACTATAACGTATGGCTGTGATGCGTGACTCAATAGAAACAAGGCACTCACATCAACTTCCATCCCTCTTGGAACACTGATCAGTGATGCGGTGGCTTATTGCTGCGCCAAGTGTCACTTTCGATAAAATGGCGTAAAGAGCGCAGCGGTTTGCTGTTGGACAAGAATTAGCTCCGCTGCATCTCGTGCGACGCTGGACCACACCGCGCGACCGATGTAGGCAGAAGGAAATTTTTGGCGGTCTCCTATCTGCCTGACAGTTACCCGATGCAGTTTTTCTGGCCGCCCTGCATGGAGGTGAGCACACCCGGGTTATCATTACGTCTGTTTCAAACGTATATCTTGACCGAACCGAAGACCATGCAACGCGTCCAACCTGCTCCAGTTTGTTCTCTCCTCACTCCGCCCACCGTGTGCCATTTTTTATTGCACTGCGGGTGAATTTATCTTTTACTTTGAATGGCCCATCTCTCTGGCACGCCTTCATCTCTTCCTCAAGACTATGCCATTCTGGCCCACTTTTCTGGCG
Source organism: Chalciporus sphaerocephalus (assembly GCA_038094055.1). Classification (NCBI taxonomy): domain Eukaryota; kingdom Fungi; phylum Basidiomycota; class Agaricomycetes; order Boletales; family Boletaceae; genus Chalciporus; species Chalciporus sphaerocephalus. Next base: position 148,294 of record JBBPTH010000007.1, read on the forward strand.
GGCACGATGATCATCGTGAGGCTTCGCCCAGTGAAGAACTCATTCCTGACATCGAGGATGACCCGCAGTCTCCCAATGATTCTGTTGGATCCATGAAAAAAGACTACTTTACCTCTTCCAGTACTGTCCCTGGCCCTGCGAAGATAACGTCTGCAGAGTCTGGCTTGCAAGGATACCCATCCGAGACCACACCTTTGATAGCGCCTCCCATCCCTCGCATCGAGGAGCATCGAGGAGGCGATTTCTACGGAAGATCCACAACTATGTCTGTCTTCTGGGAAGAAGTCGCCATCTTGTTCAAATACTCTCTTCCTGTCTTTGGCACCCATGTGTTTGAGCATAGTATCATTATGACTTCGGTGATATCCATTGGGCATATTTCGACTGTCGCGCTCGCTGCTGCTTCGATTGGTTTCATGTCAGCAAATGTCAGCGGTCTTAGTATTATCCAGGGTATGGCGAGTGCTTTGGACACTGTTTTACCAAGCGCATGGACTTCTGGTGAGCCACAGTTGGTTGGTCTATGGATGCAGCGCATGAGTATGTACGGATTTGTGCTTTGAATGGAGTCGTAGCACTCACTTGTTGTGACAGCTGTTCTTCAATTTCTCGTGTTGATCGTGAGTAGTTTTCTTTGCATCCAAAGAGTGTGGTGGTCATCATGTTGTTGTAGCCCATTTACGTGATATGGATGAATGGCGAGAACTTACTTTTGTTGCTAAGACAAGATCCCGAGGTCGCAAGACTTGCGGGCCTCTATTTGAAGTGGGCTTCACTGAGTCTGCCAGCCTATTCCTTCAATTGTATTTCTAGGTAAGACATCATCGTGAATATCTTGTCACCTGTCATAGTGCTCATGAGACTTCCAGACGCTATTTCCAAGCTCAGGGTAACAGTACAATTCTTTGGTTCCGCATCAGCATACTGACGTGTGTTTGAGGGTTTATTCGCTGCACCCGCGCGTATCATTGTATGTGTCGCACCAATCAACATTCTCTTGAATTATCTCCTTGTGTGGGGACCTGACTCTATACGCCTCGGTTTTATCGGAGCTCCAATTGCCACCTCCATCTCCTACAATCTTATTTCAATCCTATCCATTATCTACGGTCTGTTCTTCGTGGAAAAGACCGCATGGCACCCGATATCAACGAGATGTTTCACCTCTCTCGGCGTGTTGGCGAGGTTAAGCGTGGGTAGCGTTGGTGAGCACCTATGGCATTGCTTGTCGTACTTGGATCATCTCACCACCGCCACACTGGTCAAGTCGCTTCAGAATGGTGGTCCTGGGAGCTGGTTGGACGTACGTAAAACTTTGATGCCTCGAAAGTCAGACGGACTCACATGCAATGTTCCTAGTCGCCGCTAGCTTGTGAGTTTTTGACAACGCGAGTGATGCAGGTGATTACATGTGACTAAACGACGATCTTTCAGCCTCGGACCGATACCTCTGGCCACACAATCGGTACTCCTATCGACGACTTCTTGTACTTTCCAAGCGCCCTACGCTCTGGGAATTGCGACATCCGTTCGAATCGGTAATCTCCTCGGGGAGAAGAACGCCAAACGTGCGGGTGTCTCCGCGAATGCGGCCATCTTGGTATCCATCACTCTCGCGCTGTTTTTGAGGTCCGTGAACCGTGCCTTTCGATTGCTGCGTTTGACATACTATCCTAGTGGTATACTCCTGATCTTCCGCCACTCGTGGGGGTATATGTTTAACAGTGACATTGGTATCCACGATACTTTGTGTATCCATCAGGGTGGCTGATTGGGTTTACCTCAGAGGTCGTTACACTCGTGGCGGCGGTGTTGCCTTTGGTGGCACTCGTGCAAGTATGTGATGACAGCGGTGCTGTGATTTCAGGGATATTGCGGGCCCGAGGCAAGCAGGTATGTCATTCCTTTTACGACAGCCTGATCATCCAGCAATTGATCAATTCGAACGTAGACTATGGGTGCAGTAGTCAACATCAGGCAAGCTACATGTACCATTCCGTTTTCCACACGACCCGCTCACGGGATATTGACATTGACAGTGCTTACTACTTTCTTGGATTCCCCATCGGTCTTTGGTTGTGCTTCAAGCAAGACTTTGGTTTATTTGGTCTATGGTGGGGTCTCAATATAGCAATGATCTGGGCTGCCTCGGTGGGCACCTATGTTTGCCTATCAACTGATTGGCAAAGGGAGGTAGAGAAGGTGGTGGCACGTTTGGCTGCGGACAAAGCATACCAGCAGAGAAGGAGAGACGAAGAATATGCTCACTAAAAACCGACATGACGACGAGTACACGACGCCAACGACCCCACTGTGACCCCATTGGCAATTGAACATTCCATCACCTGAATGTCTTGTTTCTAAAACTCATTACACCCCACTACTTGAAGTACAGATCTCAGATATGTAGACGATCCAATAGAGCGCTGTTTAGCTTTTTGGAATCGCTGTGGACGAATACTAGGTCTTGCAATTGGTTAGACCAACGGCGTTATAAGCTTAGACTCATCCCACGCTTCCGAAATCATCAGACAACCTGGTGGGACCGAAGAGCTTGAACTTGGACGCCACAAACAGTACTCTCTCAACATAATACTATGTTCTGCTACTGACTGTCAAGGTTTACTTTTCCTCCCCACAGATGCCAGCCTGGTTATTGGTGAGCGTGATCGGAAGACCGGAGTCCGACCGGTTGATCACGGCCCGAACATCTTTTCAAGACATCGTGTAGAAGAGTTTGCGTGTCGTGCGAGTTCTAGCAACGCACTCGCTTTCTGCTGGGAATGAACAGTAAAGCGTATAGAGTCACGGCTCGCCGCTCCACCCCTTGCGAAACACAATCCATCGTGGAGTGGGACGTCTTCACTGACGAGATATTCAGATTACAGTTTACAAGGAAAACGCCGTTGACGAAGATCAGAGCAATCTCCCGTGATTACGCAGCCAGAGTCAGAAGCTTTTGCCAGAGGTCGGACATGGATGCAAAAGCAGCTCGTCAGCATGTCATACTACTTGATTCTGAAGTCACCGCGACTTCTTTGGTTGGTGTCCACGCGAGATTGGTGTCCATCTGGGTATTTCAAACGGCCGCCTCCTCCTTTTGAGGCTGCCCCAAGATGCACACAGTTATCCAGGTCACCCCATTAGACGGAGAAACCGTCAACTCTTAAACGAAACGTCTTTGATTGCAAACACCCAAATAGCTCAGGGCAGTTTCTCTTGACGGACGACACTTTTTCTGGACTGCGTTTATATCAGGAAGACTACATCGAGTTCAGACAGATCTCGCCTACCACCGGTTGCTATTTCTATGGTGTGCTCAAAAACAGCTATTTGAGAACCTCGCTGAATTGACACGGGCCCAGTTTACGAAAAAGCCACCGCGAGCGTTCACACAACGGACTCAATGATAATCATTGAGATGATGGTACGATTGGAACTTCTCTTACTATCTCGGTCATTTGGATCTCTGATTGAGACTTGTATAGCACAAGGCGGGGTGTACGAAACCATAGAACTGGCTCGTACACGTACACGTCATTAGATATGGGCCGCTTGTCCCTGTCGTCCTTGAACTCTTAATGGAGATTCCCAACGCGTGCAACGAGTTTCCTCGTGACTCCTCGCGCTGCCCGTGCGTTGCCGTCTTTTTTTTTCGGTTCTCAGTCGGAAATGAAGGTCTGTCCCCTTTGCAAACCCCTCCGGACCGGGTGACCATGGTGATAGGGTGGGATGTGGGACAATGCCACTGGATAAACCCGGAATCGAGAGACGTCGACAGCGCGTAGCCTAAAGTCTATGTGAAGGTATGTCGTAATTTGACCTCACGTTCCATGTGGACCTGGGGAGGTGACCTTGCTTCTTTGCTGATCATGATGATTTGTCTCACGCATTAAGCTGGGACCATAAGGGGAGCGTTACTGTCTGACTTCTGACTTTTTTGCGACTATGAATGAAGATGAGGTGTTTTTCAATTGACAATTCATCGAAGTTGTACCGATTTACTCAATGGTTATCTGCGGGCTGAAGTTGAAGAGAGGGTGTGTCGTTGATGCACTCCCAAGCTTGTCACCGAGACTTCCTTGACGTGCGTGTGGTCGTCGTTCTCATGCAAATCACAATGAACGTGCAAGAAAAAGTGTCTACGAGTGTTCTAATTGTTCAAACTGACCAAAACATGTATAGATAATACAGCGTGCGTAGGGTATAGATGCTGACTACATGGGAGTGTTCAGTACTTTCGATACAATGGTCATCTACGAGGTTTCCAAGTCTATGGTGGGAGAAAAGAAAAGGAAAAAGCATGCATACTAAGCATGGTTTTATAGTTTCGCGATAGTTGGTTGCATTTTGTTGAGGTATGCTGATGCGACGACGCTGCCAGTATCCTTGTTGATGACCTCACATCGAGCGCTCATGATACGGCCGCCCATGGCAATCGATGTACTGATAATCCGAAGACACGTTCCACTGTATGAGTACCGTTAGCAAAGCCGGTCAAGTAGCGAAATAGTTATAATAAACTCACGCAGGGGCAGGCGCGTGAAAGAACACATTCATCGCTTGTGTGACACCAACGCCGTTAACGTTCTGGATCAGGCCCAGAGCAACAAGCGGTGTACTACAGCAATTGTCGATCAAGAAAGCGACGCATCCGCCATGGAGCATTCCCGCCCCATTCAGCATACCTGTCGGACATGATTGTCAGACGATCCATACCCGGGAAACAGTAAGGAATAAATGCTTACTTTTGTTCACAACCACTTCGGCTGTCGTAGTAGCCTCCATTCGGCCGTGTTTTTCTTTGCTCTCGAAAGCGCTGATATCGATGAACTTCACTGCTTTTGCGACCGAGTGACCGAAGCACTGCTCGTCACCAGCACCGTATGCAATGAAAGTGTTCAAGATGAGTTGCTTAACGCGTGGCGATACATTCCCCTGTATTTGTGAAGCATCGCCACAGTTGCGGAGGGAAGCAGGGTCAACCCATGCTTTGCGCGAGCGTTTTGGGGCGTTATCGTAGATAACAGACGAAGAGGATGAGGAGGATGAGGAGGGGGTACGAGTATGTGAGTACGACTCGTAAGCAGGCGAGGCAGCGCTGGCGTAGACGGCAGAAGACCTTGAAGACATCTCGATTCAATGACAGAAATCTAGGGGGAGCAATGAGGTGCAACAAAAGGAGCAGCAACACGCCTGATATTTATCCAAAAACTCAAGGCGTGACTTGGTACGAAATGAGATGAGCTGGAATGAGCCGCTTGGCTAAAATTAAGGTGATGCATCGTGAGTAGCACCGCGAGCTTCCACTGAGCTTCTTGATGCAGAAGCTTCCCGTTCTAGAATTGAATAGATGCAAGGTGCGAAAACGATCCCCACGTGGAATTTGGTGGAATCAATTCGAGGGTCAATCAGCCGCCACGAGTACGATGCAAGGGGCGGCGACAGGGTGGCCATTGAATATTTTGCCATGTCATTCAAGGATGTAGGAAAGCAAACCTAGCGACCGGAGTAACCAAGTCATGAGCTTGTACGTCAATTGACCAAAAGCCCTGACTAGACGGGGACGCTGTCCTCGAAAGATGAGTCGCGACTGCGTGCTCGACGGCCCTCCGCGAACCCGCAGGTGAGAATCAGAGCAATTTGTCAGACGACACATCTAATTGAAATCCCTCGACGACTCCGCTGGATGGACTGAATCGCATGTCTGGCAACTAACGGTGGACTCCTGAATCGAATCCGGGAGATTTACCGAGATGTTCCCAAGGTGGTCACATCGTGAAAAAGAGCGGAGCACGCGCCTCGTGAAGAACCGGCGGAACGGTTGGACGGTGGAAGTTTGTGAATGAACAGGCTGAACAAGTAGAGATTGTTCCCAAGCTAGGTGTGTTTTCGAAAAGGACTTTGTTTGATATCCCACGCTCAGCGCCGTTTACAGGAATGGGTTCATGGATTATCCTTTACGAAAACGGGAGGATCCAGTTCTCGCACAGTGCTTCCTACGTGGATGTACTGAGAACTAGATTATCCACATTTCTCGTCGATAGTGCAAACATCTGGGGTCTTCTTGTCTCAGAGTGCGCGAAGCTCAAAATATAGTAGAGTGAATCACCTAGTTTTTTCACGCTCGTACCTGGGCAGTTTCGCGGTTTCAGAATGGAACAACCACACGAGAGGAATACACGAGACAGCATTGAAATACACCCCAGAAGGCATCGCTTGGACAATACTCCAAGCTCTTGACCAGTGGAATTAATGAGCGGTTCCGTACGCTGTCTGGTAGTCAGGAACTGTTGTGACGTCTCGAGACAGTGCTACATATCTCGGGCAGCCCCTGTAGGACAAAATCGAAATATGATCGAAGTGGTGAGGACGAGATGTACCGCCCCCAAATTTTTGGGTTGAAAAAAAGTTTCAGCAATCAGATTACCCCCGTGGAGAGCACACAGTCTACTTGCATACGAACCCGAGAACATACTGGAATAGAACACGAGAGTTGTGAGGGAATCGCAGAAGCGGAATATCCAGTTGACTAATCCAGGATGTGAGCAATGTTCTTGATGGGAATATGTCGAAAAAAGAGCGCATTGAGCAGGGCGTGGTCAACATGCTCTAACTTTGTGTACCAAAGCAAAAATAGTTGAGTAAAACTCACGCGGGATCGACGCGGAGTACCGCCGGGACGCTCCACATGCAGTTTCGCGCAGTATGTGCATCAGCGATGGGATGTACAGTACTGCTCCCTCATGATTCTGTTGGAGACGTGCTCAACGAGTTAGTTGTTATTACCGTTCGGCGACTCGTAGATGGAAACTACAGGTTCGTTACGAATGTGCACGAAAGCCCGGCTTCTCGTCATCTTTGGGTAGCTCGTGTGGCCTTTAGGGCTACCATATTCAAAGAGCTGTTCGCCATACCTTTTCAGACCTCCAGACATATCTCGTAACGTTTACTCACAGCAAAGTTCCCTGAACAGATGAGAACTATTATGAAAGATAGGTTATATCCCAATGTATATATCCTCGTGCTTATACATGTTTCGGGGAATCGAGATGATTGAATCGTACCTTAGTAACCTCACTTCCTGGTCCGAGTCACATGAGGTGGGCGACAAGGTCCAAGCAATCTCTGGAGTGCTACAGAGTATTTATCTTTCTAGTTTACGGTAAGTATCAGAGTGAGTTGGCAATTCGATGACAACCTACTTAGCTGGAACAAAGTAAATAAATAAACTAATTAATTGATACCCTGCGGTTTCGACGCGCGTCCCCTGACAGCGACGCGTACAACGACCAATCTCTTGACCAACAACCACGACATCGACGACATGGAGACTTCATTCGCACTCACCGGAAAGGGCTACGTCCTTGTCGCAGCGGACACCGTCGCAGCCCGATCCATCGTAAAGATGAAGAACGACCAAGACAAAATCAAAGAAATCAGCTCTCATTTACTCATGGCGTATTCCGGGGAACCAGGCGATACGCTCCAGTTTGCGGAATACGTTGAACGAAACATTCGGTTGTATCAAATTCGTCATCTCTATCCGCTCCGTCCATCTGCTGCTGCTTCGTGGATACGTCGTTCGCTCGCAGAATCACTCAGATCACGACATCCCTACACCGTCAATCTGCTCATTGGCGGATACGATTTCACGGAGCACACCCCGAACCTGTACTGGATAGATTATTTGGGAACTGTCGTTGAGGTGCCTTTTGCTGCACATGGGTATGGAAGTTACTTTGCTTTGAGTTTGTTGGACAGATACGTCCTCATATCGTTGCGCTGGACAACTTGAATCCGATTCAGTACTTACGACTTGGCCCGTGCAGATACCACAACCCAGAAGCATCTCTCGAAGAAGGCTTGGCTACGCTCAAACGTTGCATCGATGAAGTGGCCAAGCGGTTAGTCGTCAGTCCTGAGAATTACAAAGTAAAAGTAGTCGACAAAGATGGCGTTCGGGAGATCGAGCTCTAAAGTGTTGTCCTTGTCATCAAATGGATTACCCCATTAACACGATGCGCGAGCCACCGACCCAGGTCTACTTGAGATCAATTCAATATGTACGTTCCTTCAACGCGATCACCACCCATTATCCTCTCCGTTTTCTTCTCGCAAATCACAACCGTCTTGATGCGAGCGACGACTGCTTCCAGTTCGTCTATGCGACAAACATTTAGTGCAGCTTTCTCGATGTCTGATCTCCGTAGCCTTGGTCCCCAGATACTCTCTGAATAAGCATCCACAAGTCGAACCTCCCTCATTTGTGCCATTCTTCCCTGACATAACATCCCAGCGATAGCCTGTGCATTCAGAAACGTTGCCTGGCCAATGTAAAGCAAGCGCAGGCTGGGAATGTCTTCCATCAAGGGGGGAAATGGATCCTCTTTGATTGGTTCAGTCCCAGTTCCGAAACTGATGTTCGTCACTTTTATGTCCCTGATATTTCTCCAAGTTGCGAATTGCTTGAAGAGGCAAGACGCCACTGGGGCGATAATCTTCCGAGTTTAATTCATCCGTTCCGAGCAACATCCACCATTGCATTTGGGGAAAATAAGCGAACCGAACTTGAGAACGAGCTTGCAGCGGCGCATAGCAGAACTACCACTCACTGCAGTGGAGAAGTGGTGATCGGGATCCGGCCCCGTCCATTCAAATACGTCCGGACTGTATTCATGACCATGACCGTCAGATTTTCACGAACAATTGTCAGTCAACGTGGTTGACAACGGCCGCTCGTAACACCATTGCTTCTCACCTAATTGCCTGCAATCCCTCTGCAAGAAGCACTATCGTCGTATCTCTCGAATACGAATGCGTCCGAAGATGTAGGTATCTAAGGCGAACATCCAAGTCGACGCAATTATGAGCTTCCAAGTCTCCTGCACCGCAGACGAGTCCTGTCTCTCGTATCGCGCGCTCCGGATTACTGGTCCGGGCCCAGGTCAAAGCCATCTGTTGACACTTGACGAGTGTATCATGGAGATATCCAAAGACGTCTTTCTCCCTCTTCCCCGTGAGATCGACTACGAGTGATCGAGGTACGACGAGTTTGGGTCTCCAATGGGTACCACTGTTGGTGTCCCTGTTCAGGTCGCCACCATTTGCAGTACCGTAATTGGAGAGAGCGAACAGCCGAAGCTGTCTCGAAGACGTAAACCATAGATGTGTGTACAGACGCTCGCTTCCTATATCGTGAAAGAGCTGGCAGACTCGGAGAACATCGCTCGGGATATTGACGACGTCGATAGCTGTGTCGACAATGAGTTCTATGATCTCGTGTGGTAAGTCGATGAGCCCGAGCGGGAGTCTATCATGATCGGTGAGCGACATGTGTAAATGTCGGAATCGCTCGGGAGTATGGAATCAGGGTGTTGTCGAGGAGCCTCGGAGTGGGATATCGGGACCCAGAACGGTGCCGATAATAGCCCGAAATTTGAGTATTGGCTTATCGACCTGGACTGCGAGAGAAAAACCCTGACTTCCTCTGTGGTCACTTAGCGACTGTAAGCGACCACTCACATGCAAGCTGAGGATAGTCGGGAACCGGATGTACTGTTAATCATGCATCCCCGTTTCGTGAGAGTGCCTACACTATCAGGGGAAACGGGGAGTGGGAAGTAAAAAGAGTCTCCAAGTGAAATAGTTGAGTTTTTTGATAGAAAACATCCCTTGCCATCCTCAATGATTTGCACACTCTTTGCTATCCCTGAGACCAAGAGAAGGTTCACCGGCGAAACTCGAATAAACGTTTCCGATAACAGACAGTTCGATTATGTGGCGGATCGCGGGTTTTTGGGAAGTCCAAGGATAGGGTAATTATCAGATGGTCGAGACATATCCACGACGATGGACATGGTAAGCAGATAATCAGATTCCTGGGCTCAGGGCGGGGGTGAACAAAAAGTTCCCGTCCAGAATTTTGGATCTGTAATTGATCGACTTGGCTGGTTTACTTGGCGTGATTTGCTATGGGTATCAATCAGAGTTTAAATTCAACTTGTTATAGTGTGGTAAATGTACTTCACCAAGGTGTATCCTGATTGAGAAAACAAATGTCGCCAAGACTCACCTCGAGTAACAGAGTGAACATCACACAAACAGTCGCGAATACGCTCGCATCCTCGACTTACCCTTATTCAATCACAATTATTTACCAATAACGAGTTCGTGTATCGCCCCAGTTTCAGATTTTATCCACATAGCGCAACCAGATAAAATCTACGCTATCAATCACTATCATCAATCGTGCTCGCCAATCTCCCTTTCGCTCTCGTTGCAGCAGCCCTCGTCGAAGTTCTCCCCGATGGCGCAAACGTCAACGTCGTCTGCTGAGACGATGACGCTGTCTTGGACCTGCTCCCCGTAGCTTTCGTTGTCGTCGCTTTCCTGGCGGCGGCTTTCTTCGCCGGTTGACTAGACGCGATATCAGGGGCCATTAAATCCGCATTGGTGCAGGGGAGAAGGAAGCTAAACGGACACGTACCTCAATACCGCAGATCTATTCGTCTTCTTCGGCGGCCTCACCTCTTCCTCTTCCTCTTCCTCCTCATCTTCTTCATCCAACTCAATCACCTCTGGTTCATCCTCTTCTTCGCTTGCAACGACTGCTTTCTTACCTCTCCCCTTCGCTGGTGCCTTCTTCGCCGCTGTTGTCGTCTTCTTGGCAGGAGCTGCCTTGGTCGCGGCTCGTCTCTTCGCAGGCGGTGGGGCTTCTTCTTCCTCGAAATCAGACCCACCGACGTCGACGTCCATAGTCATCGAGTCAACCGAGGCGCCGTCGTCAGAATCCTCTGTTTGGGCTTTACTTTTACCCTACATAAGCACGTCCGAGTGTCAGAGCCAGAATCAAAAAGTAGCCATCAAAAAACGCCCCCTAGATTTAGTAATCTTTCCAGTCTTGCCTTGTTCAGCATAGTTTTGCTCGTGTTGTGTTCTTACTTTGTTGACAACGACATCTAGATCTTCCTCGTCTATTTCTCCGTTCGCTTGTACGCCCTTCACAAGTGCTCTCAACGCCGACGACACATGACTATATGTCCTCACTCATCAGTCACCCAAACCAAACCAAGAAAAGCATTAACACAGTGACACTCACTTTGCAATCGCATGCGAATCATCCTTCTCCACAAACATCTGGATCGCATCCGACATCCCCACCTCCCCTAATAACTGTAATTCCTGCGCCGCCAAATACTCCTTCACCAGCGTATGTACCCTCACCTTGCTTAGTTTCTCCGCCAAGCTTAACTCGGGGTCGTCAATACTCAGCGTGGGCTCGTCTGCGGTCAGTTTGGATGAGCGAGTGGATTTTTTGGCGCGGTGAAAGACAAGGACGTCGCGTGGGTTGGCGAGGCGACCTTGGAATTCTTGACCGAAACGGATAGGATTGGACATTTCGCTCACACCGGTGGTGTCGACCTAAGATGGCGGATTAGGTCACAGGTTAAGGTATGTAACACGTGCATGGTAGGGATGCAAGAGGATGCAAGCGAGAAACGCGCGTACCTTTAGTCTGACGAGTGGGAGCATTCGCGGTAGTTCCTCCTTACCTTCTTCGACGGCTCGTTTGTTCCGGTCGTCCCAGAGCTCATTAGCCTGATCAATGAGCGCGTTGACCCTTGATTTCAAAAACTTAGACACCGCAATTTGATCATTCATATCAAATCCTTCCTCTTCGGCAGCCTCACTGAGGACGAGGTCTTCCAACACGAACGGTCGGACCGTCCGCAAAGGAATCGGGTTTATCTGGAATTCTTTTCCTTGGATTTCTAGCAGTGCGACATGTCTAAGGCAACGTCGTAGTTATTGGATCGTGACATATCGAAGCACGTAAACTTACTTTTCGATCGCCTCGCCATCTGCAAGGGAAGTTGCCACCGACGAACCAGGTTGCGTGATATGGTACTGTTTGCCAGCAACCGGTTCTGGAACAATCCGACAATCATGCTCGTGTCCCCACACGACGAGATCCACGCTGTCATCAAACATGCCTTCAGGGACCGATTCTTGTGGACCATGTCGCACGCTGGCGTGACGTCAATCCATTGGAACACACCATGTGGTACAAGGTCAGAACTGCGAAAGAAATCTTGAAAAAGAAGCGAAAATTCGCACCGATTTTGATGGAGCAGTAGTATGTTGAACCAGTTGTCCTTGTCTTTGGGCATGAACATCCTCACGCGGTTACTCCGCAGTTCGAAATGCATGCGTTGGTCTTTGACGTTGCCCACGCCATAAAGACCCAGGCGGGTTGTACCCTTGGCGAGAAGGACCGGCCGAATAGCAATACCGGATTGAGGAGCGTCGGTGTTTGAGACGGGAAGGTCGTATTTTCCCATGTAGTTCAAAAGGCCAGAGACGGAAAGGACATCGAGAGCACAAAGGGCACCTTGCTAAAAAGATGAATGAGGTGTGAGTCGGTACGATGTGGTCCCAAGGTGTGAAGCTTACCGTGCCTGCGCCTTGTGGATCATCATGATTCCCATGGATGGAGAACACGGGTATACCGATGTTGAGATTCGGATCCTCGTAATTGATAGCAGGGAAACTGTAGCCTTCTGCCTTTCCTTCAAGGGGATCGCTCATGAGCTCGATCTGGACGGGTTTGTTGCTGAGGGTGTACTCGCGTAGAAGAGCGATTACTTGGTATAGGCAGTCTCTTGATGGTCTGTTCTCGTGAAACAAGTCCCCGGCAAGGAGAATGAAGTCGACCTAATGGGATGCTGTTAGCACGTGTACTGAGGTGGCGATAGGGGCATTCAGAACGTAGCACTAAATAGCAGAGGGTGACCGAATAACGTGCCGATAGACCAGAGTGGGCTCCGTGATTATTTCAAGAGAAAGGTGGCAACGAATCGACCGAGAGAAGAAGGGGGAAACTACTGACATCGTGTTTCACTGCAAGCTGTAGAATTTCTTTGAACGTGTTGATAGAATCTTGTCCTCTGATTGGGTCTCGTTCTAGATATCCGATATGATTGTCCGTCGCAAGCAAGATTTTCATCGTATTGTTAGGATCTAAGACGTGGTCGATATTCCAGACTCCAGGCATTCAAGCTCAAGGGTCACCAAATGACACTCACCGACATTGTGAATAGTAGGTTGGGGTGGCGCTGAATCTCGACCGCCGTCCGACATGGTACGTTCAAGATCTATGATTACCCACTCGTTGTGTTCGCTGTCCTCGTCGTTGGAGTCGACGTGCTCGCTCTGAATTTGCTGGTCAATTGACGCGACGCGTTTCCTGGTCTCTCACGTGGCGTGAGCATGCACGGTGTCACGCGTATCTGCTGCGGCTCTTTAGACGTTACGACCACCCAGCACACAACCGCAGGACCCAGCGTGGTCTCCCTTTTTTCAATCATCTCCTCGACGTCGACTTCAAGCCTTGTCGACGTTTCAAAATCGTTCTTTATTTCGTTTTCCTATCGTCAAAATGTCACCGCAAAGTAAAGCGCAGCAGCAAAACAACCACCTCCTTGTGGTAAGTTATGCGCAGTATTCTTTGGTCGACCGCTCAATGACCGCTCTGACGGGGACGGTCCTCTTCTATCTCGTAGCTGCACTGGCGGTATGTTCTATTCACTCTCGGCCGTACTCGATCACACTAATAGTCTTTGATTAGATGGTTATGGCGTATGCAGATTCCCAGTCCTGATGACAATTTCTTCACTGAGGGTAATCCGTAGGAATAAATGGGTGCTGAAAATCACAGACGTACCCCTTTTTTTCCTTTTCTGTCAGCTCTTGATCGCAGTCATACTCTTCATCGGCGCGCACGCCGTCCGACTCATCCAAGTCCCGCTCTATATCGATGCTGAACTCATCAAGGGACTCGCACCCACCGTCATCCTCAACGTCATCGGACTAAGTTTCAGCAACTTTACCCTCAAATATGTTGATGCCTCGTTTTACCAAGTGGCACGTGGTCTTCTACTTCCCTTCACTGTCGCAACGTCCTATGTCTTTCTCAATTCTCGACCCTCTTTCCGTATCCTTATCTCCTGCACGGTCGTTACCCTTGGGTTCTTTTTTGGTATCTTCTTTGATGGTACCGAAATCCCTCTACTGGGTATCTCATTTGGTGTTGCTAGCTCAGCAATTACCGCCATGCATTCTGTCGTGATTAAGAAATCACTTGACGTTGTCAAAGGCAGCGCAATGAACCTCTCGTGGTATACGAACTTGCTTAGCGCTGTCGTTATGATTCCCGTCATCATGCTCGCAGGCGAGGTACCAGGAGTAATGAATCTCTTATCTGACGACGTACTGCCTGAAGCTGGCAAAATCTCACCCCTGTACACCTTCATGTGGGGCTCCCTCATCACCGGTTTGCTTGGCTTCCTGATGAACCTCGCAAGTCTGCTGTCCATCAAGGTGACATCCCCGATCACACATATGGTCTCTTCCGCCGTCCGTGGTGTTGCTGCATCCCTGTTGGGTCGGGCGTTGTTTGACGAGGTCATCTCAACCGGGCGAGCAATATCGATTGGGATTATCTTATGTGGTTCGATGGATTACACATGGGTAAAACATGTCGAATCGCAGCCCAAGTCAGGTGAACGGGACGGAAACCGGTACGAGCGAGTGCCTCTCGAAGACATCGAGGCTGGGAAGGCCAATTCGTCGCAGTCACAAAAGCCAGAGTAAAGGCATCGAGAATGGTTGTCACTGGTGACTGACAATCAGTATGGTACAAACATACCTCCTGGAAAAAGGTTTGGACCTTTTGCGTTTGACGCGCTTCATACCCCTCATCATGGCGTTTTCCTTGATCACATGGAAACTCTTAGATGTAGTGCTTTGTTATAGAGGTAGTATACTAGTAATGTCGTCGGTCGTATTGCATTTGCACTTTTTGTGGACATTCAATCCTTTTTTGTTTTGCACATGGGGGGGGTATGGACAGGGTATGGACAGAAAGAGTGTGTGCAACACACCTGCAACAAAGATAGTCAACGAACAGAAAACATGTCATTCGATCATCGAAAGTCATTTCATAAGGGGACTCACTGTGTTGATATGCTTGTTGCTTGGCTCGCTACACACCCTGCTTAATGTTATGACCTATTTCACAAAAACAAAGCCGTACTTCACTACTATGTATAGGGCGTATACAGCTTGTCTACCAAGTGACGTTATCCGCAATGTTCAAGCGTCGCAGCTATTATCAGATAAGCCCTCCACCTACAATATTGCTCATACCCTGGCCACACTACGTGGGTGAGTACCCGCTACCCACCTTTCTTGACTTTGGATTCTCTTCTCATTGACTGCAAGTTCTCCTCTTGCTGACCCAGAACTCAAGATTGAAACTTCTGTTTGCTCAAGCTAACTAGCTGACCATGTACAACATAGTACAAGTGCTTTTACTGTGGAATCAACACCGTTCCCATGTCCAGTTGACCATAATAACCAGTCTAATGTATTGTTATTGATCCCAGATGATATGGGGGATAGTAATATTTTTTGTGACTCAAGACAATGAAAGTACGGTAAATCATGTATATAATTTAAAAGCGCCTTCCACATAACCAAAAATAAATAGTGAAAGTGTTAGAATCAAGTCCGGATTCTACTGAAATTCAGTCGCTCCGAACATGAATATGTGTTACTTAATACCTAATAATACTCGATCCACCGAAATTCTGCCTAGATGAATACAGAATGAATGTATCACTGAGGGATACTGGAACTAGGCAATATAAATACTAGTCATCCCCATGAAGCTCAGCGGTGATGGGGCGATAAAAGGAAAAAGAGAAAGCATGCACAGCACGGTTTTTATAACTTCGCGGCAGTTGGTTGCATTTTGTTGAGGTATGCCGATGCGACGACTCTGCCAGTGCCTTTGTCGATTATCTCGCATCGCGCACTCATGACACGGCCGCCCATGGCAATTGATGTACTGATAATCCAAAGGCACGTTCCAGTGTATGAGCACCGTTAGACAAGCCGGTCAAGTAGCGAGATAACAGAGAACTCACGGAGGAGCAGGCGCGTGGAAGAGTACGTTCATCGCTTGCGTGACACCGACACCGTTAACTTTCTTGATCAGGCCCAGAGCAACAAGCGGTGTACTACAACAATTATCAATCAAGAAAGCGACGCATCCACCATGGATCATTCCTGCCCCATTCAGCATGCCTGTCGGACACGAGTGTCAGACGACCTGTGCTCTGAAAGTGGCTAAAAAGGTGTGCTTACTTTTAGTTACGACCACTTCGGCCGTCGTAGTAGCCTCCATTCGGCCGTGTTTTTCTTTGCTCTCGAAGGCGTTGATATCGATGAACTTCACTGCTTTCGCGACCGAGTGACCGAAGCACTGCTCGTCACCAGCACCGTATGCAATGAAAGTGTTCAAAACAAGTTGCTTGACGCCCGGTGATACATTCCCCTGTATTTGCGAAGCATCGCCACAGTTGCGGAGGGAAGCAGGGTCAACCCATGTTTTGTGCGAGTATGCTGGGGCATAATCGTAGATAACGGACGGAGTGGGCGTAGATGAAGAAGAAGGGGAAACAGAATGTGTGTACGACTCGTAAGCGGGCGAGGCAGCGCTAGCATAGACGGCAGAGGACCTTGGAGACATCTCGACTCAATAACAGAAATATAGGAGGGTATAATATGCAACAAACGAAGCGGAAAGCGTCTACCATTTATCCAAAACCAAAGGCGGGGCTTGGTACGAAGTGAGATGAACCGGGATGATCAACTTCTTGTTGCATAAAATTCCTGTTCCAGAATTGAGTTTAATAGATAGATCCAAGGTGCGAGGTGCGAAAACAATCCCCACGTAGATTTGGGTGGAACCAATTCGACGGTCAATCAGCCGCCACGAGGGCGATGCTAGGGGTGACAGGGTGGCTATTGATTATTTCCCTTTTCCCATATCATTCAAGGATGTAGGAAAGCAAACATACCGACTGGAAAACCAAACCATTAAGCTTGTATGCCAACTTGAATTGACCAAAATCCCTGACTAGACGAGGACGCTGTCCCCGAAAGATGAGTCGAAACTGCTCCGAGTCAACGGCTCTCCGCGAGCCCGCCGGTGAGAATCAGAGAAATTTGTCAGGCGACACACCTAATTGAAACCGTGACCCTTCGACGACTCCGCTAGATGAACTGAATCGCATGTCTAGCGATTAACGGTGGACTCCTGAATCGAAGCCGGGAGATTTACCGAGATGTTCCCAAGGTGGTCAGCATCGTTAAAAAGAGCGGTGCATGTCCCTCGGGAAGAGCCGGCGGAATGGTTGGACGGCGGAAGTTCGTGAATGATCTGTAGGAACAAGTAGAGGTCGTTCCCAAGCTAGACATGTTTTCGAGGGGGACCCACCTGTCTAACCCACTCAAATGGACAGATTGGACATATTGACATGACGTGTTACCATCTATTGGACATCCAAGTCGAGGCTGACTCCCCCCAGTACGAATAAGGGCCCATCATGATGGCGGGTAGTAGTGAGCCTGCCAGTAGGTAACCCATGGTGGTGAACCTGCGGGTTAAAAGTGGGTCGAGTTATACTGGGTGCGCGTAACCAGGGGGCCGCGAGCACGGGTAGGGATGGGCGGTGGGGCTGACGAAGAGCGACTCTAGCCGAATGTTACTGATGCGTCTCTCAAAAGGCGAAAATGTGAGTGCTTCGAATGCTAGATTCAACTGAATCTATAGTGCCAACGATTAATCTGACAACTCTATAGACATCTATTTATTCTGCTACTTGAAACACCGTCATATGGCTGTGAAAGCCAGAATGATGGGTTGTTCACTTGTTTTCCAAAGTCTCCTAGTTCTTTACGATTCATTTCCCGCGTTTCTCGTCTAGATAGTTGCTCGAACAAACGTATAGTATATCAATTTTCAAACCTCCGTTACTAAAAACGGTGATTGTCCAGAATCTCAAGAGAGCATTAGAAATGGAGTGTAGCGATAGAATCCAAGTTTGATGGGTCTCTATACCTCATGGACCCGACGCGGACAGCAGCACAACTTCCCCCGATCAAAAGATGGTCGGGAGGAGAACAAATCGTGACACCACCAAATTTTATCCCAATCAGTTGGGCTAGTTATATGTGCTAGATGTGTATGAATGGTGGTTTGGGATGCACTTTTCTAGCCCACACATCAGATATGTCAAATATGCGAATATTTCAATTTTGTTATTTCCTCTCTATTGACATCTGCCTCATAAAGACACCCAGGAACTCATGCAAGCTGTTCAAACAGTCAGTTGTAGTAAATAAAAGAGTCTGCAAAGTTGTGAACTGGCTACAGTGAAGGGAAAGTCATGAAAACATATGTTCTAGAGGATTCCCAATATGGAATGATCTAACAGGTGATGTCACCGCAGCTTATGCGCTTATGTAATCAGGACCTGTGAGGTGTTGAGTTCCCAATATGGCTATATATTGCATGATTATATAAGAGCTGAGGTAATTAGAAGTGGCTGTGTCAATTACTCCTAGGGATGTATCGATTACTCTCTACATTATCATAGCACGGTATTGGGATATATCCAAACTGCCACTGGTGGTGACTGTCGCGCTTGTCATTGTATAAAGACCAGCAATGTTCGGATGTTGTGTAGCAGGCCGTCTCCTCCAAACCAACCTCCAACAAGTAGACCAGACGCATGCCTTGTTCGAGATCCCGGCTGTCGAGAAAGTCAACCACCTCTGTGTCTTCCTCTTGGGTACAGGTAAGCATGAGCCTCAAAGTTGCAGGTAAGCGTAGAGAACTGATTCGTCGATGACTTGGTTCTGGTAGTCCCCTTTCCAGAAGGGTATGGAGCGACGGTACATTTCTTCTGGCCTGGGAAAGGCTCTCAAGTATTAGGCATGTATGTCGTCTCTCTCTCCTCTGCTCCCGTACTATCATCATCGCTCATTTCGGATATGTGGATAGGCTCTCTAACGAAAAACCATCCGCCATATTCCGTCTCCGCTCCGCCTTTTCCTCTTCCTCAAACCCTCCTTCGGGCATGACCACTCCCTCCGCATTCACCTACGACCCCACCGGATCCAGTTCCACCCCTAACCAAGTCACGGCAATATTGGGTTTTGCAATCGAACCCCTAGAAACGATTGCTGCTCAACTCGCCGCTTTGCCTCCTTCAGCCACATCCGTCGTTATGGACGGCACAAGAGCGGGGACTCTAACAAAACCATCACTCACGGTGGACGCCTCGACACTGGCGGAACGCGTCGCGAAACATTTGTTTAACTATGTGTTGGGATTCGTTCCTGGGGGTGTGGGACCGGAGAGTATGGTACCGATGAGTGTGA
Organism: Chalciporus sphaerocephalus; assembly: GCA_038094055.1. Lineage (NCBI taxonomy): Eukaryota > Fungi > Basidiomycota > Agaricomycetes > Boletales > Boletaceae > Chalciporus > Chalciporus sphaerocephalus. The sequence continues at coordinate 167,590 of JBBPTH010000007.1, forward strand.
TTGCGAAGTGGTATGAGACGTTTGTGAGTAAGGTGAGATTGGGAGGGACTGGGTTTTTGGAGAGAGAAGAGTAGAGTCTGGGTCTGCAGGTATGTCAGGGTCTTTATCCAGAGTGTGAAGGGACCGGAAGGTGTGAAAGCTGAGTTTTCCATGTTCGTTTCGAGTTTTCAAAACGTTATACGAATATTTTGTATACATAGGACTGCCAATGATGCCAACATTGCGCGTTACCCATATCTTCCTGTGTCACCGATCGAGAGGGCAAGATTCCACCAGGTAGAGTCACTGAGGAGGGCCATTCCTCGTAGATCGCTCAGTAGCGTCCCTGGGGGTTCACTCAACGTTGCTTCAAAGTCGATCATCATCTGACCGCCAGAACACGGGACGAATCAATCTTTTCCATTTTTCTTCGTCTCAGTCTGCATCGATCCTCGTCACACACTGGAACGCCGGCCCGGGTCTACCGAGAGAATCAGTCACTCGAATCAAAATAAGCCGGCTGTCAACATGTATTCCAGAACCATCTCTTTTTGTAATGCTCCGAAGAAGATATACAGACGCGAATGAATGGTTCCCAATCTGTTCAGATGGCTTGCAGGTCGAGATTTCTCTATTTCATATCTAATCAATCACTCGTGGTCTTTCCCCGAAGAAAGCATCCGAAAAAAATTCACGAAGGAAACGGGTAAATATAAGCACCTACGTTACGGCGTCTTTCCTATCCGACTGTTTGACAGAGGTATGCTGAACAGGATCTTAAGATTTACCGTATGTCACCCATTTGATGCTCGTTGTCACAAGTACATCGTACTCAGCTCTATCCTCGGATCATCTAAATCTGGATCCGCACTCCACCCCACCTCCTCTTTCGGGACTACCTCTCCACTCCAGCTCCCTAACGAACGCTAGCTAAACTTCGTTCGGAGACTTGAGATGACGATCAAATCCGCATCGCATCTTTGCCATGGCAAAAAATGGCTGTAGGCTCTGTTCTGAAAATGCATTTTGAATAACAAGATGGCGTATACGGGAGGGGTAACAATGTCCTCGGTACTGTTGTAAACCAGGATTCCGAGAGCGTACTGAAAGGGTTTCGTTTCAGGTAACGCGAGTATAATCTCCAGCTCATCATCGGATACAGGGCAGGTGAGCCTATATGTACTGCTCAAACGAGGCCGCCAAAGCTTTGCAGGAACAGTGAGCACTTTGAATGGCAAGCCAATGTTTGTAAGGTTAAGGGGCTCGCTTTTGGGTGTCATAAAAGCGAGTTGAAATTTAGGATCCCAAGAGAGATAACATTTGGGAGAGGAAGGAATCATTCTTGAAGGATGGATGTGAGGCGGGATGGGTTTTCCTTCCCACAAGAACCAGTCCGGCGAGTAATCTACCTCGAGCACTTCCCTGAATAGCCGAAAGAATGCACGTTCTGCGCCCTCTCCGTAACCGATAGGCATACTGATGCCTAGTATCCCCATCATCGAGTATGATATGTCCTCCGCTCTCGTAGTCGTTCTTCGGGCAATCCATTTCATCCGTTCTGGGAAGGGGGGTTCGCGAAGTCCAGGTTGGAATCCGACTTGGTGGAGACATTCGATGGGTATTCCCGTTGCTTCTGTTATCCCATGTGAAATAAGGGATTGGATCGACCGCGCTGGGAGACGGATCGACCAGTCATGAAATTTTTCCAATTCATTTACAAGGTCGCTAACAGGGCTCCAACTTTTGTTGTAAAATTTGATCCACGTGGGTGCAAGGAGCTCCTGCAGTGTCAGTGTCCACCCTCGAGTGGACCATCGGTCGAAGGGTAAGTCGCGGAGAGACATGGTCTCGGAGAGATGGACGATGCAGATATGTGAATTGCGGTACCACGCAAACATTGAACGAATGGATTCATCGAGCTCCGCACTGCTGAGCTTGTCAATGCAAACTGTGTCCACCCAAGCGAACTCCACTTTATACTCCTCGTGAGCAATCCTACAATATTTTTCCAACTTTTCGTATCCATCCGAATCAGTATTTCGCTTTTGAATGAAGTCCTGATAACTGGGTTCACCATCTCCCCATGTATGCGACAGAATGGCAAACTTTGCTAGATCCTGCGCCTCTTCCAGAATGACTGGGGAACGTCCAGAGCGGAAACGCCTTCGTGTGGCATCGTCGAGCTTGTGTTGGATAAGATAGTCCACGACATCACTTCTTTCCATGAGCTCCATGTCTGGGAGCTTCATAATCCGCAATGGGATCATGTTGAAGATTTCCGATCGCAAAGAATTAAGAAATCGCGAGTACTGCCGACTCGTGGAGGCCGCTAGTACCTCTGGTGGTCGGGAAAGTTCACTGCAACGAAATGCACAACACTGATTACTCCAAACCTTTGATAAGTAAAGGTATCCTTACTATGACCAATCGAGTTTGATATCTTCGATGTCCTGCTTGCTGAGCTTCTCAAAGGATCCAGTGGAGGAGGGACCTAGACTGAAAATTCCCGTGCTCAAATTTGATGTTATTCAAATCCATATTTCTTACCACTCACGCAGATTCCGTTGCAAACTTCGATTTGGGCCTGTAAAGGTGAATCACTTGTCATGAAAAGCTTAAAGGAACGTTAATCACCCTAACATTGTACGTCACAGAGATATGACAACCCCAAACGTGTTGACTAGTGCTGCGAAATTAGTTGAGTAGTGTCGATAGGATGCCTTCAACGAGAGGACTTGAACTTGGACAGAGCTCAAGCGCTCACCTACGAAAAGCTGGTAATACCGCATGCTGCAATCCTATAAGAGCAGGGTTCTCAAAATAGAGCAGAGGGACTCTCTTCTGCTCAAGGTCTCAATGTCTGGTCAAGAAAGTTGACTTGTAAGATCTTACCAAACAGGAACTCAAATAAATTATTGAATTGGGGCGATCAACATCATCACTTCCGTTGTATTTTTCACCAAAAGTTACCGCGAGTCTTCAAACCATTATAATTACAAGTATAGCGTCTGAAACTCTATCTTTGGTTCCTCTGAATCCTCGACCCACTTAACCTGACCATTGTCCACTGTTGTATCAACCCAATCATTTACTGCCATCTCGCGAAACATCCTTTTGAGAGGAACGACAATAATACCATCCGTCGTGCACCTTTCCCATGGCGGCTCATTCCCAGGTTCATACGGGGGAGCAGGTGGCTTAGGCTTGGATTTGTGCATCAAGATAGCATATGCACACCTGTCGTTTTGGATCTTGGCATTGGAATGATGGAGGATGCCGAGAGCGTATTGCTTGAAGGTGATAGAGTCCCATATAGATGACTGTGGGGATACACCGGTCGCCCTAATTCCTTCATCTAATAAGGGACAGATGATCTGAATCTCATCTGGCTTCTCGCGGCTGTGGATCACACATGCAGGAACGACCAACACATTGAGTGGCAGGCCGATGTTTGTCAGGGAGATGGGTTCCCTTTTGGGCAACTTTGTCGCAGGTTGACAACCAGGATCCCAAGCTAGATAGCACCTGGGCGAGGAAGGAATCATTCGTGAAGGATGGATAGTGTCAGGAATGGGCTTGCCCGCCCACAAGAACCAATCGAAAGAGTAATCCACTTCAAGCACTTCCTTGAAGAGACGAAAGAGTGCACGTTCTGAAACCTCGCCATAAGCGACGGACATGCTGACGCCCAATACTCCGATCATCGAGTACGACATATCTTCTGCTCGCGTAGTCATCCTTCGTGCGATCCATTTCATGCGTTCTGGAAACGGGGGGCTCCGGAGACCAGGTTCGAATTGACGGATATGGGAAATGTCTATTCCTGTCGCCATTGTGACACCTTCGCTGACAAGACGTAATTGAATAGACTGTAGGGGGGAGGAATCGCGTTCTTCTTGCTTGTCATTAGTGAGTGAGGTGATTGGGGTCCAGTTCTTGTTGTAGAATTTGATGCGCAAGGGAGCTAGGAGTTCCTGCAGTGTCCACCCTCGAGTGAACCATTTATCGAAAGGTAGCTCGACGAGGTTTGTGGATCCGGCAAGGTAAATGACGCAGATTAACGAGTTGCGATACCATGCAAACATCGAGCGGATGGACTCATCGAGTTCGGTGCTACTGAGCTTGTCAATGCAAACTGTATCCGCCCAGACGAATTCCACGTCGTACTCCTGATGAGCTAGCGTGCAAAATGTCACTAACTTTTTATACCCCTTCAAATCGGCATTACGCTTCCGCAGGATGTCTTGGTAACTGGGCTCTCCCTCTCCCCATGTGTGCGACAGGATAGCGAACCTCGTTAGGTCACGCGCAAATTTAGAGATCGCATTTTCGCGAATGACGTTGATCGGAACATAAGTGGAGTGGGTTCCCCACATGCGAAGGAGGGGATCTTCCGTTTGGTGAATTTCCTCAATGGCATTACTAAGCTTGTTTTGGATAAGATAGTCTGCAACCGCGTTTCTTTCCATGAACACCATTTCTGGAAGTTTCAAAACTCGCAAAGGGACCTTGCTGAAGACGGTAGTACGGATCGCTGTTCGCAAAGCATCGAGTATGCTCTCGTCACTGGATGAGCCGCTGTCTTGAAGTTGCGTTGAATAGCGATATTTCGAGCACTGACCTGCGCAGTGTGTATTCTATGTTGGCAGATTCTGTCATCGATGGGAAGGAATGGGACGTAGGCTGTGGGGAAAGCTTGCTAGAGGGGGATCGTCGTGAGATCGGGCCATCATTCAGTATTGAGATACATACGTTGACCATTCTCGTTTGAGGCGCGCGATGTCATCTTCGGTGAAGGTCTCGAGGGGTTTGCTTATTGGATCACTACGATCTTCAGTACCATCCCAATCAGTACTCCAGTTGATGGTACTTACACCCTCAGGTCGAAATCCTGCTGGCTAGCAGGCAATAGATCAGTTATCATGCAAAATCAGAGGTACTGATCAACGTACAGCGAGCGTTTTTGACACATGTCAATGTCCAGCAGCTGAAAGACACTTCAGTACCTCACGGAGAACAAAGTAGAAAGCTAATTACTCCAATCAAGCAACCAAACCACCAGAAGACTTTGCAACAAGTAGGGCCAAATTTACGATGTCTCCAATCACTTGCAGGTGTTCGTTGAAGCTCGGAAAGGCAATAGGATCCATCCAGTCACAAGGCTCAAAGCTGATGTGAGTTGAGTTCTATCATATAGTATAGATGTAGGTAACGCAATGTTCAATACGTCCTGGTACGTACTCTGCAAGTTGATGTCAGTTGGAAATTTGGAATCGCTCGAATTATTTTGATCCCGTATTATCTTAAATTGCTATCTCAGTCAAAGCGTAGAGCGAGAATCTTAAGAGTCGGACTGATGTGCAATGCATCGTGTTTCCACCGAAGTTTTTCGAGGATGTTGGCTTTACCATGGAAGAGTTTAACAGAGTGCAAGTTGAAGTGACCTTGATCGAGTTGATCAAGTGGAAGTAGCCGAAATTTAGTTTGGGTCAAATGACCTAATTAGTAGCAACTTGAATTACCCCGGATCTCCGGGTTTGCTCCTTGGACTCAGAGTCGACGATGTTTCTTTCTTCTACTCTCAAACAAACAACGGGCTATCAGAGAACATTTTTACGACTGAAAAATGTCGCATCTCGCCTTGGAAGGTCTTATTCCACTGACCCAAAGTCCAAGTTCGTCCGAATAGTCGAGGTGGGCCCGCGAGACGGCCTGCAAAATGAACCTCGCCCTATTTCTCCGTCAATTAAAGCAGAGCTGATAAATAGACTTGGAAGAGCTGGAGTGCGCAACATCGAAGCCGGTAGTTTCGTCAGTCCAAAGTGGGTGCCGCAGATGGCAGGGACTGCTGAAGTACTCTCTCTCATCGAGCCAATCCCGAACGTTGACCTTTCAGTGCTCGTTCCTAATGGCAAAGGCCTCGATGATGTCCTTCGTCTCATTTCGGACCACTCTCCTGATTCGTCTGCTCCACCTCCACCACCAATCACCGAAATCGCGATCTTTACGGCCGCTACAGACGCCTTTGCGCGTGCCAACACTAACACAACTGTATCAGAATCTCTCGCGCGACTCGCACCCGTTGCACAGGCTGCGAGAAATGCGGGCCTACGCGTACGTGGGTACGTATCGGTTGTAGTGACGTGCCCGTACGCAGGGCGTGTGGACCCACGCAGGGTACGGGATGTGTCACGAGAGCTAGTTCAAATGGGCTGTTACGAAGTGAGTCTTGGAGACACCACTGGTACGGGCACTCCCGCAAGCGTGCGTTCAGTGCTCGAGGAAGTGTGCAAAGAGATCGACCCTGGAATGCTCGCTGGACACGTAAGTCCCTTCACCTATTCATATTGCATGGATCTAAATTTACTCGCGTTTCAAATCTTCGTTTGTGTCCATTCACTGACCTCACTTATCCTACATAGTTCCACGACACGAACGGTACCGCACTCGCCAATATATTCACAGCGCTTGATTTGGGTCTCCGCTCTTTCGATGCATCAGTCGGTGGACTTGGTGGGTGCCCGTACTCACCAGGAGCAACTGGTAACGTTGCAACCGAAGATGTGGTGTACGCCCTTACTGGCGAATCACTCTACAAAGATGTTGGAGAGCCTTACGATGCTCGGTCCTACCTTTCCCTTTTGATGCCATTCCTTATTCATTCCTGCTCGCACTACAGCCCCACCACACGCATCCCTGCCCCCTCCTCCTTTCGAACCTAAATGGGATGTCGGTCCGATATCACTCCCTCGTCTGGCCGAGACTGGTGCTTGGATCTCTCAGATACTTGGACGTGAAAGTACGAGTAGGGCAGGACGTGCTTATCTTGCGCGAAAACGTCGGGAGCGAGATATCGCAGACAAGGAAACACAAAAGGGAGCAAAGCTTTGAGAAGCAATATCTGATTTACTTGTCATGCCACTTCTACCGAAACATCAGGTTGTACGACTACGAGAATCTAGCACGTTTGTGTTAGGCATGACGCGAACCTACCTTGACCTCGGATGAGTATGATTCCCTGACTGAGCGTATTCAAATGAGTTTGCGTTCCTTTCTCTAGGGTTCGTGAAATATACTAAAGCCATCGGGTCATCCCAGTCGAACGAGTTCAACTTGAAGATGCAGTTTCTCGAGTCTCGATCAATTGATCAACACAAATCACACCATGACATTATCATGGTAGTCCTATACATGATCCAAACACCGGTTCTCCGCTTACTACCAAAAATACACATTATGCTCAGTCTCACTCAGGGTTAACGGGTCGGAAGTACCACATCTGGAACTCATAGGGCACCTTCGATTCTCTGTAAACGACCTGTCGGTGTCACAAACAGAATCAACGCGTCGCTCAGGGGCAGAGGTTCAAAACATACTTGTTCGCCAGGGGTCTTATCGTAGAGAGTCCAGGCCAACTTCAAGTCCTCCAAATCTTTCTCGATGCTATTACCTGGAATTCAGATCTCATTGTGCTCTGGTAGAGCAGCGAAACTTACATGAAAAAGGCCGAATATCCCCAGCGGTGAATCCTCCATATCTCACCGGGAGGATTACCACCAGAAACCGTGGAATGCCAGCCTTCCGTTAAGCTGATGTAGTATAGATCGCGCTCGACTTTATCGACGCGCCACTGCACATTAAAAATGGTGTGTAAGTGAAAGTCGTTTCAATAGCGTGTAGGTGCAAAGAAGCAGACTCACAACGTTTGAGGGTGAACCAGTGGCATCGTAAACAACGGGTAGCTGTGAGGTTCCCGTCAAGAAAGATGTTCCAATAACAGGTCCTTCATATGCTGGGGCGATTTGGTAAAATCCAGGGCCGTCCGACATTGCACGTTTGCTAGTGACTGCTTGTAGAGTAGTACACTGGGTTCTCCGACGGTCAGATGTAAATAATGGCGGGATTTTATACTCCCCAGATTACCCCGCCCTTTGGATGCATTTGTTGCATTGAATTTAATGAAGTAACAAGATGCATCATGAAGGAGCCCTAACGATTCGGAATTTCCACCGAAAGGTATTAACGGAGAGAGCATTACCGGGAGGGGTTAAGTTCCAAGCGTGTCGAGACCAGACCATCAGCTCAAACATCAATCCAAGTCGGGGATGGCAAGGCGATGCCATTCTACAACCTTTGAATTAAATCAGGAAACGGGGTATTTTCTGTAACGGAACTTGAAGGAATATGATCCAGCTTCTTTGGGAGTGATCGTTTAGCGGCCAAAGAGATGGACTCGACTGTCAATTCGAATGTAGAGATTCAGGGATGGCGAATTTTGGGGGATCGTTGACCATTCACGTAGTACGTGCACAAGCCTTTCTTCTACACCCAACCATATAAGGACCACTGGGTGACCTTGAAGAAGTGGGGGATTCAGCTGGCGGTTAGCATGATAAAGCTGACCTTCCTGTATTCGGGAATCTATCTGGGGTTCCATTCCATGTATTCGGATGACGCGACAATGCAAGTGGAAAGGAAAATACGATAGGCGACCTCGATTCTTAGGAATCATTCAATTGGCATGAATACTATGGTTAGTACCAGACTGGTTCGAGTTGAAGGAGTCGTCGTTCGTTTTAATTCTAGGTTTACCGAGCAACGAAGTTATCCTGGAACGTAGTCCGTACACGAGTAAGCGAGTCTCTGCCCCCCTCTCTAGCCTCTTTTGCGCACCCACCCACTTCTCCCTGAGATCGCGCCCAATAATTCAAACGCAGGTAAGTTCCGTCCCCCTTTCGTTTTTCTTCTTATCCCTCGCGATTCAGTCCGCCCTTGGTATCTTGCCCGCTCGCCCGCTCAGGTGTTTACCACTCACCCTCGCAGCTCGCTCGACCAAGGTGGTCACCGTGTCGGACCGGAAAGCCCCAAGGGGCTTTCGCCCACTCTCTCGTTACTCCTAGCACTCGTCACATGTATATAACCTTTTGAATATTCACCAATTCGCCCCTCTCTCCATGCAGCGTTCGAGATTCACGGACTCATGTTTGTTGTTGTTCGAACACAACTCCGTCGAGGTAGTAACTTGAACTTCATGCACGATTTATGACCAAAACTTGACAATACGTATGACTAGCTGGCGTTCTCACTACAAGTACTCAAAAACCGTTTTGGGATACCCGTGTGGTTTACAGGTTTTGTGTCTACGAGCTAGGTACCTGCCACTCAATAATTCAGGAAGGTCAGACTCTTTCATGACATTTCGAATGACCGGGGGTCTCCGTCTTTCTAGATACATAGAGGCGCAGCTTGCGTCTTCCAGTGTAAGACTGTGAGTAGTCCGTCACCGATCGCTTCCGTGTCGTACTTAACTGCCAGTGGTAGTGTACATATGCGACATTACCATCCTTAGATTCTTCCATTCTTGCTGTCACTGGTCATAACGAAAAGGTCGCACGTACAACAGGAACATACCAATACCGGAGATCCTTCTTTCCACTTAGTGGTTTGATCATACGGGAATCGAACTGTTTGGAAACCCCCACATCTTCAAATCACTCGGTGGACTTTACACGGGTAAGTACGTGAAGCATCCCCAAAATGCGTCATTCTCGACATTTGAATTGTGGTCCTGTTTGCAACGTTGAGATCAACTGAAGAAATCACGTATAGCCTTCTAGCCCGAGCCCTGAGGAAGCTCTTCGAGAGAGGGAGCGAACAGTCCACTTTCAAGCTCCGCTACCCACCAGTAGTTGCAACAAATGTCCTTGCCCCCCGGTTTTAACTCAAGTGTTCAAGATCGGCTACTACTGGATGGGCCTTGTCATCGTGTCCCCCTGGATAAGATTATCCGGTTAAAACCAATGATCTGGCCTCGATGCGCTCAGAACTTAATCTTGAGCCCGTAATGCTCTTCGTTGGTATAGATCTGTCGGTACATGTTCAAAACCGTTCAAGCTCCATTAATCCTGTCGCCCCATTTAATCCAATGCTGTAAATACATCCGAAAGGGATGGGGCAATCCAGGAGCCATGAGTATATGAACCAACCAACAATCTGCATCTGACCACCAGATAACATAACCCAAGATTCTCTACAAGTGATTACTAGCAAACACACAATGTCGGACGGCCCTGAACCAGGACTTTACCACATTGCTCCAACACCTGACGGGCCTGTTATTGGTGCACTCTTTCTGATGGGACCCGCTAACAGGCCAGTCGTTACAGGTGGTACAGACCGTGTTGTAAGTCTATTATTTCGCGCCATTCTACTATGGAAAAAACATACACTGACGCGCTCCCTTTTGTGTGTAGTGGCGTGTTGAAAGAATCGAGGGTGATCTATACTACGTCAACTTAGACTCCAACTGGCACTCTAAGGTTTCTGGTGACGAGATTGTGGTTGGTATAGATCCGCCTGGTGAGACCTGGATAGTTCACCGCTGGGGAGATTCCGCCTTCTTCATGTAAGTTATACTGCTCTGCTGGGTACAATGGCGTCTGAGTATCAGATCATAGCATCGAGAAAGATTTGGAAGACTTGAAGATGTCCTGGACTCTTTACGATAAGGCCATTGATACACTGGTCGTTTTGAGTGAGTCAACGGAGCCTTATGAGTTCCAGAAGTGGTACTTCATACCTGTTAAACCTGAGTAAGCTTAAGGTCATGATGTAAACTCGTGTTTGGTAAGTAAAGTGGAGATCCTGTGCTTGGATCATGTGTACAATTACATGAGAATGCCATACTGTGATTTCTGTTAATCACTTGATCGGGACTGGAGTTCAATGCACCATGTTTTTTAGTCTGCGAGTCCAGAATGACAGTTGAACTCCTATGTTCCTCATATGTTCACGACTCCGAGTAGAGTTCAAGTTACAATTTGATCAAGATAATATCTTGCTGTGATTGTCCATTCGGTTTCATGCAAGCCGCATCCAAAGCTTCGTCTGTCTCTTGGCGTGCACTGGTCTGTTCTTCAAGAACTTTATCATGCGGTGTCTTTGTGACTTCAAGTCAGAGCGGTGATATCCCAGGTGGGCCGGGAGAATCGGATGTTATAGATGGCCCAAGATTGAACCACCCTACCATGCAAGTACCACTCAACAATTCGGGTAGATCAGTCATAGAGCACTGGCATCTCAGGAAAATCCGAATAATCGGCGCCCCCCTTCTTTCTAGACACTATTTACATGCATACCTTTGCCAGTGTGAGTAATCTGTCATCAATCGTGTCCGCATCATATTTGCCTGATTGAAACTACGTATTGCCGTCCCTACTAGTAGCAAATTCTTCCGTTCTTGCGGTCAGCAGCCATAAAGCGAAATGAACGAGTTCTCTGGAGAATCCCATGTATCACGGATCTTCTAGCTCCTCCTATATCCATCACCGATTTGCTACCGAATGCATCCGATTCGAGGGTCCTAGCTTGAAGCATCCACTAGCAGTCAGGCCATGATGAGGTACCGCTCGATCGAGTTACACGTACAGCGGGAACGTGCCAATATCGTGTTCTCCTTTCCACTTGCATAGTCGGTTCATCATACGTGGAATCGAACCCCAGATAATCCCCGAATACGGGAAGCTCAACGTTATGGTATTGGTCGCTAGCTAAATCCCGTCACCCACTGATGGTCCTTACATGGTCCAATGTAGGGGCAAGCCTGGTGTACCTTAACGTACGTGAACCATCCCCCCATTCTCCACCTTCAAGTTCTAATTACGAACCTGGAGTTCAGCCGGACAAATCACGTATAGCTCCTTGCCCTGAGGAAACTCTTCGGGAGAGCTAACAGCTTGCGAGCTATCTACATGGGACAATTGGCCACTTGCGCTGAATCGCGCTTATATTTCTTCAAGTCCCCCCAACCTGCGAGCCTTATTCATGCATTTTATTTTGTCAAACGACCAGCAGTGGACATGCAGATCGACGTTGGACGATTTGATATCGTGCCAAAATTTCTTCTACAACTCAGTCCTAGCGAAAGGGCCGAACGCCGTGGCTAGAGTGCTTGGAGCCAGATTACCCATTGATGCCAACGACCTTTACCGAGTGGTAAGTTTGAATCACCTCTGATCATGCCACTGGTTTTTTGGATGTGATGCTTATGGATTGTACCCAGTGGAACGTTGAACGCCACCAGGATTGGGTGAGCGCAAGCACTGCGACCGATAACAGGCGGCGCTTCGAAAAACTTCCAGGCGGTCAATCCTTTCGCTGAATCCGATGCCCCCCCACGCGCATTGGCACGGTGTACTTTTACCTTTGAGGACCATTAACACTAGCATTCGACTTCCCGATATTGATTGACCTAGACCTTGAACAGGGCCGTGGAAACTTTGACGCGAGTACGTGGCATCTAGCGCCTTCCAAGCATGGCTAATCATGCCCCCTCACTTCGGATATCTGATGGATATGAATTTAAGCGCGTTCCAAGTTCTGCCCAAGCGCGAGCAACCTGTACTAACGTCGACAACTTTAGAATCTGGATGACGTTGGATTTTGAGTGTAGGCTTGTGGGGAAAGAACGACAATTTGAAGCTCGTCACGTGCGTACGTAGTAATATGATGATGGTACAAGTCAGGGCGAGAGGAAAAGAGGTGTGAACCAACGAGTATTGCATTAAAACCACACATTTTTCATTGACAAACGTATATACACTAAGGTTGTAAAAGTTGTTATCATCGCAATTAAACGGCTCTCCTATCAAACAACCGAGAAGAAAAAAAAAGTGAAAAAGAGAGAGAGAGAATATAAACTTTCAACACGTCCGCGAGAACCAACCAATATACGACTTGTAGGAATAAGAAGTTTGAATTCGAACGAGGTGTGTCCAACGAGGGATGGGGCAATGGGGCAATGGGAAGGATCAAAACGAATGTGTATAGAATATCCTAGTGCAAATGTAAACGTATTACGCCGAAATCCGATATAAATCAAAGGAAAAAAAGAAAAAAAATCCAATAGATGTAAAATCCCGTGATGTGTTAAACATATACCTATCTAAATATCGCGATGGAATTTGGTACTCGTACATGGAGAAAAATGGAACGAGAATGAATGACATGAGCTCCAAACTCTAAGAACGAAGATGAGAAAAGATGAGATGACGCCATGGAAGAGATGAAATCCGATATAACGAATGGTATATGTGCAATATGGACGGTTCGGGGAATCGGAGAGAAGGTGGAAATGGTAAAAAGATATTAAACGTATGAATCCGAATATGAAGGAAAGTGGGCCTAGACGAACAGGTGACCGATGCTGATCGGCAGGACGGGAGATGGAAGAGGATGGGATGAGAGCATTTAATGAAGACGACCTCCAGTGAGAGAGTGACGCGAAGGCAGGCAGTCCGAACGAGCTGGGAGAATGGGGGAGGGATATGTATAGTCGAATGTCAGGTGTAGGCGATATTGCAAGTGGAAATGAACGTCGATGAAGGGAGTTCCGAATCTGTATTCATGAACAGGTAGGGTGCCTTGCATGGCTCCATGATGGCGTCGAAAAAGGGGGTGATAGTTCAATGATCAGATGATTCGTTGACGGGGCGAACGAGGTGGAAACAGGGGACTTAATTCAACCCCGGGGCAGTGCCTTGATTTCATTCCGCAGCAGAGTCACGCCTTCGAACAACGAACAGTGTGTGCGAACGAGATCTAAAAAGTGTATTCATTTCGATTTGATTTTCGAATCCGTCGAGCCAGCCGTTTCCGAAAGACCATGAAAACTCCGAGCGCGTTCCCAGGTGACTCTAATATGTCATTTCGCTGCCAGGCTATTCTCGCTGCACCACCGAAGAACCGAAGAACATGAACGGAAACTGTCAGGCGCACGATAAGAGGGGGGGGGGTGTCATGACCGGCGTCCATCATCGTGCCCAGAAACGATGAGAACGACCTAGACATGATGAATCGTCGTCAATAAGTTTGTATCATGTATACACACGAGCTCCTCGTACCATGGACAGCTGACCATTGCACTGAAAGCACGGCAGAAGGAACGTCACGTTTCATCTATATCATCACCATCGTCGTATCGCCAACACCGTCAATGACAACCACCATCATGAAGACAGAGAACGAAATGAAGAGAGAAAAAAGATCCAAAACCACCTCTCTATCACCTCAGCCAGGCAACCTCCATCCATAAACACAGCATCGTGGAGACAGAGGCCCACGCATGTCAACCAACAAGCACCGGAACATAAACCAAAAAAACACTTCTCGCTCTTGCCTCACACCATCAATGTTCCTCGTCCGTCTTCATCCTTACCCGCATCACCCAGCAAAATGACCACCTACCGCTGGATCGTTGATGGAACGCGGATCCGGCTGGCAGCCACACTGCCTACAGAGAGGTTATTCCGATACATCATCCCAGTACCCGTCCTCGGTCTTGGTTTCGGACTCTCCCCACCCGAACTCGGCAAAGGTGACTGCGAACGCATACTAAGAGGCGTCGACACCGCAGAACTTGGGTTCGAGCTCATTCCAGACGGTGGTATCGTCAACGTCTGCGTTCCGCCAGGCGAAGGTGGTACAATCTGTGATCGTGGCGCAGTGCTGGAAGGACGGAGCTTGAGCTGATCGTGCAAATTCCGGTTGTACGTCAAGACCTGACCGGGACGAGGAAGCTGTTCACCGGGCTGAAGGATCTTATCGGCAGAATGTCTTGCTCCCGTCGGGCTAGGCGGAGAAACAGGCGACACGTTCGAAGAGGGTAGCGTGGAGGATCGCGAGACAAGTCTCAATGGGCGAGGCGCATACCCTGGACCACTCACACTCGCCGTAACGGGAACGGCAGGCGAGGGAGGAATTTTGGAAGGGGTAATTGGCCGTGGAACCGCCGAGAATGATGCCTTTGGCGTAACGGGCCTGGCATTGAGGGACGGACGTGGCGACCCTGCAGGGATGGACGTCTTTGAAGGACGAGGGAGCGACGTTTTCGGCGTACTACCCGATGGAGAAGGACTTCTCCCAGCAGTATCCCCGCCTGGAACGCTTAGCATTGAACTGGCAGACACGGACGACGTATTCGAAAACGTCCGCGGACGTTGTAATCCTCCTACATGCGATTTGAGGCTAAGAGTGGAAGGATACTTGCCCTTGACGTGAGGCGGGAGAGGGGGGAGATTCTTATCCTGATTGTACATTGGCTGTGGCTTAAGGATGTCCTCTCCACTCTGGGGCGTTGCGGGGAATGACATACTAGTCGAAGAGGCGGTGCTGCTTGGCGTATGGGGGAGGTCAGCGCCCCCACCGCCATTCACACTACCCAGACTTGAGCGCCCAAAAGCACTACGCGTCGGAGTAACGCCATCGTCCTGTTCTGGAATGCTCAACGCCAACCCCGTCGCACAATGTCCCTCGGCAGCCCCGAAACTATGAGTCTTCGAAGAAACAGAAGTGCGATAGGAACTGGACCCCGAGGTTGAATCGGCCCTCGCACGAAGACCAGTCGGCGTTGTCGAGGACGTCGAGTAGCTGCTGTACCGACCGAGCGAACTCGAGCCAGCACTGTGGGTGCTTGCGACTCGGCTCACGGGCTGGCTCTTGGAGGGCAGACTTCTGATCCCGGGACTGGACCGGGTCACGAATCCAAGTTCGTCTGCGCCTGGTTCGTCCTCGTGCTCGCTCACTTCGCGGAGTACGGAGTGGGAGATGGATCGGGAGAGCGGATGCGGTGCACTCCGGAACGAGCTGACCGAGGAAGACGACGCGCGCCGAGAGATGACGAGAGATGACACGCGTCGGGTGAGCGGGGAAGGCGCGTCCTCGTCTTCGCTGCGAACCGAACCAGTGTCAACGTCGGGAAATGACCAAAAAGGGAAAAAACATGGACAGAAAGAGAATGAAGAAAGAAGGCAACGCTCGGCAGCAGAGCATCGGCACGCCCCAATGGAACGGAACAGGGTCGTCGATCTCCTTTTCCACCGCTCCCTCCAACCCTCTCCTCCAACGGAAATCGCGTAACTGCTTTCAGTGAAAAAGTCGGCACGCCCACAATGAGCGGGTATTCTATCCTCCGAGCATAAAAGCGCTCTGCTTGGAACACGAGGCATAAAAATCCACCCTTTTTTTCGTACCACTCCAGCACCGACCAAGCATTCAAAGCGCGTATAATCACTAGGTGAGTGCCCCCATGAAAATCATACGATCGTCGTGCTCAGAAGATCGCGGAGAATCCAAGGAACAAATGCAAGTAAAAAGAAGCAAGGGAGAAATTTACCCACCTATCACTCCACCCAAGCCCGGTCGTCAATCCAATCCCGCCTTTTAACAATTTTCCATCTCGGTGTCTCACTCTTCGTCTCGGCGTGTCCCTTGTATCTTTTGGGTGTTTCGACGACGTGCTCACCGTTGACAAAAGCGAGGTATTTGACGCATTTGACGCGAAAGATGACGAGGAAAAATTAGACATCATGCTCATTCGCGTCGGATCACCTGCTGCGTCAACTCGTGGCAGTAACTTCGAGTTAGGTGAAAGCATCCCATGGCGCAACATCAGGTGCGGTAAGGGTGTATGTAAATCAATGCTCGAGTCGGATTCATTTGCGACGTCTTCTCCTGCGCCGTCATCTCCACTCAGCCCCGCCTGACTGCCTCTTCGCTTGGACAATGAACCTTTTTTGCCTATTTTGGGACTCAGACTTGGCACAGGAGGGGCATCTGATCCCCGTCTACTCCGACTTCGCGCCAAACTCGATGCACGAGCACGCGATGGCGCAGACCGTTTCCGTGGACGAGGCGTGGTGGATATTATCTGCGTGATTTCCGGTGAAGTAGCACGAACTCTCAAGTCCGTCTCCTCAGCAGCAGGAAACACGTGTGCGGATGGAATTGATGACTTGCTCGGTTTACGCGGCGTGCGGGCATATGGGAGGAGAGAAGGTTCGTCATCCGGGGAACTTTGTTGTTGTGAACGGAGGAGAGGCGGAAATTGCGGAAATGGATGAGAAGCCTGGTCGTCAAGCTCCACCTCGTTGTCGGATTTGAGCGCATTTAGATCGCTCATGTCGACGCTAGCGATCGAGTCCTCGAGATTCAGATGGTCAACCGAGGAACGCGCGGCAGGCACAGTTGGTACGCGCGAGATGCTGGGAGGGAGAATGTTGGGGAGTTCAAGATACGGCTTCTCGTCATTGGAAACATCTGTGGTCGAAGTAGGAGATTGGGTAGTCTGAGCTTTGATAGAAGGTGGAAGTAAACGAGGCTCTTCCTCCAAAGGCTCTTCATGTATCACTTCCCTTTCTTCGACTTGAGATTGGAGCACAGGGTTCCGTAGGGAGGACAAAGAACCTTTTCTGCCTCTCTCGCGCACTTGCTCGATCGTGTCAAAGGAAGCCCGTGACGGCGATTCCACGCGTGGTAGTGACCTCAACTGGCAATCGTTCAAAGAGAGAGCAGGGGAGGCAGAACGGCCTAATTGAAGGGCGCGGTGTGCGATGAACAAATCTGGCGTGACAGGTGAAGGGCCGGGAATCGGCGGGAGAGGACCCGACGGCGGCAATGACGGAGGTGGATTTCCACTGAAAGTCGCCGACGTCGGGCTAGAAAGACCAGTACCATTTACGGGATTGGTGTTCGACGAAGGTGCAACCGTTGCCGTGATACTAGGCGAGGTTGCAAGCCTCGCTGGTGTACTTGACAAAGGCAACGAGTTGTTTCGCAGGAGAGGCGTCCCAGGCGACGGTGGAATATGACTTGGAGGTGCAGGAAAGGCTTCGAGTAAGAATGGGACAGGTGTGCGACGTGATATTTGGACCCGCGGGGAAGGAGAAGCGCGTCCGTGGGCCCGTGAAGATTCAGAGGAAACGCGACCTGTTAATTGGGACTGTGCAGATCTGTCTGTAGATTGTCTACGCTCTGTATTGTTGGTAATCGCATCGACGTTGGCATTAGGAAGAGAGGCATGCGTGAAAGAGACGGGAGGGTGTGGATTCACGAGGGAGTGTGCTGGTAGGTCAATATGGGAGGTCGTCTCAAAGGAAATCCTGGACATGGTCGTGACCATCGGCTTGGGGTTTGTCGACGTGAACGCCCTATCGGGGTGTCGATGGTCGCGGTCGTCGTCGTCGATGCCGCCAGCACCAACCGACCAAGGTAGGCGAAAAACGAACTCGTAAACGAAAATGAAACGCTGTACAGTTAGCCGTACCGGCTACAATGACAAAGGCGCAGTCTTCCCACGCTTCTGGTCAAGTTACGATAGCGATGAGGTGTTAGTAAGGAGCGGGTATTCCACTGTCTCCTTGCCAGCGAGCTCGAGGGCGTTGATAAAGTCGACGATGAGATGGGCGTCACGTCGAAAGTGAGTATGACCTGCTGTACTAGCTACTTGACGTACGTTTCAGTCCCCAGCCAAGGACTTCCATTCTCTACCTGACCATCTAGACAGCTGTAGTCCGACAGTCGTCGATTTTTAGCCAAATCGATCCCCTCAGGTCGAGTACTTCCACCGTTTGCTAAACGACCGTGACCCTCATCATTTCTCACTCCACTCGCTCGCGTCAGAGTTGTGGATGCTGAGCACATGACAGAGCACCACAGCTCATAAAATGAATTGCACAGCGCCCTTGACATGCAGGGACCAGGACCAGTGCTGAAGATAAAAAGCGCCACCATCTCGCATCCCACGAAGATCGACGCTGCATCAACAACACCGACCTGGATTGTTAGGCACCCGAACGTGAAAGATCCATGCCCGTTCGTCTAACGCCAAGTTCAAGCATCCATTACAGTGCTTCCTCAGGCTGCAGACCAAGCGATGTAACTCGTCGTGATGACGGTCGTTGAGACGGTGCCAACGAATATGCGTAAGTTGACTTGATTCATCATGTCGTGTGCTCTCACAGTTCGTAATCTCGCGTCTTGTCACACTCCAGCACTCACGGTCCCTACAACAAGTTTCCTTTCCTGTCTATCATGATACTGCATAGCTGATTTCTTGGCATGGCCTCTCCCGCGACGAATGTTCCTGCCTATCGTCACTCCCAACACGCACTCACGCACCGTTTTGCTCACATTCTGATAGGCCATCGCCTAGTACGTCCTTAGCGAGACCTTCCGATGACCCTGATGTGGTTCTGCTCGCTACCTGGGCCATTTCAGGTGAGATACTAACACACTATTCGGAACGACGTCGCGACCCTTGATACGTGACGAAAGAACGAAAGCCAATCAGTGGATTTTTCTCCACACTGTTTGTCATGAGAGTCGATGCCTCTTTCGAGCCTACATCAGGGTCAGGGTGCGTCGACGCAACGTTGCCCTTTCTATTCCTCGTCGACATGTTTAGGAAAAGACATCAACACTTTGGCCCCGCATGTCGCGCCGCGGTGTCGAAAAAGACAAGGTGTATTCGAGTCCGCTGGCGTATTGAGGTACCCCACACCCCTTCGACGAGATTCACCCACTTAACTTGACGTCTTCCCAAGACGCGTCAGTCCTAATCAAAAATACGTGTCAGTAAGACTTTTCGCGTGCAAAGTCGCGTGTCCTCGATACGAGTGTCTACAAATGGGACACACCATCCAATCACCAAATCACACCTAGGAATTGAGTCTTGTAATATCATACCCCATCACCTGGTGAATCAATCGGTCTACCAGACACGCATTTCCGACCTTCTCCAGTCCAACATGGCAGACTTTTATATCCGCGCCCCATTCGCGCTTCTTCAGGATGATCTGATATGAATGCTAAGAACACCAACGTTCATATGATGCGAAACGCACTCCATCCCCTCCGGTCGAACTTGGATCACCGACTCATCATCACGGATATCTTTATCCTTTTTTCGAGCCTCCATATTCCAGAACGAGCATTCAATCTACCCCGTGTGTACGTGCATCTGCCGCGAAGTGCATTCGACGCTTCGAAAACGAAGGGTGTTGTCGGAGTTGGACTCTGTCTTCCTTACTTCCTTGTACTTGTTCTACATCGGGACGACCGGCCGATAACATGGCAATTGTCACATCTGGGCGCAAAGAAGGGAGGTGTCTTCTAGTCTGATGGAAAGCCTGCTGAGCATGTGGGTACATATGTGGGTCCAGATGAGTCAACGAGTGAAGGTGAGGGTGACAAGCGCTTACGCCGCCTACTCGGACGCAATCCTACTGGGTCATCGAGGTCGTACGATGTTCATGCCCATAAATGACGTCGATGAATTTACGACGACCGTTCACTGATCAGTGACACTGTCCCTGCCTCCTATAGAGTGGCGTTGGGTGATAAGATTCTGAACTTTGACTGCGCAATCGACGTGCGAGGAAATGGGCTGTTACAGTTTGATTGTTGACTTTACCTCGCTAATGTAGGTTTGCTTCCATATTCGTCCTTGTCATTATTCATCGGGAGTCCGATTGTTCCTTGGCGCAACCGTCAACGCAATACGAGCAGGGTACAGATCGGAGACGCAGAGGTGCTTATGGCCACTAGACCTATGATCGTCTATGTGTGCATGTGTGCATGTGCGGCGGCTGATGAACACTGGAGAGGGACTCCGGAAACACCGGACGTAAAGGCGACTTTCACATTCACATGGCGTACAGAGACCACATCCATCATGGTCATCGTGCCTCCCGACAACTGATCAGTGAAACTGGGACGAACCCCGGGCATGCAGTTCACATTATACCCGCGTTTTCTTGCTGTTCCAAGGACGTCCATTGTGGCACCAGCCTTTTACCAGAACTTGAACCACCTACCTGGTGGTCTGTTCGTTGCGTTTGACGTTTGAACTTTTGCAGTCCGAGTCACTGCTTGGGCTCACGACTTCTCTATCCACACTAGGTTCGAACGCCCGACGATACTAGCCTGCCTCGCCTACAGCCAGGCTCGACGTTTGAAACACCATCCGACAGGTCCCATACTCAGCCATCCGCCCTGTGGCACAAAAGCCTCACCTTTCTCAAGAGTCAGAATCAGCCCATATTTTTTTTCTCAACAAAACGGAACGTCCTCCGTGTGGTCCGCTGCCTGTCAGAAAAAACCCTTGTAAAGCTGTCGTATTGGCGAAACATCGAAGAGACTGAAAAAAAAAAAAAACAAGCGTCGATATCGATATCATATCTGGTGTCCTCTGTCTCCCAAGGTGGAACAGAACGCGGGCCGAAATTGCCGGTTCAATCGGTGTGTGTGCGTTGAGCTGTTGGATGCGTCTATCCGATTCCGAAACTGCAGCTTCAAAGCTACAGTAGCTTCATCATCATGCACATGATCGAGCCTTCCCCCCTGTCAGTTTCACCGACATATGTACATATACCTTAACTCGGCTCGCGCCGTATCAGATTTGACAGACAACTTGACATCGATCCACTTTTTCTTAAACAGTACATACTGACATACTGACAATGACAATGACAATAACATGCTGTCATTGTCAAAACCCCGTCGTACAGAATACAGTGTCAGTACAGTAGCGGGCTAGGTCAGGTCAGGTCACCATCGCGAAAGGAACGCCCTCGAAACAACGATCGGATCGATCACACACAAGTATTGGCGCCGCCGGCTGTCACTCTCATGACCGCTATCTCCATAAACGAACCTGAAAGTCGCTTTGCCATGACGTCGCGCCCCGCCGTGGGCACAACTGTACAGTAACATAAGTGCGGTATTGACATGATCGCCTAACCTTGTTGATTTTCGAGCTCAGCACGTCCGCGTCTACTGCAGGTGCCACTTTTATTCTCTGCGTTGCATCGTGCAAGCGATATCGAAGAAGAATTTTCACTAGAGCCTAGAGGGTCGACTAAGTAGGTGCTAGTGACTGTGACCGGTCGTGCACACTACGACGGTGGCGTTCGTCACGGGTGTTCGGGTGTCGTGTTCCTCAACGATGTGACTGACTGACTGACTGACAGTGGCGTTGTTCCAGTTCAGAAAATGGCATGGTCGATTGATCCAATCCAGTCCATTATAATCCATCCATCTATCCATCGATGATGGTCCACGCGGTGAGAGACAGAGACCCTTCGAATGCATATGACGAAACCGAGCGACCCGAAACGTTCTGTGTTTCTGGACGCTCATATCAAAGTCACCTGTCAGTGCGTTCGGAGGTCGTTGGAGGCGGGTGCTCCCCACCGTCAAGGCGGAAGGCCGAAAGAAGTGAGTGGGTCGGTTGTCACAGACATATGGACGCACCGAAACGGTTGCCGCCCTAATTTTAAGGAGACGAGATGGGTGCTGATGCATATGGTCCTCTGATGTTATGTGCTATGCACCGTCATGGCTTCGTCCATCTATAGGCTAGTGGACTGGTCCTTAGACTGTACAGAGCACATTGGTACGCTAAGAAAACGTTGTATACGTATATTGTTTGCGACTGGCACTCGATCCAAGTCCACCATATGTCGAGGTTGTTTTCCGCTCCGTTCGGCTTCGGTCTCTCTGGTGATGGCAATACTTATATGCGTATAGTCATCCCAACCAACGTATACGGGGGATTAAATCCCGTGAACGCGTTCCAAAATTGACGATTTAAATAAATAACCCCTGAGGGATCATGCACATGAACCATGTCATTGGTGCCACCCCCACCAGAATCGATGGATTCGATTCAATGGGCTATTGGTCTGCGCGATACGGTGGGGCCACCGCAGCAGCACATCATAGACGGGGGTCCTTCCTGTCTAATCGACCACCCAGGAGATCCGATCCACGATACACACAGGTGCCGAAAACTCGGCCACGGATGCTCGTGCACGTTCATACCAAACTGGTCAAACGAAGACCTCGTCGTCTTCCAGAATCTTGACAATGACAATTATTGTACCCCAAGTCCCATCGGAGACTATAACTGGTTTGCATCTACATCGGTTACTTTTTTATTTTTTTGGATGTCGTACGTATGTGAAAAACCAAAAGTATACCTACCGGTGTAACCCCAGGAATAGGACGAGTAGTGGGAGAGGAGTTTGGTTAAATCCGTGAACGGAGAGCGAATTCGAATCGTGACAACCGCGATGAACACCGTTTCAAAGTATATAAAGTTCAAGGTACCCACATCCGCGATAACTCTCCGCACGCACAAGGTCCAGCGACACGCAATACGTACCCATTGACACCGAGGGACGAGGAGTCGAAGGTTTCGTGCACGACCATACCAAACTAGTCGACTTCAAACTTGGGGATTGTTGAGTATCTATATTCGTCTCATGGGCAAGATCGATGCTTCGAATGAATTGATGGAAGGATGAATCATCGTGGATGGCTAATAAAAGCCCGCAGCTCAAGACGAAGTCGCCATCAGTCACACTACACGCCAAGAGAAAAACACAGCCCGTCTATACATACATAGATCGATGCTTCGATGCGATAGACGGAAGTCCATGCGTCGATAGAGAGGTGGTCAGTCAGATACAATAGACGCGTTCCACTCATGAACGGAATGCGGGTGAAACGGGACGCATGTCCTCGGAATACTTTGGGGACAAAAAATGTCGATGTGACAGACATATGCATATGTGTGCGCGAGACTTGGATCGGAAACGAACGGAAGATCTAGGACCTGGGACCAGTACGGTAAGCGCGAAATGCTTCACTGAGATATGATACTTTGGCTAAAATAAACCCATGTCCGCTCTGACTCAGGGTCGACTGCAAGAGGTGCATATAGGAGCGTCGTTCGTGCTTGGGAAGTACAGCACACGAGCATGGTCACCAGAGGGCACTCGGTGGTGGTTGTCGCTACCGCAACTGTACGACGGGACGATGGGAACCGTTGTTGAATCCATCCCGTTGGCTCAGACTGCGCAGCGGAAGCGGAAGGACCCGGAGAAGTCGGACGACGGGACTGGAAGTCTCGATTTGCACGTGCCAAGACCCGCCGGGTGTGATTGTCGTGAACGATGAAGGCGGCCGATGTTTAGCAGAGGCTGTTGGGCAACTGTGGTGGTGCAGGCGATGGTTACAGAACTGTGCATGGATGAGTTTTACCAGTCACGGGTGCGCTGGTTGCCAGTGGCAGGTGAGTACGGCAGAGAGAGGGTCGGATTGAGGGGGACGAGTTGGAGGAGAGAGCCAAGAATCCTCGGGAAGGGACACGTGAGGACAACGTGGGGAACACTTCTCACTCGGAGTCAGTTGGGAGGCCGTGCCAAAAAGGGAAGTGGTTCTTGATGGATTATCAAGCACGTGGACCTGAGGGTGCTGATGTCATATCCAAAAATGGAAGGACACCGAGATTCGATCGACCCGTCAACGATCGCAATGTATAGAGGTCGTGACCGGTGATGATGACCACCCAACTGAGGGTCTGCAAGGTAATCTAATCTAAATCTAAAATAAATAAACACGACCGAGGTGACACAGGCTGGCGTGAGTTCGACATCTCGACTGCTCGAGGACTCGCGACAACATCCGCAGCAGCGTCGCGTTTGAAACCCAGCGTGCACCTGAACGTGTGCGTTGGCGGGTCGAGCTCGTCGAGGGAGTGGGAAGGCTTCTAATGGTAGCGATAGTGGTGAGTGAGAATGCGGGGGGTGTAGAGAGGGCCAAAGTAAGGTAGCGCTGAGAAAAAGAGCGGAAGGCCCATGGATGGAATCATACCGTGTCGTATCGCTACATATTCTGGTTTCGTTCGAGTTCTGTCTGTCCCTACTCGCCGTTCATTGTCGTCGCTCGACCCACAGTCGACGTAATCCAACGGAGGTCAGGTGAGGTAAGCGACTCTACCGCCAAGGTTAGTCCATTCGAAACACGCAAAGGGGCACTCAAATTCGCTCAAATGTCCCGCTCTCTCCCTCTTTTCTAATCCAAACCATGACTTTCGATCCATACGCTGACCGCTATCGTCCAACAGATACGAACGACTCCCACTCCTACTTTCCTCACTCCCCCGTAAAATCTGAACCCTCCTCTTCCCCCCACATACTCTCCCTCTCCCCCTCCCCCTTCTCCTTTCGATTCCCTCCCCCGCCCCTCGACAAACAAGACCCCACCCTCATACTCCCCGAACAGCGCCCCGTATTCCGCTTTGGCATGCCCCACTCACATCCCAGCCACGGCGCGGACTCGTGGTCCATGAAACGCCCCCAGCAAGATCCCCCACACAACCCAAGCATCGCACTCGACATCAACGCGCTCTCCTTTCCAGACGACTACGAGGACGGCGACGAACTCGGCGACCTGCCCTCCCAGCACGGCGCCGCATCCAATGCCAGCCAGTCGGAACGGATCATCAGACGACGGAGCAGCAAAGCCTGCGATCAATGCAGGAAAAGCAAGTGCAAGTGCGAACGTGCGCCAGAGGGCGATGCCTGCAAGAGCTGCTTGATGCTAGGCACACGTGAGTCTCTCTCCCCTCCCCTCCCCTGCCTCATTCTCACTCCCTGGTTCTCTCGGACCCGACCCTCGTGGTTTGACGTTTTCTGTTGTCCTCGGCGTCGCCCCTCGCGCTTCCCCTATCGGCCCTGTCCTCGCACCCACGACGCCTCTTCGCCCATTCGGTCGACCCTGTGACACTTACTCCGATAACACACACGTACATCAACGTCACCCGCGCATCTTATCAACGCCTTGTCGACATGCACAAACGACACATCTACGATATCTCCATCACCACATTTTTTTCATCACACTCCAAACGTCTCCTTGTCGTAATGTCCATTCCGCCTTGTCTCCCATCTTCCCTTGCCTTGTTCACTCTCTGATGTGCTGACATTTTCCCGTCGGAACTCCCTCTTCCTATCCTCGCGCGAATTTTGTCATCTTAGCATGCACTTTTTTGGGTCCTTCACGCAAACGTGGTCCTCCAAAGGGGTACATTGACGCCATCGAGGCGCGCTTACATCAAACAGAAGCTCTCCTCGGCATTCTCCTCGCCGTGGAGGCTGATAGACCCGAGGGGTTGGACACTGACGATGGGAAGCGTGAACCAGGAATGCTCGAAAAGGAAAGCAGTTTAGAGGCCGTCCTAGCGACCTTGAGAAAGGTGAGTGACTTGTCTAGGAGACTCGCCCGCACCCTGCACGCCATTTCGTTTGACTTCATTTGACAACGTATGGACAGGACACGCTTGCAAGGGAAATTCTGAATCGTGTCGATGCATCACCTTATGGTGTCAAGGGTCGTAAAGGTGGTGGCGTCAAAGTAAGACCTCATGCGCATGCACAGGAGATCTCGGGAAGCAGTATCGATCTTCATTCGATGCATCCGTCCAATGAATGGCAAGATCGCGTTACTATGATGCTGTCTTCTTCTATTCAATCATCACGACCCTACACGCGACCATCAAGACCCACGTTACCGTCTGGCTCCTCAACGACCAATACGATCTCGCTTAATGACCCACATCCGCCACGTCCGCTGTCGGGACAACATGCCATACAGCTCTCGCACGTCCCTGATGATCATATTCGACGTCAACGACGGCGTGTCGATGGGGATAGTGAAGGAGACGCTCGCAGCGTATCCCCAAAAGGTTCTATCACTCTGACAAGAAACGGCGGAAGTCCCAGTCCCGGCTATTCCCCCGTTCGTGCCACCAACACGGGGTACACCTCGGGGAGTGGCTATGCCTCTGGATACATGGGTGCAAGCACGGATTCGGATAGCGAGAACGATGTCGTGGATGCTGTTGGACAGTTGAGTTTGAACGAGGATGAACAAGTGCGATATCACGGTAAGGCGAGTGGGTTGTATCTCTTGGATATCAATGCGAGAGCAGAGGCGAGAAACGAGGGTGGGATATGGTACGTGGTTGAGCATGCTTTGCGTTGATCGGTTGTGGATGATGGGTTGGGTGTCTTTTTTTTTCAGGCGGTTCCCAAAGGCACGGGTTTGGCCACCACTGCCATCGACCTCGTCGAATGGCCCTACATCGCCCTCGACCGCGCTGTCTTCTGCGAATAACAAGCTTCCTCAGACGAGGAATGCGAGTAGTGGTCATTTGCCGTTGACGTCGGGTGTAGTTCTTGAGAGCGAGTTGGCATCAATGATGCCAGAGCCGACGATGCAGGAACACCTGCTCGAACTGTACTTTACCTACGTCCATACCGCGTTCCCGATCCTTCACAAGGATGCTTTTTGGGAAGGATACCGAAGGTAAGTGTCACTTTCCAAATCTCTCATGTTGCCATTGTTGAGTGATGCATGTTTGTATTTCTAGTATGCAAAATCCCTCGATCGACACACCCTCACCGCCGTCTGATCAAGCCCAAGGTGGCGCGGGCACGTCTCCGGCCCCGTTACAAGGAAAGCGGCGACACGTCTCGACACTGTTATTGCTCTCCATGTTCGCCATCGCTGCACGGTATTCGCCATCGTCCACACCTCCACCCTCACCTCGTAGTTCGACGCCGACTTCACCTCATCCCCCAGAACCTACCCCTATGTGGACGGCCGGAGACAACTTTCTCTTATTAGCCAAGAACCTGCTCGACAACACGTACGCCTCCTCACTCCCTTCGACCGTCCAATCACTCCTCCTTCTCGGGTATCGAGAACTGGGGATTGGCGCGATGGCACAGGCGTGGGCGTATACAGGTATGGCTGTTCGAATGGCCCAAGATTTGGGTATGCATCGTGCTGCGGATGGATGGGCACGTGTGGGTGTTGGGAGATTGTTTGGACCGAGGGAGTTGGAAGAACGACGGAGGATATGGTGGGGATGTGTGATTTTGGACGGGTATGTGAGTACGTATATCGGGAGGCCGTTGGCGATTTTCGAGAGGGATTACGACACGCAAGTGTCTGGTGTTGATGGGGTGGGTCGTTTTCTTTGGATTTGGTATGTGAGGTTGGGGACTGATGGGATTTTGCGTTTCCTTTTTTATTTCCGGGGGTGTAGACGGAGGAGAAGGAGATGTGGGCACCGCATCCGTCCTTGCCGCCAGATACGAGAGGACATGGGTATCGTGCTGGGACAGAGGTGGTTCCTCCCGTGCCGAGCTGGACATTATCTTGTTTCGTTGCTTCCGCCAAGCTTTGTGAGTCCCTTCCCATCCTCCTGTGCACTTTTGCGATGCCCGAGCCCTGCTCACCACTCTCACGACAGCCACGATCATATCCAAGATTGTCCAATCGATCTATGCTATCCGTACGACGACCTCACGACAAGCCGAATCGATCCACATCGAAGGTCTGTTAGACAAGTGGTACCTCGACCTTCCTGAACAGCTGCGCTTTGAATTGCGATATGATTCGGTGGGGAATTTGAGTGGGACGAGTAATAGGCGGATACCGCCACCGCATATATTGACGTTGCATATGCAGTATTGGTGTACGACGTTGTTGTTGCATCGGCCTTTGTGCGTGTTTGTGTGTTTGGGGGAGTGGTGACTAGTGACTGATGGGTTGGGTGTTTTTTTTTTCTAGCATTCGGCAGATTTATTTGATCAACAAGCAGTGAGTGGTGTTTTTTTGGTGGTGGGTGTGTTGTTCGAATGCTGATGGGTGGTGGGCGTGGTAGGAAATCGGAGAATACGGATGAGGCGGATGTACGTGCGGCGAGTAAGAAGAATTATGAGCTTTGTGTGGGTGCTGCGAACCACATCGCGTCGATCGGTTGGTGGTTCTCTTCGCGTGCGTTTATCATTGGGAGGTGATGATGATGTCTTTTTTAGTGACATTTTATCGGGAAAAATATTGTCTTCAAAGAGCACCTGTGTTTTTGTGTTTCTATGTGTTCACGGCTGGGATTATGCATGTGACGAGTCTGTCGCTCTATCCGAATGACCCGCAAGCGCGCATGGGGCTTGCCAAATGTATGGATGCGTTGCAAGACATGGAAGCCGTGTGGCCCTCTGCCGCGCGTGCCAACGAACTCTTGCGTGGATGTGACCCGCTAAACAAGAACAACACCGGCAACGGCAGTCGATTCGGACAACTTGTGACGTTTGTGGGTGCGGGTGGTCAAGAGCGATCGAAACGTGCTGCTGAACATGCTGCTGATTCTGAGGATGCGTATGAACGTTCTCAGATTCATGTGAGTGGTCCGGGGACGGGAACGATGGCGGCGTCTCAGCCGTATGTGCAGACGTGGCGGAGTACGCAGTATTCGGGGATGACTTCTGAGGCTGGTGGTGCTGGGGATGAGTTTTCGCCGACGACGGGGCCGGGCACAGGGACGGGCACGGGCACGGGGGGTATGGGAGGGACGCCTCCGTCGGCGTCGTCTTCGTCGTATTATCCGTGGCCGCCGTCGGATGGGGGATCGTATATGTCGTTCCCTGGGACGTTGTCGACATCGGTGTTGCCGCAGATGTATAGCACGGGGTTGATTGATGAGAGACGGATGTCGCAGGGTGGGGGGCGGATGAATGGGCATGGACATGGTGCGGGACACGGCCATGGGCATGGAGGTGCGGGTGGTGGTGCGGGACAGGGGTACGAGGCTGGGGGAAGGTATCCGCAGTTTTGGAATGATTATACGTCATTCCCGCAGATGGGGATGGCGTATGGGCAGGCGGGGGGAGGTGCTGGGCAAGGTCAGGAGGGGTTGTATTTGAGTGGGCAGTATGCGGGGCTTTATGGTGAGTAATTGGTTTTCTTTTTGTCTGGGAATTGGGGAATGGTGGCTGATGCTGATGGTGGGTATAGACACTACGTCGCCTTCATAGTGGCACGACGAAAAATACAAGAACGCGGTGATGATGATGAACGAAGAAGAAGAAGAAAAATAAATGGACGATTGGACGTTCCGTTTGTCCCCTCGTGCGCATTTTCTATCCCTTTTACATCCCAAATTTCGTGTAATTGTGTTTTCTGATCTGCGATTAATTTCTTGGTTTGGTTTTTCGTTCGTTGTCATTGTCAAGCTCTTTTTTTTTGCTCTGTGTGTCGATCTGAGTGATGCCAAATTCTCGCTGCTTGGCTGATGTCGCTCTGCACTACGCTACCATTTCGTATATGTAGATCTCATAATTTAGAAACGTACGCCTCGGTCTGTCAGTGTGTGATTCTGATGGTGATGGGCCATTCAGAGCCTCGTGTATGATCAGATATCAATATGGAGTCAGGAGCGTCTCAGGCTGCCGACCGACTTGTCACTTGCCTCGAGGTGGATAACGCATGGACTCTAGCCTCGAGGCGACATGTAAGACATGATTTGAATGGAAGGACGGGTCTGTAGTTCCACTATATCGATGACTGGCCGTAAACTGGGATTCAGAGACAATGTACGCGGGATGTTACGGTCCTCAGCGGTGGCGCCGCAGTCTCAGGTCGATGAGCCAATAATCTCGGAGTCGTCGAGTGGGACTACCACCACCACCACCACCACCACCACCACCACCACCACCAGTAGTAGTAGTAGCCCTGCTGACACGCAAGACACTGCAGGCTCGCCGCGACGTCTTGTGCCACTGCTACACGTCCATCTCCCATCGAATTCATTGGGGCTACACATTCCCATTCCCCATTTTCACGGTCTTCATCGACGGCGTCTGAATCGGACCAAAGTCTTGAAGGGTGGTGGTGATAAGGACAAGGAGAAAGAGAAGGGAAGGGATAGTTCGCTGCGTTACACGGATTCGGAAGACGACGATTTTCGGGAGTTGGACGGTGATACGCGAGCTTGTGAGTCTGACGACGCGGACACGGTGACGTTGACTCGTACGTCGACCCAGAAGACGACGACAACGACGTCTCAGGAAACGACCACTACACAGGAAAAGACCACTACACAGCAGAAGGACAACACACGCGTGGATTCAGAGATGCAGATGTTTCCAGACAACCCGGATGAAGACGGTCGCATCGAGATGTTGATCTCACTCATGGGCGACGGGTTCGATCGTGATGTCGCACGACGCGTATTTCGCAAATACGATGGTAACATCGACAAGGCTGCCTCGGCTCTTCTGGAGGGCGAACGTGGCGACGATATCGTCTTGCCAAGTGCCGTCCCGCTCACTCAAACTCAATCCCAGATGTCGCTTGTCCCGGCGCATCCGCAGGGTCGACCGAACACGCCTGTGATCGATTTGACCCAGGATGATGACCCGGATCTACAGAGGGCGATGCAGGAGTCCATGCAGACGGAGTCGCAGAGACAGATGTTGTATGCACCGACTCAGACGCAGACGCAGACGTCTTCAGAGAGACCTGTGTTTGGTCCCAGCGAGCGGCCATCAGATCCGAATTGGGCGATGATACCGTCGGATGTGAGTCGTGATTTCACTCTCCCTAACCTTCCCTTTTCGCATGGTTTGAACTAATGATGACGTCCCTATGGACGGGTAGCAAGCTGACTTGGAGCGTGCAATCGAGGCGAGCTTGGAGCAGACCGAGTCGGACGCACTTGAACCGTTTCCTGTTGAACAGCAGCTACGTAAGGATGGATGGTGAGTATTGATGTTTGGTGATCTGGTGTTGCCCTAGTGACGCGATTCCGCCATGACCAGTCCTGTCGTCCTACGTCCTTCCTTGCATACCGCTATATATGCGACGAGCATCATTCAGGGATTGTTCTACGTGCCTCAAGTGAGGCAACGCCTGGCGTGCTGGCGTCCTTTTGTTTCGAATGACGATGTCGAAGTACAACCATCGATAGAAGGTCTAGGTACGTGATATCCTCGTGCCACCGGAGGAAATGGCTGAGAACTGGATCAAAACACCTAGATTATACTCTTTGGTCTCTCACCGAGATATTCACCCACATGGATCTTGCTCGCCTGTGTGATCTCAACGTGGACAAACGTCTCTCACCGTTCAACATCGACCCTTGGCCACCGTCGGGGAAGCCAGGCGAGCTTGCGAGAAAGTTCTTCGCTAAGCTGGCGACTACTCTTGAGAAGGCATTCGTCGAGCAGTTCGTACGTGGTGGTCAACCTCCTCCAAAACCACGATTACTACATTTCCAGTATGGTAGTAGTGTAAGTGAACCCGGTGAAGTACTCCAAGAAACCTCTATCGTCCCAATCGACGTCAACGGGGGAGAAGCGAACGATCTCATCGGATGTCTTTCTGCACAACTATCAAAACCTCAGCCAGAGCCAGGCAAACAGAATGTCATATACGAGCCATCTGAGGTGGTCGCTTTTGAACTCTGCCGATCCACTCTGAGTGGCAACAACGCAGATGGGGAGAGGGTAGAGAGAAAGCTGTTCACATATCCTAAATCGATCTACCTCGACCAGTTTCTGAGAGAGAACGTCGAGCTCGCGCATGCGAAGCGGAAGCAGAAACGTGAGATGTACGAGGAAGTGCAGAGGTTAGTGATGCATAAGATGACGTTGACAGGTTTCAATGGCAAGGACACCCGAAAGGACTTGCGATCGACCATCTTTTACTATGAAAATGTGGCAGAGGCCAAGGATGACCCAGAGCGTGCCGCCTCAATAAAGGCCATGACGGAGAAGTTGAAAGGCATCCTGGATACCATCGAAGAAGCAGTGAATGTCACCCAGGAAACGATTGACAAACTGAATTCGGAGGCGGAAACGTTGCTCGACTGTGCAGAACTACAACAACTCAGATACGATCTTCGTGTGGTGTTCGTGCATGATGGTCAATACGGTCGGAAACACTTGTACTCTTACGTCCACGATAAAAATTGCTGGTGGAAGATCGCTGACTCGTTGATTGAGAAGGTGATTGACCTCGCATGGGAATAAAGCACTGACTATTGACATTGCTTGCTAGGTTCCAGAAAACGTAGTTTTCAACGACGAAATGGGGCTGCACCTGAACGCCGGACCTTATCTCTTGTTTTATTCAAGAGCAATGCCGGAGAGCGAGGACCCTCCGACCGAACTGCCTTGGCCAGATGAAATCAAGGTGCGTCGTTTTCTCCCGTTGGTAGTCTCTTTACTTACTTTTCGCCCGTCGCCCGGATTGTCCACAGGACGACGTGAAAAAGGCTAACAAAGAGTTTTTGTCACAACTCCCACCGGAGCTCGTTGGTGATATCGTCATCGAGGACTCGGACACCGCCGTCTCCCCACCGAGCG
Organism: Chalciporus sphaerocephalus; assembly: GCA_038094055.1. Lineage (NCBI taxonomy): Eukaryota > Fungi > Basidiomycota > Agaricomycetes > Boletales > Boletaceae > Chalciporus > Chalciporus sphaerocephalus. The sequence continues at coordinate 200,409 of JBBPTH010000007.1, forward strand.
CTCCGCCTGGCACTGTTTCGGATGTGCCGAGACCATCAGGAAATGGGATGGATATGTCATAAACTGTAGTGCTCCCGGGTTACCTAGTGACTTGAACTTTCGGATTGTGGATGTTCCCCTTGTGTATTGTCTAGATTCTTGATACAAAGTTGTAGGAAATCGCAACACTGAGTGTGTTGTCATGGTATGAATATAGTTCGGACCCATCCGAGCGTGCCCTTGTTCCTCGTGCGTGCTTCAACTCGCAGTGCAGCTTAGATTCGCACCACTTTCGTGCTTCATTGTTGGACCATCGAGGTAAGTTATATTGTCACGGTTTTGCTGATACGAACATCAAGTCTACTTGCAATACGCTGAGTCGTACAGCGGTTTGCTCGCATCGGAGCCCGGCTCGCTGTGAGAGCAAACGTTCATTGTCGGTTCGAAACCATTGCGAGAGCCCTATTTCTAGTTGGTTGTCCATGAGAACGACCTTTTGGGGTTACAGGCAACGTCGATGTGCTAGCTGAACGTCAAATGTGAAGATAGAATTTGCATGGGGGGTTTCATGATTATGAAGCGAAGCCGTTCCCTGAGAGCTTGTGCACTGGTCACGTTTCGTCTGGTTAATTCAGATGCGACGTTATGCGCCGTCGTGTTCACTTGATATAGCCGACCAGAAACTAGGAAACTCAACGGTCCGTGCTAGTTCGGCTTGCAATGTACTCATGGGTCCTACCTAGGCAGAGCTAATGGTACTGGCCTTGGAAGGTGTCGACAAATTGACCAAGGTGAGTAGTTTTGTTCCATTCTCGGTTGTTCTTCCACTTGGACTCTCACTGAGGACGTGAACATTGGGTGACTCTCGATTCCTTTATTATTATGATGTCCCATGGGCACCATTTCCATGCACTGACAAAGAGAAAAAAATTGTACAACCAGTGGATCGGGAAGGAAGCGTCGTCCTGAAATTTGCTCAGAGAAGCTAGCCTTGCGGGCTGTTCGCGGTGCTGAAGTGCATTGCTATCAACACTCTGACCACTTAGTAATTGCATTTCCCGCATACCAGGTCTGCCATTGCTCGCATCAGTCGGATGTTGTATGGCACGTTCTGCACGGGATTCGTCGGTCGGATAGACGTTGACAGTACTCGGTCGCACCCTTTGACTCAGCTACCATGGATACAGCAGAACGGATCGCCAAACCTATGCTGTTTCTCAAGGATCCCTGGTGCGTTCTTCTTTCTACACCGCCTGTGTGTTGCAGTCTTAACACGAGTCACTTAGGGATCGTCAGCACGTCCTGCGTGTCTACACGCACGATCGGACCAAAATCAATTTTAAGTAGGTCATGAAGAGTGAACTTCCCCGTTGAGTTCATTTTGCAGCGCAGTCGTCGTTTGACCATCCCATAGACAGGTCGAGCCATTGAATACGCAAAAGATGCATTCAGAACCATGATCTCGATGAGGCAAGTATGCCCTCAATACGTTGACCGAATGCCTACTCTCCGGATGATCACGTATCCCACTACACGTGCGTTCAGAGCAGCTTTCTTCGTTGGAACGATTCGAGCTTCGAGTTTTGCGAACCCTCTCGCAACAATGAATAGTAACATCTATATCATGCGACAAGATAGCAACCTAGGATATTACACTAGCAAGTATCGTCTTGCAACATGAGATAACATGGACTTTGAGCCGATGGATCGTGCTTTCCATCCCCTCCCCTTCTTCCCATGTGCATCCTAACGGATCATCATGATCCGAGGCAATTCAGGTTTTCGTTCAGTCCGTTCCTTGGCTGTCAAAGACGCTCGCTCGCTCTCCCTTTACGCATGTGCCCACGCCCCCGCTTCGCAACTTGCAGTCCTCAAGGGACAATCACGCTGATTCTGACCTCTTTTTTGTCTGAAACAACCATCATGGCCTACATACGTTTGAGTGCGGTGACTAGGATCTGATCACACTTTTAACTGCTTAATACATCCATGAAGCGCTATTCCCGTAACCCAGTTCCACTCGTTTGGTTTGACAATGACAGCTGCGCGACATCTGGACACCGAGACCCAATGTCCAACACCGAACACCAACATAACACCCGACCCCCCAACCCGACACCCGACACCCAATCCAAAACCCGACGGACACCCGCCATCAAGATGTACAACCCGACATCCGCCCTTCCGACGACGTCTTGTCACACATATCTGTCAATGTCAACGATCCGACCCCGTTTACTGCCAAAAACGCGACTACGAATGAGAATGGTGACATATCATATCGTACCCATGACGTCGGTGGCGCTCTTCTCGGCTTTCTAGAAAATCCAGAATTTTACAAACGACGACACGACGACACGACGACACGACACATGTGAACTGTACACAACACAACGCACGGAACCCCACAACACATGCTACACGAAGCGCAACCTACAGCTGGCACACTCCTATAACGAGGCTCGTTGGATAAATGCCATTTGTTCCCTTTGTTTTTCATGATGTGTATATTAATTATCCCTGACCTATCCTAATCGCTACATCTACACCAAAACCTACCTCTAAGTACTCTATCAACATACACACCTTTTTCTTACTCCCAGTCCACCTGCAATGATATCACCACACCAACTACCAATACTTACACACGCACACACGCAGACATCCCCTCAGAGTCACCCTCACTCAAAACACATCATTGCTCACTACTCATACTTTTCTACTCATTCTTACACCGACGGAAAAAAAGAAAGAAGAAAAAGCAAACAAAATCATCAGAAAGCAACGACGCGAGCTGCTCATTCCATTATAAACATCGAAAGCAGACAAAGAAAGAAAAATGCACAAATAGAAAGTAGAAAAGACGAGGACTTGACATCGGCACGCGCAAAAAGAGTCCACGTACCATCTCGAGAGGTCAAGCAATAACGATAATCGTGTCAAAGAACAAAACAGGACAATAACGTCCAAGGGAGGAAGAAAACTAAATTGACAAGTAAGAAAGAAAGACACCCGCGGACCGTCTAGTCGCGCAGAGCCGGCCAAGGTGATGCAAAGAAAAAGAAAGAAAAAAAATTATGCACGTGATCGTGATCATGACTATGCAAAGATCAAGACGTGAGAGGCGAGTAAAAAAAATCACCAACACGCCTAATCTAGCCCGATTCGAGTACCTTTATTGGGGGAACTGCATCGAGCCAAACGGGTAACCACCATATTGGCCCCCGGGTCTCGTAGGCTGTGGTTGCGCATATGCCCCATAGCTGTTTGTTGGACGTGGCTGAGATCCGCTACCACCGCTAGGCGCATTATGGAACACTCCAGTCGTATTCTAGTAAAAAAAGAACACCCAATGAAGCAGGTAATTAATAACTTGGAATGGAGCCACACTTACCGGACTGATCGGCGACCGAGCGGACATTCGACTCGACAATGAAGAACTAGACGATGACCGACTCGGCGCTTCTCCCATGGCCATGTAATTTGTCTGATCCGGGTAAAATCCTTGGGGACTTCGCATATTCATGCTCGCTGTCAACCCATCTCGCACGCTGGTCATCGTCATGTAGTCTGGAACACGTATCGATGCGTTGCGACGAGGCATCCCGGCGTTGGACGGTGGATCTGGTGGTTTGTCGACCGAGGGATTGCGTTCACCGGATATAGCATACGCTGATTGTGACGTGGAGCCGTTACTGCGACCGTCACGCTCGCTAGTTGGACTACGTTCACTTCTTTGAGTGGAACCAGTGCCTGAGCCACTCGGACCATCAGGCTGGCCTTGACAATGTCCCTCCGCCGGAGACGGAAGCTGAGATGAGCGCGTGTGATTGGGATTAAGAAAAGTGATCATCTGGTTGATTGACGGGTCGTACGCGCTAAAAGGGGTTTGCATTCCCATCATCCCGGCGGGCGCTCCTGATACTTGTCTTAGCCATTCTTCAAACTCGCGCGTCTGAGAATCCGACGAGAGGTCGGTATTTGGTGGGGCGGAACTGGCAGGAAGGGAGAGAATAGTGCAGTCTAGACAAAACGAACACGACGCAGGATTACAGCAAGCACCATAAGCGCTGCCCGGTGGGATCGGTGCATTACTGTGCTGGGCACAACCCGGACACGCACACGAGTCCCCACAAGTACATGCAGAAGGGAAAACATCCGGCGCAGGTTGCCACGCATCAAACGTAGATTGCGATCCTTGAACCATATTTTGTTGCATAGGAGGTTGGTGCCTCATAGGAGAGGCACGTTTGTCTTCCATTTGTGGAGCAGGCTTGTGCTCGTGGTGGTCCGGGGTGTGTACGTGCTCATAAGCACGTCCATACGGGCTAAAGTACATGTTTTCGTGCGTGTGATGACGACTGCTGTGAGTGTGAGGTATGCTCGATGAGGGGTCGTGGAGTGGACCATCAGCTCGAGGGGGACGAGGGAGGACAGGGCGAAGTTCAGCAATGCGAGCGAGTACGTGAGAAGAAAGGGGTTGAGGAGGATCATTTGGCTTATGCGAGGATTCAGAATGATGGTGGTGGGGGTGATGGTGTTGATGTGCGTGCGGATGTCTATCAACTTTGACGGCATCGTGGTGAACAGAGGAGCGACGACGACCTGGTGGCTTTCGAGGTGTGCAGCAGTCGCATATTTCACCTTTGCTACATCTACAGCCGCTAGGAGACGTTTCACCTTATTGAAAGTCAATACTGTAGATGAGGGCGGCAATAGGATGGCGCGTCGAGCCTACCGCTATGGTCAGAGTCAACTGATCCGTCAGATACAGCGGGCAATATGGCGATCGTTTCCAGGTCTTCGGGAAGACCATGAGGAAACGCAGCAATAGCCGGCACTTTGGCAGCCCCTGACCGAAGATCATGATGACAACAGTGAACTTGAGGTGAACGCATAATGAAATGGGAATGCACACCTTTTTTAGAGTGGGACGCCTCGAAGTCTTGGACTCCACATAGACATTTAACATGCACTTGTTTAGTTTTACGAAGCTCTCTGCAGTGCTCGCATTGAGTGACCGGACGGCCTTTTTTCTTAATTTCGAACAAGGGACGATCGGTGTGTTTACAGGCGGATGACCGATGTCCCTTTATGCACGTTTCACTGCGGCCCCTTTAATGAGATGAGGAAGCATGGCAAGGCGAGGGTTAACCTAACACGCGTATTTCTTATCGCTGACGAGAACCTGTGGGGGTAGATGGGTAAGGGACGGGGGGCGATAAAGAGAAGGAAGCAGGACGTACCATTGTTTGATGAGAGTTGTTTGGAGATGATATGTGGGGGTACGAGGAAGGGGCCACGCCCGGACGGATGGCGAGTTCAAACCGCCCGCGACGTCGAGCGTAGAACTATGAGCAGCGATTCATGGGCTCGACTGATGGAGAGTATTTAAGCTCCATAGAGAGGAGAGAGAGAAAAAAAAATGGTGTTGACGATCGTTGACAGGGCCCGGTACTCGCTCCCTTTAATCGCAGACCCATACACTTCTGAGCCACACTTTCAAAATATGTACAAGCAATAGTCGTAGTCCGTGACAATCTGTGACTGTGACTGTGTGTGACTCTATGTGACTCTATGTGTGACTGAGTGATTTCTGCCAAAGGATCGCTTGCCATCGCCGTTGAAGGAGGACACGCTCAAAATACGGGCGAGCTAACGTCGAACCATACAGTGCCAGCCACGCCGTTGGGTACTTTGTCTCCTTATGGTTCTCATCCTCGCCAGATGGTTTTCATATCGGCTTTCATTCTTCGCGTAGATGTAGTATACCCCCCCCTTACTCAGACTCATCTATACTCGCTCGTAGATTTCTACCCCGTAGACACTCGTATGTACTCGCTACTGATGGGGTGGCCTCGTGAACACCCTCTCGCTCGGTCCGACCGCTTTCCTCTCCAATCCACGTCATCCCTCGCTTCTACTCAGAAGATCTATCTCAATCAATCTCCTCGCCTCCTCTTACTTCCGAACACGCAACGTTGCAGCCTGCTGTGCATGACAGCATGTCAAGGCTATACCGCTACTGGTTGCACTCCACAAGCGCTTTGCGGTCCGATGCCCTGAATCGGACACACGAGGCTCAGTTGGCCCATGCACCACTCCCCCACACCCCCTCTCCCTGCAGACCAGAACACATCTACAAAAAGCTCTTGTGAAATTCCCTAAACAATTAAGAAAAATCTAAAAATGCGCTCCCGGATGTACGGATAAATCGCCACTCTGATCAGACGACCCAGTAATCAAATCAGACAACAAGCAGCAACAGCACGAAACAGCATCCCTATTCTCATACAGAATTCTCTCGTCGAACTTTGCCTGACAGCCCTGACAAACAACCTGCAACGTCCTGTGTGATCGTGATGTGCGCGCACATTCGCTGAAATATCAAAGATGTGGGGTATTCCCAACGTACTCCTATCCTCTACTTGGCTACGCGGCCTCGGTCTCTGCCCGCTGCTGCCTTCTCGCTTTCTTCGCCGCATTCGCCGCGGCAGCTTTCGCCTTCTTTGCCTCTGCACGGGCTGCCTTCTCTTCCTCCTCCTTCTTCTTTGCTTCCTCCTCTGCTTTGCGCTTTTCCTCCTCTGCCTTGGCTTTGGCCTCTGCAGACGACAGATTTCCCCCTTTGTTCTTCTTCTTGGCTTCCCGTGCCTCTTTCTCCTCCTGTTTGATCCTCTTAATGCGGGGATCCAAACTCAGCGTGAGATCGACAAGACTGCGCAAACGAGCGGTATCTTCCTTCTTGCGTCTCGCCCGCTCCGACTTGTTCTTCTTCTCAGTGTACCGCTTATCATCACGGCTAGATCAAACCCCCGTCCGTCAACATCCAATCCGAAAGAAGGTAAACCAAAAAAAAAAGAAAAAGAAAAGAAATCCACCCACCTATCACTACCCTCGTTCACCTCCTTGTCCAAATACTCAAACGACCGCCAACTATCAAAATTATACCAAAAATCATAAAACGACTCTACCGTCTCCTTGGAATCATTAAACGATCCCAACATCGGCACTGGCGTCTTCTTACTGAACCTCGCCTCCCTTTCATAGACGGGTGACCACATTTGGAAAAAGAAGTCGACATCGTTGGCACGTGGACCTTTGAAATCAGCCGCGGTAGGTGCGTCTTCTTCGAGTGAGAGGTAATAAGGGTCGACGGAATCGAATTGACGACGTCGTTCGGGGTTGAAGAGGACTTCGTGGGCTTTTTGGATACATTTGAAGAAGGCGTCGTCGTTGGTGGTGTGGGAAAGACCAGCTTTTTTGTCGGGGTGGTGTTTCAGCACTTTTTTGCGATCTGGGTTATGGGGAGAGAGGGGGAGGCGGTTGGGTTGGGTTGGGTTGGGCAGTGATCAGGACAGATCGGGAAGGAAAGCATGCGATGGTATGTACGTACGAGCGATTTTTATTTGTTCGGGCGTAGCTTTGTATCGTAGATGAGACAGCCCAAGGACCTGGTAGTGATCTTGTTTCTATGAAACGTACCCAACGCCGTCAGTACGTTGTCGAAACCCAGCAGCCCAAAAGGCGTCGAACAGAATGCCCATGCCCTCGGACGAGAAGCAAAACCCAAGGGTGATGAAAAAAAAAATCGCGGGAAACGTACCTTCCACTCCTTTGGATCGAGTAGAGATAACTCGGGCGATTCCTCTTCATCACCGACACCGAGATCGTCTTCTCCGTTGAGTCCATCCCCATTGAGAGCCTCTTGACGCTTCCGTTCTTCTTCGACCTGTTTGTCGTACTCGTCGAAGGAGAGGTTATTTATGGTCCGGCGGACATGTGAGAGGTAGGCTGATCCTGCGGGAATGAGTCTGCGTTGGACGATGGCTGTTGCGTCGATGAGGTTTGGATATAAGCCGTATCAAGGAGGACGTGGAGCCGAAGAGCGATGAGGATGATGATCACAAAGATGATCACGATGAGATTGAGTGACCCACGATTCGCAACAGGCCTCACTTACGAGAGAGAGACTGAGCAGGGGACGAGGAGGCTGCCCAGTTTTTTGGTAGAGAAGGTAAGACAGCGACGCTTGCCATCTCTGCAAGTGCTAACGAGTGTATGAGAAGAGCACACTGCCTCGTGTGATGGGTTTGTTTTTTCTCTGATTTCTTGAGCCGCACGCTCGACACGATGCGTATTGTCTTGCAAAAAATTGTACAGGTAGGTCACGTGAGGGAGAGTCACGTTTACTTCTAATGGCGATCGAGAGGGAGAGCGAGGACCGTGCCATTCTACATCTTGGATCGATAATATGTGATCGGGGATCAGTGTACGGGGATACCATACAAACTTTGTCATATGTCGGGGACCATCTCGTCGCGGCACAACATGACCAGTATGTGACTCGCGTGCATCAGATGCAGCCCCTATGGTGGCCGTTTATGCACATTCGTGTTTGGATGCTTCCAACTCGAGGTCGAGTATCACATTGCCTTGAGTCGACAGAAGCATGCCATCCGCCCTCCCAATGCTCGCACCTTCTGGCGTCGACATCTCTTCATTTCCACGGAGACAAGGATCTGATCATGTCATGAGACTCCCTATCCCTCTCTACATCCACACCGCAAAGTGGCACGGATGCAAGATCACCCACACCACTGCAGCAGCCTGAGGTCTAGCCGTGACAACGACAACGACGCCACCTCGCAATAGTGACGCCAGTTGATGCGGATGCGGCGATTTCAGTGCAATAGCAGGTAATCCGTCTCCTTCACGACGCACTGGAATGTTCCGTCTCTCGCTCGAATCTTCATCGACTGCATCAAGACCAGACCCCGTTGCAACTTGGGATCTAGAGAATGGAGCCCTTGGACCCGACCGTGCGGCTCCCGATGGCACTATCAAGATCTATATCTTCCCGTCGATCTCCGGTCAGGTGGTCTTTCTTTGCCAAATCCGCACGTACTCTTTGTATGCTCAAATCCGAGTTCCTTGGACTATACCCGGTTCGGATTCAACGCTACACCCGGTGTGCCAGCGTATCACTTGAAAGACCAAACTTTGACCACCCCGGGTACCTTATCATTTCGATGATCTTGCTCACTGATACGTGCATAAACATTCACGATCAAGCATCTTCGGTTTTGGAGCAGTCTGACAAAGTCGTCTCTCGAATGAGACAACCTGCGCACATCATGTCTGTGCGGCCATCTCCAAGTGCCCAAACTGGAGACCGGATATCGTAGCTCACCACAAACTCGCACACGCCGAAATCAAGCTGAGGGAGAGAAAGAAGCACTCAACACTTGATATGTCCAAGTTCTTATGTTACTCAAAGAAAACCCAAGACTACTCTCCCAACAAACAAAGGTCACTCAGCACTATCGTACATCTGGAAGAACCCGCACCACACCTGCAGTCTTGGGTTGTCGGTGAGATCAATCGATCATTAGTCGAGACCCGATGCACTGCAAAATTTCTGCGGAGTCCCACGTGTCATCGATCATTAGCACCAATGATTGCCAGGTCTTCTCTCGGTGGGCTTTTCAGTGACTGAATGCATGGGTGGGAATGAGGAAACTCGAATGAACACACGCTGTGAACGAATGGAGGTGGGAACCAATCATTAGTCACGGTTTGCGAAGTGTTCAAGGGTTGTTCTTTTTCTTGTCTTTTTCGCATCCGAGATTATTTTTAGTGTTCCCGATTATATGCCACATCGAGCTGAATGAGCTGGTGCTGTACGGAAGCGTGTATGTACCCTCTACTGGACGAGTCAGGCTCTCAAGTCGTGGAGCAAATTGGGGTCAGATGCGGGCTGACGATCGCCGTGATCACTGATGGATGATGGACATTCGGCGTCTGAGAGGAGCCATTTACCATCGTGGGGCGAGGCGATTTCCCCCGGTCCTTTCAAGTAGCACTGAAGACCGCCGATACCGAGGAGCGAGACCTTCGAAGGTTTGCGGTCGAGAAATAATGGTCGGTTTTGTTCTGCCAAGGTGTTCGATCGGTCAGGCTAGAGCGCGGCATCGTGTTTTCTCACCTACTGGACCACACTAGAAAATCGTCAAATTGGACGGTGCTTACCCTTGGATTTGAAAATCCACCATGCCCTGGTATTCAAAATGAAATGACCTATCATGAAATTAAGACGCGATGCCGCGTGGCGTCCACGCTGACTCAAGGCTTGCTATTGTGAACAGAATGTCTAGAAAGCCCAAAGAAGGCTCGGTCATCGCAAGCGAGGGGATACCACTGGCAATAGAACATTGGGATAGGAATGATTCACCATGTACAATTTGGAAAAACTTGCATACGCTATGTGTCAAATGCCTAGCCCCATCCAGGCAAGTGGGATTCTTGACAATAGTATGCTCCACCGCTTACCTTGCCGAGGGAGGGTTTCGTTCTGTATGAATGTAATCAATCCTCGCGGTCTCTGGCTTTACCCATCGAATGGACGCTGACGACGTATTGTGTGTCGCTACACATACCCAATATCTTGGTTGTCAATTACCCACGAGGAAAGGAACATACGGCAGTAAAACTCTGTGAATTCATATCAGAACTGTACTTCACGCAATGAGTGCTATCATGCTGAGAAAGGAGACACTGACTCAGGAGACTGATACATCCAGTGCTTGATCAGGCCAGTGCGAGTAAACGATAGTAGAAGGTAAATATTTGGCTTTTGTTCAACTGGTTAGCTTCAAGTTCAATTGCTTCCGAGATCCTAACCACCACACCACCGTCACGGTGGAAGGAGTCGGATGAGAAATCTTCCAGAGCGTTCAAAAATCATACTGCGACACTATGGGCTTCGTCGATGTTATTAACAGCAAACTCACGCTTGACTTGATCCAGAAACTTACTAAACTGCAGAGTGGTAGTCGAACTGTCGGATCGACATCCCCAAGTTCCAACTAATCACTGATGAGATTTCAGATGTCACCCATAGTTTCTTCCCCCTCGGTCAAAATCATATCGTTTCAACCAGCAAAATGCCTCAAGATGTGCAGAGATGCAAACGAGAGTAAGTTGCCATTTCACGTAATCCTCAACATTCTCGCTCTCACCTTTCCTCAAAAAGATCATACGTATTCGCTTCGCAACTCTTCGCTGAGGTGCATCAGGTTGGACCCAGAAGGCCCTGAAGCGTCGATCGACGTAACATACGACTAAGTTTGTTGAGATTGATGCAACGCAAGAGGTGATCCTCTTCTCCAGAAGCTCAATCCGACGTAGCTCGGAAGCGATCACACCCGCTGGGCCTAGCTTAGGCTCTAAGCCGGTTAGTCTAACCGAATGGCCAAAGTTCAACTCGGTCCTGAGTTCAAATCATCGTCCTTGGTGCGATTCGCTCCCGAGTCAAGGCCTTGAGCATCTTTCGTTCGACGCTCAACGACTGGCATGAGCTATACCGACGTCACCGTTTCCTCGAAGAGCTACGTATTTGACCCTCGGCCACGTTTCCCCTTTCGGATCGCCGCAAAACGATATTGGACTGGAGAGCATCCAGATGCGATCGATCCGCCAAAGGAAAACGCATTGACCCTCGTACTCTGTCATGCAACAGGGTATCATAAGGAGCACTGGGAACCTACGATTCAGAGGGTTTATAGTCACGAACAAGCATCTGGAAAGCTCTCTGTTAAGATTCACGACATATGGGCGCTTGACGCACCCAACCAAGGAGATTCCGCTGCGCTGAATGAAGACATTCTTACTTGGGGATACAACATTTGTAAGCCGTGTGTTTCGCAAGTATACGTGAGTGACGATATCTTATCCTCGACTTGGATTGTAGTTTCATGGGAAGATTACGGTCGGAGCGTTCATGCATTTCTGGCTGGGATGGGTACTGGTGTGGATGTTAATTTTTCCAATCGTAATCTGGTGCTCGTTGGACACTCCCTGGGAGGTGTCGCGGTGTAAGTCGGATTTCGTTTTTTCTTCTGATGCACACGGAGTATATCACTTGGTCGTATTAAAGGATGTTGGCGACAACATACTATCCATTGCTCAAGATTTCATCGCTGCAGCTTTTCGAACCAATGGTGCTTGGGGAGAAAGGGCAGACCTGGGGACATCACTTGGTCAAGAATATGGAGGCTAGAAGGGATATCTGGGTCAGTAAAGGGGAAGCACTGCAGTCGTTCAAGACACGACCAACGTGGCGTACCTGGGACGAGCGTATCCTTAAGATATACGTGGTAAGGATAACTAAGACTCTTTTACTATCGTTTGCATATGGATAACGGTGTACCTTCTCCAGGAACATGGCCTTCGCCCTTTGCCTACTAAAGAATACCCTCACTTGAAAGACGGTGTGACTCTAAAGTGTACACGAAAACAGGACGCCGTGGGCCTGCTTTCGGGATTATAGATCTACCAGTATTGCCTATCGATTGATGCCTTATCTTCTGAAGGAAGTCCCCACACATATTACGTATGGGGAGGTGATAGACTTTGTGTGAGTATCGACCGTCAGTTCGTTTGAGCTTCACGAGCATATATGCTGACATTCATTCAACATACAGACCAAAGGACATACAGGAGGATGTTCTGTATGTCGGTTCTGGAGGTATAGAGAACTTCGCAAGCGTGAATCGGTTGTCAGGAGCGGGTCATCTTGTGCGTGTTTTTCTTTGGCGAGGACACTCACTGATCGAGGATACTTGGAACTATCAGATCGTGCAAACGCATCCTGATGCTGTTGGTGATGTCGTTTGGAAGTCGTTGAGACAATCTCACTCGCATGATCGGCGTTGTACGCAGGCTGCGTCGTTTCAGCAAAGTCACCACGTTAGCATGAGTAGCAGAGTTGTGGCAAAGCTTTAGATGAAGGTCGACCACGGATATTTTTTACGGTATGTATTTGTTGGCAGAAAGGAATTCTTGATACGTCTTCGATTCGATGACCATGTCAGCGTTATTCAACCACTAGTATGTACCAAGTTGAATAGGAAGGTGGGGAACAACACGTGAGACGCGACATGTTCATCATGTTTTCTTGTCTAATCTCACGAGATACTCAGAAAGAATACTGCCAGTACTGTCAGTGAATCAACTTGGAGCGAGATAGCTAGTTGAATCCGCGCCGTGAGGTTATTCCTGATCCATAACAGCGTGATACGGAATTTGGAGAATTGGGACTGAATAACTAGATGCTCCGTGCTGCGTCGAACAGCATGCTGCCTGGCAGGACAATATCCTTTGGGATCACCTAATTGCGTCGTATCTGCGATATCCGTGGTTCATGATCTGCGTTGCGTGACGAGGACAATCAGTGTAACACTGTAATTGTGTGGAGGGAAAAGTCTTTGTGTGACTAGGTGGGCTCAACTCCCAGTCAACTACTGATGTCATCAGGAGGGCAGTTCGCTGGTCTCATGCCCACATATTCTGCTAACTCCTTTTCTCTGTCAAACGCGTCGTATGAAGGCAGAAACTGATCGATTGTCACATTGGAAGCACAAGAAAATCACTGTAACAACTGGTAATGTGTACCGGGTTACATGAAAGCAGAGATGCAGCCCAAGAAAACACAATCTTCGCTCATACCACACGGCGGAGATACTATCTCTACATCTTTTCCGCTCGTACTGATTTAGATCCGCTTGATTGTGACCTTGTCTCCACTGACAGTGGTAGAAGTGTAACGCAGGTTGTTGAGCACGATTTCGAGAGTATTACCGCCCTGGGGTGTGTATTTGCCCTTGGGACCATAGGCATGTGCGTCCGTGAAGATGACGTCACTAAAGCTAGCAAGCCCCTTGCTAGTGTCATAGTCTGAAAGAATCCAGTCGGCGCTGTTTCTGCAAAGAGGGCGAGGAACCTGGGAGGATACGACCGACTGCTGCACATGTTGCTTGGTGGTCAAGTTCTCGACCGTCGCAATACCAGTGGTGGTGGAAGTGGCGTGGACGCTGAATCTGAGAACGTCGCCAGCTTTGATAGCGAGGGTCTGAGTGTACCAGTACGTGGTATGGTCCAATGCGTAGAAAGCTACGAGACACGTTCAGGTTGAATATCATCTCGGATTTGTGTAGAGCGCAGAGGTCTACTTACGCTTGTATGTGGCTTTCCCACTTGAGACCGTGATGTAGATACCACTGGCGAACAAAACGTTCGCGCAGTTAAGGCCGTCGAGGCCGACCCAGAGATTGATGCTATCGCTAGCAGTAGGCACAGTAACGGTACCAAAGACTTTCTCAAAGGTGTCCGAGGCTCCACTGATATAAGCACCTGCCCACCAGTCACTGGCAACGTAATCGGTAACAGGCTGCTCAGAGGGAGAATGGTCTTGGCGCTTGAGAGTATCGACCGCGTCAACGAAATCCTCAGTCTGAGGGGGAGATGGAAGAGAAAGGGCGACAGAGGCGAGCAAAAGGCTGGTCAAAAGGGAGAATGCAAAAACCATGGTGACTATGAGTGATTTCGAGCTTGACAGACCGTCGGGATGCAGTCAAGAACTACGGACGGCGAGGCTTTATACGTTTGGAAACAATATGAGGCCCTCGTCGGAGAACTGGACTACCGACAGATGGTTTGTTTCGCTTTGACTATTACCCATTTGAACACATGATTATAGCGAAAAGTTCTTCTCGAGAAGCGTAGGGGTGGTCAACAGTAGTTCAATTTCTCCAAATTCACTTACAACTACGAATAACTTTGTCATTTCCGTCTATCTCGCTAGGCAATTAGAATAAACCGTGCCATCCAAGGGCTGCTTGGAGACACGGACCACCATCGGGTCGCGAATCCGCCGACCTATCCTACATAAATCAGCACGTCAGAACAACGTTGGTATTTACTTGCCAACTGAGCAATGTAGCGGTTGCATGCTGGACAGCGGGGATAGAAGAAGTTCCCTTGTGCTTTGCAACTTTAAACCCTATACCCCTCACATCCCACGAGCAAATAAGTAGCCATTAAATCCCGTGCACTTGCAATGGCCATAGTGTTGCGTGAGCAGCGCCAGCAATTGGATCGAAGCCGATGCTTGCGAACCCATATTTCATAGACAAACAAACGGTAATACTTGGCCTATCGTCAGTCCGGGGTTGCATTAGCCCCGCACAGAACCACGTTAATCGAATCACGGCATTGACCTACCACCGGGGACTGTGTTAGGGATGCGTCGGTGATTGCCCTCGAATGATGTATCCATCTACGTACCAGTGAAGTGGAACTTACCATAATACGGTCCCCGGTCGTGTCGATACGACTTTGCATAAGTCGCATTGGGTAACTTTCCTTGGATGCGAGAGCGGATTATCCCATAGCCAGAATGTCATGCCCTGAACTGCGCAGTGAAGAAATTCTTCGTGCGAAGCACATATATCTCAATGTGACGTAAGGCAGCTGCAACACTGTTCTCGAACGCTGATGACGGGATAGTGAATTCGCCGTATCGACATCTCAACAAACCTAAAAGCTAGAACACGGCGGGACTCACCTACCGACCAAGCAATACAGATGTTCTACACTATGGTTGATCTCAAGGGCATATCAGAATATTGTCTCTGAGATGGTTGTCCTGATGAGATCGAGACGCGATTGTAGAATGCTGAGATTTGAGAACAGTACTTGATATGGTCTAATGACCAATGGGATTAGTCGCAATATAGAGTCACGAAACAAACAATGTAGATCGGAGATGGTCAAAAGGACGGGATACGTTGCAGGTGCTGTGATTATCGTTACATCGAAGTCCTGCAGAGGACGATTGATGGCGTTCCTACCGTGGCTCTATTACATAAGACTAGAGTGACTCCTTCGTGGATCCAAGTCCGAAGTCGTGTTAGTCTCTATAGAAATCACTTGGGGTTGAATCACCTATCCCATCAGAAGGTTAGGAATGGATATCAAAGCACTCTGCATGAACATAGGTGTCGTTCTATACTATTGAATAGCGGGTGGAGGATCCAGAAGGCTGAAGGGTATGGCAGACTACACCCAAGTTTGAATGTGTAGTTTTCGTCCCCAGATTCAATATATCCAAATCGATGGGGACTTGAATCAGTCTGGAGGATGCAAACTACATATGTTATGTCAAATTGAGTAGGGCAATAAAAATTTGGATAACGGGCCTACACAGTTCCACACGCAAGTCATTTGGTGGATTTCTTGTATGCAAGAGGCTTCAAGGTATTAATCTATACATACCGGCTAGTGACAGCTTTTCAATCGAAGATGGAATACGCCGTGACGGGGAAATTCAGCCTGGTATCGACGATACTAGCACTAGTGGGTGTATAATTAGTCCCATATCCCGACATACCCACATCTGACAACACCGAGTTTTCTCTGACCGTTGGTCAAGATAAGTTTATTAGAGTCGACCATGAAATTTTCTACGATCCTGTCGGTATCCTGCTCACAGAGGACGAACGCAGATGGTTCCACATTCAGTGGCATCCGCCGTCTTGGGATCAGATAAGACCTCGCTAAGTCACCATCGAGAGCCTATTTCACGTATTGTAGCGTGTACGAAGGTCACTATCGTTAGGGTATTCGTTTGACGCATAGAAGCAAACTCTTACCAGAAGACAACGAACCTACTCGAACTTGACAGAATCAGACCGATAGCGACACGAACTGTTGTGGTCGCGCTATACATTGTAGTTTATCAGTATGATCCGATTAGAGTCCAAGTTTTGAGAGCATCAGTACTTCAGTTTGGAGCCGTTGTAGTCTCCCCTAGCCAGCTCCTTAGGTGCTGTAAATCGAGGAATTCGTGTAACTTCTTCAACTTGGGGAACGTCCTCAAAAGCGTCCGTGCCCAAGGTCGGATAGATTGGACACTAACTGTCTTCAGGGATGTAGGAAGAAAGTCGTATCCATGGAATCGTTGGTAGCTGGATGGCCGTACTCTGAACCTCCGTGTTTGTCTGCGCGGCACTGTATAAACAAAGTCGCCGGACCTCGACTTCGATTCTGTCAGAGTCTGTGACTACGTTCCCTGTAACGACCGCAGACTTTAGTTGCCAATCTGTAATTGTCGCAGCTCTGGCTACCTAGTAAAACGCTACGAGTCAAAGAACTAACTCCAGAGCTAACTCCAAGAGCCTTCAGCGTCCCCAGACCCCGCGCAATTCACGGTTAGTCACTGCTGGCCAATTCGAGTGACCGTTATGGTTTGACTCGGAGTAACCTACATGATGTTGGATGCATAATTACCAAGACATCACCAAAGGACTTGGATTACACAGTCAAGGTCAGTCATACGTCTACATTCAAATGCCTGTAGACCGCATCCTGCTCCGACAGAGAGATGTATCAGGTGCACGCCCGTCGAGGTGGCTCATGGCGACCGAAACCAATAATCGCGGCTACGGACCACATCACGATGCATACAAGGGTAGACAGAGTATTGTGACAAAGACCCCAAGCAAAGTAAGTTTCCAGTTTGAAAGTTACTTATTGTGGCGCAGATATTCGATCCATCGCAGGTTATATTGGTTTTGCTGCTTCTGGCTCTCTCGGGTGCTAAGGAGTGCTCGCAGTCACTCATTCTCCGTGAGGGTTGATGAATAGAAGACGACGGTGTTGTCCAACGACGGACACCGTCCTGTCCCGATGATCGTACATCCGGAGAGGTAATTCATCAGCCCATCATGTCAGTCAACCGGTAAGTGATTCCTTACACGAGAGGTATGCTCTGATCGCAGGAGCAACATCGTCTTCAGCAAATGGGTTTTCATTCGTCATACGATCGGAAGGCGGTGGTTTGGTCTTCACATACCAGTCCATGGCTGCCATCGCATCGGAGTACACGTCAAGAGCCGATGTTCACGCACGCGATGCGAAGGCCGTTTGCTCACCCTATAAAGCCTCGTCATCGTGCTGAGTTTCTTACTCAACCCTTCGTTCACCCAATTCCCGAAATCCGTCTGATCAGCATGTTCTCCACATTCGCGCTTTTGAGCAACCTTTTGCTTGCTTCCGTCACTCTCGCTGTTCCAGATTTTCTCCCTGAGCCTAGCAATGATGTGCAGACACCTTCTGTCGAGAAGCTTACCAGTTCGACACACTACAATCCCTCCCGAGCTGGAGTCTTCTTGACCAAGGATCGTGGCACTTTTCACTCCGTGGATGCCCAATTCATTGTCCCCCATCCCCCAGGCAAGAACGGCTCTATGTCTATCTGGGTTGGCATCGACGGTTCCAGCTGCAACAGTACTACCCTCGCCACTGGCATCGACATTGACGTCGTTAGCGGCAAGACTTCATACGCTAGTAAGAGAGGCATTTCCTTTTCTATCGCAAATCGACATTCAGCTTTGGTTTCTTTGACAGCTTGGGCAATCTGGTATCCTAGTCCGACCCACCACTTCGACAACTTCGACATCCACGCAGGTGACACCATACACTTCCACATTAACGCCACGTCTCCGACAAGTGCCGTTTCACGGATTGTGAACAAGAGGACCGGGCAGAGCGTCATCCGAAACTATGCATCTGAGAAACCTCTTTGCGAGAATAACGTTCAGTGGTACGTTGAGGATTACAGCACCAACGGAACAACCACTCTCGTTCCTTTCCTTGATTTTGGCACTGTTAACTTCACTGAGGCTCGCGCTTACGGTCCTCATGGCACATACGGGCCGTCGAGCTCTGGAGCGACTGTTGCTGCTATTGAGCAGAAGAACAAAGTTCTCACTCGTACCACTATCCAAAAGGACAAGATTCTCGTCAAGCATCTTTGAGTAGATGAGCCAGCGCTGTTCGTTTTATGTACATAGATGTCTCATGGATAGGCTTGCCGCTACGTATTTGATTGCTCTTCCTCTGTCGCGACGGCTATTTGAGTATCGCTCAATTGTTTTTCCTTGGTACCAATATCAGACAGACCGATTTTTGTAGGTGTGGCGTTCGATGGATAGATATTCTCTTGTGGTCTTATCATAGGTCTGAGCCTGCTTGAACTGATTCGGGGCTGAAAAGTGTTGCGGTCAGTGGGCTTATCTTCAAGTTTCATGTTCTAAATCAGGGATTGACAGGCTCTCCTGAACTGTCAGCAGTAACGACTCAAAGTCTCATGGAGTCGCCAGTACGGTCAACGACGGTCGAAGTAGACGACGGTAGGTCCTCATCCTATACTAACTGCGTGATCATGTTCTAGGACAAGTTACGACTGGACCGCTCTACGTCCACCAGTTTGCCAGAGCCAAAAAACAGCCATCAGCTTAGATAACGAGGTCCAGGGTTGCGCTACTCGCCAAGGCACTGCATCGTTGCCATGCGTAGAGATGAAGATAAGTGTGCATACTGTACTCTTCTTCAAGTTTGACCTCAGGTTTCGCTAGGGCAAGGTACGATTGGACCATGCGGTTACTCTGCCATTTTCAGACAAGCACCACTCACGGTCCGATAAGTAGATAACCGCCGGGCCTTGCTCTCTTCTGTCAGACCGTGTTTGTTTTTCTCCGCCCCCTTTTGTCGCTCCCGCTGGGCTCTCTGAAAGCTCTCTCCTCCTTCAAATGTCCTCAGGCAGTCATGATGACTACTACGACAAGGAGAAAGGTGTCTCTGTCGTTGACTCTCGGGAAGCGGACGAGATAGACATTGCCCCGGATGAGGTGATAGCAAAGCGATTTGGCATCCTTGGCCCATTTCTTTCCAGACTCTTCGACCGTGGCGTGGAAGCAAGAGGTGTAGAACGTGTTCCAGAGAGTCAAAGGGAGACGAAGAATGCCTGGAATAAGTGAGTTTTCGTGTTACCTGTGGACGTGAATCGTTGCTTATCCTCGCGTGAGCTTGTTGATGTGGTGGTAAGACCATATTTCTAGGCTTGATTGATATCTCACAATTGGAATAGGTCCGTCAATACTGTGCTCACGACTATACCTGTTGGGGTGTTGGGACAATTTGCCTTCACTCTAACTCTGCCTCACACTATTGCAACTATTCTTTGTTTTGGTGCTCTGGGAGGGGTGGCAACAGCATTTATCGCAACTTTAGGTCCTCAAACGGGCCTTCGGACTATGATCATCACCCGCTATAGCTCTGGTTACTTTGGTGGAACCTTCTACTCAATCTTGAACATCCTCACCCAGCTCGGCTTCTCTACAACCGCCGTTATCCTCGGTGGTCAAACGCTGGCTTCGATTCACGCCAATACCCTCCCTCTTGTTGTCGGCATCATCATCATTGGCATCTGCTGTCTCGTACCTTGTTTCATTGGCTACGACATGGTCCACTTTTACGAACGCTATGCTTGGATCATCACTTTCTTCATCATGTGTTGTCTCTATGGACTTGGAGGCAAAGCCGGCTTTGATGTGAACGCTCAGAAGCCGCTAGAAGACACCGGGAGAGCGCTCAGCGCTGACATTCTCAGTTTCGGAGGCATCGTCTTCGGGTCTTTCACAGGTTGGGCTCCTGTTGCTGCTGACTATAATGTTCGCTTGCCAGTTGACACCAATCCATGGCGGATTTTCACGCTGACATTCTGGGGCCTGTACATCCCCATATGTTTCACATCGATATTGGGTGCCTGTTTGGTGACGATTACGGATCCTGCGTATGTGGCAGCCTTTGGTACCGGCGGTAGCACCGGTGGTCTGGTCGCTCAAGTGTTGTCACCTTGGGGAGGTGGAGGAAAGTTTTTGCTCGTGCTATTGTCACTGAGCGTAATAGCAAACAATATCCCCAATACCTATTCGACAGGTCTCTCCATACAAGCCCTTGGTCGTCCATTCGCCATCATACCTCGCTTCTTCTGGGTATTCCTTGCTTTCGTCATATATACCGTGGCTGGCGTTGCAGGCAGAGAACACTTCAGTGCTATTCTTAGCAACTTTTTATCCATCTTAAGTTATTGGACCGCATTCTTCATCGTAATCGTCGCGGAGGAGCATTTTTTCTTCAGGAGAGAAGGAGGAAGGTTGTGTGGGTATAATCTGTCGGATTGGGACCGTCCTTCCAAGTGAGTTGCTGACTGCTGCTTTGCACTCCTGGTATTTTAACACTGAGACTCTGTATTCTTTTTTTCCCTCTAGACTCCCTCCTGGCATCGCGGGCATCTTGGCAGCCTGTTTCGGTATCGCAGGTGCGGTTGTTGGGATGTCTCAAGTTTGGTATACAGGTCCGCTGGGGAAGATGGCCGGGTCCGCGTATGGCGCTGACCTCGGATTTGAGCTTGCGGCCGCTTTTTCAGCGGTGACTTTCCCACCGATGAGATGGTTGGAGATTCGGTTGACGGGTCGTTGAAGAGGACTGGTATGAGGGTAGTGCTGTTTCTGGGATAAGTGATCGTTGTACTTGAACGCTCGTCGGTCTGTGTACTTTGTGTGGAGAAATCTGGAGCATTTTCTTTTCATCTCGCAAAAGTGGAGGGTTAATGCTGGGGCACGTTTGATTGTGTTCATGGACAGATCGACACCGCCGGTCCCCGATTAAAATAATCGTCTTGTTTCGCTTAGAAGAGGAGGAACGACCGTCTCCCTACCTACCTAAGGGGCTGCCTACGGGAGAGTATCTTACTTCTGTCGCTGAGCGTTGCCTGTGCATCTGGACGATAGCCAGGATCGCGCTGCGTCATCAACGTGGTAAGTAAGCTCAACTTTTCTAATGGTTTGAATTTCTGCGTCATAGATCAGCATCACGGCAAAAGAGAGCTAGACGTCGAGAAAGAACCTTTACAATGGATTCTTGGAATACATATCCGAGGTCGTAGATATCCAGTTTGAATGGATCATACGGTGATCCGGACAATTGTTTGGGTGCAACTATTCTTCCAAGAGACCCGGTGACCAAACGCTCTTGTTGGTGTGGCTCAAACTGTGTAGATAATCCAAAGTCGATGAAATAATATCTGATTTCAGCTTCGGAACGTTTACGGTCCACAGAGAGTTCATTACGACCGTCGCGAGTCATCCAGGGTTCCATCGAATGCCAGCCATTCTTATAAACATTCGACCCATCCATTAAAATATTTCGATCCGCGCAATCTCTATTTCACGGGTGAAGAAAGCAGAAAGACACTGCGGTGATAGATCATACTTACCGGTGCGCCACATGCTGCTCATGAATATATACAAGACCCTGGGATATCTGATGAGTAGAAATATTTAAAGACGAGAATGAATGAAGCCTCTAGAATTTGATCGACAAAATTGATGACTTCTCCGACTGATGTGAAGTTTGGGGCGGCATACGGTCGTAAGACGGGCATGACGATGTATTCGTATCTGGAATCCAAATCATCGGAAAAGGTCTCCAGGACTGGAACGCAATGATTCCGTTTGTCTTCGAGACACTCTGGGGATCCTAAACGCGATGCTATCATCACTTCGTTCGGGTTCCTCGTTTTGTCTACTCTTTTTATGAACACGTCTTTCCCGTCTCTGCTCGCGTCAAGGAGAGCTCCTTTAAATTGAAATATAGCATCCTCATTGAGGTTCGCGAAGGGATCAGATTCACCGTTTTGAATCCAAGAGGGTTGCCACTCAGGATGATATCGAGGTCGGAGAGTGTAACCTTTGCCCTTAAAGAAGTAATATCTGTCTCGCCAGAACGGTTCTTGATCAAACAACGTCGCGCTAGTGGCATCTGTCATGGAGTGCTAGGAATGGTAGAACTGAATAGAACTGAGCAGACTGTGTTTCACTAGTCATAAATGACATCCACTTTGGTCCTGTAGGTCCAAATGGGTCCGCTGCCTCCTCGCTTGAGCCATGTCCTCATGAGGCAACGGGTTGCAACAGGCATCCCGCCGATTATATCATCGTTTACTCTAAAGAGGAGTCATCGCCGATGGTTCTGGATACTCATTCCGTTGGGATGGCCACCTCTGCTAGCAGATGAGGGACTCACCGCCTGAATTTACCAATTTCTATTTTGGCACCATATTTTCACCGCAGCGAAAGGGCAAGAACAAGGAGTGAAATTTCAAGTTCCAAAGATGGTGACAATTCAGCAGCTCGCCGAACTGGGGACTAAACAACAATGTGCTGGTATGTAGGCGGCCCATCCATGGCAGACTCACTTATGGTAGACTGATCCATGGATTTCAAGCTTGTCGAGGCTCATAAATGACTGTGCGCGACACGCATGACCAATAGTAGTCTTGAGAGTTTCTTTGAGACACTCAATATAGTGCTCACTGCTAGAGAACTCTCGAAAGAGGGAAATGATCAGGGAAAGGGGAGAGATATCACCTACAATCCAGTCGAAGATGTTGAATGTGTAACTGTAAAATGGCTGTTGCTCATGGGCTAATATGGTGGGCTGTATCTGAGTTGGGTCAAAAGAAGATTTTAGATGTCATGAGCGAACTGGCTGAGGGTTAACACTAGTTGACTCAGGCTGATAGACTGAAGAATGCTCTTACCTACATACAACATTACGCATAATCACCGGCGTGTCGCTTTGCTTAGTAGCTCGCCGCGGTCTCTGGAGGTAGTGGTCAAAGTAGGAGACAAGTAGAAAATGACATTAGGGCTCACCGAATCATGTTCTGTATGCGAGTCTGGCTCTTGCGACAAGATTCTTGTACACAGTTACATTGATGGGTGAGCATGTCGACCGAGACGTGTCCATATGGTTCGCTCGGGCAAAGTCCGAGACAGCTAATCTGGATCGCATCTATAAGTAGCCTCTTGTGATTGCCCTGTGAGCGCTTGAGCTCTTGCGATATCACTGTCAGTCCAGATCCTGCAGTACTTACCCTTTGTTAGCCATCACGATGACCGTCAACCAGTTCATCCAGTACGTCGACGGGCACGCCGACAGCTTCATTGAACGTCTCAGCGATGCAGTAAAGATCAAAAGGTACGGAACAAGCCGCTGAAAACCACTCACCCATCATCGATCATCAGTCACTGTATCTCATATCTTTCCATCCCTTTCGTTCCACAGTATCAGTGGGGATGCCAGCTTCCGCAAGGAGACGGTTTCCATGGGTTACTGGCTCGAGAAGCAGCTGAAAGCACTTGGTGTGACGACGATACTCAGAGATCTCGGGAAACAGACACTCCAAGGTCAGGACATCGATCTTCCACCTGCGATCCTGGGGAAGTTTGGAGAAGACCCTAAGAAAAAGACGGTTCTGATTTACGGTCATTATGACGTACAACCTGCAAGCTTGTTTCTCATCGACGACCACGACAACCACGATCTAACGTTGGATATTTTACTTCGCTAGGCATTGAAATCAGACGGATGGGATAGCGATCCATTCCTACTCGTGAGGAAGGGTGACAAGCTGTATGGTCGTGGATCGACTGACGACAAAGGTCCTATCATGGGCTGGCTTAACGTTCTCGAGGCACACCACAAACAGAACCTCGAGCTCCCTGTCAACCTCCGTTTCTGTTTTGAGGGTATGGAAGAGAGCGGCAGTGAGGGTTTGGACGAGCTCATCGCGAAGGAAGTGGCAGAAGGAGAGTGGTTTAAGGGCATCGACTGCGTTTGCATCGTGCGTATCCCTCCAATTTCTCCGTATTCTGCTTTCTCGCCCACCGCGTTTTCTCGTTTCATCTCTACGGAGATAGTCTGACAACTACTGGTTGAACACCCGCACGCCCGCGTTGACATACGGTCTCCGGGGTGTCGCCTACTTTGCTATCAACATCACGGGTCCTGGTCAAGATCTGCACTCCGGATTGTTTGGCCGTATGGTCCACGAGCCAATGGTTGACCTCGTCAAGCTCATGAGCAAGCTCGTCGACCATAATGGAAAAATTCTCGTTCCAGGAGTCGACGAGATGGTTCCACCCCCTGACGAAAACGAGCTTTAAGTGACCTCCCTACTTACGAACGAAAAATGAATATTCAATGCCGTTCCTCCCATTAAATTGTACACCAAGATGGACTACTCCGTCGCTGACGTTGCAGAGGCTGCTGGTGGACAGATCCACATTTCAGATCACAAAGAAACTGTTCTCATGGGACGTATGCGTTATCCTTCTCTCTCGCTTCACGGTATTCAAGGTGCATTCTCTGAACCTGGAGCCAAGACCGTCATCCCTTCCAAGGTTGCTGGCAAATTCAGTATTCGCTTCGTCTCCTCTCGCTTCTACGAAGTGAGATTCACGCTATATTGAACGGTCGTTCGCCTTGTTCCCCCACAGACGCCCGAACTAGTCATTCCTCTTGTGAATCATTACCTGGAAGCCGAGTTTGCTAAACTCAACAGTAAGAATAAGATGACAGTCGAGTACCTACACGGAGGTAGCCCATGGGTTGCGGACGTCAACCACTGGAACTTTGAAGCAGCCAAGAAAGCCATCGAGGTGCGTATTATTTTATTTTCTCCTCATCAGTGACGTTCAATGTTGATTCTTTTTATATTGCATCCACATCCTAGTCCATCTGGAAGAAGACACCCGATTACACGCGTGAAGGCGGTTCGATTCCGGTGACGCTCACATTTGCCGAGAAACTTGGCGTGAATGTGTTGTTGTTGCCCATGGGACGTGCCGATGATGGTGCCCAGTGCGTTTCCACTTGTATTCGCAACTGTATGCGACCAGGTTCACTCATGCATAACGACTTAGCTCGACAAACGAGAAGATCGACCTTTCCAACTACATTGAAGGGATGAGTACCGATTGATCGAAAGGTACTGTGCAGGATTGCTTATTGTGACATTTCAGACCAAGGTTCTTGGAACGTACTTGTACGAAGTTGCTCAGCTCGCTGCATAAGAAGGGTGATAAAGTAGAGAAGGATGTTTTTTTTTGTATTCGTGTAAACGTCTCCAATCAGAACTCGCGTTCCATTGACATGGACTAAGTCAGCCTTTCATCACTAACCCCGACTTTAAGTTTGATATGGTCCTGATAGTATGTACATCGACTAAGCGTGAGGATATAAAGATATCTAAATCAAAGAACACGAGTTGCTATACGCAGCTCAATCAAAAGTACAATGCTTTTTCGCTGCGCCGAAACGACGCAGGCAACTTATCCAGTCATTCCTTGTCCCTAGGCCTCAATTCCGAGTCAGCCCCTCGTTCGATAGCTTCTTACCTCCACTCGCACCTCCACCTCGCCGGCGCTCACCAAATCCTCTGGGGGGTCGACCCTTGTCTTGACCACCTGACTCGGACGTGGGTCCAAGTGGATCCCGCACGACAGCTACAACCGACTTCGCTGTTCCTTCCTGCCTCACAGTAGCACCCACGCCCACATCTAAAGCTGCACTCGAACCACCTCCGGTCGACTTCTCTCCAAATATCCTACTCCGCGCCTCCTGATATTGTGCTTCTCGTTCTGCAAGTGTCCCTCGTGGAGCTGGGGATGCCGACCCGGATCCCGAACCTGACGTAGACGTAGACGTAGAGGACGTAGAGGAAGTAGGTATAGATCCGGATGGCGAAGGAGAAGGTCGTTTGAGGATACGTAGAGTAGGTTGCAGAGCAGCGGGTGGGGGTGGTGGGAGGTGTGATGTGCTTGAGGGGGCAAGAATGAGTTCTGGCATTGGCTGACGAGCATTCCTATTGTAAACAGCGAAATAAATGGGGGCGATTTCAGGGGAGAAGATGGATGTAGATGACTCACGCTTCTTGCCACAAGTCGACCGTAGCTAGTCTCGAGGGTTGAGGATGGGATTGAGGCTGCTGGGGTCGCTGTTGTGCCTCTCTTGTCGGTGATATTCCGGCGGTGGGGTTGACGACAGCGCTGCCTGCGCTACCAACTACGTTCGTATCGTCCTCATCGTCATCGTCATCGTCATCGTCCCAGTCGTCGCGTACGATTTGAGTTTTCGATGTCGTTTTTGACTCGCGCTTGACAAGCGTTATTGTCTGCGCCTAATCATGATAGCAATGCGTGCCAGTCGGATCAGACGTGCGAGAACGGTGATCGAGTGTAGACCACGAAAACGAACGAACGACGGACAGATGAATACCAGAATAAGGTGCAAGCGTCGCAGTACGAACGGTCAACTCCGGCCTGGCTACGATGAGTTTCGAAGAAGGATACTCACCGGATGGTCCTGATCCCATGCATTTGGTGGCCTTTCCATGGATAGGGCACTCTTTGAGAGCGCACTGAGTTTTCGAGGAGTGCCTTGGGTCGAGTGTATCAGTCTTGATGGAGGCTGCTTAGTAAGTACTAAGATAGCTTTAGCACTACCAGCATCAAAGGCTCAAATGGTTATGCCTCATACAATAGTCTACAAGCAAAAGTAGACCTCCACGCTTATCTGCACACTGAACCCTTGATTTACCGAAAACCTCGGATTGAACGAACGACTTTCATTCCAATCTCGAGAATGCACCCTGCGCGAAGCCAAAGAGAAGTATCACGCACACTTGGCAATCACAGCTTCCCAACTTTCACAGCAAGGCGCCCACCTAAATATGAATTGGACAGTCAGAGACAACCAGATAACTGTGCACTGCAAATTTGCTAAATGTTACTCGAGGATATGTAAGTCTATGTTATAAATAATCGATGGAACTTCCGCTTAAATAAAAAATCTGGATAGAACGTAGCGCCCTAACTTTTGAGGTATAGTATGAACTGGCAGTGCGAAGCGTCCGGGGAAAGCTGATCCGTCTTTCATAGATCGGTATCTAGAGCTTCGCTTTAATAGGACCATTGGGGGTGTGAGAATGAGACTGTAACAGCGCCTTCCAGACGACATCTCCAGTAGCATCCGGGTGAGTCTGGACAACAAGATGTCCCGCTCCAGGTACTTTTGTCACGCTCGCGAAATTCTGAATTCCACCAGATGCAACATACAATACCTTATCCTGAGTGTCATTCGATAAGAAATCTATTTTTTCACCAAAGGTGATGTGCGTTGGGATTTCCTTCAAGAGGTGAGGCAGGAGGCGATAGCCAATGCCAAAAGATTTATAGTCCCGAAAACAGGCCGCTTCCTGTTTTTTCGTACATTTAAGTGTCACCCCTTTTTTCAGATGAGGGTACTCCCTAGTAGGCAAAGGGCGAAGGCCGTACTCCTATTCAAGACAGATAAATCGCCGGCGCCTCAGAAGCGGAGAGACGTGCTCACTGCATGTATTTTGAGTAAACGTTCGTCCCAAGCACGCCATGTATCCCGTGTCCTCAATGACCGAAGTGCTTCTTCTTTGTTGTCCCAGATATCCCTCCGATTCTCCGTTTTTGTGATGAGGTACTTCCCGAACTGGAGTCCTTCCTCTCCAAGTAATGTCGGCTCGATAAGGTGCATTGACGAGATTTTGAGCAGGGGATAGTATGTCGTAGATAACATCCTTGAGCATGGAACAGGATGAGTTCTGTATGACCTCTCATGAAAATTCGGACATACGCCGAGACAGCCCCCATAGAGTGTCCTGCCAAGACCAGATTGCGCTGAGAGAAGTCAACGTCCACGCCAGTTCCCAATCCTGCCAGAAAGGCGTGGATACTCCGTGCATGGTCTTCCCATGAAACTATGTATGAGCATTTGTCAAGAGCTAATTTCAATAGTCAGTCCCGAGATCAAGTTATGCGACGTAAAGATGTCGTATCCCCAAGCGAGAGTCTCTTCGTTCAATATCGCCGAGTCGCCTTGATTAGGTGCGTCCAGCGCCCATATGTCGTGGACCTTGACAGGACTCCCTCCCGATGTTCGTTCATTGATGAAAATCCTCTCTATGGTCGGCTCCCAGTGCTCCTTGAGGTATCCGTTCCCATGATTAAATACGATAGTCATCGCATTCTCCTTCGGGACATGATTACAGTCTGGAATTGTTCCCACCCAGTATCGTTTCGCTGCGATCTGAAACGGAAAACGTGGGCGAGGATCGAATACGTAGCTTTTCGATACCACATCGACAGTTCCTTTAGTTACATCAGAGGTTAGGGTAGTCATCATAGGAGAGATCGAGGAGAAAGCTCGATAAGTCGAGGTCGCATTCGCTCCGTTTTATCTCCTTAATACCAGCGGCAAGAAGGGTACATGCTGACGAAGAATTCCAGGACAGAAGGAGATTGATCTCCTTCATGGGAATGTATCACATCATGATGGCGCACTGGGCTATCCATCAAGGGTTCAGCCACTAGCTCGAGAAGGGGATCTGCGGAGCTAACGTTTAGATGAAGAAGAGGTACAGGTTGATATGTGTATAGTCCTGAGGAAGTCCATTTCCTTCTTACCTAGCAAAAGGAGCGGTGTGGTGTACGAGTTTTCTCATAGAGTGCACGAGAAGATTTCAATTGGCGATGTAGCGGCGAATAACATTTGCCAACCTCTCGGAGTGATTGCCGTGATGGTCCAGGTACACTACTTGGCAGCAATGTGCTGTATCCAACTCAAAAGCCTCGTCTGACTAACTGTTCAACGTTCGACATTCAGCTTGCACAGGTCTGTCGTGACAATGGTATCTACGTACCTTGAAGGGAGGTCGCATTGTCTTGGTGCCATCAGCGATCTTGAGTCGAATTACCGCAGAACAGGGTGGTCGGCTGGCTCGGATATACGTATACTGTCCACTGAAACATCATATACCTGCTGGCAAGTGATTAATCTCGCGCATTCTTGACCGATACGTACCAAGAACTGAGTTCCTGACAACTTGAAGCTTAGCAGAGATAACGACACATCATCTCCACTAACAGACAGTGGACGATTTCAAGATAGTCAGTCGGACCGCGTAACGATTCAACTAGAGTTCAAGCTCGAGTTTCCCCTAGCCCCTAGCTCGGACGATTCATTGTGCCGCACTCTGTATCGGTCGCTTCACCCGTCGAGTCTATCTCCCATACTCCTGTGTCCTAGGTATACTCGGAAGTGTCTGGACTTCAGTCTTGTCTACCCAAACGAATGCTACTATAGACTCAGTCTTAAAGAAATCTCCTATCCGACCCCTGACTCCCAATCAGCATCTATTCCCCGAGCACTCGGCTGACTCTCCCCTCCCTTCAAATTATCACCCAAACTCGCCACCGGTGAGTCAGACATTGGTCAGATATGATCTCCACTTTCCGCCAAGCTACAGACCAAGACCGTCGATCTTCACTTGGCTGACATCATATCGCGATCCTCTTCAACCACATGCATAATCTATGTACCGGACAAAAGACGTCGATGGGGCAAACTATGTAGTGTATCCGTTTCAAGTTCGAGGTATGATGTCTTCGTGTCAATGTAAAAAAAAGCACTTGGGTAAGATAAATAAATTATCTGCAGCGAAGGTACTTTGGTTAATGTGTAAAAAAAAAAACGACAAGATTGAGAAGTTGAAAACGTGGAGAGAGTTGGATGGTCGGAGCAACGGCGTCAACTTGTGCAAGGCAGCATCGTATTCATATTCAAGAATAATTGCTTATCAGTCTAGAGAGACGACGTCGGTCAATAAGGAAGAGAATGGGTGAGGCATTAAAGGTAGTTGACGAGTTCAACGCTTCGCTTGATGATCTGCTCCAATGGCCATCGTTCGCCATGTCCGTGTTTAAGATCAAGAATATCACCAAGCTCGTCACATGCTCTGAGCACCGTGTCGATATCGTCCTTGGTGTGTGCGGCACTAACGCAGAACCGTACTCGGGACGTGACAAGGGGTGTAGCAGGATATGCGACGACGACAACGACAATCGGCGTTTGTCGAGTGCGCATCATACGAGCAAAAATTGCCATCTTGCCAGGGTTGTAAATCAAAAGGGGAACGATGGGGGAGAACGGATGGCCGTAGGTGATGAACCCAAGCTTCTTCAGACCCGCGTGGAGATACCGGGAATTGAAAGCTAGACGACGAATTCGCATCCGTGCCTCTGAACCATCGGCGAGTTGAGGAGGAAGTGATATCCAAGAAGGAATCGCAGAGGCGGGTGCCATCCCAGGATGTGAGTCTTCTTCGCTCGGCCTCAGAGTAGAAACAGAACTCGAAGGAGACAATGCAAGGCTGGCTTTCGATGAGAGTGGTGGTGGAGCAACCCCCATAATGCTTGCCATACTGGCGATCACCTGAGTAAGGACTGGAGGCGGCATTGACTCAGCATATACGCCCGAATAACCTCGGAGACGAAGAGCGTCGATAAGAGATTTTCGACCTGCTATATATCCACCGGCCGCACCAAAGGATTTGGTAAACGTTCCCATGAGAACGTCGACTGATTGAGGAGGGACGTTGAAGTAATCGCAGACCCCACGACCGTGAGGACCGAGAGCACCGATCGAGTGAGCCTCATCCACAAACAGGTAGAACTGCCAGGGAACATCGAAATCAACTCGAGCAAAAGAGAAGAATAAAAGAATTTACCTTGTATTTCTTCTTGAATTCGACGATCTTTGGCAAATTAACCATGCTTCCCTCCATACTGTACAAACCCTCCACAATGACCAAGATCTTCTTCCAAGGACGGTGAGTCTTGGGTTGACCCTGACTTATAACCTCCCGAAGTAACGACTCCAAGCTCTCCATGTCGTTGTGTTTGAACATCCGAACTTGGGCGCCACTGGTTCTGACACCGAAGCGGATAGACGCGTGGTTGAGCTCATCGGAAATTACAAGAGATCCCTTTCCAACCAAGGCAGGAATGAACGTGGAGTTTGTTGCGAATCCCATCGAACTGATCAACGCATCCTCCATGCCAACGAAACGTGCAACAAGAGCCTCAGCTGTGAGATGCAGCTCGTTCGATCCACCTTCGAGACGTGCACCGCATGTTGAGATTCCGAATCGCTTGATAGACTCCTCCACTGCATCGGCACAAGGACCGCGAGCCTGAGCAAACCCGAGATAATTATAAGAAGAGACGTTAAGGGCACGAGTTTTTGTGCCGGGGTATATCATAGTGTAATTGCA
This sequence comes from Chalciporus sphaerocephalus, assembly GCA_038094055.1. Classification (NCBI taxonomy): domain Eukaryota; kingdom Fungi; phylum Basidiomycota; class Agaricomycetes; order Boletales; family Boletaceae; genus Chalciporus; species Chalciporus sphaerocephalus. Next base: position 232,060 of record JBBPTH010000007.1, read on the forward strand.
ATCTTCGGAGTACCTGTCGAAGACGAGGATCGTGCGCCCGGCAACGCCCGTGACGGGGTAAGAGAAGCAATCATCCATGCGTCGCTTGAGCCGACGGGTGTAGAACGAGTCAAAATCAGAATTCAGAGGCGCATAACCGTCGTAAGGCATGAGATGAGTAAAATACTGTTTCGCAAAACGCTTCCCAACAAAGTCACGGAGATGACCAAAAACGATGAGCATGAGGTAGCTGAGGTATGTGGTGATGAGGATGTAGTAAGGAGGTTCTTCGATCTCGTGGTCCTGAACGGGTTTTTCTGGATTGTGTTGCGAAGTGCAGCGATAGCTCTCATTTGCGCAGTGACCGAACTCCGTGTGAACGGACGAAAAAACCTGCTCTGAGGTAGGAGGAGTAAGGGGGTATGTGAGACCAGTGGTGATGTCGTCGGATTCATGAAGAACGGTGTCCTCTGAAGAGCTTGTGATGGAAGAGGACATGGACAGAGCAGGTGTCGAAGCGGGGGAGATGTCATGACCGCGCGCACGAGAGTCAGCCTGGTGTACCGCAGAGAGGTACGAGGCGGCGGTTGGCATGGGGGGCAAATTGCCCAGCGACTTTTTCTTCTTGAACATGGACTGCACTGGGGAAGACGGGTTGAGTGCTATCGGGGAGGGCATTTTGTGTTCGTGCCCCGTCGTTGAAGCGACACTTGACAGCGATGCGCAAGTCTCAGTATAAAAATCATTTTATCCGATGTCACGCCAGTATAAAACCTTTGATTACGCAATTCGTTTATACTAAAAGAAATTCACATTTCGCACAAAAACTGGCCCCTTTTAGAAAAACCACGGAAAAACAGTTACCCTGTCTCGAGCATCGCATCCCATGCATTTGCCTTCGCGAAGCTTGCGCCATCAGAACTATGAGAGATATATTATACACTCAAGTCAGCGTCCGGAATATGGAACCAGCGCAAGGTCAAAGCCTATCTCGGTTGCGTTTGATCCCACTACAAATTCGCCGATAAACAGGAGCTTTTGTTGATCCGTGGCAAGTACACAGATTGAGTCCCCACCGACGGTGCACACCTGATTGGTTGCAGTTGAAGACCAGTATCACATGTCCGTGGTGTCCAAGCAACCCCCAGTCTGGTAACTATCCCTGAGAGTGAGAGACCACAGATGCGCTGCCGCAAGAGCAATAAAAAAGCCACGAATCTGCTACCACCCGAGACTCCGCAATGTTCCAGTATTTATGTTGGTAATTGTTGACCCTGGCGACAACAAATACAGCACGTACGAACCGAGACCAGCGACTACTTTGCTTAATGAAAGACTGATGCCACGCTGTAACCCCGTTCTCGCAAGGTATGTCATTTCGTTGATATCCAGCTGGGAGGTTAGTCCCATTCCTGGATCGTCAATTCGTCTTCGTCTCTTCCTGGTAATTGTGACCTCTAACGATTGATAAATAGTATATCTTCAGGTTCACCAAATGCACGTTGTTGCTATATGCTCCGTGTACCGATAGCAACGGTTTGAATTGTTGACAGCAGTTCGGATTAGTTGAAAACCGTTCTCGACGTCAGGACTATATCGTTCTTACTCGATAGCGCAGGCTTCTTTCGCTATAGGGCAATGACTCGATCTTCCACTTATCGGAAGATACTGTCCAAATGTCCTAGAGCAAGCTATCCGGACACGAGGTACGGCTGATCTGCGTCAACGCAGAATAGAAACACTACTCCTTTGGACGACGAATGGTCGAACAGTCGAAGACCGGCGCGAATGGCATCCTTGCAACGGCCGCTCAGTATCAATGTACTTCTTCTCTCAAGAGTTGTGTGGCTTGCTATAAGCTCCAGTGAATAGTCAAGTCATCAGATAGTTCGTGGATAACTGTGACGGCTGAGTTGCTTTCCACGATCTCCTCGCCCATGAGGTCATCATTGCACTGAGAGGGGCGGTTATAACATCTTTATCAGGACAAAGTCGGTGTGGGCGGGCGTAAGATTCATTTGGCTCAAACCTAGCCGTGACTGCGTTCTTCATCCATCGTGTGATTTTGCTCTACGGAGGCTTCCCAGTGCGATCGATACTGATCTATTAAGACCATTGTATATAGACGACTGACCCGGGCGTTGTCTTCCGTTCTCAGGTCTTCGTCACCGTCATATCCACACTTACATTCATCTTCACCGGGTCTGACAACCCGGTGATTAGATTGATGTGTTTCGTCAGTGTCTGCCTAGGAGAAATAATGATGTGCGAGGTCGATGTCGGGATGGACGGCCCAATACCCTTTTGTAAATGTCAGTGTGTGGATACCAACCATTCTGTTCCTCCGCCGAAGAACTCGATGCATAGTAGCAAATTGGTCATTATCAACATTAGTTGAGTTGTCGTCACAGTCCGAGAAGAAACACTTTGAGAATACATTCCGTACAGAGTAAATAAAAAGATCATAAGGGCACATCTATACCGCTTTCATTACAAACGAGCTGTAAACTTGCTCGCCTGTGAGCAGTGATTGAATGAGTGCATAGGAGCGGTTTCCAGATTGAGCTAGGTTCCGTTTTGGGGACGTCGGATGTGGAGAAGCGACCCCGACTCGTTTTACGATCAACCTAAAAGGACAGTCCCCTACCAGCGTACGTATCCTATGGGAGGGAAGCAAGTAAGAGTAAGCACTTCCAGGACTCTCACATGTACCCAGCCAGATGCGGCTTTAAGCAAGCTCTCTAGTGAACCTCGCACTTGACGGTTTGTGCGTGTACCAACCACTCGACAGGATCCTCACCCAACTTGGTCGGACTCAACCGTTGGCTTACTTACTTATACCTGTTCACCTCAGGGTCATCTTCCAGCGGCCCACCGACGGTATATCTTATGCCGCGCATCTCAGAGTACTGTGGGTTGGCCAAACAGGTAGCCGATTGGGCTGCATGGTGTCAATCTGGGGTCAACTTTGGCCGCCTACCAACTGTTCAACAACTTGGTTCCGTCACATTAGGTCGGTCGCATCCAACCGACTCATCTGCAAAGCAATTTTTCTAGTAACGGTTGATGACACTATTTCATGAACTCTTAAGGCAGATCGGTTGAAAAGGAGCACTATCCCACTTTTGATTGCAAACCTTGCCTTGAATGCTTGTTATGAGGTGGCGTTGGTGTGAGCAATCTTAAAACGTAAGTCATGTTTCGAATGCTCTTGCAGTGGGTCTTGGACCATCTCTGAGCATTGGTTAACCATATGAAAGGAATGGAATTACATATTATGATGACCTCTGTTTCTAGACTAGTGGTCACTCGACGTATGGTCCGATCAAGCATGCCCTATTATGAATGACACAGTTTGCCGACTTCGGATGTGACCGACTTTGCGACATATGTAAAGTCTGACATGTTCCGTCCCGCCTGGTCTATCCGCCTTCTGTTCCCCAATGACCGTCTTGCGAAAAGTGTGTTGTAGTACGTTCATTTTCCAGACCTTTGTTGCACTAGCCATCGCCGAGCGTTGACACCAATCTATCATAGACCTTAGCATCATCTGGCAGATCCACCATGACCATCTTCACCATCTGATTAACCAGAAAGTCTGCACGCCTGCAGGTGATGTAGACGAAAAGCGCCTCTGTCATGTTATTCTCGAATTCAAGGAGGTCATTGAGCAGAATGGTGAAATATTCAGAGACTTTCATGAAATGTTCAAGCAAGTTCCTCCAAACCCGAACCCCGAACAGTACTCGCTCAGAAACTACATGCAACTCCTTGCTGTTCTCGACCGTGTTATTACCCTCGCACCTACCTACAGCTACGTTATCCCTCTTGTGACTGGTGTCCCCATGTATGGTGTCATTGCACCGTTTTGCAACACCCAGGCCGGCTATCGTGCTTTCACCAACCCGAAAGTCAACACGATGTTCCACAGAATCTTCACTGAGTGGACGAAGTTCCTTGTCTCACCAGCTTCCTGCGATGTATTGGTCACCACAGAGGGTGGCTGGTTCAGTCCTGCCGCTCTGAAAGCACACACTGAACGTCTCGGCATGCCATTCACGGACGCCTATATCTGCTACCCCGACCAGCCTCATCTGGGCTATACTTCCTGGGATGACTTCTTTGGCAGACGTTTCAGAGAGGGCATCCGTCCCACCATCGCACCCGACAAGTCCGAATTCATCAACGCCGCTTGCGAGGCGGTGACTTACCGAGTGTCCACCAACGTTCAACTCAAGGACGAGTTTTGGCTCAAAGCAATGCCTTATTCCCTCGCTCACATTTTCGATCACCATCCGCTCGCGTCATATTTCATGGGCGGGACAGTTTTCCAAGGTCTGCTCAGCTCGCTCGACTATCATCGTTGGCATAGTCCGGTAGATGGTCGCGTCGTGTTCACGAAGAACGTTCCAGGAACGTATTTTGCTGCTCGCCTGGATCGTGACCCCGACCCAGACACGATCTCCCGTTCTCAAGCGTTCGTTACTGCCATCTCTACGCGCGCACTCATCTTCATCAAGTCTGACAACCCAGCCATCGGGCTGATGTGTTTCGTGGGTGTCGGTCTAGGTGAAGTCTCGACGTGCCAGATTGGCGTTCGCGTAGGGGACAAGGTCAAGAAAGGAGACGAACTGGGGTTGTTCCGATTCGGAGGATCGACACATCTGCTTGTTTTTCGTCCTGAGACGAAGCTGATTTTGCTGCCCGGTCCTGCAAACCCGGAAGATCCTAGGAGGGTTGGGAGTCCGCTGTTTCGCGTTGAATGAGTGTAGAATCTCAGATATGGATAAACTAATTTATAAGCTAAGAGCAGGGTTGCGCACGCAATTGTTCAGGAGTAAGGGCCATCGGAGCAATTTCCCCACGTAAAGGACCTACTTCTCTACTGCTTTCAACGAAGAACAGTGTGATGGATACACATACTCAATCAGGCGCACGATGTAGAACAGTTGTAAACCACTCATTGTGCTAGCTCCATGATCATGTTGCTCAAGTATAGAGTCCAAAAGCTACCTACAACGAATGTAGTCTTCCTACCCAAGGGGCAAATCCGAACGAGTGATAGTCTAAGGACTGGAACCATCGGCGCTAAGCACAGAAACGCACTCAAAACGCATCCATCTACGCATGTACAAGTAGCGTTGAAAAAACCGCTGGAAGAGAAGACCAACAAGTGATCGGCGATCAGCCTGAGGATTCCAGACCTTCTCAATGTCCAACTTGAGTCCCATTTTCGCGCGTTGTACACCCGATGCCCTGCAGCACACCATGACTGGAACATTGACGAAAGGAACTCGAAAGGTCAGATCTAGACTCGAACTGATTGTAGGATCTAGAACCTCTTAACTCACTCATGTGAAGTAATATGTCCTGAAGTCCCTAAAGCCAATTGTGAAGAACCCTGGTTGTAAGGCGCGAGTCTCGTACACGAACGATGGTGGCGTACCTCGATAAGTTGCTAATGAATTGAAGGCAAGCCATGCACTTGCAACGCGCCCTGTATATCACCACAGAGACCAGGTCGTCAAAATGGGGCAATGTGTGGACCACAATGGTTCGAAACAGTAGACTGTGGGGTGATAAACCCTTTGGTCCACCGTTACCTTTATCATCCTTTTGAGCTCGAAGTCGCTTTGTCCTCGAAGGTGGCCTCGCTATGTGACAGTTTCAAGTTTGGGCTGCAAGGGCTTTGAATAAGCTTGACAGACTGTCAGCCATTAGTAACGTAGATTTTGACACTCTTATGTTGTGCCAAATGGTGTCACGACGGCGTTGACGCGCCTTCGGCGGAAGAAGCGGCGATGTGGGCAACAATGAGTATCCCCACTGACACAATTCGGGTCACTGTAAGGCGCACTATAAATCCAGTGCCAAGTTACACCTTCCGCTCTCAGACCTCACCCACCTGTTCTCCGTCTCAACATGCCCGCCGTCGAGAAGATCTGCTGTAGTAGGTTTATTTCACCGATCTTTGTCGACCTGGTATTAACGTCTATCTACTCATCTCTTCTAGTTGGTGCTGGTTACGTTGGTGAGTACAACCTGTCTAAACGGAATGCCACCGGTACTGAACTACCTCTTTATCAGGTGGTCCGACATGTGCAGTCATCGCTTTCAAGTGTCCAAACATCCGGGTGACCATCGTCGACTTGAACCAAACTCGAATAGATGCATGGAACAGCCCAGATTACAACCTACCCATATATGAACCTGGCCTCGAAGACGTCGTTCGCCAAACTCGAGGTCGTAATCTCTTCTTCTCCACGGACGTCGATAGGGGGATTCAAGAAGCAGATCTCATCTTTGTCAGTGTCAACACTCCTACAAAGAAGAGCGGAGTGGGTGCCGGTTTCGCTGCAGATCTCAAGTCTGTGTTTTTCCGATCATGTTACTCTAAACCCCCAGATCTGACCACCAGCAATGCTCCCCTCGCAGCCATGTAGAACTTGCCACTCGCCGGATCGCTGAAGTTGCCGATTCAAGCAAGATCGTGGTCGAGAAGTCGACAGTGCCATGCCGTACCGCCGAGTCCATGCGCACTATCCTCGAGGCTAATTCACGACCTAATTGCCGTTTCGATATCCTTTCGAACCCCGAATTCCTTGCCGAAGGAACTGCCATCGATGACCTCTTTCGTCCCGATCGAGTCCTTATCGGGTCCCTTCAAACCCCCGAAGGCAAAGCTGCATGTAATGCGCTCGCCGAGGTCTACGCTAACTGGGTTGCGCGTGACCGCATTCTCACTGTTGGACTATGGTCGTCTGAGCTTTCCAAACTGGCAGCGAACGCGATGCTCGCCCAAAGAATTTCCTCGATCAACGCTCTCTCGGCTATCTGCGAAGCTACTGGCGCTAACATCGATGAAGTAGCGAATGCTGTTGGCAAAGACTCTCGCTTGGGGCCTAAATTCCTCCGTGCCTCCGTCGGATTTGGGGGTTCGTGTTTCCAGAAGGATATCCTGAATCTCGTCTACCTCAGCGAAAGCCTGCATCTACCTGAAGTCGCCAACTATTGGAAACAAGTTGTGCTCATGAACGAGTATCAGAAGAGCAGATTCTCGAAGAAGATTGTATCCAAAATGTTCGACACCATCACAGGAAAGGTAAGTCGATAAATGGACGTTACATTTTCCCCCTTCTCTTAAATCTCGTCCTGCTCATCGTTTACGTTGACCATTATATTTTTATCTCGTGGGAGAGCAATTAGTAGACTAATAATACTATTCCTCTGTCCAGCGTATTGCTGTCCTTGGTTTCGCCTTCAAGGCTGATACAGGAGATACGCGCGAGTCGGCGGCCATTTCCCTCATCCGGGACTTCCTATCAGAAACAACATACGTGAACATCTATGATCCCCAGGTCAAACATGACCAGATCTGGGACGACCTCTCCGAGGCATGTACATGTATCCCGCTTGCTACCTGTACGTGTCTACAAACGTTGCATGCGCTTAAAAGCTCACTGATAACCTTGCGGCCATGTATTGAAACAGCACGTCAACATTTGTAGTTCCTCGCTCGAAGCATGCAAAGATGCCGAGGCCGTCGTTATTGCTACGGAGTGGAGAGAATTCCGAGAAATTGACTGGGAGCAAGTCTATCGCAACATGAAGAAACCTGCCTTCATCTTTGATGGGCGTATTCTGCTGGATGCCGACAAGCTGACACGTATTGGTTTCAAGGTTTGTTGCTCCGTCTTTTTATCCTTCCACTCACGACATTCATGAACGTTTGCGTAAATTACTGAACTTCATTTCAGGTAACTGTTATTGGTCAGGGGGAGAAACTATAGATATGCTCCGTTTGAATCTCGCTCCGTCGTACATGAACTGTCAATACCAACCGGACGCCACATCCCCTTCGCTCTACTACATTATATTGGTCTCTCTGCAATCTAGCTAAAAACGAGAAAAATACAACACCAAGTGAAGACAGGACGGAGCCTAACTTGCCAGATTTTTCCCCTCTTTATTGGATATGATACGCTAGGCTGCCTGTTCCGGTCGGTTCCTGTAGACACATCACACTTGTAGATAAATATACACAGCACCAGGGAACTCCATTTGTGTTTGCGATGACCAATGCGCATTGGTACTTCGCGAGGAGCGACGACGGGGTTCGCTTGTCCAGTCTCAATTCTACCAATCCATCCATATCCGGCGGCGTGGGGCTGGGGCTATCCTGGATCGGCAATTCCCCAAACACAGTCCCGTCTACGCGATGGCTCGGCAGGCGTCGTTGTGAAAGGAAATACTGTACAACATGCGTCGTCAGTTTAATGCAGAATCTGTCGTGGTCGGTCTCCATGAGTACATACCACCCAGTGACGGCGTGGACCATCCGACATCATTCAGACGTCCTCAGGCTTCTACTAGTACCACGCTGACATGAGAAAGTTTCAGAGACAGTACATACAGTACATACAACGGTCAACCGATCTCCGAGATCAGTCCAGCTACTATTACTACTACTACTAGTAATACTTGACATGGACACGCCGCATCGGAGCTCGGTCAAGTGGGAAGAGTGTCTCATGCATCGGATGGTTGGAGTACTAGTGACGCATTGCCAAATCGCCTGGCGTGGGGCGTTGGACCTACACTTCTTTCTTCTTTCCTGGACAAGGGTCCTTGAAACGGCCTATAACGTGCATGTAAGTCGCATGCGTGCTTCTAACGGGGGACTCGTCGGATTGAAGATTGAATTGACTGTCAGCGGAAACCATGAATCTCCCCAACGATGGGGACACATACCGCTGAATGTAACAAGGCCCACTGCCGAGTTGAAACTGGCGACTGGTCTCGTGGGCAAGGGCAAGTCAGCATGACTTCGTAGTAGTAGACGACCGTGCATAGGTTTCAATTGAATCTCGAAAGGTATTGAGACGTCAACAACATACACTTGTTCGCTACCTTCCGCGCGTCCATCTCACCACGGAGATCTCAATATTAACAAAAAGAGAACGGAGACAGGTGGAAGGAGATATAGATCCGTAGTGTCATCGATGCCGACGGCCGTGAGACCGAACAAAACGTAGCGTATGATCGTGTATAGCACATATAACGCTCTTATGAAAAATCGATCGCAATCTGATCCAACCAACTGGATAGCAACTCGACAGGAAACGAAACCGACGGAGAACCAGGCACACTAAACGCATCAAGGAAAAGATGACCGACATAGTGTGACTTGAAAACGTCTCAAGAAACGAACAAAAGGCTAGAAGCGGGAAAATAACAAAAAGAAGACAAAGCAGGAAAAGGTAAGCAACGAGACTGAGAAAATAATTACTGCATGCTTGGAGAAAACTTTCATAACCCTTTTTGTTCTGAAGGAAAAAAAGCGGAGTAACATACATATAATAACCCCTTTTTCGTGCGTGACAATGGCCAAAGAGCATGTGAGGGAGAGGAATGAAATTTAGCGATCTAGAAGGATGGTGAAGTACCACATTCTATTGAAACCCTGGCGGAGAGACTGCGCGGACCGTGTACGTTCCACGGTGGACACCCGCGGTCACTTGATCGAAATCACGACCAAGCTAACTCGGAAAAGTACCTTGCATTCTTCCAGATCCAGAAACGGCAGACATTTAATCAACCACCGATGACTCGTGCTTGAATGGCAGGTCATGATAACGAGAAGGATACCCAGATGAAATCCCAAATAGAATACGAATGCCAATCAGCCATTGCTACCCCATATACGAGACATGGAGGGGCTCCTGTTGTGTTGACCAGGTGGTACATACTGCTGAGTATGACCGCTGGGAAAATCTTGATACGAGATCGAGTTCCCATGATGAGCGGTGGGCTGACTGAGAGCTGCAGAGGATACAATGGCAGGATCCAAGAAGGGGGCACTGTTGAGACTTTGCCACTGTGTCGGCCGATGTTCTGCTAGGCGAGTAACGTTGACATCGGCGGGACCAGATAAGGTTGGCGTTGGTCGAAACGAGGGCTGTTGTGGGTGCTGAGATGCTGTAGATGCCATCGATAACGACCGATGATGCCCTGAACCGACAGTGGAAAGAGAATGTGAATGTTGAAAATGGGGTGAGGGATGCACCGCAAGTTGACGGACTGATTGTTGAGTGGATTCAAATCGTGGCGCCCACGAGTGTTGAAGTCTAGGCGAGGGGAACGTCTGGCCCACGTTGACGTCGCTTTGTAAAGCCATCGTCGAAGAATTCAACGTAGTGGAAGATCCTTGGTCCAGAGAGGTTGACCAGATCGACGGCGGTGCATTCGGCCCTAGCCCAAATGGGAACTGAGGTTGAACAACACTCGAAGTTGCAGGGCGTGGAGGGCGTAGGACGTCGGCAGTGCCTCGCTTGTGCCCCATAACGTTATCCAAGAGGTCTTGAGCTGTAGTAGCGGAAACAATAATCGGTGATTTAGGAGCTTGACTGAAAGGTGCCGTGGCTACGCTAGGTGGCTTGGTTACAGTAGATGGCTCCTCGAACTGTCCAGAACTTGGCGGGACAGGAGTGGTGGGAAGGGCAACAGGCGCAGGCGCAGGAGGTGAACCAAGCGCTCTGGATAATAAATACGTAATTAACTTCAGACAGCTCCCTAAAATTTAAAGTGCAAACCTGGGGTTGTAAAGAATGACTTCACCATCTTCATCATCTTCCAATGATTCATGATCATCGAGCGCCTTTCTGAACGCATCCCCTACCGGATCGGTATTGTCTGTCCGACCAGTATCCGTCATCGCATCATCTTCAAACTCGTTGATGTGATCGCGAGTTCCATTTCCTGCAAGACGGGCAATAATTCCATCAGCGATCGGTGGACTGTAGTCGCGGATCTGCCTAGAGGAAACAACAGAGGCGACGCTATCAACAGAGAATGTATTGCCATCTAGACGGATAGGGCAAGTCTGGAGGAGTGTAAGTACAAATACTGACGACACGATTCAAATTTAATATTACCTCCAGTTCAGCAAGCCCCTTTACATCCTTTAGTAAATCCCATATCCTCATCAGCTGCTCCTCGTTCGGGTGGACTTTCTCTCGGCCGTGAGGCAGTGTTCCACTCTGCTTGTCATCTACCCCATTTCCATTATTCGTGATGGAGGAGCTCCCACCAACCATCAGATCGCGTAAAGGCAGAAAACCCTTTAGATCTATATCTTCATCCAAGGGGTTGGTAAGATGGGGTAATCTCGGGGGCGGAAATGTACAATTCAAGGCGCTATAAAACAAGGCATATTTAGCCCAAAATAGTCCCATGTCTTCGATCAATATGCCCCGGGTACCTCGCCCGGCGGCACCCAGCTTTTCCTCGCTGTGGGACTGTGCAGCGTGTAAAACGTATTTGATATTGGCCACAAGCCACTTGCTTGCGATCCGGAGAGCGGGGAGAGTGCGTCGGAAAGTTGCCGTGATGCGCTGGGCAAGATCATTCTCTGCGGCGTCTTCGGGTGGTACGGTAAGCTCGTCGGCACCAATCTCAAGGAGAGTTCGGTGCATCGCAATGACATGAGTCACAATCTGCGATTCGACAATTGTCGAATCTGAGGTTCCATCTGACCTCCTATTCGAAGGCGGTGAAGAGTCACGGATCATGCGGTTTTTCCAGAGCGCTCCTTCAGAAAGGACAATAACTCTGGATACCGTCTCTATCGGAAGTATACGTTCGGAGACCAGGCTCTTGAAATCCTTCGCGACATCATCCGCGTGCGCAACCGGATCCACCTGAACCCTATCCGAACCTAATCGCCATAACGCATGCAAAAGGACAACTTTTTCCTTGAAGTACTCCACCCGCAACCGTGGTGGAATATCACCCGATTCTGGTACCGTCGGGGCGGCCTCCATGTCTTTTTTAGCATGCTGGTCAAGTGCTCTACTGAGAATCTTCTTGACATTTTCTGATGCGGTGTCGTACGGCTGGCGGACGCAGAGAGCTCTATAATAATGAAAGAGGGAGCTGAACATATCATTCTGATAAAACGCGAGGATAGCGAGCTGATGAGAGGGATTGCCTTCGTATGGTACAAGTAGACGCGCTTGTTCGTAGCATTGAATAGCCTTGTCGTAATTTCGTGCCCGCGGAATCGAGTCAAAGCCAGGTATTCCGCCTCGCCTCTGTCGGCCGCCCCTTCTTGCAGGTGCCGTGCCGTCCTCGTGACCAGCCTTGGGTCGACCGCCTGCTTCGTTATAAAGCTCCCTGTATCTAGCAATATCGCCAAGACAGACGATAGCCTTGCTTAAGATCGCGAGTCTGCTATCGTGTTCTGCAGGGTTCGGGGATGGTGTAGCGTCTTCAGGGGGGAAGGAAAAGTGACTGCGCCCTTGCTTTTGACCCGAAGCGCTATCTGGGTCTCCTGACTCTGGAAGATTTGGAATATTGACGTCGTCTGAAGGCGTCAGAATGTTCAGGGCTACCAGGACAGGGTGCGCTTCGCGTAGAGCAAAAGATCGTTGATATCGAGCAACAAACTGGGTCCAGAACTTTTCTTCTTCAGCTAGGAATTGTCGGAAGCGTTGCATGAGTTTACGATATTCAACGGGGCCATGACCGCCTTGGCGCTGTTGATGACGGGGTGATGATTGGAGCGTTCGATCGAGTGCGGTGAGACTCTGCTTGTAATGGGAGATAAACTGGTAGGACGTCTGCATCCATAGGTGGGTCTCGACATCCTTGGACTCCTTCGCATATGGTTCGACCAGCAAAAGTCGCAGATACTGGCGACGCAGATTCCTTCGACTAAACTCGACTTCCCTATCCCAAGGATTATGTGTTTTGAGGAGTTCTTTCAGACTCTGATGTAAACCTTTGGCCTCTCTAGCAAGATGTGAAGCCGATTCGGACATTGTTTGATAGATTAAAGAGCTATAAACCCATTTTCTGACTTTGATATCGATGTTCAGCACATAGCGCTGACGGTGGATTCGCAGCAAGTGGACGTGGGAAAAGGAAAGCCTACCATACTGGTCACTTTACTAGCAACACAAAAGGTGGTAGTAGTAGTTACATACCACCTCGAACTTGGCTTCGACTATCATTAACATAACTATCAACGCCTTCCATTGAGCGGATATCAGAAGTAACGACCGTCGATGAATTGGTCATTCCTGATCAACCTTGTTGTTAAGCTGCCTGCCCATCACACGACACAAACCTTGTATTGTGTGTTTGCCTAGACCACTGTCTATTCTTCCGCTTTATTTTCCGTTCGCTTGGTAGTGCCGGTGTGACCCGTAGCGGGGTGACACTGACAGTTAAGACAATCCAGTTTAGTTAAGTGTCCAACGGTTGACTGAAAGAAGTCATGTGTTTGACCAGGGTGCACCGATCGCCGTGCAATTTTTCTTTATTCAGTGGTACACTACGGAGTAACGCAAACCGACCTGGATCCAAGCGAACGGTGGAGAGTAAGCACCAGAACACGAAAGCCGCACATTTTGTAGCGCGAAGTGACCTGGTTTCAGACGGGTATTAACAGACACCGCGGGAAGGATACGATCCGAGTCTGCCCTTCTTTCGAGATGGAGACCCCCACGAGGCCAAAGGAGACGCTGGTGCGTATGAATCAGTAGCAAGTACCTCTATTGACTGTCGCCCGCGGCACTGACACGCCGTGGGTGATTCAATGAAGGGTCCCTCTCCTCTGATACTCTCTCACTGTCTAATAATATTTTAATACTGAAACACACGCTCCAAGCCTGTATCGGGTCGGAGTTGAGCTTACAACCTTCGCCATCCACGAGAAAGGACAGCTCCGCTTGTTGCCATCTGCATGACAACAATATTAATACATGTGCCACTTTGTCCGGCAATTGCAAGGGCGGGTTTGCACACGTCTGATGGAAAGTTGGAGACCGACATCAAGGAGGTCAACGGTCGAGAATCTAGAGCTAGGGGAAGTGACACGCAATTTCAATCAAGTCAAGCACGTAGCGCTGTTCGACTATGAGAAGAGTGAGGTGGGCCACACACACGCTGATTTCGGAGTGTTGAGGGGGCTGTCAGTGTGCTGTATTGACTCTAATTGAGAGGGCGTGGTTTGGTAAAAACTCGTCTACTTCCGCTGCTCGCACCCAACTGCAATTATGTCCCTGGAAATCGAGCAATCATTTCAATTTACACTTTTCAGGTTAGATTAACGATCTACCCAGTTTGGCCATGTAACCTGTCCATGTCCAAGCCATATGTCAATCTCATTTCTCCTGCCAGAAGGGGTTCGCCGCATGGCTCAATTACCTTGCACTCATCTGTTCTATAAGTGCTTCGATGGACTCTATCGCCCATCACATCGCCCCCAGAGCATACAAAAACCTCGCTGGTTTACTACCTCCTTCCCAGTACACCCAACGTCCCCTCCTCACTTCAGCATAATAACTCGACGTTCACAATACCCTGCATCGACCAGCTCATACCACTCACAATGCCTCCCTTCTACGAGCTCTCAGTTGTATCTTTCAAACAACCAGCATCTTCAAAATCTAAATGGGCCATCGCAGTCGTTTTCTCGTCAGCATCCAGCCACTCTCTGATCTATCAAATTGCGGGTTCCGCCGCAGACTATGCTCTCGATGCACCACAGTCAGTCACCATAAAGGAGGGAGAGAACGGCTATACGGGCAAAGTACCTATAGGCTTGGTGGACTCGGAGAAGCTCCACCAGCTACACTCCACTCTCGCCTCGATTCCGCTCGTCCATGGGAATCCTGCCTGGAATTCTCACAATTGGGTCATGGAGGGAATAGTAGCTCTGCGCAAAATGGAGGGGTGTCATGTTGACAAAAATGTGACACCCCAGTGGGTATCGGAGCGGTTCGGCGAGAAGTAGTCAAAGACCGTCCGTCGCGAGGGGAAGGATCAGTATGACGTGTACTCATTCGCTCTTGGATACCATAGTTGTTAGATGTTGTATATGCCGGGACACTGTAGCGCGATAATGGATCTGTATTCCTTTGCCTTGGTTTGTAGATCTGTTCCACTTGACTTAGTATAGTAAAACGATACTTCTCTGGGAACGTCGGACTTTCGACGCCTCTGAGCTAGCAATTATAGCACGCAGACCGGTACAAGTCCATGCTCGGAACACCCGAAGAAGTTAAAGTCCATAAACGTCGTTACGGGCTCGATGACTCACCGAGGAAAAAGCTTGATTAAGTACTGACAGCCCTCAGATCAATAGGAATGATAGACCAGGGTAGTCTCAGGCGGGCGAATTTTTTGATGCTCGAGGATGCACTGAACCCACGGTTGTCTATGCCGGCTTTCCGTCCACAATCGCCACTATACCATCCTTTTATACGTAAAGTACACCGGTATCGGCCTCGCCAGCGTGTGTTCTATTTCAGGGGCACCAGCCCACCATCTAGTGCCATCAATAATTAGCCCAACACCGACTTACTGGAGCCGCTAGTGCGCTCCTGGGATGCTCTATCTCGCAAGTCGGTTCAGAGCAGAGTAACATGCATCTGCTTCCACCCACGCAAAGGCGTTCGAGCAGTCAGGGTTAAACGATTGTCGTAATTCATTGTGAGGACTCTGCAACAGTTGGGGCGCTCTAACCTGCTGTATGACTTGCGCCTTCCCATGGCTTCTTTCTCACCGGTACACTTGACTCGCTAGGAGCGCCGGCCTGGATTCGGGAAGTCGGAAAAATATGTCAGCGTGATTTGCAAGACCCGACTTACGTTTAAAGTGTCAGGAATATATCTGTTATTAGGAATGTTATCAGTCTTTCCCTGTTCAATCAAACTTTTCAGCTCGAGAAATGTCAACGTGCGCATTTCTCCGTGTTCAGCACCCGAGGAGGTTTCATTGAGTTCATCTCCGGTTTGAGATGGGGTGCCGATCAAGTCCGCGGTGTAGCGGGTCTGAACATCTTCGAGGTTTAATTCATGGCCCGTGGTACTACCCCAAGTAGAACAACATAACGTCGATTGAATCCAGTGCCAACGGATGTGTCGTCGGAGTTACTTACCGATTGAAGTAGAATACTTGGGTCCTCATAATGAGTTCTGATCTTTCAATTTCGGACATGTCATTCGTTGATTCGTGCCCAAGGATACCAGAAAGCCCTTGTTGGAAGACTTCATCCGAGGAGAAAGGGAAACTGTTAAATTGATCCAGAACACGTTGTTTCCGTTCGTCTTCAGCAGCCTGTGGGGCGGCGGGCGCTTGGAATGTGGACATCCTTGTCTTCTGGGACGATGCGTCCGTATTGACCGACCGTCGCCTGTTGACCCGACACCTTCAAGTTTAGACCTAGCTGTGGTGGTCGTTGTCTGGGTCGCGAGTCGGTCTTCAACTGTTACCGGGTCGGTCGATCATTTGTTGCCAGGATTATGTAACCCATATAATACCCATTCCGCCGGCTCACCAACAACGCTGAGAGCTGAAACCATCGCTGAAGCTGACAACGTTGACAACGAACCATGTCGTCTAGCGTCAACAAGATTGTGTCTGAGCGTAACCACCGCGCCCTCTTGGAGCTGGTCATGAAACCAGGAAATGGTATTGTCTTGTTTTGTCTCAAGTCGAGTGTGAGAGACTTTGCCGGCCTAACATCCTCCACTCCTTCCCTTTCCTCAGATGTCTGTGCAGACTGTAAAGCACGTGCACCACGCTGGGCTTCCTACAATCTTGGCATATTCATCTGGTGCGTGTATTCCTCAGGATCAACGTTCAGCCGCACGGACGTTGACAGGAGCACAGTGTGAACTGTGCTAGCATACATCGCAAAATTGGGACGCACATCACCAAGGTGTACGTCCGTTTCAGTCCAGTCAATTGGGTTCCTCGGACTAATGCATGTCTGTAGCAAGAGTCTCTCTCTCGATGAATGGACTAAGGAACAAGTCGATGTTAGTCTGCTCCGTCTGTCTTTCCGTTCCGATGAGCTCATCTAAGATGTGTCAAGGTTATGAGAGAGAATGGAAACGTCAAGTCAAACGCACTATATAACCCCAACGAGGCTAAACATCCGCCACCAACGAACATGATGGAATCGGAACGCAACTCAGAGCTGGAGAAATTCATACGATGTACGGGGGTGATGTATTAATTGTTTGTCATACACCCCACTCAAACAGCTTTCTTGCAGCCAAGTATCAATTTAAACGGTTCATGGAACGAAAATCCGTCCCACAACAAGTTGTGGCTCCGTCTAGGACGGTGGCTAAATCCGTTGATCCTCGGCCTCGTTCAACCCCCCTAAATGACCCCGCGCAAATCGAGCGAAATCCTTCACCGGGGCCACCACCTCCCCCCAAGACTCCGCAGAATATGCCTTCGAGATTATACACTTCCGGAACAATACCCTCGTCTCTATCAAATAATGCCCACCCTCCCCCACGTTCAGTCTCACAACCCCTTCCAACTTTGTCTAACTCGGCAAGGCAAGATACGACAGCCGCGCCCCAACGACCTCCAGGTCAACTATGGGACGACCTCATTTCTTTGCAAGGGCCTTCGCAGTCGTCTTCTCTGCCACTCCAGTATCAACCTCAAGGATTGTCAACGCCGACCTTCCCTTCGCAACCTCTTCCATCACAACACGCGGTTGGTATCACTCCAAATCCGTTTACCAACTTATCCATTGGCCAAGCGAATGCCACTACGCCACTGGTCGTTAGTCCGACATCAATGACTGTTGGTCAACAATTTCCTTTTGGGTCGCAGACACCCCTACCGAGTCCGGGTCTCCACGCAGGATCCACTAATCCGTTTAATCAGGCACAGATGTTGCCCTCTGGAGCTGCACCCTTGAATGGCACCTCATTCTCCGCTGGGATGAACCCTTTTTCTCGATCACAAGGCACCACGACCGCTGTCCAGCCCGTCATGACCCTCCCAACCGGGATGGCACAACAGCAAATGCCTCAATACCCCTTTCCCCAGCCCTCAACGCCTTCACTACCTTTCCCAACTACTCCAGGGATATCTTTTAATCACTCTCCGGCTCCTGTGTCACAGAATCCATTCTTCCCAACGGTCTCCACACAAGTGCCAATGTCCACGGGTGCAACGAACCCGTTCGCAGGGGCGTCGATGGGACAGCAGCAGGTTCAACCTGTATTTGGAGCGAGTCCGTTCTGGGGTCAGCAACAACCCCTGCAACAATTTCAACAGCAACCACAACAACCCCTAGGACAGGGCAACGTGTTTGGTGGATGGGCTGGGCAGGGAATGTAGAGGACTTTTTTGTTTGCTAAATTATGTTCTGTGCATTTCGGATGAGATCTAGAATCATTGGGATCCAAGTTGCTTTACCTCTACATTGTGTGACTTATGCTAGGATTGATAATGGGATGGTAAGTATCATCTAAAACAGATTCCTCGTTCAATTTGAATTTGACATACATACATAGTATGTACCGGCACCGGTTTGTGATGTCGGAGAACATTAACCGTTACTACAAGCTGAACAGCGACCACCGTGTCAATCATCCGCTAAACTGTCTAGATCTGAATGATCTGTCTAATGGCCGTTGGTCGAACGTGGAATTGGTGAACACTATCGATCACTGAAACTTACTCGGGTGTTACACATTATCACTAATCGGCTCTAGTCTGCCACAGATTCAAGTTGTTTTGGTACATCCGACCGTTGGCACGGCGTCCATGCATCACTGATATGCTTCCTCGAGCTCCGCACTGAGTCTGTGCCAGTGGTCCATACTCAGCACTCAGGCCTCAGGGGGTCGAAACCTAAAATGACGCCACATCCTTTTCCAAGTGTTTCGAATGTGCTCCAACAGTGCACGCTACACGCCGTCTGGAATTAGAGGTAAGTGATCGAAACAATGTGATAAGTTAGTATATATGGCTCCGCACATGGACGCTTCTAGAGCTACCGTGACGGAGCCACCGTCGTACGCCGCTGTACGCCTGCGAAAAACGTGTTTTAATCTCTTTAGCTTGGTGTTTGCTACTTCATCGTTCGTCTTAGAAGTTTGGGTACGACAATGTGGCCCAGGAGGGTGATCGGAGAACGTGCGTCTTTCGTTCTTGGATTCGTTCTTCCTTTTCGCCTTCAATCGATCTCAGCCTACACGTACCTTGTCGAAGCTGGCAAGGAGAAGAGTATTTCCAGCGATAGTCATCAAGTCTTACTCAACTGTTACTTCACCTTCAAGGTTGAAACGTTGACCGCTTGTTGGTTCCACAGGGGCGACGGACCTTCGAAATTATGATTATGTATGCGAATCAGACGAAAATCATGCTTTCCTACTCTTATCATCAACGTTTCAACTTTGATGGTATTAATGTTTCACAATAAATCGAGTATGCATACGCAAGAAAACACTTCGAGATATCCTATATCCCCATTGGATCATCCATCTAGTCGTCATCATCGTCATCATATCGTCCACCTCCCCTGAACAACGCGAGCAGGTCGTCCAAACCGAGCTTCATGTTCTTGAGTTTGTCGCCGCTCAACGCCGCCTTGGCGAGCTCGCGTTTGGCTTCTTGAAGCTGGGAGAAAAGTGCGCTTAGCGTGAGCGTCGGAAAACCGATGAAGCAAATGGAGAGCAAAGAGGAAGGCAAAGACACTACGTGGTACACATACCTGTAAGATTCGTGTCTCGACCGTATCTGGTATCATGAGTTTGTAGATATTGACGTCCCGCGTCTGGCCAAAACGATGTGCACGGTCGTAAGCTTGATCCTATTGTCATATTGTTTCGTTGTCACAACCGTTCACACACCGGCAGACAGAAGCGAAGACGTTTTCGTGCGCAGGTTTCACAGAAGTGATCAGACAAAGGGAACGGACAAGGGAAAGAGAGATGATTCAACGGCACCGCAAGTATCGTGATGGAAGAAAAACGTAACGAGATAATTTCCGATCAGTAATTGATACAACGATGATTCATATTCAACGAAGGGACTCACCTCAAGCGCAGGGTTCCACCACATATCAACGAGAATAACGTTGTTACACGCGGTCAGGTTAAGACCTATGGTGGCACACATGCCAAATCCATTGCACCACGGTCCCATCAAAACCAATACAATGATATGGGCGCACACCACGATACATCATTAGTGGAGCAGGGATGAGATAATGAATCGGAAACCAATCAGTGATCATGTACACACAGGGGACAGATAAGAAGTGGAAATCGGAACTCCCCGAGAAGTATTGGGCGCGACTTCGCGGGAATGTGAGAGACACAGAAGCTATGTCTGAGATGGGCTGGCAAGTGCCGAGAGGGCCCGCAAGTGTCGCAGATGAATGGGTGGACAACAATGAAAAGGAAGGTGATATATGACAAGACTCGAAGAGAATGCAAGGAATGCAAGGAAGTGTTCAGAACCGAAAGGGACAGAAGACAAACTCAAAGGTAAACTTAAACTTGAAAGGAACGCACCGGTACTTCCCGCTTTAAATGAGATCAGAATACAACGCGTACTCTTGCTGCTGCGAATCTTCTCGAGACTAGCCTCACGTTTGTCCTTGGGCATCGAGCCGTCATATAGAATTCAACGAATCTCCGTCAGTACATGCTGCGGAATACACCATGTTTGAGGGATAGGAGGAACAGAAAGACATTAGAAAAAGGGGGACGTACATCGGACATGCTTAATGCCATGTGCATCCAGGAAGGGCTCAATCAAATCCAGCATAGAGGTGAACTGCGAAAAAATAATTGTTTTTTCTGCACCATTCGAACGCTCGTCGATGTCCTTGAGGATTTCCAATATTTTATTGATCTTTGCAGACTCAGGGGGAAGGTCTGAATTTGACTTCGAGTTTTCAGCAGTCTTAGCAAGGGACTGACACCCTTGGCAGTACGATCCGTTGTTTCCAGCAGGGAGAGCAGTCTGACATAGTTGACATTTCTTCATATTGGACACACCCATTTGTCCGAACATCGCCGCGAGATCATCTGCGTCATCTGAATCATCTTTGGCGGTCCTCGTTTCGGCAGCATCTTTGTCGACTCGGTAATCCTTGGAAATCAACGAGGGATGGTTGCAAGCTTGGCGGAGACGGAGCAATAAGACCAAGACATGGGTATAATTGACATGCTCGGCCTGGACAAGCTTATTGACCTCCGAGGTCATTCTGTTCTCCAGTAGCCTGTAGAACTCCTTTTCTGTATCGTTGAATGAACACTCGACGAGCTCCAGTTTGCGATCAGGGAGTTGAAGAAGGGGTTTCCCGTTTATCACTTGATTCTTCGTGCGACGGAGCATAATGGATTTCAGAACCACGTGCAAACGTTTGAGCGCGCGAGCCGGACGTCCAGTCTTTACAGGTTTCGCAATTTGTTCATTGAAGGTAGGCCAATCGTTCAGAGGCCGGATCCGCAAAAACTTGATCAGGGAATAAAGTTCTTCAACGGTGTTTTGCATGGGGGTTCCAGTAAGACACCATCTGAATTTACTTTCTAATGCACAGCAAGCCAGTGCTGCTTTGGTGTTTCTGTTCTTGATGTTATGTGCCTCGTCTGTTGCAGATATTTTAGCGAATGTCAGATTTTGCCTTGCTGAAGAAGTTTACCAAGTACAACGCGGAACCATTTCACACGGAATAAGGCATCCTTCGACTTGCCGGGTCTCCGCTGTCGGCTGGCCAGTTTCCTGGTGAATCCTTCATCGGATTCCGAGTCAGATGCAGCAGCCATGAGTTTTGACTTTGATTTTGACTTCCTCTCGTCCTTAGTTTCCGGCGCAAATGCCGCATATTCCGATGTAACAGTGGAGTAAGATGTTACGACGACGTGAGCACGTTCCAGTTTCGAAGGGTCAGTTGTACGACTTTGACCGTGATGCTCTATGACCCTAAGTCCCACAGCCATACGCGTAATCTCAGAAGCCCATTGCGAGACGAGCGCAACAGGGCAAATGACACTGTAAAAGAGGAATTAATACCGACTTCCGGCCGACAACCTTACTCTGCGCTCACAGTGTGCTCGCAGCCCACCCGTCCGCCTTGTCTGATTTTTTGGCCCGTCCGTCAACAATGCGAGTGAGCGTTTGGATGGTTTTTCCGAGACCCATGTCATCTGCCAATATACCACCCATCTTCTTTCCAGACTCTCGCTCTCGCATCCAGTTTCGTCCAATAACCTGGTGAGGCAACAATGTAATGCCTTCCACGAAGCCTTCCACGATCGCCTCACTCATATCAATCTCTGTCTCCTCTTGACTGTTAACACTGTCCTCAACTAGCGCACGAAGTGCTTTCTCTGCTTCCGCCGCGGACATGAGAGGGTCATAGAGATCACGGTTGTCGGGCTCATCAAAAGTCTCCCAGGTAGGCCCGTCAGTATGAGCAGGGAGGCGCTTGTTTGTAGGGACCTCGATAGGAGCCGGTACTACCGTCCGTTGCGGAGGTAATGTAGGTTCAGCACGGTCAAGAGTGGCCAGCACTTGACTCTTAAAGGGTCCTTTGGTGTTTGAAGCAAGCTGAGAGGATCTTTGCACAGGCGCGTCGCCCTCTTCATCAGACGAAATAATGACAGGTCGAATCCTGCTGTTGTGCTTGACTGTGGGTGGCAACGAAGGCGGGTCAGTGGCGGCAGACGAAGTTGAGCTTGAGGATATCGAGATAACGCTCGAAACCGGTGGTTTCTGTCCAGCCTTGTAGAATTCTGGGAAGAGATTTGGATCTTGAAGTAACTGTTGGCGTCTGGAGGGACTATATGTTATCTCATCGAGAAAAGCTAACACAGACTATACCTGGCTTCCATGATGTAGTTGATGGTTGTAGCGAAGGATGAAAAATGAACAGTGAGGCTTGGTTGGTTCAAAATCGGTCCTTAAATTATAACGCGAGGGGCACGCGTCTCATTAGTCACTAGTCATGTGACCGTACTACGGATTGTAATAACGATGTGTTAGTACTACACTCGACCATGTATTACGGACAATGGACAGCTACGGCGGTGTAACATTGTATCTTGAAGTCTCGTGTGATCAACTTGAAAGCCTCACGGGATTCAGCAAGATGTATGTTTCTTGATAACCTCAGGTCCCAGGCTAAGTCCTACTGCCTGTGCAAGACTCCCATTCACGATAGATCAATCGGGTCGTCCAAATCGAATCATGTTTTTCGCTACCAAGTTGCATGTCTCGTCACGGTAGCTTTCTACACCCTTCAGACCCTCAATTCATCAGACTAGTGCCCAGAACCACCAGATAAATTAAGTGGATTATGGTCAGCTAATATCTGCTTCTCAGCTGAAGTTAGACGCCGTACGGCCCTGCAGGGAATACCATGAGCTAGCATGTACATTTCATTTGGACACTTGGCAATGGCCTTGCAGTGGAACAAGAAGAGGCCCAAAGTTGAAATCAGACTTCAAAGACAGGTGGAGACCCATCAGAGAAGGTGAGACCCAGATTTCCAACTGACGTAGAGGCAACGATTTCTTGAAATTTCCAGCAGTTGGAAAAGGTTCCGAAAGGCCATTCAATCATCAACCTTCCTCGCACCCGACAATTTAGAAATTCTGTCCCCATGATAAGATCATGATCATACGACAAGTTGCCAACAACACAGTACGGATAGATCGCCTGTCTTTGCCTTCTCAGATTGCTTCAACGGCGCGCATATGAGGTTGGGTTTTCGTCACATAGAATACGAGTGCCATTAATATTGATAGATGTGCGTATCTTGAGATTAATCCATAAAACAAACAACAATCAAGGCCACAATCACCACCAAAAATCCGGACCAAAAGTCGTCATCATGTACCTCCTGCACGGCGCACTGACTCGCAGCATTATCAGCCGCTCCTGCTGCCACCTACGTAGACGCCGTCAGCTGTCATGACGGCCGCGTGACCACCTGGGGTCAACATTGCCACGTTTCCACTCGCTCCAGCGCTCGCCGTGAAACCAGTATGTGTTCTGTAGAGAGCACGGGTTGGGCCTGAGGAGGAAGCGTGCGCCGACCAAAAAGAGTCGTAAGTGAGTGCGGGGCCGATAGATGCTTGAGTAGTAGGAACGGCAATGGTATGACTAGGAGAAGCAGCGATAGATGAGGAAAGTGTAGTATACATGGTTGGCGGGGTCGAAGCATTAAATGGCGGTTGAGATCCGAGTGTACTTGGGATATATGGTTGGTTAGACGAAAAACTGAGTGGTTGTTGGCTTGTGAACGGTTGAGACAACTGAGGTGACTGGACTTGCGAAGCAAAGGGAACAGCTTGGGAGGAGAAAGAAGCAAGGCTAGGTTGGGAGGATGACGTGGATTGTGGTAAGGTTGTCGAAGATTGCCGTGATAAATTCTGCGACTGAGGCTGAGATTGCATCTGTGCCTGAAGTTGAGCAAGACGAGCAAGAATGTTTGGGTCAGTTAGGTCAATGGTAGGTAGTGCACGGTCCGACAGGGTGGTCACATCAGGAATGGATGACTGAAGGAAAGATTGCGAGTCTGGCTGTGATGAAAGTTGGGACGAGTGTTGCGATCCATCGATATTTGGGGATTGCTCGGTTTGCGACAGCACAGGGAGAGAAATGGAACCCAACGGAGACGACTCGTTGATCAACGGCGGTGATGAAGAAGGCTGGTGAACATTTGATGGTCCCGTTGTTTGATCTGGCGGCCCGGTTGGTCCCAGGGAGGCGTTGACATTGGCATTGACAGGCGCAGGCGCTGAGGGCAAAGGGTCGCTTGTGGGCGCAGGTACCACTGTCACATTGGCGTAGTGATTTCTCTGAATTGTGTTTGATCGCATATTACGAAGATGGGAGTGGTGGAAGTAAAGATTCTCAACTTCGTTGAGATTTTGTCGTTGCTGACATATGAAATAGGTGAGAAGTTTGAGAAAGTAGATCTAACTGCCACAACGCCACACTCAGCCATCCGTGCTCTACTTTGAGTTTTGCGTACTGAAGGCGCATCTGGAGCTGTTTTGATAGCTACAATATCGAGATGAGTGAAGACTTGAAGGTAAAGATGGCATGGCAAGATAGGACACACGTGGTTGGCCCTGGCTCGTTCGAGAGTCTGCTTTCTTCTCTTCTGCTCTGCATCGTTTGGCTGTGGAGATGTCACGACGGCCATTTTGCGTGGACTGGACATAAACGAGGAGGATGAGTTGTAAGTTTCAAAGTTTGAACAAAGACAATTTAGCGACATTGGGAAGTTGCCTAAAATTGCCTCCGTCGCATCTCAACAGGGGTTATTTATTCCACCCACCACCACCACCACAACGTCGAGCTGCGGGTGTACGAATTGGCAGAAGCAAACCTTGCAGATAAAGCTGTTGGCCTCTTGGAAACTAGTACGTCAACCACTAGCAATATCAGGGGAATATCAGAGGCACAAACGCAGCCAATGTAAATTTCCGAAAACAGGCGACGACAGCCCAGTGGAGAAACGGCAAAGATGGGTCACAGAGGCCATCGTCGGCGTCGATAATATTGGGCAGTTGCGGCTCTTGCGACAGCTTTCGATCAATTATCATGGTGTTTTGCCAGGGGAAGTGTTCCAACACCAGGAGTACTAACCGATATTTCAGTCATCGTCTAGAAGTCTTCCCACAACGGTATCAACTTCGTCGTCATGGTGGCAATGTGCCAATGAGCTTTCGCGAGGCAAATATTGACAGAAGGCACGCGGGATCTCCTGTCGTACTGCAAGTTCGCGAAGGACAGTTTACATCACACGTTGAAGATATTTGTGTGAGAGCCGCGAATGACATGGTAGCAGTGGACTTTATCAAGGATAGATTGTGTTCGGGTGAAGCTCGTCTCTGACCGATAATAGAGGCCCGAATTTTGGATGTCATAAAAAGGTCAAGGTAATGAGGCGGGGATTGCTCAAGAAAAAATCCGTTGAGGGCGACGAGAACCCAGAGAGACGGGGTGGAAGAGCGATGAGGTCTTACCTCAGACGTGTCCCTCCTCGACTCTTCTACGGGCAGTTCTACGTCTTTACTCACCCACAGAATTTCAAGTGGTACAACCTCCCAGTGCGTCTTTTTCATGCCGTGATAAGTATCATGAGGTGAATTACAAGACTCACTAGCCCCACCACTCCCCACTGGAGCTTTTTCTAGAAGGGCACTTTTTCCGGATCATGATCGGACTAATGTCATCGCAACTGTTCGGGTTGCGACTAGAGACGACGATAGAACGGTTTATACTAGACACCTCCAAAAGTACTTCCCGATTCTCCACAACATCCAAATATTTCACAACGAGACTGCTGGAAATCGACCATGAAACAATATTACAACGTTTGATTCTATTCCCATCGTAAATGACAAAGGCCCCAGTTCGAACATGGCTTCACCTGCTCGCGTGGAATAACTTCAACCACACCTTCCCCCCGATGGTCCATCTGGTGGTCACTCGGTCTCACTCTGGCCGAGTGATCAGAGTTGACTTTATCGGATTTGGAGAGCGTAAGTGGAATGCTCTTCAGCTGAAGGGTGTTCCGTCTTTCGATATGCCCACAAGTTCGAGGACGGGAGAATTAATGGTCACATCGTTTTTCGCTACCACTCTCTGTGTTGGACTGACGTCATTCATTCGAGGTATGGTCCCTCCACTCCGCGGGGCTGTGCGCCGGAGCACCTCCACCTCTGGCTCCATTTAGGGGCTATTTTCGAACCCTATAAATTAATCCGTTCTGTCCGAAATTTATATTTTACTCCAACCACTCCGACTCTTCAACTATGCATATGCGTACAGTTGAATCCATCTCTCACTACCTACAAAAGGTTCATTGGTATAGAGGAGAGGAACCACCGATTATCACCTACAATACCTCGCTCCATGACTGGCCTACCACCCTCGCCAGTCAGCCCTATCGGCTTGTGGAAAAAGTTGAATCATGTATAGCGCATACTTTCAAGCGAGATGAGCGAGGCATACAAGTAGAAAAGCAACACCAACATTCATTCGTCCGTATCACCCTCACTCCATATGATGGAGGACCAAGCACCATCGTATTCGTAGAGAGGGTGATAATGGAGTCTGGGCACTCTGTCATCCCCATCGTAAACATGACTGAAGAAATGGGAACTGTACAAGATCACGCCTGCGTGGTTCTCGACGGATCTTACTCTGAGTTTGCTCATAATCCAAGGACAGATCGCAGTGTCGTCTTCCATCGGTGCAAGGATCGTCAGCTCTCCCTTCAAGAGCTTGCCACCGTCTTCCAGTTCATCAGTCGTAATGCGCCGTTGCCCACTGACGAGGACTGCGAAGCACATTCGATGTGGTTCGCACGGACTTGCATTGTTGCATTGAAGAATGTCATGTTCGGCGCACATTATCGTCTCACCCCTCCGCAGAACGAGGCTGCCTGTAAGGGCGATAACATCTGTCAAAAGGCTATCAGTTGTTTCATCGAGGATTCGTTCAAACCGCGATATCCTCTCAAGAGGGTCGCGGAAGAGAATAGAGTGAGTGCGCCAGGTCACTTTGCCATATGACGAATGTTTATCGGCTCGGATGGATCGGACGACAGCTTAGACAATTAGATGCATTGCATGGGGAAGAAAAAGTGAAGAGAAAGCTTGCGATTGACCAATTGCTTAATGAGGAGGCAAGTAAGGAGAAGGTGCTAACGGTGATGCGAGAGACACTGATTACAAAATATGGTTGGTACGATGAAAATTATGGAAGGTGAAGTCCTGACTCCTGACTGAAGCCGCGCCAAGCTGGTCTGGAGACCAGACATATACATCATGTACAACACCATCATGTAAACGATCAATATCCCGCACGGACTAATGGGGCTTGTGTCGGTAAACTTATTGCCTGGTGTGGTATTCATTGTTTATTAGTGTACCATGCGATACATTTCTATTCATGTTCTCAGTCACAGTTCGTGCTCTTTCTGCTGGCCGCGAACTCTACTACCAGTGGCTGGATCTTGACTTTAATTAGCACAGGGCAAGTTCTGAATTTCCAAGGAAGTCGTTCCGATGACTATGAGCAGTGTCGGAAACTCAAAGCTCCGATATCTGAATTACAGATGTATTATGATTCCGTGGCATTGGACTAACTATACACAGTGACTCACAATGCAAGGTCGGCACTCGTGCGTTCTTCTTGCAAGGCCGGGCGAATTAACAATGCGGAGTTGACCTGGATGCATTCCGCCTATACTTTGATCGTTTGAAGGTTCTGACTATGACAATGTTCTGACGAACAAGAGAATTAGTTCCGAGCTCTATGATGAACGGCGCAGCATCATGAGCCTCGTTCAGGCTACGTGTCAGGGTGCGTCTCTTCACGTTGTCCGATCATACAGCGGTGTGGCCAGTACCAGTTTACACAAGATCGGATGATCGAACTGACGTAGGTGGCATTCGGTCTTGAGTAACCTCCGAGCGCACCAAGCCTCAGCCTCACCAAAACTGATGACGTTCTACTCCACGCCCTCGCTTGAAGGATATCGCTAGGAAGAACCGACGGACAACTCAAACTGCTAGAATGTTATCCACAAGAACGGCTCTGTTGGTTGCCCATGACATTTAGGTCCGAGTCGGAACGACCTCATTCGATTGCGGTCTGGTTACTATGACCCTTGGTCCCGATCAATTGCGTCCAGAGCATACTGAGCTCGTCTGGTTTCACTTTGGCTTCAGCCTTCGCCCACTTTATAACTTGGTCCTCCGTTTTCGTGCATGCGCAAATAGCTTCTTCCTCGACGCCTTCGATGCACCTGCACCTTGTCGAATCCGTCTCCCACTGTCTCCATAAGGTGCATTGGCACAGAGGACACGAGCCACCCATCCTCACTCACAACACGACCCTCGAGGACTGGCCTAATGTCCTCGCTGGTCATCCTGACCAGTTCGTTGAGAAAGTTGAATCCTGCATCGCCCACACTTCCATCAGAGACGTCAACGGCATGGCTGTGGATAAGCATCACGAGCATTTCTTTATCCGCATCACGCTCGCGCCTTCCGAAGGCGAACAAGAGACTGTCATTTTCGTCGAGAGGACGATTGACCACGTTGGACATACCGTCATCCCCCTCATCAACAATATCCCCGAGCCCGTTGCAAACATACCTTCCTTCCAGGATCACGCCTGTACAATCCTTGACGGTGCTCATTCTGAGTTTACCCACAAACCCAAGGTCGACCGTACCATCGTCTTCCATGGGTGTAAGGATCGACGTCTCTCCCTCCACGAACTTGCGACTGTGTTCCAGTTTGTCAGTCGCAATGGGTCGCTGTCTGTTGGTGAGGAATGCGAGGCGCACTCGATGTGGTTTGCGAGGACTTGCGTCCTTGCGTTGAAAAAGGTCATGTTTGGTGCACATTATTGTCTCACCCCTCCGCAGAATGAGTCTGCCTGCAAGGTTGACAACATCTGTCAGAGGGCGATCAGCTACTTCATCGAGAATGTGTTCAAGCCTGTGTATCCTCTCAAGAAGGTCGCGGAAGAGAATAGGGTGAGTAAGCCGGGTCGTACGTGCTATACCACGTGCGCTCATCGGCTCTTACTGGATCTTGCGACAGCTAAGACAGTTGGATGCGTTGGGTGGGGAAGAAAGGAAAATAAGAAAACTCGCGATAGAGAAACGAAACAAGGAGGAATATGAAAAAGACAGAGTGCTACAGGTTATGTGGGACGTTCTGAGGACGCGCTACGGTTGGTGCGATGAATGCTGACGATGCGTGGAATGTTGGCTGTGACGGATGATCAATGGGAGGTGGGGTTGTCGAAAATATGTGGAGGTCAGAGGTGCTGTACTCCTACTCATACTGTGGCTTAGGGGCTTACTATGGTCTAACTTGCAATCTTGTCTGTGGTCTTGACATCGGAGCTTGAACGTTTCAAGGAACTGAAGTCTCATGTGCTCACTAGTACTCCCTCTTAATACCATTCCGACTCGATAGTCTGTTGGTCCTCCTTCGTTGGAGTTTGAAGTGCTCAACGTCGAGCTTGTTCTCAACTTGCCGACCGTGACGACTCGGAGATGGATGTTTCCAGTTGCACCCCGACACAGGCCGTCTTTGTGATTCTCCCAGATGAACTTATCTATCAGATCCTGCTTCACTCGCGTCCTTGCGATATCATCACTCGGTTTCGCCTTGTGTGTCAACTTCAACATATCTTATATCTTACTTTCATCTGATGTTCAAGTTCCTGATTGGCGTCCATTATCTTAGGTGTCGAAGAAATTTAGCGATATTACCTGGGATGTTCGGCTGTGGAGAATCTTGTATGCCACCGCTCCGTTACTTCGCCCATCTGGACCCTTCTCATGGCAGTCTACCCGCTATCTTGAACGCACCCTTGTGCAATCGGAGCGCGTATCCCGCATGTGGACTTCGCAGACCCCTCAACGTATTCCAGTCATTCAAGTTCCATGCCATAGATCATGTCCTCGGCCATACGTTATTTGTGGACGGTTCTGTGTTTGGTGTGAAGAGAGGCAGGCTTACGCTCAAGATATCGAAACGGGTGTTCGCCAATTGCTATGGGAGAGGGATGAGGTGATATCGTCGTTCGAAGTTTCCTCCCTTCATTCCCCTGAGGCGCTGCGCGTTTTTCTCATTATCAGGGAACCGCGCCATGGCTTGAAAATTCTTGCGTATTCATTGAAGGACGACAACAGCTCGTTTGAACCTGTGAATTCAGGTCACGAGATACACCTTCCGGACGTCGCGGAATCGCCTGCTACACTCTCCGATGACTCGCCATTCATGTTCTTTAGGCATATGTGGGACCCTCGAGCTACAGTGGTTGATAAGCGGACGTGTTCCGTTTGTGTGTTTCCATCTCTCGATTCTAACTTGGTAGAGGTGAGTACGAATTCTGGCGGGTTCTGCAGAATACAGTTGTAGACGCTCACTGACGATGATGCCAGCCCGCAGATAAATCGGGCCTTCATGTACAGCAAATCGTGCTCGCAGGGACATACATCGTTGCTTTTCTCGGCTTGAGAGGCCGGATGAAGCTGGTCCAGATATATACCGATATTCGTAATCAGCACAAGGCCATTAGTGGCCTGGAACCGGAACTGCGCCTTACGCATGAGATAATGCCAGAGGACCATTATGATATTCCCCGGCTAATCGATACCCTTCGTGCGCCAGTCATCGACTCTATGACCGGTGATACTATCCTGATGTTCTTTGGATACACCACTTTTGCCATTCGCCATTACCAATGCGTCAGCTTCATCATTCCATCCATTGACCCAGATTACTCGGTTATCCTCCCCTTCCGCGTCGAAACCCAGGAGCTGTTTCCAATTCATGGTAGTGATCAAAGGGTCCGCCTGGAAGCTTCGAGCGATGGATATGCGAGGGGAGCTATAGTTTCTGTCTCAGTCAAGATATCTGAGATTTCTGTCGATTGTTACAGATTCTCGGTCGACGCCAGTGGGGAAAAATGTAGTGCTGATGTTTCGAAGACTGGAGACTCGTATATGCATATTAATGGCTTTGACCTGGTTAGGGGGAGGAGTTACGGACAATAGGTTTCTCGTTGTATGTCAAGTACGTCGATACTTGAAAGCAAAGCTTTGTCATTGTGATCTCGGAGTTGGCGAACTTTATGGTCTGTCTTGCAGTGTAAGGATTGAACGTACGCAGCAAAAGTCTTTCCGAATCACTATCCAGGCTAGATGTCAAAAAGGCACCGAGGTTCATGCCATGGTGTTAGTGCATTCATTGCGTAAAGCATGCCGATCCACATACTAGACTCAGAGGAAGATAGACGCAACCCGGAGAAGTGGATCGTCAGGTTGGTGATTCGGCTCAGTACTTACTCAGATGATTTCCCGGTCAAGAAATGAATGATTCCATTAAGAGATGCTGTACTCGGCGCCAAAGTCTGCCAGTGTATTAGACCGGTTGAATAGACTGAACCTTGCATTGCCACATACAAAAATAAGGATATCAAAGCTATTTCGGGCACACTATTACACGTGCGAGAACGTTTTGACCGAGTTTTCAGCAGTACCTGACATGATGGAACAGATCGAACGCTGAGGGTACTAAACACAAACCCCGAAGGTACGGAACAGTGACCAGCATAGCAAGTCTGCACTGAAAGGCGAGGTGGATAAGCCAACTTCACAATTCAGGAAGGGACATGGGACACGAACTCTACGTCATAGACGTGGGATAAGAGCTATAATGGAAGATCTCGTAGAGTCAATTTTGTGGTACGATGACTCACGAGCACCCACTGGAACCTACTAATATGCCGGGTCTATGTGAGGCGCGCAGACAACATGATTCTGCAATGAAGTAAGTTTTTGGGCATCCTTGACCGTTGGGATGGGTCTTGTAGCCGGATTCCAAATCCGCGTTAAACGTGGGTCTGTAGAGTGATTCAGCTTACACAGGTTGCCCTAGTATTGCGCGGCCCGTTGTGGATTTTGATGAGAGAGGGATACTTCTCCCATTGAACAACAGGGACGTGTGGATCCCCAAGACAGTAGTAAGACTTATGGGGTATAGCGGGGAGCTTGGCTGTGTCTGAAGTGGTCGGAGATTTTTTCTCGACAATGAATGATTGACAGCGTCTGAGTGACAGGGATCTGCGGAAGCAAGCATGAAAGATGGTTCAGACCTCGATCCTGGGGGCATTTTTGGCCGAGTGAGAAAAACGTGCGATGAGCATTGCATGTGCGCGAGATGCACACATAACGATTGTGAGATCTGAATCACACCGTTGAGAGGATTGCGCCGTTTGGTTCTGCAAAGCGAGCGTGACTGCGTGCACAACTTCGACGCCGCTTGCAAGGTGCAGCGCAGCAGGTCAAGTTTCATACCATCAAGAATAACAGACAGGCTATGCGACCACGCTGAATAGCCAGTGATAGATTCGCTCGCCGGCAGAAGCTGTGAGGGATGAGAAACGTGATGCCAGTGAGCTGGTGCATACGGGTTTAGCTTCAGGTACGATACCCGGCCTCGAGGCAGTCCAACTCAAGTAACGAGGCAACGGGAGTGGCTAGTCCATTCGCGCCCTCATCCAACTTGGCTGGACCGTCCGGCCGTGTCAGGGATTTTGTTTTTCCTCCTACTTATTATCAAACCACGACGTCTTTCGGATCAGTGTCCACCTCGTCAGTCTTTCTTTTCTTCCTTGGCCGCCCTTCAGGAGCTGGACAGTCTCCGTCCAGCAATCAGTGTCCGCGATGGTTCAATCCACCGTATCTGCGCAGGCGAGTATCTCACACCTGTCTTTATCTCGACTCCTCAGCTCGCCTCGCTACGAGCATGATGTTATTACCGCAACTTACACCCAATCATTCTGTCCAACTTATAGACTCGCATCCGCGCTAGCTCGTTGTGGACACCAACACCTCCTACGATGATGCAGACGCGCCCTCTACGCTCCTCGCCGCTTGCTGGTCCTGCCTTCTTCTCAACCTTGCCCACCATCATCTCGGAGTCTTCGGAGGAGTCGCACAGCGAACCTCACGGTGAAAGTTTGCGCGGGCTCGGCCACACACGTTCTCAGTCATCGTCCTCTGTTGTCTCCCAAGCACCCTCCGGGTCTGGGTATGGAACGGGTGGCGGATCTGGCCATGGGTCAATAGTGGTGGAAGGTCAGGGAAGTACGTCCTCGATTTCATTGTCTACCACCGCGAACGGGACAGCGTCGTCTCAGGGTCATGGGAATTCCTTGAACCCAAAGCGGCCAGCGCGCTTATCGAAATCGCCAGGCAGCAAGGGCTTCTTTAGTCGAGCGACGTCCCCCTCAGAGCCACCCGTCGATGAGAGATCGGTATCGTCGTCCCTTGCAGTGCCGCCGCGCGCACGTACGACTTCTGGTCACTCCCGTTCAGCATCCCTCCCTACCCAACATACACTTCCGCAACAGGATCCCTCGATCCCTCAGGCATATTCTCCGACGTCTTCACGACCAACCTCTCCTGCATCTTCCACGTCTCATCTTTCCGTCAAATCGAATCACTTAGATGCCAAACAACCACCTTCTACATCACGTGATCCTGCATCGAATTGGATGTCGTCGTCTCCCTTTGGTCCTGCGATGACACCAAAGTTCTCAAGGCTTGCATTGGGATCGTCGACAGTGGTGATGCCTCTCAGCGCAAAGGAGTATCGGAAGAAAAAGGCGAAGGAGGCGCATGTGAAAGGGAAAGAAAAAGATCTTCCCACTCCACCTCATCATACTACGTCCACGGATGTCCCGATATCGAGGGTTCCTCCACCACAGGCCCAGAATATCTCTTTATCTGTGAAGGTGCCAGACATACCCTCAGAAGGTGCACCCCTGCTCTACGTTTCCCACCCAGCTTCCACCAACCAGCTTAGATCGGGACAGGATTCCGAGACAGATCCGCGCGACATACCCCTAACGGCTTCAACGTCTTCGCTATTGGTATCTGCAGTCATAGATCCCACGTCTTTGCGACCTTCTAAGCTTTCCGCACAGCCCCGTCCATCGTCACCCAAAAAGTCGCACTCTCGTCCCAACACTCCCCCACGATCGTCACTCTCTGCGCAGCCTCTGATCTCGCCGAAATCCTCCACAAATACCTTCTTCTCATGTAATTCTTCCTCAGAAGATGAAGTCGTTTTTCCTTTAAAAGATACCCAGATCTCTGTCCCCGATTCCCTACCTTCAGCACCATCATCCGCAGCGCCTGGCCTCGATGGTCTCCCTCCAGCCCGTCCTCGCCCACGCCCACGCAGACGAAAATCATTCCCGGAACGTCTCTCGAACGGTGCTATGAGACTGAGCCTCCTCGAAGCGGTGAACCGGCTCTCTCAAGAAGGCTCTCCGAATCTACTATCTCCCAAAAACTCGATGAATCGCCTTTCTACCATGTCACAGGCGAGTGGAAACACGCTTTTCTACGACTTTTCAGAGTCTGAGAAGGACGAATCCGGGCGCGAACAAAAGCAAGGTCATGCGGAAAATGACGACGCGCAGAATCCGCGGGTATCTGTGTTGCATACGCAAAGCCTCGAAGAACTCTCTTCTACGCTTGCGCGTACAGGGATCGAGGTCGTAGAACGAGACTTGGAGGAAGAAACGGGCCCGACAGAGGATGGTCAAAAAGTCAAGGGGAAACGAAACGTGCGTGTGGTGCGAATATCGGATAAAGTCGAGGTGTCGCCGCCGCCAGTGACGCGTCGGCGGAAGCTCACGAAATCTCGACCTCCGCCACCGCCTGCGAAGGAGCAGAAACCTCAGACTCATGAACGGAGGACGTCGTTGTTGCCGTGGCGGTCAAAGGGTTCAGGGGATGGAAAGATTGCTGTGGTTGGTGGTGTTGATGGGGAGGAGAAGAAGAAGAAGAAGAAGAAGACGGAGGATGGACGGGTGTCAACGCCGACGAAGGGCTTGGGTTCGCGGAGCTTGACTACTCCTCCACCTGTCGTCGAGGACACTTCACCCTGTCCGGAACATCGGCTGGCATTCGATGACTCACTGGCCAAGGGAACGCCATCCGGTTCATCCACCCCTATGCCAGAGGAGGAAACGTCTACACCTCCTCGCAGAGGACGACGATACACCTTTCAGTTCGTTTCCGCGCCTTCTTTTCATCTCCCAAAGCGAGAGAAATCAAAGACTGAGCCAATTCCCGTATATATGGACTCAAGCCCGGGCAAGAAGGGTATGAAGAAAGGTGGTAAAGGTAGTGAGAGTGGGTTTGGCACGGACAGCACTGGCACCAGCACCGTGACGCAAGGGAGCCAGAGCACGCTGACGCCCGTGCGGAACGGATCTGCCCATTCTTCTGCAGTCATCGATCTCACTATCGTTACGCCTCCAAAGAAAGGCGACGATGCCACCCCTGATCTTAAGTCCCTCGTCACACGGGAAACAGCGAAGGCAATGGGCGCAATCACGCCTTCTGAGAGCATTGACTCCACGCCTAGCCTCACTACCAACGGGAGTACAGCGACGTCTTCGAGCGCAATAGCATCTTCTCCCTCAGTCGTCCGTCTACATGGTGAAACCTTCGTTCCGCGACCTTCAACGCTCAAAGAATCTTTCACCGATACTTCCGAGGAAGATTCCGAGGGTGCGGGCAAGGCCAAGATTTACGGCGTCCACCATTCACACCATCATCGACAACAAAGCGGTGCACTTTTGACTGCGACCGATACCTCAGAAGAGGATGGGAAGGTGCACCGACAGAGGAGCCCTACGTCCCGTCCTGGTACCGGGAGCTCCACGCTGACAACTGTCACGACTGCATCCTATGTCTCGTTCAGTACTATGCCAGCGTCTACCACCACGTCTGCATCCTCGTCCTCTATTTCGTTAATACCTTCAACGACCGAGGAACTCATTCCAGTCGAGAAACGCAACCCAGTCGTACACGCGCCTGTACATGCAGATATCCATCATTGTGCGCACTGCGGACATCTCATCTCCCAGGTTCCCTCCGCGGTGAATACACAGGAACGCGAGCGACCGACTGTGTCCCCATTGTCCACAGTTCCACTCGTGACTATCCCGGCTCCAACCGTATCACGGACGAATGTGGGGGTAGACCGTGCTTCCCGTTCGGGCTCAACGACTCCGACTTCGAGGCCCCATTCACCCTTTCCATCTAGGATGACGAGCAGCCCAGAAGGAAAGAGTCCACAATCACCTGTGACGATCGTGTCCACTCCTGCAGCTGCGTGGCAGCAACCCATAGGGACGAGGAAGAACGATAAACATAATTCTGTCCCTGTGTCTGCTGCGCATGCGCCTTCTCCAGCATTCACGAAGTTGAACCCGAGCACTCTTCCGAGGGCGGTGCTGGCCAACGGTCGACCCAGCGTGGACAACGCTGTGTTGAATTATTCACCGGAGTGGACTATGGCGATGACTTCTGGGGTGTCGACGCAGACGAGACGACAGCGTCGTCCTCAAACAGCCCCTGCTGGTTCGGGGGATGCTGCCCTCATGTTCATCGAGGCAGCTAGACTGCAAGTGGCGCGCACGGATATGGGGAATGGGTTTGGTAGCCATATAGATCAGGGTGCAAAAGAAGTCAAGCTTGAGAGTGTTGTGAAGAGTGGGGGAGGGGAGTCCAAGTTGAAGTCCGTGTTGAAGGGATGGCTGAAGAGATCGTAAACGGGACTTTTTCGAGGTTCGTGTCTTTGTGGTCATCGTGGTCCGTTTTTGCAAGTTATTCAGTGGTTGGTGAATTCTAGGGTAGCCAGGGCGGCACTGCGGCGTCGTTTCTCGTCTGGCGTTGGACTGTTCTGGATGGACTCGAAGGACCAGAGTGTTTTGTATGTATATTTTGTTCATCATGTTTCTTCCGTTTTTTTAGAGACAGCATGTCGGGTTGGGTTTATCTTATGGTACTTTAGCATCATCGTTGCTCTCGGAAACAGACAGTCGCGAGTTTTTGTGTGCGACTCACATTATGTGTAATATGGCTCTGTGGTTATGCGTGCCGGGCACAGGTCACCGCCGTCGAAACACTGGCAGAGGTCTCGAACCATTCGATGTATCCTACAAGAGAGCAGGCTTTTCATCGCCCCTTCTTTCCCTCAGCTTCTACTCAGTATCTGGTGATGTTTATGAGCGGCTTCAATAGTATAAACGGAGTCTCGAGCTCGCACCGAAAGAGATCATATCCTTATGTCGTGGACGAGTAGGTCGTTAGAGATGTCCAATCTCGAGACCGTGCACTCCGTAATGACATTATTAAACCCTAACCTCGCGCCAGGATCTCGACATTTGCCATAACTCGATGACTCTGCCAGCACAGCGCGACCGTTTATGCGCAGCAAACCTTTTATCTTTACCGTTATCGCACCACCATCTCCTCGTCCAGAAATGAGCGACTTCCCCTCCACTTTCAACATCATCCTTCAAAGAGGCGAGTACATCGTTCAACCCTTCAGGTCATGTCCCCAGCGATCCTGAGTCCTGACACACCTACTCTCCCTATCCCCCACCCCCTCCCTTCCAGGAATCGAAGGCGGTTTCGCCCCACCCACCCCAACAGCACGCTACCTCATCACGCGTCAACCCAACAGCACCAAGTTCACCACCTCCGCACAAATCAGGCCAGACGGTACTCCCAGTCTCTTGCCCCCACGTGAGAAGGAACTCGAGCTCGCAGATCACCTCAAGGAGATCTCTACCATCCAGGAGCTCGTTCGGGATCTGCCCACGCAGTACCCTGGTGCGCAGGATATATATGGCAGGAACACCAGCATTGTGTACTTGACGAGTGAGTCGGCCGCGTTGGGGTCGCATCTGTACGGATCGGTCGCAGGGCATGGGATTCCACCCCCCACAGAGGAGCAGAAGCAGAAATTCGACAAGGCGGTCGAGTTGATTGAGAAATTGGCTGGTTCGGAGTGAGAGAGCATGCACATGACTCGCGTGACTGTCGTTTACGCTTCGGATGTCCTATTTCTCTCACTTCATGGAAAGCGTAGACTGTAGCCTCTTCTCGCGACCGGATCATGTACATAAGTAATTTTACAAGGCTGCACGTACGAAATGACCTAGATGAATAAATCATCGTCCCCCGATAAACAGGTCGTACAAGTGGTATCCAAAAATAATTAGGTATGTATATTCTGCCGACCAATCGAGACTGCGGCCGGTGGTGATAAGCAAATAAATTCAACAATGTTCTCCGGATTCAAGAGGATACCTGCTCGCCAACACGGTGCTCATTCACGTCCGCATCCACCGCTAACCGGGGTTGCATCTCCACATCCACATCGGTTACCCCAGCTCGTTCTTCCGACTCGAAGGACTTTTTACCCTTCACCACATCCGTATCCCTAATCCTAGACAAAAACAAGGACACCACGCACGCAATCCCAAGCCACGGAATCAACGAGACAAAACTCCACCGAACCCCATCCAAAAACGCATACCTGACGACCGTCTGCACGCCCGTCGGTAAATCACTGAGACTCGTCACCGACGTAATGCCACCCGAGTCGACCAATTCGCCAAGTGCGGCGAGGTCAGCGTCACTGAGGGCACCGCTCGATATTTGACCCTCGATGTAAGAATTGACTTTGGAGCTCATGACAGTGAAACATTGTGCGAGACCGACGGTTCCTCCCAGTGCGCGGAAGAATAAGAGGAGGGCGTTTGTTATGGCAATGTGATTCGGCTTGACAAACCGTGCTTGGATCACCAATGGTCCTGCGGTCATCCCGACACCCACGCCAGCCATCGCCATGAATCCGTTCACTTGGTCTTGTATATTATGTTGCATCGCCATTTGGATCAGTCCAACGCCGACGGTCATGATCACGTTCCCGAGAACGATGGGGTACAGTGGCTTTGGTATGATTTCAGCACTGACATGCTCTTCCGGGTATAACTTCGCAACTCACCTGTCGGAAAAATTTGATCAAACGGATCGCGATCAGCGAGCCTCCACCGTATTTAAAGACATAAATCGCAGTGGAAACAATCAAGAACGACAACTCCCGAGACCAGGGGCGAAATATAGCAACTGAACACCAGCCTGGGAGGGTGGCAACCCAGTAACCATCGTCGCAAAGATAGCCACAAAGTAAAACATGACAAACATGACGATCCCGGAAACGAACGAGCTGTACTGGGTCACGCAAAGATCGTACGAAGTAAACAACTCGATGGGCAGCATGGGGTAGGCGCGGAAGTGTCGTTTTTCGCTGGTAGCAGAAAGATGTTGTTTCTCGAGGACGATCTCCCAGAGCAGGCAGAGGATGAGGAGGATGACGCCGATGATGATACTGGCGATCACACGAGCCGTTTTCCAGTTGTCGTCAGGTCCCCAATTGAGAGCGAGCAAGACGAGAATACCACCTGCGATGAAGAGGATGGTGCCGATCCAATCGATCATGCCTAGTCGGTAGATCCAGTTGTCCACGCGTCCAACAGTAGGAAGCTCCTCGACGGTTTGTTCGCCGCGAACTCTGTTTCGGAGCAAGAGGAAACACATCACCATCGCGACCACGGTGGTTGGCAGATTGATAGAATGATCAGAACATTACTTCCAAGAGACTTGATTGTAGAATGGCTCACTTGATAGCAAAGACCCAACGGAAGTTGGCCAGGACCAGAAAGCCACCAATCACAGGTCCCACGCTGAATCCAACTGCATAAAGCAAAAACATTATGGACTGTTGAATGTTGTTCGTGTTCAGGGATACGGTGTCCGAGAGAATAGTCCGGACGATCTGTCTCGTTAGGCGTATAAGCAATGTTGTTGGGAAGCATTCATAGAGAGAAGCGCCGTACAGTGAGGAGGCCAGCTGCACCGATTCCTGCAATCCCCCGGCCCGCAAGTATCATTGCCATATTGGCTGCCCCGGTGCTGATTGCGCTCCCAATGAGGAAGAAGCACAAAGACAATTGTAGACCGAAATGACGACCATAGATGTCAGCGATAGACGCAAAGAACGGCAAGAAGACAGTAGAAGCCAGCAGGTATGAGGTACCGATATAACTGACGCAGATTAAAATCAGCCTAAAATGCGCCATCAGAGCTATACTAACCTTTCCAATGGGATTGCATTGAACACAGACTACCAAGCGGGATTAAAAGTGGCTACGGGTCAGAACGGAGGGATTGAGCACAACAGGTGACTTACTGCAATGCGTGTTTGCGCCGTCGCAATGACTGCCAGTGAAGCAGCGAGGTGAACACGAGTAAGCCGAGCTGAGGGAGTGATTGAGACATAACTGTATAATCGAGAGTCTCGAGCGTTACCGGGAAAAGAAGGGCCAACAACAACTTCCAATCAAGTGATTTCCAGAAGCCAGGCTTAGACACTGGCTTCTGACTCGGATCTGAAGCGCCCTGAATATTGCCATCGTCTGTGGCCACTTGTCCTTTCGTTTTCCAAAAAGCAAGCTGCATGTCGAGTCCGGGGTTCGGACAATGAGTACTTTGCAAGGAAATTTCGAATGGGAGAAAGACGAATCAGAAAACCTTCGCTCGGGGTGATCGATACTTATATACGGTTTTCCCTGCTGGAACCGCACGGCCGCAGTATGTACAAAGGGTGATCGTGCTACCCGCGCAGCAAGAAGAGGGAACCCTGCGGCAGAACCTAGCAATTGCACGCCAAGATTAGCACAGGTCGGCGCGGCACAAGTGGATCGCACAGCAAATACAGGAACGACAGCGGACGTGTGAACTACTCCATAGCAGCTGGCAATGATTCGTCCTAGCAAA
Source organism: Chalciporus sphaerocephalus (assembly GCA_038094055.1). Lineage (NCBI taxonomy): Eukaryota > Fungi > Basidiomycota > Agaricomycetes > Boletales > Boletaceae > Chalciporus > Chalciporus sphaerocephalus. The sequence goes on from JBBPTH010000007.1 coordinate 273,083, forward strand.
AGTTAGAAATGATATACCTCACCAACACAGCCTTGTTGTCGGACTTGAAAGCATAGACATGCCTGATATGTCGTGACTGTGAACTTTGTCAATCCGCCGAGCCTGGCTGGCTCCTCGGTACTGAGACCGGCAGTTGAGATACACAAGGTTGAAAACTTGCATTCTTCGCAGGTGAGAAACGCCGTGACTGCCACGATCCAAAGGAAGACTCTGATTCTGTGATATGGCAAAATACACCGCTCCGACATATTCAACTTCACCCGCTGGCGCTGCCGTTGCCGACGGAGATTAACCTCGCAAGTCAACATGAAGTCTACCCACAATAATGCAGACAACTCGCCAAGTCCTCACAAGTTTGAGCCCGACTCCTAACTTGAACTCATCTCCACATACTTTCCGCCATCGTCTGATGGATCATCATGGTGTGGCAGAAGGATATATTATTTAATTAAACCTATGGGTTATCACACTTGAGAAAGGTATGGGTTATTGGTTATGTAGGTCAATTCCCTGCAAACCGACTCGGGATGTCCGTACATCTCTCCGGCCACAACCAGTTTGCGATAATGATTCGTGTAACCGACTCAGACAACGATTACAGTGACGGCAGTACCAGGAACATGTGATGGCTATCTCAAAGTTTATCATAAACATGCGCAGATTGAACACATGCCCCAGAAGCGAAATATCCGGCCGCTCCAATGAGGGCATTATCAGGTGATGTCGAGGAGGGGATCGTGATCGTGATATTCTGATAGGAATTTCCTCTTAACCCACTTGAGGGATCGTACTCAGCCTGGGTTGCTCTACCTCCGGACAAAGTACGGGTCTCGGATCCGTACTGGCCAGAGCTGGAACAAGGGAGGAGACCAACAGCCACCGACTCGGAAATCCAATCGACATTTTGGCCGTAGAGCTGGAGAGTGCAACAGACATTCATTCCGCGTTCACTAGACGATGAGGAGGAATGAACTTGCCTAGTATTGGACCTGCACGGTCACGTCGGAGCCAGGAGAAACCTCAGCATCGGGCAACGGGAACATAACAACGATGCTCTGCGCAGCCGCACAAGCAAAAAGAACAAAAAATATGAACATAGTCTTGAAGAACTCCATTGAACTACTAGTACGACCAATGAGACGATTAGTTCCCTCCTAGGAGAAAGAGTTGCACTTTCTTATTCACCAATCATGGAGGTCATGCTTTATGTAACGTTTCCATCGCTACCTGGACCGCAGCATAGTGATTTGGTAGGAGTGGACTGGGGACATAGCTTTCGGTAAAACTTTGTAGACCGGCTGAGAACTTCATGGACTTTGTTTTAAGCTTCACGCTAAGAGTACCAGTATTGTCGGTAGGCTCTGGTAAAAACTATGAGTGGGGTTGGACAAAGTGAGCGCTCAGTATAAAAACATGACATTGCTAGGTTATTACTGATCCCGCTCACAGATTGAATGACACTGGAGTGATTGAATTTTACGTTCCAACACGCGAACGCTCGCAAGCTCTGTCGTCGACAAATGAAATTCGATGAATATGAACTACAGATATACGATCAATGATCATCTCAAGGCCTCACTATCAAATCATAGAAAAAATAACTCGCATTCACCCTCGCTGTTCGACAAACATGCCTCAAGCACAATCGTCCTGGTGAACACCCCGTCTCAAGAGGCAAGCAGGCAAGGGATGGACTCTCATCCGATCCAAAATATCCTTGCCGCGACAGGTGGTGCGACAGATCAACATGACACATAAATTGCATTGAAAGTGTATACCCAGCTGATCACCTCCTTGACACAAGGGATCCGACCATCAATTCCTGGGATACTGACATAGACAACAGAACGCCAAGCACAGTCGATTGGCATTGTATGGCGGGCGTCAGCGTTCCATGGTGGACGGATGCAACAGAGGTCCGCTACATCATATGTATGCAGTGGTCGGGCGACGTTCCAACCAGCAGGACAGAGCATTCTCTCCCCTGAGTCGCTGGGTGAATTCAGTTCGGGCCTTCGGGGGGATCAACATGATCGAGAGTTTGGCACCTACTCGATTCTCGTGTGTGAAGTTATGATTCAATCGAACGGTGACTCCGACCTGGTTCTCAATATCGGATGACGATCGTTGATGGGACTGGCGGAGGAATGCCATCTTCGGACCTAACCTCCATGATCGTGACTGTAGCAGACAGGGGGGAACGTGTCCCCAATGCAGATTGGAGAAATATCCGTACGCTCCATCAAACTCAAGATATGGGGTCGTCAATGACAAACACACCCTCGCGACTGACAATCGCGCGCAGCGGTCAAACGAAAGTGATGTGAAACAGGAAATGAAACGCAGAGTTGATGACATAGGCGTACATGGGGAGAGCATGCATGATAATAGTATTGGGTAGCCTACAACATAGAATCGTAAACGGCACTTCATCTCTTTTATGACCGCGCAGCACCGGGCACGTTGCGCCTCTCCCTCCGAGGTGGGCGCTCAGGTTGGGCGATCGTCACAGGGACCGTGGTATGAGCGATGTCAAAGTTGAGCGCCTTGAGCATTTCAGAAGTGTCGGTGTCAACTTCGAGGCCGGTGGCGCTCGTGTCGAGCGCAGAGACTTCAGGGACGTAGTTATCCTTGCGTTCACGCTCCTCCTCCTGGAGCTTGAAGGAAATGCCACGGACAGGGCCGCGCCGGATGCGCTTCATCAAGTGGGTTGTGAAGCCGGCAACCTTGTTGCGGAGACGCTTCGACGGGACGACAGCCTGAAGAGGTGAGGGGTAAGTGGATCGTATCTGGAAAATCAATCAGAGAGGAGTACTGACAACTTCATCGATAATACGCTTGTTGGTGTGGAAGTCGAGGGTCAAGCGGGGGTAGCTGGGCCAGAGGAATAGTGCTAAGAGGGTAGATCGTGTGTGCAGTCGAGGCAGCTACTCACTATTTTTCGATGAGCACGCGGGAGGCCCTCTTGGTAGTTTTGGTGCGAACACGACCCAACAGGAAAGGGATTAGAGACGTATGAAACACCAAGTCCGCTGTACACACCATGTTGATGGATTTTTGCCGTCGAGGACGTTGAAGATGAAGATGTCGTTGAGACTGTAGGTCACCGCGATCTCGACAGGGTGCACGTCCCTCGCAATTTGCCGTGTTGTGGCTGATGGTACTGTACAGCACAGTACAGCCACCGCTAACTACAGAGAGGGTAGTCTGTTGGTTCCGTTGTCGGTGTCCTCCTCAAGACTTTGTTCAAGGTGAGTGTTCGAAATGTCTGCTGAGCGTCTTCGTCGTGCTACAGACATGCGCGACTTGTTTCGACGTCGTGCTTTTCTGCATGGCTGTTTGGCCTAAAAAAGCCTCTGTCTTGACTCGTCGCTCACGTAGCACGACACTCGGACAGAGCACAGGACTTACTTCGCGTCTTATCCGTCAGTACGTTCCCTTTCTTCTCGGTGACTTTCAATCAAAATGGTCCGCGTTTCCGTCTTGATGAGTGCCTTTGGTCTGTTGTGGTGTATCTTGCTTACAACCTGGGCACAGAACGACTGCCTTGTGAGTGTGCTGAACCAATGATGTGGTTACGTGCATAGACGATGGTTTCCTTCCAGAACAACATTGTCAATGCTGAGCGCCGTGGCAAGCGCCAGGTGCTGATCAGGCCTTCGTCCAAGGTTATTGTTAAATTCTTGACCGTTATGCAACGCCATGGAGAGTTTCCTACTCAATGAATCAAATGTTCAATTCCGTCCCGACGTACCTCGGAGTTATAACTACGATTGACGAGGCTTTTTCACTACCCGGCCTTCGTTTTAATGCTCCGAAACATTGACACTGTCTCTCGAAACCAAACAACGCTGATCTCTATATTTACGGATCGGGGTTCACTGTAGAGTCTACATCGCGTTGCTTCTACTTTTCATTTGATTTGCTATTTTTGTGATCCGTTTTCTTGCCTAGGCAAATGTCGCTGACTTCTCTGGTCTTAGGATACATTGGTGAATTCGAGATCATCGATGACCACCGCTCTGGCAAGATTGTCGTTCAACTGAACGGCCGCCTCAACAAGACCGGCGTGATATCGCCGCGCTATAACATCCAGGTTACCCAGATTGAGGCCTGGGTCAACTTGTTGCTCCCTTCTCGTTCGTTCGGCATCATCATCCTCATGCGTGCTTCCCCCCTTTTTTATCTATAGGGTTGTTCTGACAGGTCTCCCGTGTTCACACGACATCCTCCGGCATTTTGGACCACGAGGAGGCCCGTCGCAAGAACGTTGGTGGCAAGATCCTTGGATATGTGTACTAGATGATCGTGTACTGCCACGTTATTGTATGCTATATAGCCCCAAAAAGACTTCCATGCGCGACATGCATGCCCTGTAACCCCGCATCGACAAAGTCTGATAGCATCTGTTGCGGTACCTCTGTTGTCCACACTGTTCAGTACTTGTGCTGTTCTTTACGTCTTCAGATTCGACCGAGCCACAGCCACAGCCGAGTAGAGACGTCCACGCTCGGTTCACTCGCGGTATCTTGCAGCGTCCTCAGCTCGTTCACTGTGCGATGACGCTCCCCGCCAACGACGCCTTCTCGCTCGGACTAGCTCACGACCAGCCACGACGCTCTTCTTCGCGAGGTCGAACGCCATCCCTTCCTCGTCGTTCTTCCTCTCCTAAAATTTCAATGTCACCCTCTCCATCGTTCTCTCCTCCTCTCCCCAGCGGTATGGTAGCAAAGAGAGCCCACAAACGTCAGCAATCACGACAGGTCTCACAGCAAAGTACCCTCATCAGCAGCGGAGAGTCCACGATCGAAGAACTCGTCGAAGAGCTCGACACCCGTTCGAACACGCGGACACGCAAATCCGAACATCATTCGCCAACCAAACACACGCGAAACGGTTCAGCTTCATACGGTGCTGTGGTTGGAAGCAAATCGAACGGGGTCAAGAAACAGATAGATTGGGAGATTCCACGCAAGACATTGCATTCATCAATAGGTGCGTGTGCTCGCGTGCCTCTCGGCGCCTCATTCACAGCATGTTGTGAATTGAAACAGGTTTTTTCACGATATACCTCTACACCTCCAATGGTGACCCCCAGCATGTGATCATCGCGCTCAGCTCTGCCTTAGCCGTGTTGATACCCATTGACATCCTCCGACTACGTTACCCTTCTTTTGAGCGCCTTTTCGAGAAGTGTGTTGGCGTCTTCATGCGAGACAGTGAAAAGAAATCATCGAACGGGGTTATTTGGTACATCCTGGGCGTCAATGCCGTCCTGTACGCGTTACCCCTCGACATAGCGATCGTATCTATTCTCATGTATGTTTCTTCCTGATTTATCGTCCGTATGTTGTGGATTGAGACCTTGTTACGACTAGTCTCTCCTGGGCTGATACCGCAGCTTCTACCTTTGGCCGACTCTGGGGTGCGCTTACACCTCCCCTGCCACGCCGGCTCTTTGGAATTCTTCCCTTTGCCCCGCGCAAGAGTCTAGCCGGATTCATTGCAGCATCTATAACGGGTGCTGCTGCAGCTGCGGGATTTTGGACCTTCCTCGCACCCGTCCGGTCGACCGGGCTTACATGGTCGTGGCAGGACGGCGTGTCTCAAGCATTCCTCAATGGGAGTGCAGGCAATGGTTTACCGACAACCACCCCTGCGTTTGCAGGATGGGTCGGAATTGCCACGATTGGTATTGCAGCTGGACTCGTCACTGGCATAGCCGAGGCACTCGGTAAGTCTTTGCCCTGTTTCGCTGTGTGCGTCCGCGTTAGGAACAGACGCTGATCATTTAACGTCGCTCTTGATACCAATTCAGATCTTGGTTCGGTTGACGACAATCTGAGTTTGCCCATCATTGCTGGTGGGTGTCTTTGGGGTCTATTCAAGGTTCTTGGATGGCTCGGCGGAGTCCTGGCATAATCCTTCCTCCGCTTACTTCTCTTTTCGCCTCCTTTCTCATCTTTGCAAGAGCTTCTCGATCAGGTCATCGAGTCCCTCTAGCTTTTGGCAAGAATAACGGTATGATGACGATTGATGACACACTGTTGACTTGGAGTCGGACGTTTGATTGACTTCACGTACGCTATGCAAAGAGTGGGCTCCTCCCAGCGTATATGAATGTCTTTCTCGTTCTTCGTTTTCTGTTACATACGAACACTTTAATTTCTGCTTCATCTCCCCCATCACCTCATATTATAAGTCGTTTTCCCCATTTTCCCCATCCCATGTCCATCTTTTATGGAGTTCACATTCCCGTTCCGTCACATTTTTACTCTTTTCTTCTGCTATTGTTCCCATCCGATCTTCATTTCGGAACGCTATTGGCTTTGAGAAACGCTAGGTTCCTTGTGCCTTTGAGTGTTAATGTTCGCCCATCTTCATTAGAGGTACTTACCATACTCGAACTTTATTGTTAGCTTTCTTTTCTTTTTTGTTTTACGGCTTTGGGGGTTCTAGTTGTTGAATTTATACCATGAGTTTGATGATCTTAGTAAACGGATGGATTAGAGCTGATAAGTAGTTTTTGTTGCACGGCTCGATACGGAGCAGTCTCTCCAAACTATCAGGGCGGGCGCTATAGCGATGAAACTACTGATCGTTTCATTCTTCGGCTCTTTTCCCCAATTTGATCGAGTGTGGAAGTGACGGATAATACTCCCATTCTGTAGTCGATGATACACTCTGCTGGTTGCCATTGTCCACCTTCGGGTCACGTTCCCTTTTGCCCATCTCATACGGTGATCACTTTGACGAGTTACGATGCAGGCGGGGGGGAAAGGGGGCTCTTCATGCGCAACATCGTGTCCCCCGTATCTTCCTCTCTCTGCGTCATCGCATATTCTGCATCGTCATTCCTACTGACCCGGCATAGCATCGCCACGGGATCATCGCGGGCCACTTATTCATCGTCGAGGTTGGCCTGGCATGGTTCAGAACATAGGATCCAACCATAGAGGGCAATACGCGGCAGTGGTCATCGACAAAGGCTTTCTCATCTTCGTCATCATATTCATATCGATTTGTTCCAATAGCTGGTGGTACAGGTACTTGCGAGGTTGACTGATCAGATTTTTGGCGTTCGTCTTCAACTTGCAAACTTTCGATATTCATCATCTTCCGAACTGCACGAGGAAAAAATGTTGGAAGTAGGGAGGGGAGAGGCATGAGTGTTCTGGAGTGATTCAAGATGTACCCATTCAGAGTTACAAGGCATGTTGGGGACGGGCCTTTCCTGGAGGGAAAAGATTGTGGCAGGGCATCCTACGAACGTCTGACATAACACCACTTTCTCCAAGTGACGTATAGCAAGTCGCTATAACCTGGTCGACAGCGACAATACACGAACGATTGTTCATAACGAAGGCAAGTACATGGATAGAAGCACATACCTTGGTTATTGCAATAGATCCACGATACGTCGTGCGACAATGCCCTGGGGAATAGTTACTTCGCTGATCCTCCACCTTCAGATTGCATACCGCAGTGCGGAAGAGGAAGTGATAGGAAATGCCATGTGCGTCAATCATCACGATAAATCCAAAGAGCCTTTAGGACAGATAAGATGAACTCCGAGATCTGAGAATGTTAAGTTCAAGTAATCCATATCTGGTGGGGAGAGTTGTATGGGTGGTACAATCTATGTGGTCCGAGGCAGTAGTCGGACTGCTGACAAATGCATCACTGACGTACTGTGGAAGACCGAAAGGTCGTAATCGGCGAACACCTAATGTCCTGTTACCTTCCATGTACGTCAAATTGAATGCAATTTCTCCTATGCTGGCGAGGTATAACGAGCATGTCATCCACATCGATTAAATACTGGAGAGAGCAACCTGCCCGAGAACTAGTGATGTGTGGGCTTCTTTCCGTCCACGAACATATTTCTCGTTGCGCTAGGTAGCCGGATCTCCATTCCGTCCATGTCCTTTGTCACATGTACTTGACAGCCAAGCCGACTGGTGTCGGTGAGCCCGAATGCGAGATCGAGCATATCGTTTTCGTCGTCGGAAGGTTCTGGAAGGATATCATACTGCTCCGGTGGAAGGATGATATGACAGGTTGAGCATGCTATAGAGCCTTCGCAGGCACCTGATGAAGAAATGAAAAAGGAGACGGGGTGGTCGAGAAATGTCCTAATGAGGCAACAAGGAAAAAGGGCAAAGCTTAAAGTACGCACCTTCTAGATCGATGTCCCATTCGTGTGCGAGGGAGAGGATGTCATCACCTTCATTTGCCTCGATAGTTTTAATTGGGGTGCCCTTATAGTCTTTGAAGTGGAGAGTGATACTGCAAAACTGTCAGACTTTTTTGGACACCTGAACACAAGACCACAGAATACAAACCCTGTCCCTGGAGCAGGACGTGTTATGCTCCCATGGCGTTGCACTAAACAAGGGTGAAAAAGCCCGGAATATTCGGAAAAAGCGGCCCTACGTACCACAAGATGTATGTAACGAGCGATTCGTCCAAAACATACTACTCCGCGACTGCTGCTGCGATGTAGACCGCAGTTGGTGAAATGCGCGTCTTGAGCAGATATACGAGGATTTACCCCAGCTTCGACCCTGATACATGGACAGGGCTGACCGTAAGTTCAGCGCTGAGTTCGTTATTCGGGTGAGTTCGTGCGGAATGCGGTTGAGATACATTATGAATCCCGATGTCTAAGTCGTCGCCTTCACTGTTGTCCTCGTCCTCGCCGCTGGGAATAACGTCAATGGAACACTCGACCGAGTCGGACATGTCGGCCGTAGTCACGTGAACAGTATGATTAGTAAGACTTGCTTAGTCTCAACAGGGACTAACCTTGTGAGAGTCTGCTCGTTAGCAGCGATACCACGATGTTCGCCATGCTTTCCCCAGTCGTAGACCTCCCAGCGAAATCTTGCCAATTCGATTCAGACTGGGCGGAGAATGGTCTTACTACTTTACTGATTGTCGGACTGTTTCTGTCCTATGCTCCGCAGGTCAGCTTCACTTTCTCAGTTATTTGGAGCTCGTATTCTCTGCCCTGTCGATCCTGTACCCATCCCTCCTGTCGTTCTTCGTGCCCTTTGAAACTTATGGCGCGTCGAGTCTGACATTGTACTCTCTAGCTTTTGCGGATCATTCGGTCCGGCACATCAGTCGGATTCAGCCCATGGTTTCTACTTCTCGGGAGCACGTCCTCAGCAGCCGCCATGCTGAATATGTGAGTGAGCCAACGTCCAGCCTGCGTCGCTTCTCTGCTATTTGCAGTCTTCTCATAAGCTTTGCTTCTTGGACATCATTGTGCTTCAGTGGCCCGTTGTACGGTGCTGCACCGAAGTCGTACGTCACATATGCTGTTGACTCATATTCGGACCCCATACGATATAAATCTAGACCGTTGGGAAATGCGTGGAAATCACCGCTGGAATAGTTCAAGTTGGGGTACAATGGCTGCTTTTCACCTTGATGTACGTGCCCATGGTGTTATTTGACTGATTTGTTATTGAGTGCACTTGATTCTAGTGTTGTTCATGTTATACTATCCTCCAGACCTCAAGTATATCCAGCTTGATATTGACACGCATGACTCACGTCCCATACAACATGTGCGTACTAAACTCAAGAGCTCGGAATGGCGACTTGCTGTTATTGTGTCTTGGATAGTTCTTGTCCATCTCTTCGTCATCACGGTTACCACCTTCGTTCTCCTGTTGAACTTCTCTGTTTCACCCGATCCGGCTGTCCCTCATTCACCTCAGATTACACTTTGGGCGACCTTCTTGGGTGTCACCTCAAGTCTTCTTGCCGGCGTGCAATACTTGCCACAAATCATCCGCACATACGATCTTAAACTTGTTGGCGCACTGAGCATCCCAATGATGGTTATACAGAGTCCCGGTGGTATTGTCATGGCTGTATCCATTGCCAACCGTCCTGGAACTGACTGGACGAGTGCGTTGCGTTTTCCTCCGAATTACAACACAGTATCCCCCAAATGAATATTCTGACGCTGTGCTTATCAGGTTGGGGCATGTATGCCGTGTCTGCAATCATGCAAACCATTCTACTCTTTATGTGTCTCGTTTGGAAAGTCCGACAAAGTAGACTCGGAATCGATGATTTCGGTAGACCACTCGGAGAGTCGACAGTGGAGGCAGAGAGCCGCACAGAAGTCGAAGAGGACACTGTAAGCGTCGTCATCGAGGGAGAGACAGACGGTGGAGCACAGGAGAACACTCCATTGTTGAAGTCGGGAAGCGTCGTCCACCGGGGTGGGCTTCTTGGGTGGATTCAGGGGCTAGGGAAGTAATGCAACTGGATTTGAGGTTGGTTTGTTTGGGTCATCATAGAGGGAGTTAAGTTTTTGTGCATTTTTAGATTTTTGGTTTGGACGGACGGGACATTACTTACTTACTCTTTTTAATACATCTTGGGCATTTAACAAGTCTCACGATCAGTGAGTGAACAAAGTCAGGCGAGTACCACTGGCATGCTTGATCACTATTGCCGAAGAGATAGAACGACGGACAACTTGTATCAGAGAGTTACTTCCAGAAGGCTACTTCCAGAAGGCTTGATCCAAGGGAGAAACGCATGCAAATGGATTCGAGCTCAGTCTATTCTCCAATATATAGGCGTTTCGTTTGGCTGCATCGAGATCTCTAGATCAATTGATCATGATGAGTTATACCAGAATCGTTAATGAGAGATGGTCGCATGTCCCCTTGCAAACTCTGTACCCAAACTCAGGCTGTGGACTCGGCCGGGGATTTTGTTGATATTATGAGCCAGGTGTGGTTGTTTCGGTCCAAGTCAAGTCCGTACTGATCGTTATAGCCACTCAGGTAGGCACGTCGAGGTACTGTGATCGCGGATGTGTTGGACCTCTTAGAAGCGGTGCCGTCCAGCTTGATGATTGTCTCCGCACCAAGTAAGCGGTTTCGAAAATCCGACCGCTGAGTCGGGAACGAGTCCGGAAGATGATTAATTGATTAATTAGTTTATGGCAGTAGCATCTGAATTTCAAGCTGCAACTTTCACCGTCGGTCCGAAGTTCGGAGAACAAGTCACGACGATGTTATATTCAAAGTTTTCAATTTATCAACAGCACCAACAACGCCAAAGGTCCGAAATCGAAGCAACAGACTCGGTACACCCATGTCAAAAGACAAAGAAGAAAGCATACAAAATACTATGACTTATCCAAAATGCTCACAACCACTCGACGGCGCCAATCTCTTCCAAGTAAGCTCGGAGGACGGTGTCCCAGGTGTGAGCCTCGCCCGTCACGTTCAATCCAGTAGACTGGGGAACAGCAGAAACCGGCTTCTGGTAGTACCACACCGTGTTCCAAACGTTATCTGTCAGAACAAGCTCATCAGAACATGGAGCTACATTCCAACACAGAGAAGACGCACCAGTGATCGAGTTATTTACGTAGTTATTCTGAAGAATCCAATGTGAGAAACCCAGGTTTGTCCCACAACCGAACGTTGGAGAATTACTTACCTTTTCGATGATGACTTCGGCCCTTCCGTTACCTGGCTTAGCACCATTGGTTCCATGAGATGTAGAGAAATCGATGGGAGAACCATCATTGACGATACCGAACCTGGGACGACGTGAGCGCGTTGTGGCTATACTCCTTCCCCCATTGCACACGGGTGTTGGAGGCTACTGTACCTTCCGGGAACGGGTTCCCCGGGTCTGGAATGATGACGCCGGACGGTGTCAAGAGATTAAACTCAGCCCCTGGTCAGCAGCATTAATGCAGGCTTCATGACGAATTGTCAAGGTGAAACTTACAGTCACTCTGGATGTCGAAAGTGACCCAAGTCAGGTACGGCGCGGGGTGGTTGACGATAAAGTCGTAGGCGTCCAAGACCATTGAAGCAGCATCTCTGATTACTTTGTTTGACGAGTCCCTCATGAGGACCCAGAGCTCAGTGACGTTCAAGCTCGTCATTGCCGGGCCCAATCCGACAGAGAGAGCCCACTTCTGATAGGTATCGTATCGTGTGGGGTCGGAAGTAAGATCGTTGTTCAAGTTGACGTCACCACCAAGGATAGATACAGATTTCTGGTATGTTTCCAAGAACGTTTGGTATTGGCTTTCCGTCTTCACTGAGCCATCGAACTGACCGCCAGCGTTGATTCCATTGAAGGTAGCAGTGACGCTCGCAGAGAACCGCTGGTTGACGGAACTGTTCGAGTTGGATGCATATATGGTCTAGTATACCAGCGTTAGAGAGGAATCACGCGAGACTGAGGGGATCGCCGCTTGCCATCTGGTATCTGGCCCCATAAGCAGCATTTATGATAACATGGCTTCCCCAGGAGGCAAAGAAATCCTTCCATTCCCGAAGGCTCTCCGCGTCATCTCCATTGATAGGTTGCATGGTCGAAAGTCTAGCCGCGAGTGGGGTCTCGGCAAGCAAGTCCGCATAGTTCCTCAGCGATGCCATGTACACATCTGCATTTAAACTGTACATCGCGTACTGCTTTTCACTCGTGTACGTCTTGTTGAGAGAATACGAGGCAGAGGCAGAGGCGGACACGGCGAGATAGCGAGCCGAGAGCGATGCATCCGCCTGAAGCGAACTGGCCGCTGCCGTACCAGTGGTGTAGGTGACATAGTTTCCATCGCCGATTTGAAGGGTCTGAACGCCGATGCAGTTGGGGACATCATAAACGACACCGTCTACACAAATTCATTTAGCGGATGTATCATCCTGTAACTTGCACTGCGGAGACTTGCCTATCTCTACTTTCCTGGTGTTCTCATCGGGGAGGTAGTCGAGTATTCTGCGGGATCTCTTGATGGATGCAGCGACCTTGATGAAGAGATACGGTCAGCAATAAGTCAAATGATGGAAAGAGGTTTGGACGGTCACCGATTTGACGTCCATGGGGCTGGCAGTGGTAAAGTCCAAGCTATACCCCAGAATGTTGGTAGCAGGGAACTCAACGAAATCAGCTAGCTTGAAGGACATTCTGATGTAGATGATGTAGATTTTTCGATTGGAGATATGTGAATAGTAACTTGAGATATCGATGCCAGAGGAGTTGCACCTTTTATACCATATTTCGAGTTGGGACTGAAAACTCAAGAATATGGTGAAGGCACGGGCGTGCAGGCGTTCATGCATAACGGTAAAACATTTCGGCGATTTCAAGCTAGCGGATCAGTTTCAAAATGCCCCTGTAGGAATGAAGAATAGGTCCATGGTGCAATTACACTGCCGGTACGTGATGCTATCCCATCAGAATCTGTGTATCGGACTGGTACCTCATTGAACTTCCGGGAGGCACGTATACTGTACTCCGCTCGTTCACTCTCCGATGGGGAATTGCAACGACCGAACGGCAAGGGAGGTGAGCTCGAGGAACCAGGGTCTGACTCGAACGCGGCACGAGAAGACCATCGAGCGAAGAAAGCACGCCATAGTACAAGGAGAGATTACCTCGCATAGACAGCCAGGTTCAGGCAAGACGGAACCGCGGGACGTACGGACCGGAATATTCACCAGCGGAAGTTCTAGATACACTGTCAGGGGACCCTCCAAAGCCTGTGCCGCGATGAGATAGGGTCCTACAAGCTCGGAGATAACCCCTGGTCACGAGATCGATGATCATTGGGTAACCTTAAATCGGTGCAGATCCGATCTACCTTAGTTTGGTGAAACACATAGCCCATCAACGGGGAGTGATGGAGACGTGCCGGGATTACCCCCATACCACCAGTCCTCCAGAGCCACCTATGTACCGCACGAACGAGCACAACAAAAAAAGTCGAACATCCAACTGACCATTGGACGTTGTCGTAATGAGAACCAATCCCCCACTGCAGGGACCTCAGGTTGCTTTGTGAGGATTGTAGTTCATTGTCTTCGAATCCAAGGATACGGACTCATTGAGTAGATAGCGAATTACGTCGTATTCAGCTAGCAGGTGCAATTACAGACAACATTGGCAGTCGAATGGAAGGAAGTCATGTTCTACAGATCTTTGAACAATCCTGAAAGAATCTCCCGACTCTCAAGGGATTAAAACGGAGAGAGGGACATCATCAAACCACTTAGTTCCATCTGCCGTACGATACACTTTCTGCTTTCAACCATCAGTAAGACGAATGCGAGGTTATCCAGTCGATAGACTCACCCCGAGGATAGTCACCTTGGCCCATCCACCATCTGAGCTGAGATAGATGTTAATAGGAGTACCATCGTTGATGACCCCAACCAAGGCCACCAAACTTGAGCTCGCAGATTCAGACGAGCCAAAACGCAATTTCGCGGGTCCAATGACGAGCGAGTTCAACGACGGGGCCTCTTCCGAGTCGCCTCCCCCGATGACCACACTCGGGTTTAGGATCCCAAATTCAGCCCAGGAGGACTCCATCTCGATTGTCACCCATGTGTAATGATTGTTGGGAGCCGGCGGGAGCGACGTGATGTATTCGAATGCGGCCTGAATATCCCGGGCACTATCCCTGAGCGTCTTATTACCTGCGTCGCGCAGGAGAGTCCACAGTTCTATCGCATTGACAGAAACAAGGGCTGCGCTGCTCGAGACAGACTCTACCCACTGCTTGAATGCATCGAAGTCGGGCGACTCGAAGAGTGCGTCAATTAGGTCAGGACTACCTCCCTGCACCCTGACGGTGCGCTGCGACAACCTATCAAAAAGTCGGTACTGGGCTTCAGAGAACACGGTATTGTCGTATTTTCCTCCGTCGTTCAAGCCTTTGACGCTCGCAGTGACATCCCGCTTGAAGTTGATATTGACCTCAGCATATTTGTTCAAAGCCCAAACTTCCAGTTCGAAGCGAGCACCAAAGTTGGTGTTTGCGACAAAGTGACTTCCGACGGTGTTAAAAAACTCGACGTAGGACTGAACTACTTCCGGATCGTTGGGGTCAAATGGAGAGAGTTGAGAAACGTATTCCAGGAGTTCTTTCTCGTTGATAAAGTCGAGATAATCGCTGAGGACAGCACTATAGGCGTCAAAGTCGTTGATGAAGAAGTAAAACTGATTTTTCGTTGGCAAAGACTCTTCCAACGGGAAAAACGAGATGTTGCTGGTTGTAAGAGGAAGAAGACGGAAAGCGATAGCGGGGTCGCTCTTCAAGTTTTGAACTGCGAGAGTGCCATCTGTGTATATCTTCTCGAGGGCCTGGGAGCGATTATCCTCGGAAGCGGTGACGACTCTGGGAACCTGATAGCTGACGCCACCAATTGTAATAGCTCGAGTCCTGGTGTCCTTAGTTGTATCTACAACGCGCACGTTGGTCTTTGCTGTCGCGACCGATTGGAAGTCAAAAGGCTGCAACTTGGTCAGGTTTAACCCATACCCCAACCAGGCGAGTGGTGGGAATTGAGGGGGTGGAGAAAAGGAATCCGACATGTTATCTGGGTGAACTGCGTGACGAAAGACGTGGAAGGAAGAACTACGTCGCTCGTAAGTGGTGTCGCAAGGTGAAATACCAACTGCATTGGCTAGAGCGTTTGTAACCTGCACCGCGTTGGCCTAGAGCAGCCTTTGCGCACACAATATCGTGGAACTGGAGATTCCGATGCCATTGCAAATGAACGCGTCAGATGACATGGCGTTAGTCCCTTGAGTTGTTCCTGAAGGACCTCACCGTCAAGCTTTAAACTTCATCGGACCGAGCGATCGGCTGTGTCGCCAAAAAAGGCAACACCGGTCAAAGTTCGGTCGACACTTGTTCCGTCTGTCATCCGGTTCGGACGGGTAATTATATACAGACATCCAGGACGACTCTGTTCATATTCAGGGGTTATTTTGCCACCGTCCTTGCACAATGTCCGAGTTCACCCCATCACGGTGAGGTACAGTGCTCGTGGGTCCCAGAACCTGCTGTTATCTCCTCCTGGCAACTTACAATGCTGTTCATGATCTGCCCTGTTTCAAGGGACACTCCCGCAATTCAGACCGCTCTCGATATCTGTCATGAACCGGACAAAGTTCACCCGGAGCCCTAGCTTCGCCGTACATTTCAACCCATTCAGAAACTCGTCCAAGTTAGCTCACAGTACAAGGAATATCCCATCACGGAACTCCCTGCTGTTAACCATCTTGGCTATGCGCCCGACATTACTCCGATGGACATCGGTGCCGTATGTCCATGCGATGGCAGCACCTGACGCATTCCCCTCGAAGTTTGACAACTACTACGTCCTGAACTTGAGGTGTTTCATTGACATTGGCACCTGCCAATCTTTTCCCAGAAGCGATCCTACACTTGGGATGAACTTCGATGGATGCAAATGTTCAACTGTTTACTGTAAATGCGACGCTCATTTGAGCAGCTTCATTTCGGTATGGTGCGCAATGCGACAGAATGAGGGAGGACAGCCACTTGGGTCAGAAAAGCAAGGGCTGTGGACGAAACAAGAGAGTAAAACGACCGGTCTACGTTTGATTCAAAGAAAAAGGCCAATAGGATCTCTTCCTTCTTCCTCAAGTATGAATGGGATTATCTGTGTAATATTATATGCTTCCACTAGTAGTACCGAAGACACGTCGTCAGGAATACACTTAGCAGATACTAATAGATGGTAGGTAACTTAGCTAGACGACGACGACAGTATTGTCTCGAGGACTGAATGTCTGAATCACCCCTTCAAGTTTCGCATGTTCTTATGGTGTGGCACGGACAGCGAAAGATAGCTCATTTTTTCTCAAGGTGAACGAAGCGTTGGCCCAAGCGCAATCAGTGTCTTTGGGGAATATATGCACGAAAGGTATGCCGTTCCGTGCGCCCCGTCTTTCGGTCCATCTCTTATGAATTTGTAGCCCGTCTTCGCTCATTCTCCATTTCCACGCTCTCTTCCATTCTATCGAGCCGTTCCCAGTTCTCTTCTCTCCCTTCCTCCATTTTCCACGCATCTGGATTCTTTAGCTTCATTCCCTTCTTCTTCTTAACAGCTGCCACATATCCACTCTCGCTTGCCCCTCTGACAATTTTGTCCATTCGTCGTTCCTGAGGTGTCATTTTCTGTAGTATGTGGGCTGGTGGACCACCACGCATGCGTTCCAGCGTGCTCGGGTATAGTTCTCCACGACGCTCACGTGCGTGTTGCCGGGTCTTGTACCGGATCTTCTCCTGGCGTGCTCGGATACCACGGATGAGAAGCGAGGGGGGATACTCCGAGAATAAACGACGGGACTCAGTGATGTGTGCTTTCTTAATGATATCCAGCTTGGCTTCGATAGGCTGCAGCCATGCACTCAAAGAGTCTCTAAACACGGGTTCGACCTGCGCGCCCGAACGAACGAGTTGGTCCTCAAAAGCACTCTCCAAGCGCAGGTCTTCCATCCAGTCTATGAGTTCGACACTTTGATAATAACGCTCGTCTCTCCGGATTCGTCGTTTATTGATCATGCAAGATATGCTGACTGGCTGTGGGACGAGTCGTGGAAGGAGCTTATTGATATATGATGGCCGGATGAACGATCCCTTGAATATGATACGGGTGCGCAGACGAGCCTGCTCATCCTGAGTTGACATCACATGAGTTCAGAGTAGCAAGAAAAGGCTAGCAAGAGGGGAGGAACAATACACTCCACTGCCTCTCTCAGCAGCCTTCCGAATACTCTCCTCTCGCGCTTCTCAGCAATCATGCGTTCATATCTGTCAAGTACTGCTTTGGAATACGCATCGCCCTGCTTTGCACTTTTAAACATATCTAGCCACTGTTCAAGAAATATGTATAACATGAACTTGTTCGCCCTTCCACATGTTCAGACTGACGCAACTCGTGTGCTCGTTCGAGCTTGTCCCTGGCGATGTGCGCCTGGAAAATATGTCGTTTCTCTCTAAATAGTGTTTGTATTCGCCATTTCACATTGTCGCGTTCAGCGTGTCTGAGCAGACCACGGTACAGCGTCCATAGCGTTGGGATCCTATGTGCAGCGAGCTTGTAATAGGCAAATGAGGGACGAATGCGACGCAGAGGTGTGAGGAGACGCGCAATTGATTCGCGGTGAGCAAGTGAGGATGGTGGTGGAGGTGGAACTGACATCTGTAACCAAGTTCACCCAACACCGTACTTGCCTGCGTGCAGTCGCCGAGTGCAGTACAGAGTTAACGATTGACGTCCATCCCACCTGCCACCGTCTTAGAAAATCAGTCTACGGACTGCCACAGTCACGTCGATCCCTGGCATGCTAAGTTTCTCATTTGTACGACCAGCCTATTGGACTCTCGTACGGTGCCCATCACTCCATCTCCCAACCTTTTCGACCAAATGGAAGCACCGCTATGTCCCGGATTCTGGACTCTGGAATATCGTAAGTTCTGCACATTCTCGACCTCTTCTCCATCTGTGAATAGAACAATAATCACCATGGTGCAGCATTCACAAATTTGTAGAAATGTGAACGGAACTCAAACAAGGTCTAACCTCTGAAGATACTACCAAGAGACCAGGCGCACGGCGCTCGAACTTCGTTATGACAATTCCTCTGTTTCGTAATGTGGGCTGGTCGGCGCGCTGACCATACCTGTGCTAGTTCATTCTACCTCATGCTCGCAACGTGGATCAATTTTTTCCATTACTTCACGCAGCACACTCGTGCGTGTGCTGTGCAAGGTGCGAACTAAGCCATGCAGAAGTGCGCCCTCCATCTACTCCAACCACCTCATATAAAATCTCGTATCTCACCTCTCTTCCACACTTTGTTGGAACATCAGATCCTGATCCCTTAGTCTCCCCGTTAGTCCCATCAAACAGTTTTCTTCACTTGAATCCATGCGAACCAAAAGCAGCAGGATCCAACGAAACCCGTCCGCTAGTCCAAATTCAAGACCACCGCGCAGTGAAGCCATTCAATGGCTTTTTACATCAAATCTACCTCACCGCAGAAGCTCAGCAGCGCTCAGTGTTGAACTTAACCGGAGAAACTTCTTCGGCATGGGGGAGGTGTTTGGCGTTCTTTTCAATCCTACCGAGACCGCACGGTCCCTGTCGGAATCGAGACGTTTGCTCGAGGAGGCACGTAAAGAGATCACTGAGGAGCGCGAATATTCACTGCCGCGCATCAAGCACGCGATTACACGTATGCCCGGGTTTCTGGTCCGGGAAGCCGAGATGCGCGTCATAGAGCGTGCATTGGACGGAGAGCCATCTTTTACGGTGCTATTCGGAGCAAGTGCGGTCGGCAAGACTGCTCTTCTCAGAGAAGTTTTGTCGCGCGACAGGTACCATGTTCTCCACTTCGACCTCCGGATTCCCGGCTTTGCGGATGTAAACAGTCTCTATATGCGCTTGAGCATGCAAATGGAACAGTATTTTGAGGACATTTCAAAAAATACGCCGGGGTTTGAGGAGTTCTGGCGAGAAGCATGCTTCTTCAAGAATGATCGCCTCAATGTCGAACGTAGGCTGTCGGACGCGCCTGTTGGCAGCGTAGGATCGCAAGTGCGGACGAGTGATATTGCTCGGCTTATGGAACTATTTCAGAGCTCTCTTCTGAAATACGCGGAATTTGAACCTCCAGAAGTTTTCGAGACATTTGGCCACCAAGGGCGAAAAGAATCCGACGTATCCTCAGAACGGACTCATGTGAACAACTCGCCACGTGGAAGTCGGTGGTTCTTCAAGCGGATTGGCAAGAAGAGCGGCGAGAGTGCTCGAGGGATGTCTTCTTCGATGATCAAAGAACCCGAAAAGCTGTCCAAGAAGATTCCGGTGTTGTTCTTTGACGAAGTGCAGAGATTGTAAGTCCTCGATGATTTGAAACTTCCTCTCTCATCCATCTCAACCTATCTCGTCTGCAGGCCGTCCTTAATCCAGTCAACGGAGACCATGAAGTGCTTACTGGATTCGATGCTGGTCTTGACACAACAAGACCGACTGTGCCATGTTATCCATGCCACGAGCGACCCTTTCTATCAAACTTGGCTCCGCCGAATGAATGTTGCACAACAATGCAAAATCATCACGATCGACGATTGCACTAGAAGCGAGACTCGGACATTTTTCTTGGAACGGCTATTGCCGCGTGTACCAGAGCATCTACGACCTGCCTTATCTTTTGACTTATTATACGAGGCATTTGGTGGTAAGTTAGCACATTGGCAAGACTACATTAATGAGTATAGTGAGTGTCTTCATCCATGCTTTCCGCCACTCGTGCTCATCCCACTTATTCAGTTAACACGGGCGGAAACTTCGATAGTGCGTACACATACACGATGGGCTGGACCGCTTCTAACCCTTTGAACTAGTTAAACAAAGCTCTCATTTCCTGCAAGCACACGCTATTCTCAACCTTCACATCGTCCACTCTTCTCAAGTCGCCACGGCCACCAGCGCACGAGATCCCACCACCCCATCCACTCCAGCCCCTCGACCCCGATCAAGCGGTCCAGACGCTCTTCACGCAGGTCTTGGTCCAGCCGGTTTCAAATCCTACTCTTCCCACCGCGACTCATCCATCGAAGACTACACCACCGACTTCAGCGCGATGCAACTCCTCAAAGTCATGAGTAAACTTAGTCAACCCGGAACGCAGCACCTTCCCTATTTCCTGCTGTGTCGGGAGCTTGGCGTGCGCGCAGTGGATGGGATGATCAAGGGGAAAGTGTTGAACCTGCATTGGACGGAGCCGGTGGGAAGGGAGGTGGACATACCTGTGATCAGTGCGCCGGTCTCGCCAACTCCGATGACCCATCGCGTGCTCAGCAATAACTCCTCGTTCGCGGGTGGTGCCAGCGGCACGGTCGGCGTCGAGTCGTCTGAAGACGGTGACATGGTCATGGTGCACCCTGTCAACTTGTCGGCGAGAGATCTCGGGCAAATTGATGAAGGCGACGAGAACGAAATCATCGGACCGAAATTAACCCCACTTACTCCCATCATGCGTTTCGCCATGCGTGAAGTCGTCCAGGAGTACGAAGACGTTCGGACAGTCTCAGAATACGCCTCTCTCAACGACCCTGACGAGTATTGAATGCGGAGCTGGACTTCGCATCCCACATCTCCAGCCCGCTTCCTACGTTGCTTTCCTGTTGCTCTTCGTTTTGGACATGACGCACGAGATACACATGACTTATTTATTTTGCACCAGATTATCCGTTCTATTACGCGCACCTGCATCTGTATACTACGCTCAACGTACATCCCTCTCAGTGTAGTCTTCCCGATTGGTTCGGGAATTGTGTCTTGTAGTCTCTACACCTCTGCGAATCTGACGTCTGCGTTCGCTTCTAGCCACGCAAGCCAGTTCTTCAGATAGGGACCTCCGTGTTGGACCGTCGATGAGTCTCCGACAATGCACTGAGAACGGGTCATCTGAGTCACGGGCGAGTGCTGCGAACGTACAACGTACCAGATGTCGCTTCGCTCGTGTCATTGCCACTGTAATTAATTAATCAATCCCCGCACAACACCGCAAGCTGAGGCCCATGGGGGTACGTACCATTCAATCGGCGTTTCTCTTTCAAGAATCCAACTTCACGCTGTAGAGAACCAGGCTCGAGATCGCGCTCATGACGGACACACGACAGACAGACCTTATCATTGCTACGCACGAGGCTAATAATCACCGCGTCCTTCTCACGTCCTTGCATACCATCAACCGTACCAATTTCGAGCTCGGGACCGTACTCAGGACGGAGCAACGAGCTCAGGAGTGTAACCTGCGCCTGATATCTATGATGCAGTGTAAGTCAGTCGAGACCTTCGGATCCACCGTTAAACTCACGGGGTGATGATCGCAATCTGTGAAGGATACAATCCAGCTTCCACCTGTTCGGCGGAATTAAGCGCAAACGAATCTAATGGATGTCCAAGGAACCAGAAACGGTGACTCACGAGTTTCTCCATCCACCCTTTGACCACCGACGCCTCATTCTCATTACACCTGCTCCCTTCATCTCCGTCTCCTTCCAGTCGCTCGTAGTACTCGCAGCCAGCAGTATCGAAGAAGACAACCGGGCTACCAAGAATTTCTTTGACTGTCTCTTTGTCCTTGGTTTGAGAAAAGGACTGTGTGTTTGGAAGATCAGACAGGAGATGGGCGGATACGGAGTTGTGAGATTTGAGCTTAGACGCATATAGCGTCTTCGAGGGGAACTGACAGATCTGAGCATGCATTCGATATTGGACGTTGAGAAGACGCTTGATACCAGGACCGTACATTCGTTCTAGACGGTCAAAAAGGGTCGTTTCCAGTGTGCGAGGAGGACGGAGCCCGCGTTTATTTGAAGCTTTCTCCTTTGGCTCCTTAGAGGACTTCTCCGACACCTCAGGCTTCGGTGCAGCTTCTTCAACGTCTTCCGCAATAACAGAGTCACCTTTGATTGATTCGGATTCAGATTCAGATTCAGTCTCTAAATTTGATCCAGTCAAATCATCTGTGTTGCCTTCAAGTTCAACCTGTTTTGGAGGCTGCTTCACCGACGAGCCATTGCCTTCTCGATCTGGTTTTGTCGTCTTCGTTTGCTTGCTTTTCTTGACATGCTTATCCAAAGAAAGGATGGTCGGCGGTAGTTGCATTGGGTCACCTGCCAGTATCAGTTTCTTTCCCTTGAATATTGGAACCCAGCAAACCTGATTCATCATGCAGGGTCAGTGATCTGTGCACCTACAGGATACCAGTATCGACAAACCGCCTCGACTGCCTGAGTTGCTTCATCAATAATCACAACATCGAATACATGATCTCGCAGTTGTCTCCCACCCGCGGTGTGACAAGTCGCCAGGACGATCTTGATGTAAACGATCATTGGGATTCAGAGAGAACGGATCTCACAACTCCACCTTCTCTCTGTCGATACCTAGCATATATGGGTCAGTCCGGAACAGTGAACAAGTCAAGAGCAGTAGCGGACTTGCTCTTTTCTAAGAGCACGAACGTCCTCCCACATCTTCTTGCGTTCGAGACCGCGTGGTTTCTTTGTCCCTTTCCCTTTCCCTTTCCCTGCTAGAGTGTCAAGAGCAGCGTCAAGCTCAGCCTTGACATCTTTGGCGAGTGCCGCCTGATCACTTCGACCTGCCTGAACTTCCAAAGTCGCCTCAAGAACATCTTCGCGTGCCATAACACGCGCAGGATGACCTATCCGTGTGATCTTGAGCGGTGTTCCCTTTCCTTTCTCTGGTGGCGGGAGAGCGAGGAGTCGTTCGAGAATGTTATCGACTGAGAGATTAGAGGCACCGCATACGAGGACGCGAACTGGTTTCTGGTGTGGTGGATTAGATGTGAGCTGACGTATAATCTCGATGAGAGTGTGCGTTTTTCCGGTGCCTGGATGGAGATGTGAGTTAATGAACGAAATTAGAGGCAGATGGTATCATGAGGATATACCTGGAGGACCGTGGATACATGCGACTTCCGCAGCTTCTAGAGCAAATCTGACGGATTCTTTCTGACTTGGGTTGAGCGAGTCGTCGAAGAAAGTGATGTCTCCGAGTCTAGAAGGCTTGGGGGGAGGGGACATTCCGAGTAAAACACGAATCAGAGGTGTAAGCTCATAGTTTGTCTTGTCATCCGACTCATAAAAAAACTGTCAAGTTTTCATCAAGGGTAATCAGATGTAGGAGCTACCTTTCGCGTCGAGGGTATTGCGATCTTCTCTAGGTGATCCATAGCTTTGTCCATTCTAGGTATAGTGAATGAAGCAGATACGGAAAATGAAGGGGCATTCGCTTACCGATCAAAAGTGACGCTGTTCGCGAGCTTAACCACACGGCACCTCTCAGGAAGATCAAGATCTACATCGCTTGACTCAGTAGGGTCTACCGCGATGACGATCCGCGTGTCCGAAACCTGTGAGAGGTCAGGAAAGTGGTCGTAAATAATACAGAAAGCGCGCGAATTAATGCGTACTTTGTAAACCACGCCCTCAGTGGCTTTGGTATTCTTCGTATCACCATCAGCGAGTTGTACCTTCTTCCCTTTGCCTCCTGTCTTCTTCTGTGGTCCAGCTGATGTGTTCTCTTCGATACGAGCGAGATCGCCAGGCCTGCAGGTAGATCGTTCAGCATCCCTAAACCTATGTGACAATCGAAAGAGACACGTCCCTGAAAGTATGAGGCGGGAAGAGTGGAGAGGAGTGGTACGCCGAAGGTCTTTCCAGTTCTACCAATCTATAGTTTTTCCACCCAGTCCAACACCGGCAGCCACGACTCCCAGTCCACTCAATGCGAGTCCGCGTTGTTCCAGAAGTTTGGGCGAACAGTTGGACAGGATCAATGAGGCGCGCTCAATTTCCGCTTCGCGCTCCAGTGAAAGCAGTTTCCGGTGTCGTGAAATGAATGCTTGCACTAACGATTCTGAGCTCTCGAAGGCCATGGTTGATCTGATGATCGTCTGAAGAGTCAAAGTCTTGGTAATTGATATGTAGTAGTTTCCAGTGGGCAGCTCCTTGGGTAAGAAAACGGTTGGACCTAGCCTTGGTAGGTTATGGTAACCTTGAACTATCATGCAAGTTCGCCATAGTGTATCACTAATATCACCATATGCATGACACTGTTCTTATTCTAATATCTATCTAGTTACTCCAAAGTACTAGTACTAGTACCTGTAGATCAATCATTTTAAAGCTCATACTGCATTGGCTTCCTCCGAGTTCACTGCACCACGGCCCTTCCTCAAGTTGGAGGTATCCCTCACCAACCCCTTGAAAATCCCCGCCATGGCTTCACGACTCTCCCACAACGGCAGAACCGAAGTGATAATGGCGGCTACGAAGAGCCAGATCACGCAGCAGATGATCCACCCCTTGAAGAACTCCAGGGAAAATATATAGTGAGACAAGAACATCGGGATCGGGATGAGGAAGATGACGATAAACGTCAGGATAGAAGTCGCCCAGGTAGCCGTCTTCAAGTATTTCCGCAACGACTCGTCTTCCTCAGGCGTCATCTCGACGGACCGCACCGAAGTCGCATAAGTATTCACATCAGGAGATTTTTCTTTCTCTGAGTTGGGCTCCGGCGTGGCAGTAGACGTGGATTTCGATTCGGCAGCCCTTGCCGCAGCATTCTGCCTCGCTATTTCGCCTGGATTGATCCGTTTGGTCTCGGACCAATCGAATTTATTATCGGGTTTAATGAGTGTAATAAGTGCGGAGATGATCGCCCCCGAACAGCAGGAACCCATGTTCCCCGCCAGGTTGGCATACATACTCCCCGTCGTTGTGAGCGTAAGTTCACCGTAATATTGTTTCGCCACAACTAGCCAGCAAATGATACCAATGAACATGCCACCGATGGCTCCGGTTATGGCAGCAACCTTGGTCTGCTGGCGCCATACCACACTGAAGATAATAGGCCCGACCGCACCAGTGTACAGGGTTCCAGAAAATAGAAAGAGCCAGTTAAGCGAAATCCCGATTCCGTTCCAGAGTGATGCGATGCATGACATTACAAGGGCCCATACAGCAACCATGATATGGGATACACGAATAAGTGATTCTGGAGACGCGTTTGGGTTGATGTGAATTTGATACAAATCGAACGTAAGGATGGAAGACGTTGCAATCATCTCTGAGGATGCAGCCGAAGTCACAGCCATGAAAAGCAGAATAAGCTGCGAGGCACCTTTAGCCCGACAACCCCACCACAACTGCTTATAAATTCGACGCTCACCATAGCGGCTGCACCACCACTTCCAAGCAGGGTAACCACACCAGCAGGCGCAGCAAGGCCTGCGTTTATCTCATTAGATGTGAGTCCACCAGGGTACGGAAACGATGAGTCTGGACAAGGTGTCAGTCAACAGAATATCCTGAAAACCCGTCCAAAGTTACGAACTGTTTGCCAACGCGACTGCAGCGAGACCCATGATAGACGAGAATGTGAGCGGTACAGCGAACCATGCAATTCCACCCATGAGATATGCACGAACGGCTGTCTTTGCCTGTGAGGCGATGGCTCTCTGCCAATAACCCTGATCAAGCATAACAGTACCGAAGCCGCCAGTTATTTGAATAACCATGAAAATGAGGCCATCTGTACATCGACTGGTCAGCATGCGGCGAGTATAACTCTCTTGAGGGTTGCTCACAATTCGACTTGAGGGTCAGGTAAGAACCATCTTGATTGCCTGATACTGGTCTCTCTAATCCTGCTTGAGCGAGCTTCTCGTACATGCCCTCAAAGCCGCCGATAAGGTCGGCTTGCGTATAAGTATAGAAAAAGAAGTATAGGATGAGAATCATCAGAATGAGAGTGTGTGAATAATCACCTGGACGTGATACCGTGAGCATTCCCCAGCAATCAAGCAAAGATCGATTACTTACACAAGAACGTAGCACGAAGACCACCCAATATCACGTAGATACAGACTCCAAGGGGAATAAGGAAATTTGCAGCATAAATGTTCATCCCAGTGAACGCGTTCACGACGGCACTACCACCTAAGAGCAACATACTTGAGACGATCAGGTTGACGATGAGCCCATATGTAGCAAAGATGAAATGAGCTGCGTTTCCGTAGCGAGCGTGGATAATTTCGAGGTAAGTGTGGCAATATGGTGCGATCTGCTTCACTCTGACGGCAAGGACGGACATGACGAATATCTGGATGGTAGCTCCTGAAGCATAATAGTATCCCCCAGAGAGACCATACTCGTAGGTCACAGTGGAGGACTGGAGGAGTGTGGCAGCCCAGGTCCAGGCAGAGACGATACCGGAGGCGATTAAACCGGGTTTTACGGCGCGAGAGGCAGTATTGAATTCCTCAGAGGTAGTACTCTTGTAGGCAGTGTATCGATTTTGAAGGGAGGAAAGGCCCATCATAACGAGCGCAAAGACGAATCCTATTCCCAGGACGACGCCATATCCAGTGCCTTGGGAAAGAACTTGAGAACCAACGGTCGAAGACATAACGACGCTGTCCGAGCCAAGCTGTGAAGGGGGACGGTTCGATGTCCTCCATGTTATCTCGCTTTTAACAGCGACGAATAGAGATAAGGCATGGGAGTCCTCACAGCCATCGCTTTGCTGAGGGTGAAGATAAGATAGGGGAAGCGGAAACTATGTTTGGAACAGAGATTGGAGTCAATGGACACCTAAAACGTAAGTGAGTGAGAAGAGAACGGTGCAAGCAGATGTATAAGAAATCAGAAAAGCTTGACACTTACGCTACGCCTCACAAGGAGTACAAGCGCTTGCTCGAGTCTCCGGATTGCAACGCCAAGTTGCTCTTTACGGATACATGAGTACAATGCATCAAAGTTGTTGTCTTGCATACTTGCTCCTTATTGCCATCGCTAGCTATTGGGACGAACGCGGAAGCTGTTTAGCTTGGAGCAGCCTATCACATGAAGCTCTCGGCAGCAATGGATTTGGCTACTTACATCCTTATCACCGCTCGCGATGTAATTCACTGGTCAGCGCGGGAAGCCGTCAGTAAGTGCATGAACGACTTAGAAACGTATCTCGGAGTCCCCGCAAGACAGTTTGAAGAGAGCGAGGCGAATGGCCCATCTAGGTAAGATGACATGAAGAATGTCTTTGTGAAACCAAGGAAAAATCTCACGCGGCGAGCAACAGCCTTTCCAATAAGAAGCCACACTTACTAAGAGAGCCTCGCGACGGTTGACAACCTTTTCAACGCTACCTCTACCTTTGAACCAACGGAACGCTATAGCACCAGTGAGCATTGCAAGTATGGATTGTTGTGACATTCTCTGTGGAATCTTCACGTGTTGTTGTAAGCATGCGACCCTTGTTCTAAATATTAATGAAGCTGATTGAGCCATTTCAAGCACTCTGCACGTTATGTGGTACGCGCCAACGTCATGATTTGTTCTCTTCGATATCTGACAGTTCTTGGAAGATCCCACTCCTTGCGCCTGCTGCAGGAACAAAACAGATGATCTCGACCAACCTAATCCAGCTGAACCTCAATTAGCGCAAAATCAACCACATCATACCAATGCAATGCTCGTTCGAGGGCGGTTTGCAGATTGTGAGGAATATACTGGTGGCGTCGCCCAATACCAAGGTGCTAAACCGAAACCATACTAGTCCAACAAGGGGGCGGTGTCTTGGCTAAGGAACTATCATTGGGAATGTAGTGCAACAAAAGGCATCAGAATGGACTGCATGCTATGATAAGTGAAGAGCAAAAGTATTGTCATCCAGCTATCCCAGTGCCCAACAGTATTCATGCATTCACTGACTCCCGTTCTTCGCTGTGATATGATGCGCGTTGACCGCTACAAAATGGTACGCGACTACGGTGATCATTGCGAAGGCACCAAGGTAGTTAGCGAGGTTATACAATGTCTGGTGGCTAATCATTGTTCAAGCGAACGAGTGTGATGACAAGGATTCTTACACATAATAAGCCATCATGTAGGTGAGGGTGCGGGATAAAAACATACCTTGGAGGTGTGGTTGAGTGTACGGAGTGACAGTGGACGAGGGTCTGACGTGGTACTTTATTTGCATCTTGTTTGGTCTACACGGAAAACCTCGGACGTCGAGCTTAAACTCACCGACAGACCAGACTTGTTTGACTACATTCGTTATCCATCATGAGGCCGACCGCAGCTCGTTCCAGTATGCCAGGACGTGAGTTCTCTTCTAGCTACGCCTAAAAACAAAGGCTGATTGTTGCTCTACCGTTCAACAGCCAAGGTCTTCGTGAGTGTCTTAAGTTTGAGGATTTGGAAGGGTTCAATGACGTTTGTGGTCTTAGAACCCTTGGTGGGGTGATACCAGCATCTTGAAGCAAAAAGGCATCATCCAATACAGTCCGTGATTCGCTAGCCTCCTTCTGTTCGCCATTCTGACTCTATTTCGCGCGTTTCATTGTCTTTTTCGTCATCTTCGTCGTGCTTTGCCCCTGCGACTCTTATTCAGCTGTCTCGCCATTTCGTCAACGCGCTGGAAAGGATATGATTCAGGGTTGGATGTTCAATGGCTACAAGCGTATAGCTTCTCAGTTACCATACTGGATTGTTCCCTTCGCAATTGCCTATGGCACCTACTCCTGGGCGAAGCGTTATGATGCCTGGCAAAACAGCAAGGCGGGGCACATTGCGCTACACGGCACGCATTGATCCGGTAGTTCAGTTTGTTACTCTACATCCTCCGGACCCATAACATAGATGCTCAATTGATCAAAAAAGAGCTGATTGAGTTCTCGAACAAACGCAAAGCGGTTACGAAAAGTCAGTTGCGACTCATGGCGCAATATGAACTCAATACATCGAGATTGAGCTTGGGCCGAGGCACTGACTAAGATTAGCAGGGCAGCTTACTCATGACCGTAGACTGAGGGGCGGTATAAATACGTCCGTCGTGGGCCTTGCCAAAGGTTGTACACACACTTCACATCATCTCCTCCGATATACAACAGTTTGCAGACAATGTCTACCGTTCGTCCTTTGATCGTCGTCGCTGGTATTGGCAATGGCTCCGGTCAGTTACTGTTCGTATTGTCCTACCGCTCCTTATACTCACTCGCCATACAGGGACAGGGGCTGCATCGGCGTAGGATTCCCCTGACTAAGCCCATCACATTATCAAACTAACCCATCATTCAGCCGTCTTTTCAGCAAACTTGGATACAGAGTCGCTTTGATCTCGCGTGGTTCTGAGCACCTCACCAAACTTGCGGATGAGCTCAACCAGAACCACGGCGAGACTGCCTCTTTCCCAGTCCCCGACTATACACCAGCATCCATTCATTCCGCGTTCTCTTCGCTCAGGGCTCGCTTCCCCGTGGAGACGTCCCCTCTCCGCGTTGCGGTGTTCAACGCTGGGCATGGTGTCTGGAAGCCGTTCTTGCAGGTTTCCGACGAGGAAGTGCGCGAGTCGTTGGACGTGAACGTGGTCGCTGCTTTCGCTTTCTCCAGAGAAGTCCTCCTTGAGTTCACCAAGAACGAGTTCGAGGCTGCCAGTGAAGGTGGAAGGGGAGGTTCGAGGAAGAAAGGGACATTGATTTTCACTGGCGCTACGGCCTCGATCAGGGGCAATGTTACTACAAGTGCGTTTGCAGCCGGAAAATTCGCCCTCCGAGCGCTCTCGCAAAGCTTGGCCAAGGAGTTTGGCAAGCAGAACATCCATGTGAGTAGTCATACCTCGCGTCACCCGCTTTGCTTACTGCGGCTTGCTAACATAATCTATTAATTATTAGGTTGCCCACGTAAGTTACACAGCTTGAAGGAGTCGCAAGCATTGTTCTCATTTGTTTTTTGCAGAGCATCATCGATGGTGTTATTGTAACTGACCGCACGAAGGAACGCTTTGGTCAGAGCGACCCCAACTGGGCAGCCAACGCTGACGCTCATCTTGATGCGAATTCGATCGCAAAGGTTGGTATATTCATCTTATTTTCTAGTTATCTTTCTCACCGCTGTGCACGATCTAGTCGTATCTTAACCTCGTTGAACAAGATAGCTCTTCCTGGGCTTGGGAGATAGACTTGCGCCCAGCTCATGAGAAGTGGTGAAAGGTTATCCATCAGCGGTAATGTGCAGAGTTCGCGCATGTTTTGGCATGCCACTGTTAGACATTACCGGGTGTATTATTAATGATTGATTGTAAGCTGAATGAAGTACATATGTGGTTCTACCCATGAACTGATGAAGGAACCTGTGTGACATTTGAAGACATACAATATATTATTATCTATTCTGTATGTTGAAAAGCTCCATTTAGACAACTTGAAAGAATAGATATATCTCATATCTTACCTTTTCGTCCTCAGCTTCTATTCTTTGTCTTATGTATTATTTTCATTGTTTACATCCATGTTGAAGCAATGCTGAACCAAGTTGACTGTTAGCACACTGTACTTTTCCAATAAGAATGATTGATTATAGAATAGAAATAGAGATAATGATACATAGGATTTCTTTGACACTAAGCTCATTGATCCTCATGCTTTTGAGTTTGTACTATCTTCAAGTTGTACAACATATAGTATCATGCTAAACTGGTATGTACATATTACATCAGGACCTTTAGCAATAACAACATAGACATATGTAAGTCTGAGTAGAAGGATAATGAAACACTCAAAAGTTGCAAGACAATCAAGTGCTACTCAAAACTAAGGAGGAAGGGAGGAAGACTTAGATAGAACAGTTGACTTCTGAGGAGAAGACCAAGTGAACTAAACTGGAGGACATCTAGCCTAGTACCTGGGGTTTATATACTCATAGGATATTTACATGTGTTTGGTCCTTATCTATTGTAAAAGGAAATGCCCATAGAGCTAAAGATAAGAACACATAATGCCATAGGTGTTACACTTGGGCCAGATAGACTGAAGCATAGATGCAAAATCTTTGAAGTCAAGGATTCTGAGGTAAGCTTGTGATGGGTTTTCCATGTAAATCCTAGCATCTTCTCAGGAGTAGACAGAGACTTATAGACAAGAAGAGTTGCAAGAACAAAGACAAGGCTAGATTACATAGGTCTAGCTTAAGGATATAGGACTAAGTACTAAGGGTTTATATACCATGGATATGGAAGGTTAAAGAATGTGAAGGAACATCAATGAGTAATCAATGAGTAAGAAAGAAGCCCATGAAATATTGTAGAACATTAGATAAGTAAGCTAATATTCATCTATGAGTAAGTGGATGTCAAAGGAAGTATGTCAACAAGGAAAAATAAGAGAATCATGAAGAATATTGCTAACTGAAAGAAAGAGAATAAAACAAAGTAACCAAGATGGGACTTAGATCTATGACTTGGATTTAGTACACAGTAATCATAGAGGCAAAGGAAAAGAATAGGGCAGTTCTAACAATAAATTGAATGGATATGAAAAGCATAGCCATAGAATAGAAGCAAGGCTGTATGCATAGCCATGTATAGCAACAGAGATAAAAAGAAGAAAGAAGAAAAGAAGCAAATATGAGAAGATATACTATATGTAGTATTATGAGAAGCAATCTATCTATATGGAGAAAGAGTGGAGATCTAGATAGGAAGTCTAGACTTGATGTTAGAAAGTAGAAGATAAGCTAAGATAACAAAGACTAGTAAAGGTAATGATTTATAACAGTAATCAAGTGCTACTCAAACCAAGAAACAATGATATTAATGAGAGAAGAGAGAAGAACTGAGATAGGAAACTATTGATTTCTCAGAAGACAAAGTAAACTAAACTGGAGAATATTCAGCCTAGCTCCCTGGATTTGTATAATATCTTAATCTATTATTTGTATATGTTTGTATGCAATGAGACTACATGAGGGAAAGCCTATAACCCTGGATAAGAGCATATAATATCATAGGCTAGAGAGAAGTATAGAAATGCACAGTAGTTTACAGCAACAGAAATGAAATTAGAAAAATAGAAGAAGCAGAAATGAAAAGAAGTGTAATTATGAGAAAAGCATATTGAGCATATAAAAACAATATATCTAAAAGGAGAAATAAAACAGATCTAGATTAGAAAGCTGAAAGAGTGCTAAGTCTACTATATGATATAGAGAGAAAACATGAGAAAATCTTTGTGAAGATTTGGAACTATAATAGATAATCACAGGAGTGATATCTGAAAAGAAGATAATAGAATAATCACTCAAGGCCTCAGATTTCTCAATGCTGGCACTTGCTTAAAATAGGGAACTGAAACTATATAGATTATGTAAAACTAGCTTGAAGAAATAGAGAAAAGTCTTCTTAGCTATATACTGTAAAATAGGTAAATTACAGTGACTATGAGTATTAAAATGGCATAGCTATTAATGTATCAATGATATCTAACAGGACACAAATAAAATATAAAAGAAAAAAAGATATTTATTGTATATATGAGAATATCTGTGTAGAATAGATATAGAAGGGCATGCAACATATGGCAGAGTTAGAGTTACAGCTACTTACTCTTGGTTGAAGCTTGAAGGCAACAAAAAGAGACTGATTGGTTTAGCCTAGATAAGAAGTTCTCAAGGATAAGAATTGACTAAAGATTTAGAGCTGTAAAGTGCCCTTAATATATGTAAACTACATGGTCTGTGTGTTACATAGGCTATATATAGATGATGAATCTATGGTAGATATATATATATATACTAACTAATAGCATAATGTACCATTTCCTGAAATATTCACATGTCAAGTGTGAGAGAGTTCTTGTGATATGAGTAATATGGGAAGTTGAATCAATAGAAGAAATATGATTGATGGTTATCAATTTTATTCTTTGATAATATGTTCTTTCTTCTTGTGGTTATATTCCCCTTCTTATGGAAAACATATATTTTCTCATATACTTATTTTATTTTTCACTTATATTGCTATTAATGGCTACAGTATATATACTGCATTGCTTTTATTCAATAGCTATGCATTTTATTTCTGCTCAACCTATAGTATTATATGCTCTTATCAAGGATTATGGGTCTTGACATATATAGTAGATAAGCTACAAACATATTCATACAATTCTACCAGTATACATCTATATAAACCTCAAGTGCAAGAATGGGTATTTTCCAGTTCAGATCTTCTTATCTTTTCCTCAAAGAATAACACTTTATATCAGTTTCTAACCTTTTTCTTGATTTGACTTTACTTGACTAGTGTTTCAATTCAATCTTCTGAACTTCTCACATAAGCTATTTAGCTAGCCTTCAATCAGTGCTCTATATTATCCTCAAGCAGTGAATATCTCCCACCATTGTTCTAATCTCTATTGATACTACTAGATTTCTGCATATTCTCTATAAAGATATATTTACTTCTTTTCTTTTCTTCTTTTCTTTTCTGTTACTATACATAGCTGTATCTCATAGCCTTGCTTCTATTTCATGGCTATACATCTATTTCTATTCAATCTATAGCCTTATTCTCTCTTATCTTCAGGGTTATAGGTATTTCCTTTTGTAGTAGATAAGAATCAAATATGTACAAATATTGTAATAGTATATAAATCTCAGGTGCTATGCTAGATATCCTCCAGTTTAGTTCACTTGATATTCTTCTCCAAAGTCTCTCTTGTGAAGTATTTCAGTCATTTCTCCTCCTTTTCTTAAGTTTGGGTAGTGTTGGATTGTCTTACAACTTTCAAGTATTCTAGCATATCCTTCACATTCTCTACTTTCTATACATTATTTCTGTAAGTCTTTGTTTATTATACAAGACTATAATTCAAGTGCTAAGAGAGTTATTTTGATCTCAGAGTTGCTTTCAAGACTAAGTGCTTGTCTTAAGTAACTATATTGTCTATGTTATCCTTGAAATTTGCCTTGTCAGTGAAAAGTCAAATACTTGCTCTGACTTTACTAGGAGAAGCTGGCATTCAATACTATCTCTCTTAATATACTCCTTATGAACTGCTATGTTCATCAGAGTCCTTTGAGGATATCAAGTTAACTCAAAGAGTAATATAACTGGTCAATTAAGGTTGTAAGGATCTTTTATTTAGCATATATAGTAGTATTCAAGACTTTACTAACATTAATGGATTATAAAGTTCCATAATTGTTTGATGTGAGTATAGTCTGGTAATGAAGTTCTTAAACTAACAATAAATTTAGCATTTATCTCTGGAATAAAGACTATTTCTTTACATTGACCTCAATAATGTTTCTGTTCATGGCAGAAGGCATATATATGTTCTATGGCCAACTTACAGCAGTATAATTAAAGGTTTGATCCTAGTGTCATCTTTTTGATACAATTTAATTAAGACCAAACTAGAAACATGCCAAGAAAATTGGCTATGTCAATCTTGCCATTCTCTTTCATATTCTAGACTTTGGTGTCATTATAGTCTGCATTTCTGGAATGTTTGCACTAGCTGGGTCTCCAGGACTTATATCAGGGCTGGCATTCATTAGCATGGCACCATTAATAATTCTGCCTCTATTTGCATATCTTACTCAGTTTATCAAACTAAGGGATAGCAAGCTTGATCAAGGAATTGAACCAGAATTTAGAAACATAGTCAATGAAGCAGAAAGTAGAAATATTTAAGCAATATACCTTTTTTTATTATTCTGTGCTTGTCTATATAGTCCTATGATAAACTTCTTTTCTTTTTACTATACTTACTATCTTTTTTCTGTTCTACTTCATGCCTTTCTCTTAGAACATTTATTCTTTTCCTTTTGCAGCTACTGTATATTGCTTTTCATATACTCTTCTGGCACTGCACATGTATGTAGATCTCTGGAATAGAATGCATTCTGTAATATTTGCAACTCTATTACATGATATCTTGGATATGATTTCAACTGAATAGCTACAAGTCTTATATTAAGAATATTATTTCTCTCTTGGCTTGCTCAGGTTTGATATATATTAATATATATTTCTATGGGTTGAAGGCATTTCTTTCCTTGCTTCATTAGACCTTATTTACATAAAAGACTAGTTTTATTGAAAGAAAACAACTCTTATTTACCTTGAGTCTATGCTTGATTTTATTCAGGCCAAGCATGACAATTGCACCACCATATGTGCAAGTATATTTATCAAAATTGTATGTGTACTTATGTTTAAGTAGTGTCAATTTTCACCAAAGTCTTACAGTAAGTATTATTGAACTCAGACACTGGTTTACCCTTGAAGAATGTGATGAGTGCAAAAATCACCCAGTGAATGTTATAGCCCTGAATACTGTTACTGTACCATGAGACCTACATATATGACATACAAATCTGATAGCTTCAAATTGTACAAAAGATACTATAGTCAATATTGGATTTTCTTTCTTGTTGTAATTTATATAATTCACTGCCTGGCCTTCTGTTCCTCTTCAAATGTAGCCTTCACCTATGTTGTAAAGCATATCAGGACTCAGTAGCAGACCTCAAAGCTTTATAGATATAGAGTTGAAATCTTCACCTTGTTCAGGAACTCCTCATCTGTGATCACTCTCATCCCTACATGTGCAAGTGCCTTTGCCATATCATAGGTTGCCTCATGGGCAGCATCTGTTGTAGCTTCTACTGCAAAATCTTTAGTGTGGTTCCCTCCATCAGATACAGTAGGGATTGCTGATTGAGAAGTTATCATATAGGTCTCATCAAATCATAGTGATACATACCATATGCAGGATGAAGGGCAGGTATCACTAACAAAACTTAGTGTTTGAAATGAAAAAAGACAAGAGAACACATGCAATATGTGATATTTCCAAAGTCTGTAGATGCAAATGTTATACCATACTCATAATCAATCTCACCATATCGTTTTCTAACAATATCACTGAGTTCTTCACTAAGTGCTTTGTTCTGTACAACCTCATTGCCAATGATCTTATTGCTGATTGTCATTGTGGTTCCAGTGGCAGTAGCAGCAGCCTGAAAACATGCTTCTACTTGATTTACAGTCCCTAATACCTCCTTTGTTGTAGGTGCACGAATAAGCCAGCTTCAAATTCAGTTGAAATCATGAGATTGCTCTTGTAGAAGGATTGGAATAACTTACCGCATTGTAGCATTATCAGGGATGACTGAGAGAATAATTAACATTCATTTATAATATGTTAACATTAAGAAAAACATAACTAACTGTTAGGTGCCAAGTCTTTCCCTGTAAAGACTCCATGGATACGATGTGTTGGTTTAATTTGCTGCTTCAATAGACCAACACTTGTATATGCTAGAACAGCAGCATCAAGTGCATTGGTTCCCTCCCAAGGACTTAAGCTTGCATGAGCACTAAACAAAAACTTATCACTACAGAGACAAGAGTCTAATTCATCTCTGATTCATCACTTACCTGTGACCTGAGTAGTCAACCTGTTGAAGAACCACGGCTGATGTGCCCGTCAGGCTGACAGAGTAAGGTGGACCTGGCACTGGATGACACCTACATAATGACATTCAGCACAAAAACATCAGGTTGATAGCAGATGGCACTGCACATGAGGCAGATATCCATCTCCTTGTAGGCTCCCTTATCGTATAACTGGATCTTTCCAAATCCCCCCTCCTCAGCGGGTGTCCCGAGGAGAATAATCTTCCCATCAATGTTTAGTTGTTCCATTGCGACTTTGGCAGCACAAGCAATAGCCACACCAGCCATACCAATCAAGTTGTGACCACACGCATGACCGATGCCAGGTAATGCATCCATCTCGGAATTCACACCGATGACGCGACCACCACGGCCATGGGTGTAGGTGGCTACCCAGGCAGTCTCGAGCAGGTAGTGCCTTCGAACCACAAATCCCTGCTTTTCCATGAATTCCGAATACACATCATGTGCATAACTATTGAATTTGACAAGGTGTGTCCGTAAATTGCCCAACCACGTACTGTTCTTCAAACATCAACTCCGGATGAGCTAAGGACATCGGTGAGATCGCAGAACAACATCGACGTGACTAACCCCTTACCGTGGATCTTGTCGCTCAGGTTTCTCAACTGCGGTTTGAGCTTATCAATCGTATTCTCAATTATTGCGAAGATGTCAGGCCGGTATACGTCGCCTGGTAGGAGTGGCGGTCTAGGTTGATCCGAGTTGGGTCTCCAGAAGACGTCGGTCATGTTTGACAATCGAGCGCGATGGTGCTGGGGAAAAGACGATGAAATGAGTCGGTTCGAAAGGGAGTTTCAGCAAACCTCGTCTGCTACTCCAAACCAGTATATATCAGCTCCACACATATAAGTGAAACAGTCACACCTGAAACACTCTGAGGAGCTTAGTGCTGTGAGTGGAGATAGATCTATACTTACCTCAGGCTCCGAGGACTCGGCACTTCATTGTCGCAAGACTAGACATCGCAGAGAGTTGCACTTCCGCCATTCTTAAAATTGCGACATATGTGTTCGACTTCAATACACGAACTTACTCTGTGAATGTTGCTCAACGCACGTCCACACGATGTTCCAGAACTGAGTTGTTTTTGCGGTCGAGATCGTTGAGGAGTGGCTCGGAAAAGAGTGGACTGTAGGAAAAGTGGATGCTGGATAGGTTGAATTTCCATGAGTTACCAACAGCGGCGCTGACAGTGCAATTGGACCTCATATGAGCCACGCTGTTATCAACTTTGAGACGCGTGTGACCGACTACGCTTACTCGGAGGATTAGATAGGAACTCACAACTTCTGGGATAGCAGAAAACAAAGGACAGAACAAAAAAAGGAGTACATCTTGGCCGAGAGAAGGCTCACGCTATTCAAGTGGACTCACTTCACCCCACGCATGACGAGAAAGTCTCCTGTCATCCATGATCTGATGACCAACTCGTACAACTTACATGACCAATCGTTGGATGGGCCGTTGAAGGTATGCGTCAACTTGATGTAGGCGATTCCGCGGTGACGCAAGTCTGGGCAGCCTGGAGAACGATCGTAGGGGTAAGTATACCCTCCGTCTATAAATTTCACAATCAACTGATCCAGAGTTTATCCAAACTGCCTTCTCTCACACCTTACTCACCACCATACAACGATGCGTGCTACAACCAACCTTGGAGGAGCAGGATCTAACATCGTCATTGGCAAGGTTGCTGTACGTTGCATCATCTATATCCGCCTTGTTTCTTAATCTCATTTCTTCGGCCATAGCATGGATTGATGCTTATGACGTGGGTGCTATCGTAGTATTTTCTCAGACATACTTGGTTGAACTTCCCTACAGATGGAGGCCGGACCCTGTCCCCGACCAGCAATGTTTCGAAGCCATCAAAGCTGGCATCGACTCCTTACCTCCGGGTACCAAAATGTTCCTTAATGGGGGAGAGTTTTACGGTCACAATTTTACTACCACGAACCTCGAAATGATCGCTAGGTTCTTCGAGAAGTATCCAGAGTATGTAGACAAGACGTTTCTGTCTGTCAAGGTCAGTCATCAACATATCATATTCCCAGTGTCGTGATATATTCTGACAAAATCAAGGGAGGGCACGATTCCAGAAAAATGGCACCCGATTCCTCGTAAGTTCATACTGATCGCTCGAATACAACGACGAAGTCTCATCCTATATAAGTCCGGAAAACCTCGCTCGAAGCATTAACACCATCAATGAAAAACTGAGGGGTACAAAGCGTCTCGACCTGTTTGAATGTGGCCGCGTAGATGTTGATATCCCCATTGAGGAGACCATAGCTGTTCTCGCAAAGTTCAAAAGCGAAGGAAAGTTGGACCACATCGGTATGAGCGAGTGTAATGCAGAGACTCTGCGTCGGGCCCATAAGATCTACCCAATCACTGCCGTGGAAATTGAGGTTAGCCCGTTTTCATACGAGCCAGAGGCTCGCAAAGGTAACTCGCGTCGAGTGCGTGTTCGATTTCTCGCTGATGGTATGGTCCTGTTCATAGTGATCGCAACTGCGAAAGAGCTCGGCGTGACAGTCATAGCATACTCGTCAGTTTGAACATCGGTTCAATGTCTGACGCCCATCACATTCTGACGACCTTTCGCCAGGCCACTTGGAAGAGGCTTTTTGACAGGGCAGATAAAGAGACCCGAAGACCTTCTTGGTACGTCCACCCAATTCTTGGTTCCAGGAGGATGTAGGATTCAATTTAACTCGTACCATCCTCCCTATCTCACCCCTGTCAGAACATTAGGCATAACTTCACCATCGTTGACGCCCTTGGTGAGCTCGCAAAGAAGAAGAGTGTTACCCCAGCGCAGCTTTGCATAGCCTGGGTTAGTTCACTTGGGTCACACGTCGTTCCTCTCCCTGGATCTTCGCACGTGAACCGTACACTGGAGAACTGTGCGAGCGCTGACATCGTGCTCACGGAGACAGAGCTACAGGAGATCAACGAACTCATTGAGAAGAGTGATGTAAAGGGGACTAGATATCCCGAAATGCAGGCGAAGTACCTTTGGGCTTGAGACAGTGGCAGGCTCTGTTCGGTGTAGCGGGTGCAGCAGCATTTTTTTCGGAGATCGCCTATGGATGTTATTGTTCTTGAATACAATGTACAGCATCTTGTGACATCGTGTATTATTTACTGTTCCCTGGCTTTCTTGTCTTCTTCAAAAGCAACCTTTACCTGAACACGCCAATTCAGCACAATCGCTCAGATGATAGCAAAATACGGTGCGCTGGGAAACAAACTCACCCTCTTCAAGAACGCCTCGTCGGTTAACACCCTCATTCCCACATGCGCTAGTGCTTTTGATATATCATAGCATGCATCATGGGCGACATCTGTGGAGACTGCTTTGGTAAATTCTCTTGTGTGATTTCCTCCTCCAGGTACCGTAGGAACAGCTGGACACCAGATATAGATATACCGTCAGACAATGCTATTCATGACAGGTGAATTGATACATGCCAAAACAGGGGTGTAGTCCAGGCATCACTCAAGGAATCTGTTAAGGGACACGCAAAACCTCGAAAAAGTGGATACATACAATAGGAGACATTTCCCTACAAAGAAAGTCGTCATCAATTCCATGTCAAGAGTGCCAGAATGCAGACTCACAAAATCTGTGGATGCACTATATATTCCCCATTCATACGTCACATCACCATACTTCTTGCGGAAAACATCTGCAAGCTCGTCACCGAGCACTTTATTCTGAACAAGTTCATTTCTGACGGTTTCGTGGCTGATATTCATCGTGCATCCTGTTGCGGTAGCTGCAGCTCTGTCGTTAATTGTTCAGTAAGGTACGATAGAAGTAAAAGTGACGTTGGCGCACTCGAAACACGCCTTCACACGAGCTGCGGTCTCATATACTTCTTTCGTTGTCGGCGCGCGAACATACCAGCTAAGCATGCTCAGTTATCGAATCTGGTATAGTGCAGGAACGTGACGAGACTAACTGCATCGAAGCATTGTCGGGAATGACTGGTGACGGGGTCAGTTAAGCAGGTCTTCCGAGCGAGAAAACAGAGGGGGGGGGGGGGGGGGGGTGTTTTTTTTTTTTTTTTTTTTTTTTCTTTTCTTCTTCTTTTTTCCGGCGCGAACATACCAGCTAAGCATGCTCAGTTATCAGAATCTGGTATAGCGTAGAACGCACGACTAACTGTATCACATTGTCGGGTTCCACTGCGACGGCCAAGCGGCGGCGGTCCGAGCGAGAAAACAGAGGAATACGAAATGTTTGGTGCCCAATCGTGCCCGTGGAATACACCATGTACGCGATGCGTTGGCTTGATTTGTTGACGTAGAAGGCCAATGCTGTTATATGCGA
Source organism: Chalciporus sphaerocephalus (assembly GCA_038094055.1). Taxonomy (NCBI): domain Eukaryota; kingdom Fungi; phylum Basidiomycota; class Agaricomycetes; order Boletales; family Boletaceae; genus Chalciporus; species Chalciporus sphaerocephalus. Next base: position 314,117 of record JBBPTH010000007.1, read on the forward strand.
GCACCGCAGCATCGAGAGCATTCTGTCCTTCCCAAGGACTGAGACCAGCATGCGCGGTATGTCCAGAGAAATCCACTTGGCGTTGCACGACAGCTAACGAGCCGCTGAGACTGGCAGAGTAGGGTGGACCGGGTGCAGGGTGACACATGATACAGACGTCCATCCCTTCATATGCGCCCTTCTCCCATAATCTCACCTTACCCGATCCCCCTTCCTCCCCTATCCAATACCGAAGCCCGTTCGGCATCTCTGACTCGGAATGCTGAGAAGTGTAAGACAACTCCCCGGGTGTACCAAGCAATACGACCTTTCCGTCGATATTCAGCTTCTCCATGGCGGCTTTGACTGCACACGCGATTGCCACTCCTGCGATCCCAATCAGATTGTGCCCACAAGCATGTCCGACTCCAGGGAGTGCGTCCATCTCCGAGTTGACACCGAGGACGGGCCCCGCCCCAGGTGCACCATGCGTATACGTTGCTACCCATGCGGTCTCGAGGAGGTATCGCCGCTGCACCTCAAAGCCTCGTTGTTCGATGAACTGAGCGTATTCGTCGTGTGCATAGTTAACAATCGCGTCAACCTCGCGCATGCCAATCCTCGATCGTTATGCTTACTATTCTTCGAACTTGAGTTCAGGTCGTGCTGATAGGATATGGGCATTAATCCTGGAGGTTGTCTCTTGATGTTCCTGTCAGAGACGACACTTACCGTGGATCTTGTTACTCAATTCCCTCAGCTCCGGACCCAGCTCGTCGATCGTCTGTTCGATCACCGCTAGAATCTCAGGCCTGTAAACCTCGCCTGACAAGAGTGGCGGTCGCTGATCCCCAGCATCGGGTCTCCACAATTTCGACGTATCACCCATGGTACCGAAGCGTGTTCACGCTGTCGTACGAGTCGGACTAGCGATTATTGAGATAACCGTTGGAGCCATCTTTGGCTCTACAGCGGAAGAGGGTTATCGCTATCACAAGATCACAAGGCATGTGGTACAGTGCCCGGTTATAAGTCAAATATCATCCGAGTCCCTGCACGATACAAATAGACCTTTGAAGCAGCCACTGTAACACCAAGCTCATTGCCACCGTGGACACTTCAATACAGTTCCATTAGCACAGGGTCAACTCGAACGACACCATGTGAGATAATGAATGTGGGTCTACTTCACACCAGAATAACATCTTGAGGAGTAGATAAACACCATAATAAGGTATGTACAAGCAGATACAGAGGGGAATACGAATACGACAATTCGAAATCACAGCGAGGATCGGAAGCGAGTATCAAGATCGAATCTGCACACACAAAAGGGACGAAAGAGATATCTGAATCCATTCAGAATAGAGAGAAGGCGACGTGTGATAGTAAGAGGAAAACCCGATACGAAATCAAAAATCAATACAAGAAGCACATCGTTGCAGAGATGTGGTCCATTAGATATTTCGATGTTCGACATGTCAATTAATCCGCTATGAAGAGCTACCCTTCAGACGAGTAGTAACCTTCAAGCGATGTTGTCGGTTCTTGAGGTGAACCTCGTAATTGGATAATGAGTCCCCCGGGCCGGGGTTATACAGCTTTCAACCACACGTCAATCCTTTTCCCCAACCCGTCAAAATCGACCTAGAGAGTACACACCTTGCCAGGGCAATCTAAACATTTTATTCTCCACTCTGGAGGTGCCTTAGGTGATGGCTTTCTCAATATGGCCTCAAACTTGTCATCAGGATACTTGGTCTGCAATGCCACGATCGCCGAAGACAACCAGACGGGTATCGACTACGAAACGTGAGGTCATGCCTCGCATAAGCATCCTATGATACTATTCGCGAAAACCAGCGTGCCCAACTCACATATGTACCATTCGAATACGGTGCAGGTTCCCCTACGCCAGGAGATGACGAACTCGCATTCGGTTGTCCGCGAGGCGAATCAGGCGTGGACGGTCTCGGTGCACTCGTACCATTCGTTTTGAGAACCTGTTGTGCGAGCGGTGCTTCAGACGCGCTCGATGCCGTTGACACAGGCGACACAGGTCTATCGTCCTCGGATGGCGGTATTGTCGTTGAATTGGGTGCATGATTGGACACCTCGATCCAAAGTTCAGATTTTTGTCGACTTGGTGTCTCCGTACCCTCGACAGCCACCGAATTCGCAGCCCGTCCTCTCTTCTTCACCGTCGTCTTTCCCAATTCCTCATTCCTCAAATTCAAATGATACTGCGGATCCAAACTATACTGCACAGGCCTAGGGCGCCTATGTCGATGCCAAAACTTGCCTAAATTAAGAGGGAGCAATCATCCATCAGTCAAAGGTGCGCTTTCTATTTAAGCGGGGAAAAAAAAGGAAAATGATCAATCTGGTAAAAACCCCACGCACCACACGTTCCGCATTGAGACTTGTCCCCCAGTGGTCCTTTTCGCCGTCCGATAGCGATGCTTTCCGGACAGCCACAGTTGGAACAGTGCCACACGCCGTTTATAACGTTGGCATGTTGACCGTCCGCAAACTCTTTCTCTTTCGCTTCTCTCTCACTTTCCCTCGCCTTCTTTGCCAGCGCTCTAGAGTCTGGAGGGGCTGGTGTCACAACCGACACCGGTGGTTCGTTTTCGAGTAATGACGGCGGTAGTGTCGACACAGACGCAAACGCCGTCGAACTCGTTGGGGCAGTCACTTTGGCACGAGGACGAAGAACGGTAGGTGGATAATTAGGTGCTTTGAATAACCCCTTGGGCTTCTTCTCCTTGCTCAACGTCAACGTAACTTGCGATGTCGACTGCTGAGGAGGTAACTGCAGTGGCATGATTGACGTCCCATTCTCCGACGCAACCATATTAGCAATTGTAAGAGAAGCAGCAGCAGCGGCAGCACGTCTCGACGTCGGTGCATTGGCGGCCGCAGCCAGTGCCAGTGTTGCAGCATCGAGTTCGGGGAAACCAATGGCGGGCGTGCGATAGGTTCTATTGGGCTCGCGGTCCGGAAGGGCGATGCCTCGACGACCACGTGTGTTTCGTTTTCGCCGTTTGGTGAGCTCTTTTTCGCGTTCTTTTTCGCTCCGTTCAATCTCTCCGTCGCTGAGGTAATTGAGGATTGGTGTAAAGGATTGCACTTGGTCCATGGCTCGGGCACCTGAGGTAAGGCTCGGTAAAAATGACATGCGGAGATCGTCGTCTTGCACTTGAGAACCGTCGGCTGGATGACCAACGAGAAAAAGCGATTTTTGGTAAACCTGCACTTGCTCTCGTATACAATGAGCAATTGCGGTCCTGGGCAAACATGTTAAACACTGCGGTTCCATGACCCGCATGATCAGCACTCACTTGAATTCCCCACTCAAACCTAGCTCATTCGCATACACCTCTGCAAACTGCTCAGGAGATGCATCTTGGTTCTCCAAATCCCACTCAAATTGGTCGTCCAGCTTCATCGAGCCAATGATAATATCGAGCTACCATGTTCCCATCAGTCACCACAATCATCACGCGACCTCTAGAAAAAAAAGCCTAAACACAAAACACCACACACCTTGATCAATATCCTCAGATCTTCCCTCATCTTCTTCTCGTCCACTTCAAACTCATCCACCGTCCTCGGTCTCTCTTGTGTATCCCCAGTACTCGCATCCTCCACATCTTCGACCCTCGTACTAATCTTCCGCTTCTTCCGTCGACCGCTCGAAACAGCACTCCGAGTAGGCATCTCTGTCTTGGCACGTTTCCGCCATGATTCCCACCACCGAATCGCTTCTTCGTCAAGTGTACCCCGTCCAACAATCGAATCATCATCCTCCATCGTTCCTTCGACAGCCATCGCCGCACCATCCACCCCATCTCCATTTACGCCCCCATTCCCTATATTATGTCCCATCTCTCTCGTCGTCTCACCCGCAGGTTGTTGCAACTGTTTGACAGCCTCGACATCCGAATCTTCCACCTCATTTTCAGCGACACCTTCGGATTGTGAGAGCTCGATGGGTAGTTTCCAATCAGCATCGACAGAGGCGACGTGTGCTTTGAAATCACTGAGCTGTTCTTGTATCGATTTCGTGATCACGCCGTGATAGCTTGATGCGAGCGCATAGTCTTCAACGAGCGTTTGGGCGAACATTTCAGGTGTAATGACAGGATCATTCAAATTCCAAACAAAAGTCTCCCGCATCTTATGATGGTCCACGTCAAACTCAAGGCGGATAGGCACTAGTTGCTCCGGTCGATTCGCCAATTCGGGCGGCAACTTGCCAGGTCTGTCCGTCCCGAAAAGAGAAACATCATTAGCATACACGAACCCAGTGATGCATAGTTCCAAGAACGGCCACAGAAAGACACTCACATCCGAATTCCCTCCCTTCTCGTCCCCTTCTTCCTCATCCCCATCTGCTCATTCCTCGCTGATCTCGGATACCTCACATCGAACCTCTCCTGTCTCCTCATACCCACCACACCATTCGCAGCCGCAAAATCTCTATCCCACCACGCCAACCTCGCACCAGGCCCACTACTCCTCAATTCTTGCATCATCCTCGTCTGTTTCGCCCGATACACCGTTTCGTACGCCGAATCGCGTGCCATGACAACTTTGAGCGTGGTGATGTCGGTAGCAGACATGCGCGGGACGGGGTCTTCGATTTTGATGTTCGGTTTGGTGTCCGAGTCGTTTCCAGCAGAGTTCTCCTTGTCTTTCTCCTTGTCCTTATCCATATCCTTAGGGTGGTCTTTATCAACGTCAGCAGTAGACTCGTCAGAAGGCTTCTTATCTTCACCACTCGTTTCCTCACCCGCTTCCGATGACTGTGGAACGGCATACGGGATATATGATATCTTCGTCACAGCCGGATTAAGCGATGCTAAATGGGGTGGTAGCTTCTGCCCGGGTGTCCCGCCAGAGACAGGAGGTGCGACAGGCGGAGTCCTCGTTGGTCCAGGTATATCGCCCGGTTTACGCATCGGTGGAATTGACGGATGATGTGAGGACTGTAATGGTCGAACGGGGGATTGCTGTGGAGGGGGTTGAGAGCCCTGACGTTGAAGACTTGGCATGCTAGGACCCATATTCGATACATTGGCGCCATCGAGACTGATAAACGGACCCGCAGAATTTGGCGGTAAACTCTAAAAACACGACCAGCACCTCATAAGTCATCTGTTTTTGTAAGAAAGGGCGCATATACGCACAGTTTCACGTGGCCCTGGTGCAGGTTGGTCGCGCATATGATGCTGCATCATCTGTTCCTGGTTCGATCGTGGCATCGCCTGAGGGATCACAGGTGGACCCATCATTCCACCACCAGCACCTCCCATGATACTTCCTCCCGCACCAAGACCTTGAGTCACGGAATTCATGTTCATCGGACCCATACCGCCCATGCTACTCATATTGGGCATCGCCGACATGCCTTGAGGACCAATGCCCATGCCCATGTTCCCGCTCACAGTGCTCATGTTGCCAGCGCCCATAGATGCACCCATACCTCCACTCATATGACCCATGCCTCCACCCATGGTATTCGGCATGTTACCCTGAACACCAGTTCCCAAGCCTCCCATTCCCACAGATGGTCCAACACCTGCACCAGGTACCCCACCCATCGGTCCCATACCCAATCTCGGAGACTGTTTTGGAGACCCCAATCCGAGCGCTGACCCTGTCCTCGTTGGGGGACGATTCATCGGCATACCCATTCCCCCACCTCCAACCACACCCATTTGCATCGCCGCACTGTGATTCATCTGAGGATTGATGTTCGCGCCCATATTCATCTGTTGTACTTGGTTCATGGCCGGATTGAGATTAGGGACTGGGGTCATGTGTGGGTTCACGTTCATGTTCATGTTCATGTTTGAACCTCCCATGACTGGGGTGAGTTGAACGCCATTCATGTTGGGGTTGAGATTCATAGCATGTTGATTGGGGTTCATTCGAGAGGGTGGTTGGGACATGATACCGGTTGCCGTGCCAGGACGGGAACCGGGTGGTGGCATGATACCATGCTGACCACTACCGTCGTGAGGCGGATGAGAATGATGTGAGCGAACAGAGGCTGAGGAAGATGGACGATCGCCTTGGAGAGCAGACATGTCGTGGGGTTGACTTGGTGCACGATCATAAGGTTGTTGACTAGATTGTCGATCACCCATAGCACGGTCATGTTGACTAGGAGGACGTTCATGAGTGAGACTGGGACCGCGCTCGTGTGAGGCTGATTGGCTGGGTGTGCCAGGTGCAACGGGACGATCGCCTGGCATGACGTGACCAAGGTTGGCGGCTTGTTGTTGTCGCTGGAACGCAGCGCGTTCTTGCGGGGTCATCTGCGAATAGCGCATGGGGTTCATGCCAGGCGGAAAGGACATGCGCATGGCGGGGTTTTGTACTTGGTTTGGTGCCCCAGGTATATGCTGCATTGACTGCATACCCATCGCAGACTGCATGCCCATATTGTTGATGTTACCCATATTCTGTACTGGCTGCATGTTGTTCATGCCACCCATGTTGATAGCGAGGCCTGCCATGCCACCGAGAGAGGACATGCCTGGGTTGACACCACCGAGGTTCATGCCGGTGTTCCCTGCGACGGCGGCAGGGTTCATTCCGCTTTGTTGTTGTTGTAGGAGTTGAGCGGGGGTGAGAGTGAGCTGTTGAGAGGGCAGCTGTTGTGAAGCATGACCAGAGATGAGCTGTGAAGGAGAGGCGGACAAGAGCTGAGTAGGGGATATTGAGGACTGGTTTTGAGACGCCTGGCTCGTGGGCTGTTGTGGTTGTGAGTGCAGCTGGGATGAGGCGATGGACGGTATCTGAGAATGAGGTTGGTTGAGGACGTGTTGGGGCTGCTGCTGGTAGGACGGGTATGCGGAAGGGAATTTGGGGATCATGCCGTTGATGGAGGCGTGTTGGGCATTCTGGAATGCGGCGAGGTAGCCGGGGTTTATGGAGTGTAGGTTTGGGTTCATAGAGAGTTGGTTTGGCTGCGATAGGTTTATCTGCGGCTGCTGAAACGAGATATGTTGCTGTGATGACGGGGGACGGAGCGGGTATTGAGCCTGCTGTGTGTGCTGGGACGGGGCAGGCTGCTGCTGGTACGAGTTCATGTGGGGGAGAGAGCGCCCGGGTGCAGTTTTTGCGAGGCGGAATGCGAGTTACACGACGTGTTGGACAAGTCGGAACGAGTCGCTGCGGAGACAGCCAAAAGCGTTCCCAGGCGACGACGCAAGCAACCGAGAACAAAAAAAAAGAAAATACGGGCGACTGAGAGCAGAGATGGAGTGTGGGCCGAGCGTAGGCCGAGTGTACCAGGATTGTACGAGGCGTGCAGAGCGTCTGCTCGTCTTCGTTGCCCACGGCGAAAACACAAGGGAAACAACAAACTACACCGTGACAATCGTGCGTGACATCCTGTCACACGCACTCTGGGTGGCGCGACCTTCGCTGCTCGGCCCTTCCTCATCGTCGACGGCGACGACCACACACCGTCCACGCGCGACGGGACAGCCAGAGAGCGGACACGAGAACGATCTGGTCGTCCGAAAAAAGACGTCGCCGAGGACCTGACATTCAACGGAGTTAACGGAATCAATTATCCCTCGGCAATTCACGGTCCACCCTCATCCAATTTAGACCGATCCATCATCGTGGGGGCCAGAAGATGTGCGATACCGTAGAAATCGTGATCAGTGCTAGTAGCTAAACGATGTACTACCAGCCAGTGTTTGTAGTACGGTCGAACCCAATAGACAGTGAACCATATTTGGTCATCTGACCGCATCCCCTTTCACTCCTACACCGACCATCTTATGGGCAATGTCCAGTCGGGCTCAACCCTCACCAGGACCAGCGGTGCACTCGATTCGTTCATAACAGAGCTCGGCGCGGATATCACCTACGAGAAGAGCATCGGTCAAGCCCGTTTCCTAAAGACCGTCAAGTGTCGTCACAGAAATGGCTGTCTCGTCGTCAAGATTTTCATCAAACACGATCCCGGTATCAGTCTCAGATCGTACCACAGGAAACAGAAGCTCGACAGGGAAGCTCTCCACGACATCCCAAATGTGTACAACTACCAGGCGTTCGTAGAGACGGACAAGGCTGGTTATCTCATAAGACAGTGGATCACCACCAACTTGTACGACCGCATCAGCACACGTCCGTTCCTCTCCACCATCGAAAAGAAATGGATCGTCTACCAGCTACTAACTGCCTTATCCCTCACCCACCTCCAAAAGACACCCCATGGAGACATCAAATCGACCAACATTCTCGTCACCTCCTCCAATTGGATATATCTCACCGACTTTGCACCGTACAAACCGACGCGACTCCCTCTCGACGACCCTTCTGATTTTTCGTTCTTCTACGACACCAGCGGCAGGAGAACATGCTATGTTGCACCGGAACGATTCTACAAGGCAGAGAAGCAGCTCAAGACAGGCGAGGAGTCAGACAAGAAGGAACGTGTCACAGAGGCAATGGACGTGTTCAGTGCTGGGTGTGTCATTGCAGAAATGTTCCTTGAAGGTGCACCTCTCTTCACCCTCAGTCAACTCTTCAAGTATCGCGAGGGTGAATATAGCGTTGATGGTCAACTGGCTGCCATTGAGGACGAGGGAATACGCACCATGATACAGCAGATGATATCCCTCGACCCAGCATCTCGTCCAACCTTTGACACCGCCTTGGCCAATGCACGTGGAACGGTCCTGCCAGAATGCTTCTATTCGTTCCTTCACGAATATGTCGCCTCAATCAGTGAACGCGCGACCACATTCCCCTTCCCGTCATCCTCTATCTCCTCAGCCATTGCCACCCCAACACCAGCTACCGCACCTCCATCCACCCCTACGCCCACCGCAAAGGGCTCCAAAGAACCATCCCCTCAGACCGGAAGTGCAGGCGAGGTGCTACCCAATGATAGTGATAACCGCATCGACAGAATATGGGAGGACTATGTCACCGTCGAACCCTACCTTTCTCAATCCCAAGACATCGATCGCACAGTCATGAACGTGAGAGTCGATTATGAGACGACACTGTCTTCGTCCGTCAAGTTGAACCAGGTAGAAACTACAACTGCTCTCCGTTTTATTTGGGTCAAATCTGACGCCTTCCTAGGACGTTTTTCCTGTTGTCTTGCAGATCCCGTCATACACACCCACCCACCGTCCAACACCTGCTGAAGATGGACCATCGTTAATCCTCCTCTCCCTTGTACTCGCCAACATCAGGAGCTGTTCCCTTCCGTCCTCGCATATTCGCGCACTCGACATCCTCTTAGCACTTTCTGCAAATTTGACTGACGAGTCAAAGTTGGATCGTGCTGTTCCCTACGTCGTGGAGCTTCTACGGGACGAAGTAGCTGTCGTTCGGTGTGCAGCTGTGCGGACGCTCATGCAGATTTTGATGAAAGTGACAGTAATCACTCCATCGAATGTATCCATGTTCCCAGAATATATCATTCCAAATGTACGATATCTAGTTCAAGACACTGAAGTCTCTGTTCGTGCAATGTACGCGCAATGTATCGCCCCACTCGCTGAAACAGCGCTTCGATACCTTGAGATGGGACAAGCACTGAAAGCGCATGGTGTCGCTCCCGGCGTAAACGGCGATCGACAGGAAAACGACGAAGTTCACTTTGAGGTCTCCTATGATACCTCACTCTACGATCTTCACCTTTCTATCCAAGAACAACTCTCCACTCTCCTCATGGACCCCTCCCCGATCGTCAAACGCGCCGTATTGCACAACATCAGCGCCCTTTGCATCTTCCTCGGTCGTCAGAAAACTAACGACGTCGTGTTAAGCCATATGATCACATATCTGAACGACCGGGATTGGTTGCTCAGGTTAGCGTTTTTCGATAGCGTGGTGGATGTTGCGGCGTGTGCAGGCGGGAGGAGTCTGGAAGAGTATATTCTGCCGTTGATGGTGCAGGCCTTGTCGGATGTGGAGGAAAGCGTGGTGGCACGCGTTTTATCTGCCCTCACAAGTTTGTGCGAGCTTGGACTTTTCCAGAAGATGCGTATATGGGAACTCATGAGTGCGACACTTTGTTTCTTCTACCACCCCAACGTTTGGATCAGGCAAGGTGCAGCAGCATTCATCGCTTCGGCAGCGAAACATCTCCCCCCCAGCGATGTATGGTGTATCCTCTATCCTTCTTTGAGACACCTTCTTCGATGTGATGTCAAAGAGATTGACGAACAGAGCTTGTTGGCTGCTATGAAATCCCCAGTATGTTTCGCTATTTCGTCTCGGTTTGGTTTCTTGTTTCTGAACACGAATATTGATGCACGCCTATGCGACAACTCTCTCGTGCGGTATTCGATGGCGCCCTTCAGTGGGCGATGAAAGCTGAGCGAACGTTATTCTGGCGTGGCCAGCGGAGGTCAGCGACAAAGGTAGAGTCTCCCAGAGAAAGCATTGTGTCTATGCGCAAGACGGGAAACGCGAATGCGTCAAAGCAGAATAGAAACGAGGAAGACGAAATCCAGTTTTTGAAGTTACAGAATTTGGGCATGACACCTGCGGATGAGATCAAACTCGTTGCGATGCGTGATTATCTTTTGAAACTTGCTAATAATGCTTCGAGCTATGTGTGTTATCTGCAATTTTCTCGTACATTCGTGACCCTTGGGAATGACTAGCTTCGCGTCCCGCCTACGACTTGAGTCGGATTACGAAAAGATCATCCGTACGACCGGTGACGTCGAACTTCAAAAACTCTCCGTCGTTCCACAAACTATTTTTCTGAAATCCCAGCGATCCAACAGCGATCTCACCCGTGGTTCTCGTTTCTCCGCACCATCAACTCGTCGGTCGAGTGATATTGCGCGATTAGGGTTGGGTCATGGTTTTGGTCATGGTACACCAAGGATGAGTCGTGCCACGAGTGTCGATCAGACTGCCAACGCAGCGGCGATTGATGATCTGAGGAGAAGGTTGGCGATGATCGGAGGGTCGGTGTCATCTTTGAACTTGGTGGTGGCAGCTAGGGGAGGTCAACATGGGACCGCAACGGCCTCAGCTAATGTCGCTAGTGCTGGCACTGGCACTGACGGCGGTAATGCAACACTTGTTCCACCCAGCCTAGCACCTATGCACGATCGTCCGGGCAGTCCAACAGATTCAGTCCTATCAACGACCAACTCGTCTGCCCTTCGTGTACCCCATCGACTGCAAATTGGAAGTACGGACGGACAAAAGGCAGCTCCTGCTGTTGGATCGTCGAATATGAATGCTATAGGGGTGCTTGAGGCGCCTTCGAGGATGCGGTCTGAAGTGTCTCCCGAACGCTCAGGACGGTCATCACCTGTATCGATGGCGGGGATGACGAGGCAGAGTTTGAGACCGCGTCTGTCGTCGCTCCAGCCGATCTCTACACTTGGTGAGTCTATTCCATTCTATTCTCCCTTTGCTTCGCTATTTGCCCGTTACTAACGAACGGACTTACTCACACAGACGGTCAAGAGGTCGGGATCAATCATTTATTAGAGAATCTCTACCTCGACAACAATCGCGAGCTACAGCACGACTTTGGTCCACGCGTACATGAAGGTCCTATTCGTCGTCGAAACGCCCCGCGTCAAAGTTTCCTGTCACGAGACAGTTCCTCCCGACGCGCGGAAGCAACCCTTGTCGCTCACCTGCATGCTCACACGGACAGTATCACCGGACTCGCCGTTGCCCCCGACCATTGTTTCTTCGTGTCCTCCTCTGACGACGGCACCGTCAAAATCTGGGATACGGCCCGACTCGAACGAAGCGTGACGAGTAAACCAAGACATTCGTATGCTCAGCATCATGCCAAAGTGAAGTGCGTGTGTACCCTTGAATCTGTGCATTGTTTTGCGAGTGCGGCGGAGGACGGAAGCGTACATGTAGTGAGGGTCCATGTGAATTCGAGTGGGTCGTTGCCAAAATATGGCAAATTGACGGTCGTGAGGGAGCATAGGGTGGAATCACCCGGGGAGTATGTGGCGTGTATGTATCATTTCAACACTGGTGAGTGGTGATCGCAATTTCTCGGAACACAGACTGATCCTGAGCGCCACTTTTTCTCAGATGTAGCGTCCAATTTGGTCTACGCGACGACGCACTCCGTGATCACAACGATGGATCTGCGAACGATGCGTGTTTTGCAGCGGTTGGAGAATCCGAGACATTTTGGATCGATTACGTGCATGTGTTTGGATCGGAAACGGACGTGGATCGTTGTTGGCACGTCTTCGGGGGTGCTCTCGCTCTGGGACAAGCGATTTGGGTTGCTTCTCAAGAGTTGGCAAGTTGGTCGGTCGGGTGCTGGCCGGACTGCACGTGTTCATCAAGTCGTGGTGCATCCAACGAAGGGCAAAGGTCGATGGATCATGGTCGCGGTGGAGACGTGGAAAGGGAGTCCGGAACCTACTCCGTCGACGTTGATCGAGGTGTGGGATATCGAGAAGACGGTGTTGGTGGAGAGTTTCGTCACGCGTACGACGACGTCTTTGGGGGAGTCCGTGCCGGAACCCGAGGAGCAGGCAGGCATTGAGGCGGAGACGAGTCCAGCGACAGCGATTGCCTCGTTGGTGAATTCGCGATATCCAGGTGGAGCAGCTTATGCGTCTTTTGCTCGTGGACGGGATCGTGCGCCCTCTCAGAGTCAGCGAGAAGATTTGTTGGCAGCACCTTCGCCTGACGTACGTGCGATGGTGGTCGGGCTTGATTTTGGTGGGCATTCGGGGATACATCGGTCGGAGATCGTGGATTTGTCGGCGGACGTACCCAGTTCGGGCAGAAATCGGGGGTTTGTGGTGAGTGGGTCTGAGGATAGGAGGGTTAGGTTGTGGGATTTGAGTCGGTTGGAGAGGACGTCGGTGTTGGTGGGTGGGGAAGGGGAAACCGAGAGGCCGAGTTATAGGTACGCTTCCTTTTGGATGATAGGATGTTGGTCTGATCATTTTGCGAGTAGTACGGTTCGCTCAGCAAGCGGGGCGGTGACAAGCAACGTGGAGACATGGATCCAGTCACCGAATGCAACGAACCACAACAATCGAGCACCACAACGGATGTCGATGATCACACATCATCAGCAGAACTTGTTCAAGTCGCACCAGGACATCATAACTGCGCTTGCGTGCATTGATTCGCCGTTCAGAGGAGGGATTGTGAGTGGGGACCGCGCGGGTGCGCTCAAGGTGTGGCGAGTTGGGTCGGGGGACTAGAGATTAGATCGATGGGATGGTCTACTTGGTTTTTGATCTTATCTGTGTCGTAAACGCTTTGTCATGTTAATATTGAAGATTTTTCTGCGTTTCCTCCTGTCCAGTCCCAGTCTTGGCCTATAATTTTTTTTACATTAGGGATTGCTAGGCTACTGTGGTAGTGCTGGTCCTAATAATTTGGTACTCGCTGATACCCGTGCGATACGTCCAAAAGTAGACAATCTCAAGATCGAGTCACGTTCGATGCTCAGACAGCTTGTTCGACCCAAACCCTGGTCGCATCGATTCATACACCCACGCAGACTCGACAAACACCCTCTGCTTCACCCCGTCTTCGAATACCCGATCCTACATCACAGTTCACAGATCGCGAACCGCACGATGTCGTCCGCCGCCACTGCAAACGTGGCCGTGCAGAACGGCCCGAGCCAAGGGGAGACGAAGAAGCAACCAAAAGAGAAGAAGGACAAGGCTCAGGCTGCTCTGTCGGAACATCCACTCGAGGTATGATCTGTGTGCTTTTCGGTCGTTGTGGACTCATGAACGGACGATCGTTCTCTTTTCCTTGGTTGGTGCGGCGCGATAGCTTCAACCACCGCCAGCGTATATCGATCAGCGTATCAAGATGTTCGAGGAGCTAAAAGCAGAATATGGAGAGTTCGTCAAAGGTGATGTCCACCATTGCTCATTCTTTTGTTTGATTTTTCCGAGTCGTGCTGACTGGGTGGGTTGTGTGTGTTTGCAGCACAACCCAGGGAGGAAATCACCATCACACTGCAGGATGGATCTGTGCGCAAGGGAACTAGCTGGGAGACGACTCCGATGGACGTGGCAAAGGAGATTTCGAAAAGTTTGTCAGAGCGAATCGTGATCGCAAAGGTCAACGACAATCTATGGGATCTCGAGCGGCCGCTTGAGGGTCCTTGCAAACTGGAACTACTTGATTTTGAGCATCCTGAAGGAAAACGTGTTTTCTGGCATTCGTCCGCACATGTTCTTGGAGAGGCTGCGGAGAGACATTATGGGTGCCATCTCTGCATTGGTCCCCCCACCGAGGATGGTTTCTTCTATGAGATGGCGATCGAGGATAGAGTGGTTACAAATGGGGATTACCCAGCATTAGAGAAGATCTCTGAGAGTGCAGTTAAGGACAAACAAAAGTTTGAGAGACTTGTTGTCTCGAAGGAGAAACTGCTGGAGATGTTCAGCTTGAGTAAACAGGCTTATCTTCTAGGGTATGCGTATTGATTGTATTCCCGAAAAACAAACACTACAACAAGTATAAAAAATACATTATCGAGACGAAGATTCCTGATGGTACCTCTACTACTGTCTACCGTTGCGGGCCAATGGTGGATTTGTGTGTCGGTCCACACATTCCTCATACCGGCAAGATCAAGGCATTCATGGTCACCAAGAACTCTGCATCATATTTCCTCGGTGACGCGAACAATGATTCCTTGCAACGTATATACGGTATCTCGTTCCCAGACAAGAAACAGCTCTCGGAGTACAAAGCATTCTTGGCCGAAGCTGCTAAACGAGATCACCGCAAGATTGGCCGGGAACAAGAGCTGTTCTTCTTCAATGATCTCAGCCCGGGCAGTTGTTTCTTCTTACCCCACGGTACCCGGATTTATAACACGTTGCTTGAGTTAATGAGGTTGCGTGCCTTACCCCGGATCACGCAAATCACTAAACCAAGAACTTGCACAGTCAGAGTATGTGAAACGCGGCTATCAAGAAGGTGACTGTCCTCGACTCATAGCCACCGACTCGTCTGATATCATTGCCAGTCATCTCTCCCAACATGTATAACTCAAAGCTGTGGGAGACCTCGGGCCATTGGCAGAACTACAAGGATGATATGTTCACCCTCGATATCGAGAAAGAGAAGTGGGCACTCAAGCCGATGAACTGCCCCGGTCACTGCCTTATTTTTGACTCCCGGGACCGGAGCTACAAAGAGTTGCCGATCCGGATGGCTGAATTCGGCATCTTGCACCGCAATGAAGCATCGGGTGCACTGACGGGTCTGACCCGTGTCAGGCGGTTCGTGCAGGACGACACTCATGTGTTTTGCATGCCGTCGCAGATGAGCGGGTGTATAGCTAATGACCTGTAAGATGATTGTTGATATCGGAAGCAGATTAGCTCCGAAATCGCAGCTCTGTTCGATTTCATGCAACACATCTATGGCATGTTCGGTTTCGAATTCCGTTTGGAGCTGTCCACTCGTCCGGACAATTTCCTTGGGGCTATTGAAACCTGGGACGTTGCCGAGGCCCAACTAAAAGAAGCCCTCGACAGCCAGTATCCGGGCCAATGGAGCCTCAACCCCGGCGACGGTGCATTCTACGGTCCCAAGATCGACATCTCCATCAAAGATGCACTTCGCCGGTCATTCCAATGTGCGACCATCCAGCTTGATTTCCAGCTCCCAGAGCGGTTCAACCTGAAATACCGTTCTGCGGATGAGATGACAAACCCGGACAAACCTCCTTCAAGACCGGTTATGATCCACCGAGCTATCTTGGGAAGTCTGGAACGATTCATTGCCATCATTACGGAGCACTTTGGTGGAAAATGGTACGTGCCTAGCATATGACACTTCTTTGGATGCATGTGATTGAGTGACAATCTGACTGGCCGTTTTGGTTGTCTCCTCGTCAAGTCATCGTGATTCCTGTTGCTGTTCCGTATGTGAGTACACTCTCCCTTTGAACAAAATTTTGCTGGAGCATGTGCTCACTGCTTCGGTAAATAAAAACAGAGAGAGTATGCCCAAGAGATCGCTGACAAGCTGACCGCCCTTGGGCTGTTCGCTGACGTTGACAACGGACCTGACACGCTCCCCAAGAAGATTCGTAATGGTGAAGTTGCACAGTACAATTTCATTCTTGTGGTTGGTCAAGAGGAACTCGATAGCCGCTCAGTGAACGTTCGTAACCGCGATGACGCTGGAACGAAATCAAAGGGGGAGATGATATCGCTGGACGAAGTCACCGCAAAGATGGTCGCACTCAAGAATTCGAGAAGTATCGAGAATAAACTTGCTTGATATTTAGAGTAGCTAGGTACATTGGCAGCAATGTAGGAGAACCTCGAGTTAAACAAAGATGGACTCATGACGAATCCGCGGTGCATGGTTGCAAAGAAATCATGACTCATTTTACGGAACGCGCTTATGGTCGACTTTCAATATCGTACCTGGGCCCGCATACGCAGGTCATTTTATGCAGTGATACCGCCCATAAATTGGTTCCGCTACATCGGTGTCGAGTTAAAAAAATGAGCGGTAATCATGTTGATCAGTTGGGCCTACCAATGCTTGGATGGCGTCTCGCTCAGTTGGGGGCAACCCATTGATTTGTTCCTGGGTCAAACTGAGAACCTGGAGTAACATTTGCCTTTGGGCGGGGTCTATATTCAAATCAGGGACAGAGGAAGCCGGGGCCAGTGACGGAGGGGCTGGTTGAGGTGGTGGCGGAGGCCTATAGTATGCATGCTGAGGAGGAATGTGAGGGGGCGGTTGTTGATACATGCTTGGGCCACTTGAGGGAGGGACAGACATCTGCGGCGGCAATACAGGCGGTGTTGGGTGCATCGGAGGGGGTGGTTGGTATGTCGGCATAGGAGGAGGGGGCTGCGGAGGGCCCGAGGGTGCACCGGCACTGGCTGTCGCTTGAAGCATACGCTGTAGGACCGCTTGATCCACGATCTTGTTCAGAAGCAGAGCCTGGAAGAGTGCATAGGCGTACTGCGGATGCGCGATCAAGAGTGCCCGTGCTTGCTCAGGATGTGTGATCACAAATGCCTAAAAGAAGATTCAGGGGGCCGGAAACACGTCATTCGCAAGGATATTCCGCGACATTTCTGAAACCGTTGCACACCTTCATTTGCGCAAGCACTTCCACTAACTGTGCAGGATTCATTGTCGCGAGTGTCTGACTGATGCAGTCTAACGTGGTGGACCCAGGCGGCACAGGGACACCAGGTGGCAGGGTTGAAAGGAAAGCGGCGGGATCTTGAGACCTTTGGTCTCTGTTGTCATAAGGGTCTCTGTCACGTTCACGGTCGCGGTCTCTGTCTCTGTCACGGTCTCGATGACGATCACGCCAATGTCCTCTTGGGTCACTACCATCTAGTAGTTCGCCTCGCACTGTCGTCTTGCCTTCGAGAAAAGGGTCGGAGTCTGCCAAATCAATTCGTAGGGGGCGACCGCCGACGTCCACATTGTTGAGATTTCGCACAGCAGAAGCAGCAGTTTCATGATCTTGAGGCGCGAAAGATAGTGGCACACGGACAGACATCAAGGGTGGGGCGAAGATCGAATCGAGGATGATGCACAGGTAGATGATCGAGGAGAGCACAGGTCGCAACAAAGGGGTCGGATGGGTCAGACAGCTGTCGAGATATAAAAAACAGAAAATGGATTATATGTACCAGCAAATTCACAAAAACCGTAACCCCTGGGTTTTCCTGTTTCTCTGTCGAAAACGAGCCTAAAGCCAATTCAGAACTAAAACAAGACATGTAGTTGAAGCTCCTACCTAAAGCCAACGACATGACCGACGGCTTTGAACACGTCGATCAGCTGTTCCTCTGGGAGACATCAAAAAAACACAATTAAAGAGCAGAGGATAAGACTTTCCTCGCCCATATTGTAGGGCACATTTCCAACGATAATGCCAGATGAGATGTGATAGCCAGGCAAGGAAAGAGGTACCCAACGAACACAACCTTGCTCATGAAGCCACACTTGAGTTGTGAGTCGATACTACCTGAAACTAGCGTCCCCGACGACTGTTTCAAGAGCTAAAGCTGTGCGTGAATGAGTCGAAACGATCTGGTTAGCGGTTTCAAGCCCGTGGAGGTTTGACTCGGACGTTGTTTGAAGCAGGCGGGATGTAGTGGCGCTGTCACCGTGACCACGAGTCACAGCCGTACAAACTGTGACAAGTCAATGTCTCCACCTGGCCACGTTCAAGAAGGTACGCTCCTCAGTCCGATGAACGCCTGGTTGATGATGTACAGTATCCACTGACACTCCACCGTCCCCACTCGATATTTCCAGGACCTTCTGCAAGATACTCACACGGGGTCCACACACGAGTTGGATGCCCTCGATGTGCTTACTAGCGGTACCCGTAGCCGACGTGGTGGAATTATTACCACTGGTTCCCGCAGTGCGCCAAGATGTGTGATTTTTGCGGTGCATGTGTCCTTTAGATTCCGTGCCAGTACGTGCTGTGTCCATGTCATTCTCGACCTGATCTACTGACTCAGTGACTGTACAGCCTCGTCCCCTGCCAGCGTTAATTCCTTTTTTGCACTCGAGAATGCCGAACTATGCCGAATTAACTAAATCCGTCTTACTCGAAGTGAGTCGGCCAAACCTATAAAACCTCTCCGGGCCCCATCCTTGAAAACTCGAACAGCCCTCCATGACAACTACTTCTACTGCCTTCATCAATCGCAAACTGGCCCCTCAACGCAGTTGTGAAGACACCTACCGTGCTCTGGATCGCATCCTCGCTCGGAGATACGTTGCGCATCTTGTCCATCAGAATCACATCGCACTGGAGAGACAAGTACGCCAAGGTACCCTCGTTTATAGACCCAGATGTGTGTGCTCACCACTTCCCTGCTTGTACAGCCAATTGATGTTCATGTTTTCACAGAGTTGAGATATGCGACGACCCTTCCTCGTCTCGCATCGTTGCTACCCTCGAAATCCCCGGCATGAAGTCAGATGATATAAAGCTGCATTTAGAAAAGGGTGAAAAGCTCATCATCTCTGGCAATCGCCGCGCCCCAAGTCAAAAGACCGATGTGAACTACGTTGCAAAGGAAATCAAATACGGTCGATTCGAACGTGTGCTTGACGTTCCGAAGGGTACGATGACAAGCACTATATCAGCATCAATGGCAGATGGGCTTCTCACTCTGTCCTGGCCACGGAACCCATCCGGCGCTGCAGTATCGGATCACCAGCCTAATACTCCCGCGAATGACTCTTGTATATCCGTTAAGGGCGAGGGCACATCAGGAGCTTGATTTATTTACCCCTACTTTTCGTCTTAGACCACCCACACTGGTCATCTTATTTCTTCCTGTACGGTACATGTTCATGTTTCTGGATCATGCACGCTCACTCGTCGTTTTGGCCCGTGTCCAGATATTAATCGGTACAATAGGTTTCTCTTTTGATGGCATATTAGTAGGACTGTATCCCTGATCAATGTCTGATTGGAAGCACCCCTTTTCTATCTGTCAGGACTACCATTTTGTACTCATAGGTCTCTGCTTTGCTGTATTCATCTCTTCTAATACACACGAGTTATCAACCTGTGTTCGTGAAAGTTCGCTCCTTCCGAACCGATCGAACAATGGGTGTCCTAATCTTGGGTGTCCATCACCTTGCTGACAATAAAAGCACACCTGTCTCCCTCTGCTGTAGGTTGCATTTCCATATAACTCCCACTGACCGTAGTCAAATTCTGTGGGTCCTGCATCAACACCACCCGGACCTTGTTTGATGGTGTATACGGTTCCCATGTGGGCGACATAGCCAATTTGTGAGTGTTTGGATTCCCGGAACGCACGAACGACAACCAGTATGCAATCAACTCCGATGCAAACGCGAGTTCAGCGGGTGTTTGAGGAGTAAAGGTTCCGGTACCGTTGAAACTACATACGTCGGAGACGGACGTGGTGTGAGTCATACGATCGGCGAGACC
Source organism: Chalciporus sphaerocephalus (assembly GCA_038094055.1). Lineage (NCBI taxonomy): Eukaryota > Fungi > Basidiomycota > Agaricomycetes > Boletales > Boletaceae > Chalciporus > Chalciporus sphaerocephalus. The sequence continues at coordinate 334,053 of JBBPTH010000007.1, forward strand.
AACAAGCCCCTATATATCGGGCGGTCACGGAAGTAAAAGAAGACTCACCCAGTGTTGATACCATCAAACATCATCCAATTCTCCGCAGCATGGGCGACGACGTCGCTACCACTAGTAGGGTTAGGCGTGTTGTATCGGTATGTCCATGTTTGACCCGAATATATTGCGGATGCGCCACCCATCGCCTCACGCTAGTTCAATTCCAAGGGGTGAGTGACGCGTCAGCATGTTTTAGTCGCCAGAGAAATGATGCGCCCGAATAAAAGCTACTCACGCCGCAGATAACATCAGGTTCGCCGGTTGCGACCTGGAATTGTTGACTGGGTGAGTCATAGTCACTGAGCGGGTACATTGCTAGGAACTCCTGGATATCCGTTTCCGTAAGTCCGGGGAAATATTCTTTGTACGCGAGTGAGATATTGTTGCCTCCAGAAAGGGTTTCGTTGGACGTTGAGCTGTGCCGACTCATGAAAGACGAACGATGGACTGCGGGGACTCATGCTCACCCGACAATGAGTGGGACATGGGTATACATGCCCAATTGGAATTGCAGTGTAGGATAGCCCGACAACAGGACGCCATCCAAGACTGGGTGAAAAGAGTTATAGAGCCCGCTACTATAAGGATATGAGTTGCGGGTCCGAGTCTGCCAACTGGCTGCCACAAATCACTCACAACTTGCCTTGCACGGCAGCGTCCTGTGCTCTGGCTAATGCGCTGACACTTGCATTTCGAAGGCACACCATCTGTTCGCCGATAAAGCCTGTACCACATCCAGCGTACGACGAATAGAATTTGAATAAAGGCTGTGGGCACTTATCGTCAGACGAACAGCAGTATGTGGTCGATTGCGCAGTCATACCTGCTGTTCTTCAGGCGTAGGCAATGGAGTCCTGTAAACGCTCTGTGCGATGGCTCCATGAAACAAATTCTGTCCTTGATTGGCCACCATGTGAAGTTCAACAGAGGATCCGCCTGCACTCTGACCGTTGATCGTGACTTGATTTGGGTCGCCACCAAAAGCGCTGATGTACTGGTTCACCCATTTTAAAGCTTCGATTTGATCCTTGAATCCAGCATTGAAGTCACCATAAGTAGGGTCTTCAAACTCAGGTGCGGCAAGAAAACCGAAAGAGTCAAGGCGGTAGTACACCGAGACGGTGACCACATTGGGACTCTGGTGGATCCAGGAATCGAAGGGCCAGTTCCTAGGATTTCCGTACACATACCCTAGAAGGTGGTCAGCCCTTCATCCGAAAATATCCGAACACCCCACCTCCTCCATGTATGTAGAAGAGGACCGGCACTGGATGGATCTCACTTGATCAGTCAAACCCGTAAATCGAAGATTTCGCTCACGATTGTCACCCTCCTTGGCGCCATACGGCGCGTAAATGTTGATTTTGAGACAGTCTTCAGATCCAGCGCCACCCGCGTCTCCAGCTAAGGTGAGCATACAGGTGAGTTGCATTCCATCACACCTCTTAAATGCACTTACCTCCTGTGGTGCCTTGGATACAGAAATCGGGATAGTACGTCGCATCGACTACCTGTCCACCAGCCTGCTGACTCACGCGTGTTGTGTTCAGCGGGACAGGCGCCCTAAAGCGCAAATCACCCAGTGGAGGCTCCGCATACGGAATTCCCAGATAGGCGACCGTGTTGGGGTACGATTGGTTTCCCAAGTAAGTGGCATACCCCACATTCACCGTGGGACCAGTCACACCGCTAGGTGAAGCAGCGGCATCCTTGAAAAACAAGAGACTCGATAAAAGCAGGGTATAGCTGAGCATCTTGGAAGATACCAGAGTGAAAAGTGCGCTGCAGTTCGCCAAGATGCCTGTGGGGTCGTCCATGAATTTATAACATGAACTTCTAGTGGTATGACCTTGACTCAGTTGGGCCAGCCCTGAGACCGTGTGCCGTTAGAATAAGTTCAAGTTCTTGGCTACCCAGAGTCAAATTCCTTTACAAATTTATATCCGCGAAGCGACCTCTCAGGCTATTCTGGTGTCCTTTATGCGATGCGCCGCAGGGGCATGTTCGAGCCCTGGCGCAGAGCTCCAAGATCCTTGGCTTCCTCCACTGCAAAATCGCTCGTGAATTTCGAGGGGAATTACGACGTCTCTAGCAGTTTTTTCTTGCTTTCGTTGAGTCCGGGTTGTCTCCTCCGGGACGACTAAGATATGTTTGGAAAAAAAGGTCACGAGTACAAAGTCGCAAATCCAAATGGTAGACGAGAAGCAGAGTTTCGACACGATGTAGCGTCACGAGATCATACGGCAATCACGAGGTGCCGGGATGTAGTACTAGCTTCCATCAGCAGACTTTGTGGGAAGAAGTATGGTTGTATGTCACTTGGGATAGTATAAATTGACATACCGCATGACATTGCCGTATGACTCTGGGGATCATACCAGAGTCACGGTGTGAGCACATGTTTTGAGGAGACGTCTGATACTTGATCCCAGCGAACGTGCTGGCAGTGACCCCCGCAGGCGGGAGTCAGAACAATGAAGTCGCGGTACTGGTAGTATTATGATAGTAGTATCACTGCGACAAGCCCACCTTGAATTTAATGGCCCGGGTCTGCTGGGAGTGACCGTAACCGCCGTACCCAGTGTAAAAGGTCAGCCCCAATAATGTGTAAGCGTCTTGGACGATCTTTTGGGACTACTATGATATACCGACCTCTCCATTGTAACGCCCTCATATCTCATGAACGATCAGCGCCGATGCTGAATGATAGACAGACTCCCATTCAAAAAAAGTACCAATTCTACGTTGACTCGGAGGTTAAAGTCCGTGCTCTTGCAGGCTCACGGGGTACTAGTGACAAGAAGTGGAGGGGTACGTAGTCGGAAACTATTCCAAGACTTCGCAAACTGAACTGAGGACAACATGACTGTATGAGATGAGAAGTACCAGTCAAGCTTGCACAATATCGGAGGGCTTTGCATCGTCTGAGAGATGCATACCCTGGGATGGTGCAGGTTGAGAGTTGACTGGTTGGTCATTGTCACCTCGCCTTGCTTGCTCTTTCCTCATTCGTTCATCAAAGTCATCCTCATTGAATGAAGAGTCGCAGCAATTCCCGCAACATCCTCGCTGACCCCCGCAGCAGTGCACGTCAGCACCAAAGGCGTCTATGAGAGCGAGGAAGTTGTGTTCAACTTCTGTGACGGTGGACCAGTTCATGTTGGAACTCACGGAGGTTACACCAGGTCGCACAAGCGGCGTATATACAGAGACCTAATAGGGACTGTCTTGAGCATCTGTTAGGCACAAATAAACACGCACTGACCACAGGCCGTGCAGCAGTCGGTTGCAGCAGTAGCGTCGCTCATCGTGATAGTAAAAGCTAGACGCTAAAGGGAGAGTACAAGCGAATACCTGTGCGTTAATTTTTCACCGTCCCTTCAAGCACGAGGGCATTGCTCGCCGTCTACTGGTTCTATGATCTGCGCCTCGTCGTTGTTGGGCAAGTGTAACAGATCCAAACTCAGACTGTGGTAGTAGTCCTGCTGGCATAGTTCGGTCTCACGGTGCGAGACTCTGATCTGTAAGTACTTTACTACTGTGATCAACCGTACTGCCCAGCCCTCGACGAACCCGTTCAGTTCTAGCCCACCTCAGTCTAACAAGCTCCGAAACCCCGACGACAACATGATGGCCGCCCAATTTGCTGCTGAGCCTGCTATTCAATCTGAGTAGGCAAAGGATGTGACAGAGTCTCGCCGACGGACAAGACTCTTGGGGGTGTAACAGAAGGACGTTCACGATGATTGATTAGAGGGACGACGAGGTCACTGCCTAGTCTATGGACACTACTGCTACACGTTCAACTCACACAAAGACCGCTAAGGTGCCTGCAACCGAGGAGGTGCGTATGTTTAGTTTCATTTCAGCGACGTTGTTGATCATTACGATCAATCAGACAAAGACGACACGTACTGGTACTTCACTAGAAAGCAGTCCGCCACCCCTGTCTCTGGGCCATCGGAGAGAGGACCGCGCGTAGTATCCGTCAAACGAATTGCCGCCTCCACCACGACAACTTCCTCTAAACTGACCACCGCAACAGGGAGCAAGCACACTGAACCATCCAAGGTCGTCCGCCATGAGCGCTCTCCGCTCCCGATGCTCCCGAGGCCACAGTTACCACTGCAATGAGGAGTCAATCGACAGGCAGGTCCCAGTCGATCTGAGCTTCAAGGCAATGTTATAAGTGGTGACATGGTGAGAGCAAATTCTATCTCTCACTGTCCTCGTGATGATGGCTTGCTGGAACCTGATGGTGTTTAAAATAGAGCGCCTCTGGATTGGTATGCAACGGAGGTGTGTCTCCAGTTCTTGGACCATTGTGGCCACTGATAACGAGGTATTCTTAGGTTCGACGGGTCGTTCTATATCTTGGCGTCCTATACGATGTGAACTTATATCACCATCCCCCCTTGGTTTGTTATCACTACTGCCAGCTGTCCACCCACAATGTTAACTACTACTGGCGAACAAATCCTTGACCAAGGTGTCGGCTATGGTGTCGTGCTCGGCATAGGCATCGTCTTCGCCTTGATCATGATGTCTCTCTCCACTCTCCAGAATCGCTACACCACCTTCAAAATTTCCAGTTCAGAAGAATTCAACACCGCTTCGCGTTCCATCAAGCCCGGTCTCATTGCGTCTGGGATTGTCTCCGCCTGGACGTGGGCCGCGACACTTTTGCAGAGCTCAACAGTGACATATGAGTACGGCATCTCGGGCGGGTACTACTACTCCGCGGGCGCAACGCTTCAGATCCTTCTCATGTCCATCATCGCCATACGTGTCAAGATGATCGCTCCATATTGTCACACCTACCTTGAGATTATCCATGCGCGGTACGGAAATGCAGGGCACCTCGTCTTCGTGCTGTTTGCGCTGGCGACGAACCTAATTGCATCAAGTGAGATGCTGGTAGGCGGGAGCGCGGTCCTCAATGCATTCACAGGCATGAATGTGTATGCGGCCAACTTTCTCATCCCTGTTGGTATCGCGCTCTACGTGATTCTGGGTGGATTACGAGCGACGTTCTTGTGCGACTACTCGCACACGTTCATTTTGATGATCTTGATACTCTACTTTTATTTTTTCACGTACTGCGAGAGCGACCTCATTGGAGGCATGGACGGCATGTATGAGCTGCTGAAGCAGGCTGGTCAGCAAAGGGCAGTGTCAGGTAACTTCGAGGGATCTTACCTCACCTTCAAGTCTGACTGTAAGTCACGGATTCAGTCATGGTAGTTGTACTGAGGCAATGTCGTTCATCTTCAGATGGACTTGTGTTTATGGTGATCCAAATTGTGGGCGCTTTCACTCTCTGTGTTCTCGACCAAAGTTATTGGCAGAGGGCCATTGCTTCCAAAGCAAACACCGCCGTCAGGGCGTACCTCCTGGGCGGAATAGCGTGGCTTCCCGTGCCCTTGACGTTCTCAACAACAATGGGCTTAGCTGCAATTGCGTTGACAAACAGTGAGTGAAATTGGCAATATGAGCGGTCTCCTGTGATCGATGGCGTGTGGAAAATTCCGTATTTCCATACTACCCAGATGGCATGACTACTGCTCAGGTCGGTGCAGGTCTCGCTGCACCTGCAGGCGTAGTCACATTGTTAGGAAAGGGAGGGGCGGCTGCAATGCTCATCCTACTGTTCATGGCCGTAACGTCGGCTGCTTCCTCAGAGTTAATTGCGACATCATCAGTCCTCACGTTTGACATCTACCAGATACACATAAACCCTAGTGCATCGCCAGAGGTACTTGTCCGTATATCTCACATTATGATTGCAGTGTGGGCCGTCATCATGGCCAGCGTGGCTTGCCTCTGGAATGGCATTGGCCTTTCCCTCAATTGGCTGTTTCTGTCCATCGGGGTTGTTACAGCTGGCGCTGTCGGCCCCGTGATTCTGACCGTTCTCTGGAAGAAGCAGTCTCGCAATGCTGCGATTGGAGGAGCTGTAGGCGGTTTGTGTGTGGGTATGATCTGCTGGATGCTCGTGGCCAGATACCACTTTGGTGCAATCAATATCACTACCACTGGGGAGTCTTACTCCATGCTTGCCGGGAATTTAGGGTCATTCTGCTCGGGACCAATTATCTCTGCTCTCGTGACCTGGTGGAAGCCGGACGACGAATTCGACTGGTCTCAGACGAGAAGTATCAACCCGCGGGGTCGACACCTAGCAAGTAATGGACTCAGCATACTCCCTGAAGGATTAGAATCAGGCTCCGGGCCTACGGACTTACCTGAAAAACAAACGCAGGACATCGAAATACCATCGAAATCCGAGAGCGCTGATGCTGAAATCGAAGATTTCTCTTCGCTTGAACGGTCATACCACTTCGCCATAAAAACGGCAGTAACAATGTCGGTCATACTCATCTTGGTGAGCTCGCGGATTCATTGGAGTCCATCTGATCACCCAATAGTTACGTTGTTCCTATAGGTCATTCCCCTTCCTTTGTTCTTTTCCGAGTACATATTCTCGCTCCACTTCTTCAAGGCATGGCTGATCATTTGTGTGATCTGGCTGTTCCTGGCCGCCGGGATAACGTCGTTGTTGCCCTTGTGGGAAAGTAGGATGGGGATGATTCAAATTTTCAACGGCTTGTTGAAAGACATCAGGGGCTACTGAATGTCTTCGTCGCGATCATGCCGAACATAGGTCAGAACTAGAGTTAGAACGTTGTCGTAAACCAGAATATCATTCGCTGTTATTTTTCCCAAGCTCTACCAACACTTGGTGATCGTAACCATCAGCAAAACTTGCGCAACAAAGTTGTGCATAACATCGACTGATACATGAAAGTGAGGAAAGGCTTTAGTATCTGTTATCCTGTCAAATGCTGAGACCTACAATTTCTCTTGAGATAAAGCACATGTGGTCTATGGAAGTCATATGGTATTTTGTTTTGTACCCCAAGGCCCTCAAGGGCTAGTGGATGATGATTATACGTCTGAGATCTGAGACTGGATAGAAACACAATTCTCGTATGTGTATTCCAAGACATTATTGGTGCAGCAAATATTACATCCATATATCACGTACAGAGACACCCGTGCGGAGAAACAAAATCAGTGGAGTACGGTGAAGAGCAAAGGACATGCAGAACAGACGAAGTTCTCACAACGTAAACCACAGATGCCTAATGACGTGCTGTAAATCCTCTCTTCTGGGTTATAGTTCAACATCTTCTCCAGGAAATCTACCAACATATCAACTTCCTCCTCAGGCAATCTCACCCCAGGTTTTTCTATCATAGGTCCTTCGTCTTCAGACGATGGATCATCCTGCTCGCATATCTGGAGCAACTTCGTCCTGATAGAAGTTTGGTAAGCTTTCAGGAGCACGCCAGCACGTTCTTGATCCTGCTGGCTCCTGGGCTGGCCATCCTCCTCAAACCATAGTGCACGCTGTTCAAAATCATCCCACCAAGGGTCGGGTAGTCGCCCAAGTGTCTCGACCGTCTGCTTGAGAACATCGGCATCACTTCCTAGGAACGATTTAAAGAGAGCAAAGCCAGCACGAATTTCAAAAATTGCGCATCCGAGAGACCAGACATCTGCCTCAAAGCCCATTCGCCCGGCAAAGCGCACCTCTGGTGACTGATAATTCAACACTGTTCCTGGCGCGTAGGATGACGGTGGAGAGGCGGCGACGTAGGACTGGCCAAAATCACTAACGATGGTGCTTTCTTGAGAGAGTGATGCATCCGACATTTTGAAGTTCTGGATGGGCGCAACAAGCATAGCTGGTGCATTCGGACTCGAGGGTTGTCCATCACGAGTTCTAACATTCTCCATTTCTGGATCATCCAGACGGGTGTACAATTCGGCATCCGACCATTCAAGGACGTGGGGCGACAGACGAAACAGGATGTTCGATGTGGTCAGGTCTAGATGAGTTTGTTCATCGGCAATCACTGCTGTTGGGAAGGAAGGGGGAGATGGCTTACCTCCATGAACGACGCCCGCAGAGCGCACGTGATGTATCGTTTCTGCTGTGTGTTTTGCGACCTTCCTAGCCAAGTCTGCACGTAGTCGTCGACTACCAGCAACCCGGCCAGGAGAGTCAGACATGGCAAGGATGCTCGGGCCAGCGAAGGGGGATATGAGAAATAGGTGGGTACCGTTCGGGCCTTGTACGAAGAAATGGTGATCGACAGTCTGAAAGTCGATGGACATGGAGTGAGAAAGGGATGCTCTAAGTCTCTGGGAAATGGCCAGTTCGGGGATCTGGCTCGGGGTGCTGGACAAGGGAACATCAGCACGCATTGCCTTAAGAGTGACGATTGTGCCACGATCTCCCCTTCCCCGCTGATCACGGGCCAGCCAAACAGTAGATTAGCCGAGTTTATGAAGGACTCTCAAACGCCCTTGGTCAAAGACATCGCCAATCGACATTGGGTGGAAGTCTTCGACATCCTCGATTCCATCAAGCCTTGAAGGAAAGGAGCGAGGGGAAGCAATCGTGGAGGTACGGCGCAGTACTAAAGTGAATGAGTAAGTGAGCGAGTTTCCTGCAGGCCGAAGGGGAGTAAGCATTCGATCCCTCCAGCGCGAGGAAATTGGAAAGTGGTTGCGGTGGACGCTACATTCAAACAGGGAAAACGCGATGGAATCGATGGCACACCTGCAGTACTAGTAGCTACGCGGGACGACACAGCTGGACACGGTGATGCTGTGCAAAAGAAACAGGAAGACTACTGCCAACGGGTCATGTTTTGGGGTAATCGGAGGTCTTCGTCGTCGACGGGTGGGTGAAGAAAAGAGCATTCAGGGCATCTGCTATATTGGCGAAAGTGAGGCTTGAGATTGAAGAGAGACTGGACGATGGCCTTGCCCAGGTCACAGTACTCAGGCTGTCAGAAGGCAAAATCTGAGATTCATGCCTGTAGCTTACGGGCTGGCTGGTCTGCGAACGGATTGGTAAAAGCAGGTGGTAGTGTCGTGCGACTATGCTACACGTTCTGGACGTCTCGAACTAGTTGCACCGCGCTATCTCGAGGCCCGATACAAATGTCTGGAGCTGAATCCAAATGGACTTTCGCGCAGAAGTTCTATGCAGATTTCGCTGTTACTGCCTCTGAGCTTGCAGTGCGATTAGAAGCCTTGAAGGGCAATTCGAATGTTCCCCTGGCTGAATTGCAGGCCATTTCGTCGGATGTCTCGCGTTTAACCAAAAGCCTCGGTGACGCTACTGGGAATCTACCCAGTTACGATCAAAGACAGTGCGAATTACAACTCAAGGCATTAGAGAAAACGATAGAAGAAATCCGCGGGGCCTCCAGTGGTACTCCGAAGTTTGCGTTCAGGCGAAGGGCCGCGAAACCAAAGACATCGATCGAACCTGCACCAGCACAGGCTGTCTCGCTTCCTCTCGATCAACCTCCAGTAACTGCTATCGACTCTGCGAGGACGCTAGCTTCATTCTCTTATCGTTATCTAACATTCCTCGAGATGTCGCACGTAGGGTCTTCGGCAGAGGTCTCTATACGCGATCTTGACAGTTGCATCGTGAATCTACTCTACAGAAATGGAGATCACACAGAGGTCACGGCCCTCCATGTTCAAAAGGTCTCTAAGTGCGTCTTATTGTTACCGCGCATTGCTGGTAGCATCATTCTCCACGACCTATCAGAATGTGTAGTGGTTATTGGTTGTCACCAGTTCCGCATGCATAACTCCACAACAGTGGATGTATTTCTCGAGATTGGCTCGGACCCAATTATCGAGCACTGTTCTGATATACACTTCGCAGGATACCCAAGTAACTTAGCAGATAGAAGTTACCCTCAGGTGTGTGGTTTATCGTTCGAGTCTGTGAAAGAAAGTAACCTGGATATTGGTCCGTGCGATAGGACAACATACAGTTTGCCGTAAAAGATTTCTCTCACATACTGCCAACACCATCGCCAAACTGGAGCACGTTGTCCGAGGGAAAACGGAACAAATTATGGCCGCTCTTTCCTCTCGAAGACGGGGCACTTCGACAAGCACTAGAAGGGTTGCTGCCGACCCGCTGTACCTCGACCAATTCGATTTGATCAATTTCAGCTTGTTTTCACCGTCGTGCGTTGCGTTGTGTGACTTGGACATTAAAATAGGTCTACTTCCATTGACACTGATACTGATCGTGTACCCTGTACACAATATAGTCAAGAGCTACAGTCGGATGCCCGTATGACTCTGTATTCTTAGTATGGAGACCTTCCATTGGGAGGACTCGGGGTTCTCAGCGTTGATGACAACTCAAGAAAGTAATTCATCAAACTTGACACTAGTGGAAGAACCTGGTACACGTGCAGGAATAGCAGACTTCTATGATACGGCGACAATTTGGGAGGAAGGCGCAGTAAATCAGCGACCGTATTTCTGTAATTCCCATTCGCGGTTGTCCAAGGGACAGACGTTCCTTGTCTTCAACCACCGCGAGATGCAATGGAAGTGAAATGCATGGTTACAGATTCCCCAAGCTGCGTTGCATTCGTCTGTTGACGCTGAAACTTGATTGGCCTGACAATCAATGCCTAATGAAAGAATGGGATTGGATCTACGTTATCGGAGGACAGGACCTACAAAGATCCATGATGTGGTTGCGACAGATGGCACAGTTGTCGACTACGATGTCTGGGCTATGTGTTAGAACATTTCACAGCTGGATCGAGAGTTTGTACCCCAAGCCCATAGGGCTACAGCATTCCACTTTAACACCATCTTAGAGGGGGAGATAATGACACGATTCGAATGAAATACCTTCTTGACTTCAAATCTCTTCTTGTCTTTACTGTCTTCCTTTACATTCTTTCCGGACGCTGCAGCGGGAGGGTCAATGTCCATATCGTCAGCCATGATGTTGGTTCAGCGTCTTCAAGCCGAGTGCTCATTACCGGTGGCGATGGCTGGTGAGGTGTGTTATGTAATCACACATGGCCAGTCACATGACCAGACGCGTCCACGAACAAGTCTGCCCTGAACTGACGTGGTTGAGTTTCTGTTCAGCTGTCGACACCGTTTGTGACCTTGACAAGCAAGACCGAGCGATCTGTGTTATACCCTTGGCGATGTACTAACCGTTTATCATGTCTAGCTACGGATCAAGTACTGACCCCAGGTCCCCCCCTTTCGGGACGGCCACCTTTTCTTCGTTTGCTAACTCGCAATCTCTCTTCTCTCCATCAAGATACTCATACACGAGCTCTGAAACACCCATACTATCGTCAGACAGTGAGGGTTCCGCGTCGGATCGGCGCATGCGGCGTGTCAATGTCTCGCCAACTAGGTCTGGACTTTCGTATGATTCCTACTCTGAAGAAAATTCGTTTGATGAAAGGGCCGAAGTTGAAGCCACTTTAAACGACCTCGACGACGAACTGGACACAACAGAAGACATGCTCACTCAATGGTCGCGTGGTTCCGGACCGTCCTCCTACACCGGGACAACACCTTCCTACTCGACCAGTCTTGACACATACTCTATCTATAACCGCGAAGCTAATCGTTTGAGCACCATCTCTGAACGCACCGAGAACATTCCCTCACGCCCCGTTTCTTACATGCGAGATGGTGCGCGACCAGCAAACCCTACTCCTGAAGGATTCCAACTCTCTGCCCACCGCATCAACACTGCCTCCCCTGGTCATTTGCACACCCGTTCTGTGACAGATGTGACGTCTGATCGTCCTGTTGGACGGCGTACCGGTGATTTGATCGCCTTTTTCGAAGATCGAGCTGCAACGCCATCCGACGCGTCCGCAGGTCATTCTCGTACTTCGTCTTTGCCCGGTAACCGTGTTCGAAGTCCATTCTTCCCGCCCAGCCAGTCCACACCATATATGACTAGCACGACTGGTTATGGGTATACGACAACCGGTTTCACGTCTACTGGTTATGGTTCCCGCCCTTCGTCCCCTGCGAAGAGCAAGGCAGGATCAAGTCTTTCCTCTGCTTCTTCCTCTCTCTCGGAGGCGTCCCTTTTGGCACCTCCTACTAGGGGCATTACTACTACTGCCGCGAGTGCTACACCATTGAGTCCAAGTGATTTCTCAAGCACCTTCTCCAATACCTTCGCGGCAGCAAGAAGTTCTGCGAGTTCCTCAAACATCACGCCATCGGTTTCGTCTTTGCGCCGTCCACAAACGTCGCCGCGATCCCCTCTGGCCTCAGTCCGGAACATCGTTGCAGCATGGAAGGAGCGCACACCAGCTTTGACGAAGCCTCCATCGTCCACCGATTCTTCCGTTTCTCCGGTAGTACAACCTGATCGTAGTCTTTTCGGTCTTCGTAGGCGTGCCTCCAGGGCAGACAGGGTCCAAGACCCTGCTTCGGAAAATGCAAACAATGGCAATAACCCACCGACAACGCCAAAAAGTATGAATAGCAGCATCATTCCTCCCCCATTCGACATGACTGATTTGGGTGCATATGCAAGGGATAGTCGTGAGCCTCTTCGTATTGGTTTTCTTTGGTATCTCAATGTGCACTCCGGACCTCCTTATCGTTGGCAACGCTGTCAGGCACTGTTGTACCCCCATATGTTGCTATTGTCTTGGGTTGCTTCAGGGGGAGGTAGGGGTGTTGTTACACTGGACCTACTCAACTGCACAGAAGTGCGTTCGGTTCCTTCGCCAAGTCATCCTAGTGCGAAAGAAGACGTTGGGACCATCGCTGCTCGCGCTCAAATTGCGGAAGGGGATAGTCCTCCCTTGATGGAACTACTGTGTCCCTTTCAGCTTCTGTACAGTGATGGTGTGGAGCGTCTCGCCGCGGAGAGTGCTCGGGAGAGAGTCCGTTGGGTTAGCGCCCTCTGGGAGGCTTTGGACCGCTCTGTCACACTGCCCAGCCGCTCAGAGCCAAGTTCTCCTACGGGATCCATCAGAACAATTCACACTGTGACAAGCACTACTAGCTTGTCTGGTACTGGATCTGGTACTGGATCGGCGTCTGTTGTGTTTGTCCCACCCCTCCACACCATTCCTAGTTTGTCCGATCTTTCAGACTCTTTAAGCACTGGATCACTATCACGGCGCCCTTCTTCCGCGACCCGAGCCCGTGCTACGGATGATGGAGTCGTCTCTAGGCAGTCCTACTTATATCCTGGTGACCCTCGTGTAATTGCGCCCAGTCGAAGCAGTTCTCTCCGCCGTACAAGCTCGTTGACCGATCTTGATGAGGAGTTTGCGTCGGCTGTTAGTCGAGCGAGGAATGCTAAGCCAGGGTTGGGCTTTGGCTTGAGCCTCGTTGGTGGTATGATTTTGGGCGATGGGTCACCTGTGACTGTGTCTAGTGGACCCAGGCTTGGCGGAGACGTGCGCGTTACGCCACCTCCCAGTTCGAAGACCAAGACACGTCCTCTATCAGAATTCTCGGATGAGAACTTCTTCTCGGCAGGTTCACGAACTTCATCGAGCGAGCCTCGAACGACAACGAACTCATTTTACACGGCCTCGAACTCTTCCTCATCGTCTGACTTACGTCCCACTACAACTGGGATTATCACTGATGAGACGGCATTCGAGTTCACCTCGGGTAGTTCTAATACACAGATTGTTCCTTCGACGCTGTCGTACCGCCGCACTGAGTCAAACTCCTACTTGGGTGACTCTCACGACGGATCATACACCTACAGCAGTTACACATCAACTTCCCCGTCGCGTTCCACACTATCTAGGAGTCCAGGATTCAGAAGGAGGGGATACAGCCGCCCCACATTTTCTGATAAGGAGAACAAGACGGGCTACACGGCGTCACAGAGCCGCTCCACATTGAGTAGTTGGACCAGAAGTCGTTCCACCACCCCAACCCCCGCTCCCTCTACTGCTGCTTTGTCCGCCCTGGAGATCCCCGATACCTCTGGTAGCGAAGGCTATGACACTGCGAATTCCCCGTCTACTGCATCCTTCAAGTCTTTGCCCACAATCCCTTCTGAGACAGACTACTACACCCTCGAACCGTGCAAGACTAACGCCTCTACCGAATTTCATACCGTGGAGCGATGCGCTTCTGATGTCTCATCCGAATACGCGACTGCAAAGAAATGCAAGACAGAGGCCACAACGGACTTTTACACCGCCGAGATATGCAAGACTGAAACAGAAACCGAGTTTATCACCGCAGCGCTTTGTGAATGTGAGCCCACGGAAAAATCGGAGACCCAGTTCGAGACTGCGTCCATTTGCAAAACGATTCCGTCTGAGGTCAGCTCGCCACGCTCGCTCGCGATTGACCTACCTGTCGAAAGGGCCCCAACTCCCCCCCCGAAGCCACCCTCAGAAGTCCCCTCGTTGCAGTCGCCAGAGTCGGAGATCCTCCCAGATATTGTTCCGGAGCCTGTGCTTTCTCCACTCCCTCAGCCACCCCCCAGTCCCTCAATATCCAGCGCTAGCCGAGACCTGGAGTCAGAGCGCCTTGAAGTGACGGAAATTCCTCCTTCAACGATTGTGAGCTCTGGTGACTTGTCCTTTTCACTTCCTACGACTCTGGAGTCCAGTTCGGAAGATGAAGAATCATCGAGAATGCCCCCAATGTCTAGCACCGAATCTTCAGAGTTTGTAATGAACGACTTTCCTGTCAGCGAGCCGAGCCTGCCAGTTCCCTCGTCGTTGGCGAGTACAGAGTCCACACCATCTATTCATCCATCTCAGTGGGGTCCAGAAACCGATATCTCATATGACTCTTCACATCTCCAGCCGACTCCTCTCACCCAGGTGCTAAACATTGAGGAAGGTCGTGACATTTCTTTTGAATCTTCTTTCGCGCGTCCTGGTGTCTCCCCAATAACCAGCATCGGGAGCCTCACTGCCGTGACGGATACCATCTTATCCTCCGCACCATCTACTCCTTTACCACCGATTCTGTCACCATCACCGCCACCACTCCTGCCACCACCACCACCACCCGCGCCTACGGTATCTGAGACCTTGTCGTCGCCCTCCAGTGGTCCGACACCATTAACAGTGTCGTCTACTACCTCCTCGTCACTGTCGCGTACTCCATCCACTGTTTCTAGCGTGTCGAGTTTGTCAACAAGGATAACTATAGTGGAAGAAATCACGGAAGAGGCTGACGAGCCAACTCCATCTGAGGTATCAACGGAACCCTCCTTATTGTCCAGTCGTTTGAGCTCAGTTCTTCCCCCATACTACCCGGATCCTGCGAGGGTTCCTCTCCCTTTGTCTCCCGCGCCGCTCTCACCTGCGCCCACTCCGAGTGTCAGTATCAGCACGCCACAAACATACCATCCTTCTATCCACTCAGTGCTGGAAACGGAGCCAACGCAAACACACACGGAGCGCACAGAGATGATAACGCATGAAATCGACCGATTACTCGAACATATTCGTGAGATAGATCGAATCAGAAGACAGGAAACGCATGAGATAGATCAATCCAGGGGACAAGAAACGCACGAGATCTCAGAAAATGTACGCATCATACGAGCTGAACTCCGCAGCCTGTCAGAATACGTGCGCACTCATATGGTGCAACCTGAGAGGGTGGTTATCGCAGAACCACCAGAACCTCAGCCTGTCCCATCTGTCTCCCACAGGGAACAGTCTGTAGGTGGTAGTAGTGTCACTTCCTCCGCTCCGTCCGAGCCTAGAACTATCCCAGTCGGACCCCGTTCGCGGCCTGGTCTCGTCCCAGTGCTACTCTCTCCTCCGCCGAGGAGAGCCCTGTCCGTCAGCTCTGGGAACTCGGGCTTGTCTTTCCTCTCCTCTCATCGCTCAGACGAATTCAGTCTTTTGGATGAAAATGAATGGTATCAAGAATTAGAGATGGCCCCGCCCTCTCCTGCTTGGTCTTCCCCATCCGAACCGTCGTCGTCATCTGATTTCACTCCTTCACTTATCTCTTCCTCAGAGACGTCTCCTGGACCAACGCTTTCCCTCACGTCCTCATCGTCTTCCCCAATTCCTCCCCCTTTATCTCCTACCCCCTCTATACTATCTACTCAGTCCACGGAATCAAGCGTTACCGCTCGACCAGTGGAAGGGATATCGATAACCATTATCCGCGATATGCTGGCCCAGGTACGCGAACAGACGACTGCTCTTTGGGATGGACAAGCGGCAACCAATGACCTGTTGGATGAGCTTCGCCGGTCACAACCTACAGTTCAAGATAACACAGGCGTCTACCAACGTTTAGATCATATCGAGCGACTCATAGAAAATGTGATCAACACGCAGACAAGAACAACCAGAGAAAGGGCGGAAACCGAGATAACTGAGACAACCACTCATGTTGCACACGATACCACGCGTATAATTCCCGGTCCTGCTCCTAGGGACGGTTCCGTTAGTGGGTCAGATGACTCTCAGGCCGATGCAGAGAGCCTGCTTTCTCGCTGGGAGCATTTACTTCGCGGACGAGAACGGGATCACATTCCTATCCGAATGCCTGCGCCTCGCCACGCTGGTCTTACTTTGGATGACCAATTATTGGAGTTGTTGAATGTGCCTCCGCCAGCTATTCCTTCGGATATCGAGCATCCTCCTCAGTTAACTCCCTTTGTCTACCAGCCTGCCCAAAGACTAGCACGGTCAAGAAGTACAAGCCCGATTCTAAGACGAGACACCGCTCCGCCCCTTCCTCCGCCAATGTGGTCGCCAGAAACATTACATCCACCCCTTCGACCTCTTCGACCTCCCAGGGTCCCTCTTTCACGCACCAGGGGACAACCGCCTCGGACGGTTGAAGATTCTACGCCGCGTGTTACTCCTCAAGTGCTTCCCGACGCTCCCGACCGCGTTCGTCCCCCCAGGCCGTCGACCGTCTTCGCTGATCATCCTCCCAGCCCACCGCGCGAGAGGGAACGGAGACCTCGAGTTCGTCCTCCAGGGCCTTTCCTGCCCGAACATGGACTGTATGAGGAGCCTGTCTCCGGGCCTCCTCGTGCACCTACTGCCCCAGCAACCCTCGGGGGTCAGCATGGCCCTCAAGGATCCAGCAGCTGGTACCGTCCCCGTGGCGAGGGAGGCATAGTGCCGCCGCCCCCCATAGTCGATAGTCAGACAAGACAAGGTAGTACTCAAGCCCAAGGTCCAGCGTTTGTTCCAATGCCACCAGGTCCAGTGAGTTGGGGACGGCCCCTTGACTTGTACACTGGTTGACGAAATGCTTCCAGACTGTAGTCCAGTTGCCCTTGTTCGACACATTGATGGAAATTCTGAGGGTGAGTTCACGGACCGCCTGTGATTCTGAATAGAAGCAATAACAATCACGGCAGGAACATCGGCTGGCACAACTCGCAACCGTAGATCAGCAACGCGAACTGATGAGATATATGAGTGGTCTCAATGATTGGCTAGCCAGAGATGTACAAGATCGACAAGCTGAGCTTAGGGGTGTTACTGCTCGCGTTGATCAACTCAGAGCCGACTTGCATTTGATGATGCGCCCGGGACAAGGTAAGAGCTGCAAACCAAACGTTGAAAAGTTTGATATTTATGTCTACTTTGTGAAGGTATCCCGATGCCACAGCCTCAGGCTCAGCCAACTCAAGGGATAGTCATTCCGCCTCTGCCTCAGCTGGGACAACCGGTTCAGGCGGGGGATATCGGCGTTCCCGTAGTTCCGTCAGCACAACAAGGTCAGGGGGTGGGAGGGTTCATCCCAACGCCAGGGCCATACGGACAGGACTTCGTCATTCCGCCCCTGCCTCCCGCTACCGCGGGTCCTATACCTCCAGTAATACCCCCTGTACCGTACCCTCTTGGATTCGTTCCCCAGGGTCCTCCGGTGATACCTACCACTCGATCGCCAAGTGTAGGTTCTCCGGTTATTCCTGGACCACACCCGGAGTGGGACATGCCAGAACCTCGCGGACCTCCCGTAGTTCCATCTCCCCGCGGATTTGAAGATCGTCAGCGGTCTCCTGAAGTCTACATCCATCGAATCCCTGACCATGGTGACGAGCCGGTAATTCCGTCAACACCATCATCCGGATCGCAATCGCCCCTTCAGGTACCCGGAAGAGACGTTACACACATCGTACCACCCTCAGTGGAT
Source organism: Chalciporus sphaerocephalus (assembly GCA_038094055.1). Taxonomy (NCBI): domain Eukaryota; kingdom Fungi; phylum Basidiomycota; class Agaricomycetes; order Boletales; family Boletaceae; genus Chalciporus; species Chalciporus sphaerocephalus. The sequence goes on from JBBPTH010000007.1 coordinate 352,104, forward strand.
TACGATTCACGGACCTCGACACCTACTCAGTACACATATGATCAACCGCATAGTCCCGATGCTCTTCCTATCCCTCCAACAGAGGTTGGCGATGTGCCTGCCGTCATCCCTGTCGCTTATTCAGATGGTAGTCCACCACATGCACTACCTCAACAAACGATCATTAATATTGCACCACCGACTGCCCCAGTCCCTCCCCCAGGGCAGATCGTTCCCTCTCCCGCAGAACCCCCCATCGTCGTCCACCCAGGCGAACCCCAGTATCCTGATACGCTACGAGATGCGCCCGCGCCAACGGGGATGCCCATCCAACCAGGAATGCAGGGGGCACCCGTTGTACCGGGTAGTATTATTATCCAGCCTGCAGTTTCGAGGCAACCTACACCTGTGCCCCTACCGGGACTTTCTCGTGCAGGTTCAAGAGCAAGTGCAAGAACACCCATTGTGGTCGTACCAAGCAGTCCCCCCCGCCAAGAGCCTCCGTTTGTGGTTCAACCGCCCCCAATACAACCACATACAGAGAGATCTCCGACCATTCACGCATTCCCTCCGCCCTCTGTCGCACCCGTTGTTGTGACCGTACCAACTAGTGCGACGCGTCCATACACGCCAGAAGGGTACCGTCGATATCGTGAAGGCTCGAGATCACCTCCCCGACCACGTCGGCCAAGGTATCGACCTTACTCACCTGACGATGGCTATTATTATCGGGATTATTATCCAGAGGACGATGACTATCGACGGCGGTATTCACCGAGTGGTCGCCGATACAGACGCCGCGACGATCCCTACTATCACCGTCCGTCTTACGACGATCGCGATTATTCAGACGATGATCGTGGGCCTCGACGTCCCCGTGATCGTCGTGATTATAGAGACCGTCCAAGGGGTGAAGAATATTCTCCTGAAGATCCAGATCGAGCCCGTCCTCAGAGGCGCCGTCCAAGTAGGGGTGAAGAATATTCTCCTGAAGATCCAGGTCGAGCCCGCCCTCAGAGGCGCCGTCCAAGTAGGGGTGAAGAATATTCTCCTGAAGATCCAGGTCGAGCCCATCTTCAGAGGCGCCGTCCGAGTGATCACTCACGCTATGCCCCTGAGGCAGAAGAACGCGAAGTGGGTTCACGATCAGGGTCTGTTGGCCCTGATGCCAGGTCTATCCGGCCGGACTTCGTCGAGGGAGACGGAGCTCTGCCGCACCCTGAACCGACCTATGCGCGCAGTCACCCTCCGTCTCCGGCCCCTCCTACTATCATCAGATTAGGTGAACATCCTTCAGATCGGGATCAGCTTGAGCATGATTTACGGCACTTGCCGCCTGGCGAGCCTTATATCCCTATCGTCCACTCTGACCGCTCCGAACTTCGTCGTCACCCTACAACTCATTCTGTAGGAGGTGCCTCTCAACGCACAGCCTCCCGTGGGGCTCCGCCGCCTTCGGAGATCCTGGAAGAAGAGGGTCAGCCACCCAGCGACGCGGTTCATGTTCAGTCACAAATTCAAAGTCTTGAGGGCTTTGACCCTGACGATATCATGCGTGCGCGGGAGCGATTAGACGAGGTAGAACGTGAACTAACACACGTCATGAACAACGCTCAAGATTCCGAAGCCGCTCGCGAGAAGGAGTTCCGCGATAACGAGGACGCCAGGGAACACATCTTCCTTGACAATGAAGAGCGTAGAGATACTGAAGCAAGACAACGAAGTGACGCTCTGATCCAACAATTGGAAGACAGAGTGGCTAGTATTGCCCCGATTCCCGTTCCACCGCCTCCCGCTCATGATTCTGTTGGTGATGATGGGACATCGATGCTCGAGTCAATTCATTCTGCTGCGCAAGATGCGGCTAGCAGACATGCTTCGGATATTTTGGAAGTAGTACGCTTGGAGAGAGAGGAAATGGCACGTGAACGAGAATCCGTTGCGGCGGAGCGCGAGCGTGAACACGCTCGTTTGGAAGAAGAACGCCGACTATTTGACGGGGAGCGCGAAGCTAAGATCGCTGCTCTTGAAGAGGAACTCCGTCGTACCAGAGCTGAGCTCGACAACGAGCGTCAGATTCGACTTACACAAGAGGACGAAGCACGGATGGCGGCTGCAGAGCGGGATGAAGCACTACGCAACCAACTGGCCGACCTTACTAACATGGTCCAACAAAACCAAGCTCTTTGCGAAGAAAAGAAGGCTCTCATGGATGAGCATTGGGCCGAGAAGCAGCGCTGGAAGGAAGAGCGTGATGGACAGATCCAAGAGTTGATGGGCATGGTGTCGCGCATGATGGAAGACCAAGCTGCATCTAGACAACGTGAAGAAGAAGAAAGACAAGCGAATGAGGGCAAACCTAGTATCGAGCAAGTTATGGAGGAACTACAGAGACAAAACGCAGAACAAAGGGAGCTGCTCAATACTTTGTCTGAAAGCTGGAGAGCAGACAGCGCTAGGCAGCACGAAGACACCCTCAATGCTGTTCGCGCCACCGCGAATGAGCAAGTCCCTTACAATGTCCAGAGATACTTGGATGAGTTCAGCAAGGCTCTCGCTATCGAAGTACGTATGCTCTTGGGTGAAGTTGGCAAGTTGCGTGAAGAACGTCGTAACATTCAACATGAGCTCGGATACCTGATGATGATGAAGTCCAAGTATGGTCCGGGTGGAGAGTTCGATCCTGACTGGAAACCACCCATGCCACCTGGCCCACCTCCCTCTGCACCCCCGCCACCTGAAGCACCGCCCCCACCTGAGGAAATTCCGCAGGCTCGCCCTGCCTGGCGCACTGTCCCTCAACGCAGCACGCGTCGCATTCGTAAACGGCAGGAACCTGCGGCACCCCCGCCTGAACCAGAACCCAGACAAGTTCATTCGTGGGTTACATGGCATCGTGAGTTTACCTTTTGTTTACGCGTCGTTGTGTGGCGGGTACCTGATGCGTGTATTTGTTTCACACCCAATCCTGCGTTAGCACCTACTCCTCCGTCTGTCGAGCCTACTCTACTTGTCCCAGATCGTGGCAGCCCTGGTTTGTTCGGACCTCGCTCGCCACGCGACTCCTACCGTGGTTAAAGCCTAGCAAAACAGATCAGTTAGACGAGAATCTTCTCCACTCGATCTCGGGAATTGAGGCACAGCACATTTTGTTTCATCATGAATTTACCTTATGACCTCTAACGACTACCTTACGACCCTGATCCTGACGGATCTCTTTTTGTCTCTTATCATTATCTCATTTTTCCGATGGATTGTCTTTCTGCTACATCATCATTTTGATTCACATTGCATTCTACCTTTTCGCGATCTCCCCTCACTGCACGATACTGCCTGATGGATCTCTGGACACGACTCAGACGTGGTAGTGATGGTGGTTGGACGTTGAAGTGTTATTCACGCTCATTCTCTTACATGTATATTCATGATCTATTCTATTTGCTCATATGCTTGAATCTATGGTTTCTTATTCAACTGTTGGTGTGATATGTTCCACTTGAGGGTGCTGGAGTGACTTGTGTTTGCTGAATTGTCGTGTGTCGGGAGATATCAGATTGGGCCAGTTGGCAAGATACTGTCTGAATCTCAACCTCTTCAAGTACTGCGACTGAATCCTTAACCACGAGTCAAAGATGATTGATCGGCAACCATTTGACGTGCTGCACCCGCATTGAGTTGTCTGGAACATTTGCAGCCGCATGATTTCGTCGAGAGGCCAAATAGTCGCAGGGAAATGAAAAGAAAGCAAGCAGTGTCGGAGCTATTTTTGCCACAGTCGGAATTGCTACCCCTTATGGAGTTGTTGCAGCTCAACCATGTCGAAAGAAACTTTAGGCCGATGAGTACCCTAGGGGCGCATTACAGATTCACATAGTGTGCCGTAGGATAAAGAGTGATATGCCGCTATTCCTTGACAGAAGTATATTGATTATGTTTGATGAGGTGATGCGATGCTAAAAGACGAATGAATGGCGTGCATGGGATGAAGGAGCCCGTGTAGTGTAATCAATAACTCAAAGGCTCTCAGCCTGATTCTTGTGCCGCGACATTCTCCAATACGCGTTTGAGTGTTTTTGCCAGGCCTTCCGACAGTTGTGTCGGTCCATCGGCAGTGCAGAGTCTGTAAGATGGCATAGCTTGATAGGTATCTGGCAGAATCTACATGAACGCACACAGCATGATACTCAGTGAACCGCTTCGTTCTCGTGGCATATAACAGAATGGCTTACCTTGCTGTCTTCGACGAGCACCGATGCGATGATGTCGTCGGGATCACCTATTCTGCCGAGTGCAGGGATATTGCGGTAGTCGTGAATGTGCATCCAACCGTGCTGAATCTGTATTGCACTGTTGATCCAAACGTCGTCCGCACCTTCCTGGAGTGCCTGTTGTATTGCCCCGTGCAACAAAGGGCGAAATCGCGCTTGAGGACCTGTATGAGACGGTCTGGCGCGTCTTAACGAGTGGAAACGCACTGTTTTCGACAAAGTCGTTCAGTCCTGCATCGACGTCTTCGGTGCCGGTGTCAGTGACGGCGGGGAGCCATCCGATGATGGTTGCCGAGCGGAGCGATGGGGGTGGAGAGGAGAGGAAAGAGAGAGCGTATACGGGCGTTGAGTGTGCGGGGTCCGGTTCAGTGGAGAGTGGCAAAAGGTGGTAGAAGAGATCCGGACGAGCTGAGTCGGCCAAGGGAGGCTGCGAAGAGGACCAGCGGGAAAACGTCGGGAGAGACGGTCTGGAGAGTTGTACACGTGGCAGGAGAGTGGTTCGGATGTGAAAATGAACCGGATTGGTTGTGAGCAGACGAACTGGTCGTGGACGAGTCGATCTAACGAGCCGAATGATTCTTGACTTTGCTTGCATGTTCGATTCGAGTGTGGAGTGAGCGACGAGCTCATATATGGTCATGACGTAATTGAGCGTGATCGTGAGAAGAGTTATATAATCGCTATACAGGACCAATCAGCCCCAATAATATTACCCACGCATCAACGCCCTCTCTCTCCTCACTCACTTCAATCAACGACACAGGTATGTCCAACTACCCTCACTCTGAACTTGAAATTTAACACCATCGTACAGAATGAGAGAGAAGTGGAAGAAAAAGCGTTCTCGCAGACTCAGGCGTAAGAGAAGAAAGATGAGAGCCCGTTCCAAGTAAACGACCTACTGCAGTTGAGCTCGTGCAGTCAGGACGCCCACAACCAAAAGTGTGCAGGTGGCCGTGGTCACAATAAGTGCACGCACGCTCTTCCTACCTCTTGGGAACTCTGGAGGGACGATGCCCCTTCCCCTCTTTTGTTGGGACTCGCGAGAGGGGGAAGTGGGGACTGTTGGGTCGCTAATTGGAACATTTGTATCTTGCCAATCGATCATGAAATAACCAACCATGTTTGATCGCTGTGTCCCTGAGTTGATAACATTCGTGCTATCAATGTTCGCAATCAATCTGGGCAGATTAGACATCCGCGTCGGGTTTAGCAAGCTGTGACCCCTCAGGTTGATTGGCTGACTAGGACGTCACGACAGACCCGTCGTAAGTTCTCCTCGCAAGATCGTTCGTGCCGTGCTTTTCGTCAACTGAATGGCATTTGGAACATTACATGAGCGAGTCCAGCCGTCACAGGTTTGATACTCTACCTAGGAAAAATCATATACACAAAGTCTGAACGCGAGCATCATTTACTCTTTGACGACGGTTGTTAGGGTTGCGACGGAAGCCACTTGACAGGACTCTTATTATACATGGGCCATGGTGGCAGAACAGCCAATACACAGGGATTCCAAGAATGTGTGAGCACTGAGAGAAGCTCGGGAGAATCAACAACGCGACGCGTGCCAAGGCAGGTACCACCGTAGACAGAGCAAACAGTCCCATCGTCACGCTCAACGACTGAAGTGCGAAACCAATCACAAAAGATAGGATTGTGCCCACTATGAGCGTTATACGAACAATGTCGTCCGTTTTCTTCTGCCCATGAAAGTCCTGAAGTAGGTCAGTCGAGGTCAAATCAGTGAACGAGGGGTCAACAAACGATTTTGCCTTCGACGAGGGTTTGCAGATTTGACATAGTGCAACTAATGGACACGTCGTCGGTACAGACCCACAGTTCATTGGAGGGTGTTCATTACGTAACCGTCACTTGGACACTTCCGAGTCGTACTCACTCAGACTGGGACGGTCTAGTCAAGTCCTGACAGACGACCAAGGCAGCCGTTTAACGACCACGACCCCAACCACTGGCCCATATACAAAAACCGCACCAGTAGACGATGAGACGCGCCCTAAACGTACATGGCGCGTCCAGCGGCTCCTCTACTAAAATCATTCTTAAACCTCGTATTGGCGGACGCGGTGGAGCTACCATCATCACTCGTCGTTCCCATACTCCCGCCGTCCCAATTCAAACGCCCACACCTGGGCCTGATGAAGATGGCGACGAGGACGACGTTCACACAAAACGGGAGGACTCCGAGGCAGAGGGGGCGTTGGACGAAGAGGATGGTGCAGGGGAGGGATCTGAAGGGGAGGGCGAGGGTGAACAGGAGGGTGAACAAGATGGGAGTGGGGGTGAAGATGCACATCCCCCCCCCCGGTGGGGGGGGGGGGGGGGGGGGGGGGGGGGGGGGGGGGGGGGGGGGGGGGTGAGGATGCACATGTGGAAGAGGGTGGAGAGAGGGAGGGGAGGATTTTGATTAGACCGAGGGGAAGACCGAGAGGACGCGGACGCGGTGCTGCGCCGACGACACCTGCGCGTGCGAGAGGGAGGGGAAGAGGACGTGGGAGAGGACGGGGCCGGGGGAAAGGACTGACGGCACGATTCGGGGATGGCGAAGGCGGGGAGGAGGGTGAGGAGGGTGAGGAAGGGGGGAGACCATGGCGGAGAGTTGGGGATAAGGTGTATTATATTGAGGGGGATGAGTTTGTCACGGAGTCAGACGAGAGAGGAGACCAAAAGATTGATGTGGACGGAAACCTGCTTGGAGGTAGACGATTCAAGTGCAGCACGTTTGTTCTTCCTGATCGACACCCAACACGACAATACATGCTCGCTATTGATGCTGCCCGTTCTTCAGGCTTCCGAGACTCGCTGTACTACTTTCGTCGCAATGCCCTTGCACTCAAACTCAGTGCCTCGCACCAGGAAAAAGAAGCACTCATACAAGCCGGAAAGCTTGGTGCTCATCTCAAGACTCGCAGTGTCACTCTCGTCACCGCACGAAGCGCCTATAAATTACATGGCTCCAAAATGATCATCGGTACGTGACCACTAGTGCCCGGATGTTATTAGCTATCGAACGACTCATCCTCTGCCGTTCAGATGGTCGTTGGGTTACAGACGATTATTACGAGGATCGTGTGCTTGCCGATATCACAGCCAAAGGTCTCTCTCCTGGCGACCTGGTTGGCGAGCTCCCAGATCCCATCGCTGCGTCGTCCAGCAACGCACCCGCCGCCTCTGCACCAAGTCAGACATACTCTGGTGCTAGTCAAGGCGTCTATCGCGCCGGGGGTCCCACCACACTCTTTGGCGGCTCGGGATGGGGACCGTTCAGTGATGGTCCTCATAGTGCCGTCAGGAAGAGCATGTTATCCCGAGAGGGACTCACAGAAGAAAATTGGATGTGGGAAGCTGCGAGGAGGGTGAGTGAGATGAATTCGGACTTGAGTAAGATGAGACAGAGGGCAAGGCTGCCCTGTGGAGGTGTGCTAGACAGTTCTGGAATCTCGGGAAAGGGTAAAGAGAAGGAAGACGTGAACGGAGCGACGGCGATGGATATCGATGGGGAAGGGGAGAAAAAGATCAAAACAGAGGAAACAGATCTTCCGTTGGGTGTATACGAGCCACATACTGGCCTTGTACATTGTGGGTGTTTATCTGTTTCTTTGTTTTCCTGATTAATCACGTCAAATAGATCGTGCAGATACACAACCAAGACGATTCCGGTGGGAGCAAGTGGCTCCTCGACGTGTTCTTGGCGGTACGAAGGTTGGCAATGGTGCATGGGCTTTGGCTTGGGTGGATACGTGTCTTGAACTACCGGGGCCGGGTGATTTGGATCCGTATGCAGCAGAAAGAGATGCGTTGTTGAACTCTTTGAGCTAGTAGTGTGCGCCGTACGTGAAAAATGACCATAGCATAGTAACTTACCTTTTCAGTGCAGAATAGTATGTCAACATGTTCTGTCCCGCCGTTACGACGGTAATGATACACCAGTCTTGCAGTTTCTTTATCGTTGCATCATCAACGGATGTTGCTTCAAACAGCTACAGTGCACCTAGCCCTAAGCCTTAGGCTTGAGCCGCAGTGCCTGTCATTACTTCGTACAATCCATCTCCCATCCTCTTACTCAGTACTTCACTCCAAAACTTCATGATAGGCTCCCACTCATCCCTGGAACGCGGCATACTTTCATCCTGTCCAGACTTTATGACCTGTTGTACACGCGTGAACCCTTTTGAATACGCAGTCGACGCGTTCTTGGGGACGGAAGATCGATAAAATATCATGATGGGTGTCGGACAGGGCATATCCAGGGTCGGATAGGAAAGGAGTGGACCGGATATCGACACGACCGATCCGAGTGCTCGAGGAGACTCCACCTGTCCTTCCTTAGACTTTGTCTTTGCCGTCGCACGCTCTTTCTTCCACCACGCTATCGCACTCTCCGCAGCAACAGTTCCTCCCTGTCCGAATCCAAAGAGATGTATCCGATTTGGAGGCCATTTACATTCCGAGATGAGGTGATCGTATATGTGTGAGATGGTGGTGAGGGCAGATGTTGGATCGGGTCTATCGATGATTTCACCGAGTGGATCGAAGGAGGTGTACCATTGGAAAGCTTGCTCGTAGAGATACGGGATCTGTTCGGGAGCGCGGAGCGCAAGGATAGCTGTTTGTGGTAATTTGAGCGATCTGCCTAGTTTTGCAAAGGGTGTATGCGTGTCACCAAGGCCGTGCAGAAGGATGAGCAGGTTTTCGTCTGTTCCGTCGTCACTGGGTGTATAAGAGAAAGGGATTTGGAGTTTGGAGGAGGTGGGCGTAGGTTTGGTGCGTGGGGAGGAAGAGGAAGTGCCACTGGATTCGCGGAGGTGGATGTCTGACATGGTTAGAGTAAAGGTTATCTTGCACCGCCACTGTTAGTAGTAGTACCAGTGGTACTAGTAGGCTTCCGTTCAACTTCGTGCCATCACTGCCAACGATGACTCGGACCACTTCACTGACAGGATTTCTTAGACAGCGAGTCGAGCCTTGAGATTGGTCTGTACTTGTTGTGTTCGTACGTCCGTTTGGTAGGCAAGACCATGACCTGGTGATCTTATCTCTCGCATCACCCGTCGGTAGCATCGTTTGCATGCGCAACTGTACGCATCACTTTCCCAGTCCTAAGGCTATATAAGCTGCGAGGCAAACGACCGCTCGATCGCCTTGTTTCCACATCTTCTACGTTGTTATCGAACATGACTGTACCTGTCGACTATGGCGACCTTGAATTCACTAGACCAGCGCAGCATATTAAAGCTGTCAATGTACCGGAGCTTCCTGAGGAGATATTCACTGGCATGAAGGCATACGAAGACGCCGCTCGCGGCTTCGGTGTGTACGGCTTCGAACGTACTGTTACGACTACCTCTGGAACTGAGGTTCCTGGTGGCATCTTCCTATCTCATCGTCCCGAAGATACCCAGGTGTCACAAGTTTACAGGATCTCGACGGATCCGAGAAACACTGAACTTGAGCGTCTCACGTATTTCAACGTTGGAACTGGTCGGATTATATCAACGTTCGTCCCCATCGTTGGCGAAGACTGGCGTGGTGTTTATAGACCAGGTGGAGCGATCATGTCCATGGACTTTAACGGTAACGAGCATTTTCAACTTTGGTATGTAACGCACTGTGTTTCCAGCCAGTTCTCTTTTTCTTGACGAAGCTAATGTCAAATATAGGCGTTACTGGGAGGACGCCTTATGCGAACAAGTTTTGCCCCAAATCGAAGGCGAATTTGAAAATGCTCCTGGAAAGGGTCGTATTGAGAGACTGACCCACGACGACTACAGATACACCGGCATCACGATATCGCCATCTAACAAGTTAATGGCGTTCACTTCCAACAAGGAAAACGATATCGATACCCTAGTATACCTGACTACTTTGATTGGTTCTGAGACGCAGGCCACCACCAACTCGACCCCTTTCAACCTTCCTTCCAAGCTCGTAACACCTCTCCTTCGTGATGGAAAGACTGAGCGTTGGTCTGTCGAGTCCATTTCTCTCGACGATAAATACATGCTTCTCAGCCGAGTTTACGGAAACGCTTATCGACCACTTTTTGTGGTCGACATCTCTGGTCCTGAACCCGGAAAAGTCGAGCGTATCATTCTCCCTGGCGTAACGGAACCTGAAGAGAAGACCGTGGTGAGAGCCTCTTTCTCCCTGGATCCTGTCAACCCTTACATAGCGTACGTTACCACCAACGCTTACGGCGACTTTGAAGCCATCGTTGCATATGATCTGCACCAGCGCACTGTGAGGCATATCACCACGCCGAACCTTGGACCTTCAGTCGCTGTTTCGAAGCCCATCTCGTGGGAGATCGAGACTCTCAGAGTCACCGACACTTACCTTTACTTTACTGCCAACGTCGAGGGCTGGTGTGCCTTATATGTCATGCCTCTGAGCGGCCCAAACAAAGACGCGGTAATCGAGATTAAACTAAAGTGGGAAGGGGGGTGGATCTTGTTCTCGCACAATGGACGAAATGGACGTCCCCACGAGCTTTCTTTGAGACTTGGCTCTTATCGATCCAGTGGATTTGTTAACAAGGCAATCCTAGACCTACATACTCGGGCAGTTGAACGTGATGCTGACGGGAATGCGTTTGTCGACGTCGATATGACACCATTCGTTCAAGCTGCGGTACCCGAAACGCGTTGTGTTGTCGCACCAAAGTTGATTAGGTTCAAGAGCTTCGATGGATTGGAGGTTCCTGCCTTGTATTATCACCCGGATGAGGGGAAGAGCAAGGTTCCCGTCGTCATCCACATTCACGGTGGCCCCGAGTCGCAGGCTACAGTTCAATATAGGACCGCGACACATGGTTATCTTCTCAGCGAGTTGGGTATCGCTGTGATCTATCCTAATGTGAGGGGTAGTTCGGGATATGGAAAGAAGTATATGTCCGCAGACGATGTCGAGAAACGCGAGGATTCAGTCAAGTAAGGGGTTTTGAACTGCTTCCCCATCCTATCTTGACGAAGCAATCAACAGAGATATCGGCGCGTTGCTCGATCATATTAAAACGGGATTATCTGAAGAACTTGATGCCTCCCGAATCGCAGTCATGGGTGGTTCATGTAATATTCCACCTCATTGTCCATATTCATGAGCTGATGACTGTCATGATTAGACGGGGGCTACATGGTCTTTGTAAGGGGCATCTCCCTGCAACTTGTGAGAAGCGTGGACTCGACACACTCACTGCTACTGTTTAGGCCACCCTCACGCACTACTCCCCCAAGCTCAAATGCGGGGTAGCCAACTTTGGTATTTCCAACTGGGTAACGTTCCTCGAGAACACCGCTCCTGTCCGTCGCGCCAACAGACGTCTCGAGTACGGTGATGAATCCGACCCCGACGTCCGTGCTTTCCTCGAACGAATTTCGCCCATCAATAACGCCGAGAAAATTGGGGTACCTCTCTTCATCACACACGGCGAGACGGATACGAGGGTGACGATCCATGAAGCTGTGAGTATGTTCAGGATCGTGAGAGAGAAACAAGGGGAACAAGCTCGGCTGGTCATATGTGAGGGAGAGGGCCATGGGTACAGGCAGAAGAGTGTTATTGAATATGTGAATGCTGCTACTATCGACTACTTGAAGAGATTCTTGCTGTCGCCGTCAGGTCGTTTGTAGGCGATTCAAGATTTCGTCTTTACTGTAACGATAATATAAATGCAACATTTGCTTCAGCGGAACACAGGTTGATAGACGAGTCTTAGTGAGTAGTCAGGTTTACGACAATCAGAGGGACATGGTTTACGCTCCCGTGATGAGATAGAACGTTGATGACCATGCGAGCAGAAATCTATTGACATGCACGTGGACATCACATGTACGATCATGCGCCAAGGAGAGAAAGAAAATCGATCTAGCTCTGCTACACCATCGACCTAATCCGAGCAGGTCCAGGTTCCACAATCAGGGTAAGTCATTGGGAAAAGGGGCAAAATTTGATTCCAATACTGGCACTTCCTATCGATGAAGCTCGCATTGCCTGGCAACGCACCCGTCTCAGAAATACCTAGAAGTGCGAGGGTAGAAGGGTCTGCTGGGTCATACTGCCTCCATCCTGGAATTCGCGGGCCAAGTTCAGGGTCTTTAATGAAGTTGGTCCATGCGGTGACCATGTAGTCAGAGACGTTCCACTCAAAAGGCGTAGCGGGGATGAACGGCGCTTGGTCGGCGATCGTATACAGCGTCCCCATGACGAATTGGATATCCTCGCCATGGAATGTCCCTATCGAAGCGCCCTCGGCGTTCAGGTTGTCCGCGACGAGTGCAAACTCGTACCTCCAAACGGGGAGCTTGAGGAGTTGGGTTCGCCACAATGCAAGGTTGCTGGAGAGACATATCATGTGCACGTCGCGCCACATAGCAGATGTGGCATTGATGATGGAGGGATACTCCTCAGAGGGAGAGGGGTAAAGTCCAAGGACGACGGAGACGTTGGCCATGGGCATATTCAAGTTGTTGGAGCGGATGTAGGCAGTTTCATTCGTGTAGGACGTAGGTTCGCCATTGACAATTGTCTGACCCTCGTTCTTGTTGTTTCCTATAAGCAAAGGAACACGGATCGTCTGACCAATGATCTGCAGTCTGACAGGGTCTGAGAAAACGGTGATGTTGTCGATCACAGGTTGGAACTGGGCTCCCGAATCGATGAGGACCGTTTGAAGGGTAAATGGATCGATCTGACGCAAGCAGTCGAGCTGGCCAGGACCTGAGGGGCAAGAGAAGTTCGCAGCAATGATATCAAGTTGTTGGCCCAATGGCCACATTGGTTGAGATGTATCGGAGCTTTGCATGACGGCCCCACGGATGATAGGGTCTTGATAATAAGCGCCAAGGTAATACAGGGTCATCTCTAGGTGAAAAACAGTGAGCCAACTTCCATTCGGTGGTACATGTTATCCTTACCTGCACCGACAGACTCTCCTACAGATCAAATTTAGAACCTCGCTGAACGATGATAATGCGGGATAGAACACACCTCCAAGAGTAATTTTTGAAGGATCACCACCAAAATTGGCAATGTTGGCAAACGTCCACTCAACTGCAGCACGTGTATCGAGGAGAGCCAAGTTCTGTGTCTCACCTGCTTCCGCAATTTCAGGCGACGAGGGGAACCCGAAGAGAGCCAGACGGTAATTGTAGCTAACGTAAACGATGTCCCTTGCAGCAAGCCATGATCCATCGATCTTAGGGTCAGAAGCCGCATTGCCAGTGAAACCACCACCGAAAGAATAAACATAGACAGGCAGTCCCGAAGCACCGACAGGGGCAACGACGTTGACGAACAAACAGTCCTCACTTTGAACTTGGGTTCCGTTACCAGCGTTGTATTCACCTTGTATGCATGCTGGTCCCATGGCTGTCGCGTTCTGCACGCCTGGGGGAGACGTGTAGGGTTGTGGGGGTAGCCATCGGTTGGCACCGCCGGTAGTGGCAGCGAAGTGCATACCATACCACTTGTGCAAGTTGACGGCAGTGGTGTTTACATCGAGGTACCCACGATAAGTTCCAGTCGTCGTGTTTACGATGAGGGGATTGGGATAGGGATAGGAATCGGAATCGGAAAGTTCTTGCTGGCCGCACACAAAGGGTAGGGCCGCTAGTGCGAACGTAATTGTCGAAAGGAGGTTCATCCTGCGCTCTCAAGAACGATTTCCAGGTCTCAGCCATCTTTTAACAGATAATAGACCCTCAGTATATTTGACGAATGTCCGAGCAGTCACCGAGGAGGAGGTGTTCACATGCTGGAGCGGATTGTCACGAGATGGTCTCGGAGCCCCGCAGAAGCAGCATGTTAGTATCCTTGTTCCCACTGGGGAGGCAATACGACACTTCTTAGACAATCACTAACAGAAACGGAAATGTTTTGGACAACAGCTGAGCGCCATGCTGTCTCCTCGATTATGCGGCGAGAACTGAAACGGCTAGACTTCGGGGAATTAGTCGCGTGTTGGAGCTTCCCAAAATCACTTGAGATTATTTACCTTGTGTGTAGCAAAAGTGACCTGTCAAGGTCAATGCATACCATGGGAGAAGCAAGCACCGAATAGTAAGTACAGATGTACTTGTGTCTTTTATTTTTGCGGAAAACTGTTCCTGCATTGCGAAGTCAAAACACGGGGAAGGGTTGCTCACCAAATCAGATAGTGTAAGCGCCAATCATGGCCAACCTGTTCGAATCGATGATCGATGGAGAGCTCGTTAGGATTTGTTTATCCCGGAGATTATCTATACTCGTGGTCACCAGAATGCATGGCTATGCGACCAGGGCAGATGTAGAGTTCTGAATCCAGCTCTCCACAAGAAACCTCTGTCGTTGAGAAAGCACTGGGAGCACCGGGGTATACACGATCAGTAGAATTCTTAGTCCTGAAAGTAAAGTCAAAACTATCAGCTGTGCTCAGTGCATGGGTGACATCGTCGAAGAGGTCCCAGTGCCAGGTGACAGCATGTTTGTCAATGTCTCACGCTGACAACACCTGCCATTACCGTGTCGACCACTGAGCGCGAACGTTACAAACAACCATGTCGAGCATCAAGGACCCAAGAGATTCAAGTCGGGAGACAAGACTCACCCTACCGAAAGCATGGAAAGCAGAATCGCTAGGTGAGTCCGTTATGCACACCGAAGGTTATGTGACAGTAAATGACATTGCATTGCTCACGTATTTCAGACGCCATGGGTTCAACGGGAATGTTCTTGGCTGGCATGGTCATGGTAACAAAGAATCGGTACGTCGAAACATTGTATTCACTATTTCACCTTGTTCTCCATGCTGCGTTGCATCGTGTCTCAAATAACCGGGTAGATACCTCGCATGGCCCATCGTCGTTCTTGCCATTAATGGGGTCATGAACCAGCACCCACTGCGCGCTAAAGAAGGCGGAGGTACGCCCTGGATCACTGTGATGTGAGTGTCTAGTATTGCTCTCTACTTCTCCACCTGGTTGGTCTGCTCTCGGATCATGGATCTCCGCGATTGTCGAATGAATTCCTGCTGCGTTGCTCTTTGTTTCAAATTTCCCAGCGAGTGGTCAAGTCACGGATGGGTGGACGTATTTAATATTGACGTCTTTGCATTGCGAGGGCCTTCTCCCACTCGAATGCGCCGAGCTCTATGCCTCGAGATGAATGATGTCGTGGTTTCCCGATACCGTGATGCTACGTCAGGTGGTCGACACATGTTCAAGCTTGAAACTCATTCCGTGTGTGGATCCTGACCCGCGAGTGTGGCGGCACAGCCTTGTGCAGTTGCGTCCCTCTTTCACCTCGTGCTCCGTAGACCGACGACGAGGGCAACGTTTTTTGCGGGATCATTTGACGGCGTTTTTGTTCCCCACATGATTGGAACCTTGGAACTAACCACGTCTACTCTCGCAGGATGGCACTGTTCGGGCTGGTGGTTTCACATGCGCCGCTGTTCATGTTTACTGATTCAACGACTGGAGCACTACTGTTTTCATAGAACGTTACCTCGTGTCGCAGAGTCTGTCAGTATATAAGAGACATGTTTTAGAGGTATCCATGTCGTTATACCTTCTGTTCTGTTGTCAACATAGAGACCCTTATATTGGTCACGTGCGAGGTGGGTTCGAGTGGAGGATGTTCAAGGACGTTTGGTGCTGATCGAGGTAGTCGTGCAGCATGTCGTCCACGCCCTGTACACCGCAATACAAGCGACAGGGTATTCAACGCCCATACACATCCACCAGTCTACTCAGTCCACCTGCTAATCCTCAAGATCCCGCTCGCTCCCCTTCCTCCTCGATACCCTTCCCACGTACCGCGCCAACGAGCCCTACACAATCCCCTACCCTCACTTTCCGACGTCCGAGGCAGCCCAGTGCCCATCCTGCATCGCTCCTGGCCGAGTTCCCCTTTGAGCCTAGACCCAGCCAACATTGGCCCACGAGTCCCCTTCGACACTCCCCTTTGGACATTGACCTCCTTGAGTCCGGTCCATCCGCGAAGCCTGAAACCCCACGCCCGAATCTCAGCCTTACCCTTGACCTTGATTTTGATACTTCCTTTGCATTAGATATTAACTCTGCGTCCTCTTCCACCAGTACCTCCGCGATGTCTTTCACCACAGCCGCTAGTCCCGGAGGTTTAAATTCTTTCCCTCCATATCCCATTGACGACGATGTGTTCTGCGGTCAAGCGAACACGTCTCAGAGTTCAAGTGCATGCGCGCTACACTACTTCAATCTCACTTCGGAGCTTGGTGATGCGGGAAGCTCTTGCAATGCCGCCAACCGCGAAAGCAGTGGATCATCAAATGCTGACTCCGATCTGACCATTCTGTTAAGGCCAGAGCTCGCTGCGGGATTCGCGCTGCAGGATTCCACCTCGAATGGATCCACAGAACAAACATTCCTCCGCTCATCTGTACCTACACCCTATTACACTGCTCATTCAACTCCGGAGCCTGAGTTTGCTGATAGCGCACCCAGGCCTGGACCTTCCCGCCTTCCGTTTCTCATTACGGATGTAACTCCGCCGTCTGTTCATAACCCCTCACCTCCCTTCCGACTTTCAGAACCAGGTCCGTCACAGCCGCGGGGACATGTCTCGGGAGGTCCACCCTCTCCTGCTCCCACAGCCGATTTCTCTATGATCTCTCCCCCAAGCAGTCCGACATTTTACCAGTACTGTTCCCAGTTGGCTGAGGACGCCGAGGGAGATCCCTTCCGCTCTTCTCACCTTCGTGGAACGGCGACATTGCCGTTCTTCCGCTCCAACTCAGCGTCCGTTGCGGGTTCATATAACTGCACCATAAACGGTCGGTCGCAGAGCATGAGCTCAAGTATGGCCCTGGGACCCTTAATGGGCAAACAAAGGCGTGCTAGGCCCGGTATATCTCGCCTCTGGGGGTCGCTTGCGTCGCCTGCCAAGGGTTCTCCCCATCTTGGCTCATCCATATCACAAGACACGACACACCTCACGCTAACTCCCTCTTCACGAGCAAAATCAAGTCCGATGCCCGGCATCTCTGTTGTGCGTAGCAAAACGTCCCCCATGATGGGTGTTGGGCGTAAGCTAAAAGAAAAAAGTCGTATGAAACGCGTTAGACGCGATTTGCTCGAGGCAGAAGTCAATGTAGATTATGGCGCACTAGATCCACTTGATGGTGAAGAGGGTGAGTTGATTGGGTGTACTTGTAATGGGTGGGGAGATGGTGCATGCATATGTGGATATGGATATTGGGATGTATACGATTACGGCTACGAGCACACGCAAGAACCAGAGTTCTTGGGCGAAGGCAAGAATTAGTCAGTCAGAAACGCACTGACCACGCTGACATTGCTCTTTCCATAGGAATCTTTCAATCAACATCCAAGTTTCCCTCGCCGCTCACACAGCTTCCCCCTGAATTATTTCTCCAGGTCCTTTCCTATCTGCCACTGCGCAGCGTGCTCGCAGTGGCCTCAACAAGCAAGGCGTGGCGTACTCTCGCACTGGATAATAGCGTCTGGTGGGGGTTATGGCAAGCACGAGAAGGCGTGCCTCGTATACCCACCCACCAGCCAAGTCAACGACCAAACATTGGCCATCGCGTCCAAGACTCCTTCGGAAGTTTCGGACGCTGGCAATGTAACGTCAAAGATGAAGGTGTCTACGGCTTGTCAATGCCTGTCCCCGAACACGACGGTGTACACTGGGACGAGCCAAGGGGTTGGACTGTCAATTTCGATCGAGCCAATTTGATGTCAAACGCGAGTGGGAGATACGACCAGGACAGTATTGACAAAGGAGTGATTAATTACCCTACCGAGGAGCGCAGAGAAGTGGATGGCCAACATTCTGATACGCACGCAGATGAAGGTGATGCTAGTGAAAGCGAGGTTGCTACACAGAAGCAAGAGTCGACGTCGCAATGGCAACTGCAACCGATCTCGAGACGAGTACCGCTTGCACTTGATTGGCGTAAGATGTATCGTGGACGATCTATTCTCGAGCAACGCTGGCGGGATCCAGAAGGCGAGCCACGTGTGCTTCGAATCGACGGTCATAAAGACAGTGTCTACTGTCTCGACTTTGATTCTTCTCGTATCATTTCAGGTTCTCGAGACCGGACGATTAAAGTCTGGTGCATAAAGACAGGAAAGTGCGTCGCTTCTTTTGCAGGTCACGCTGGAAGTGTACTTTGCCTCAAATTTGAACGTGACTGGGACTTGGGAAGCGACGGGATCTGTCGAGGCTTCATGGCCAGCGGAAGCAGTGACTGCACTGTATGTGTCTGGGATCTTATCTCGACACCTGTCTTGCCTGTGGAAAGAAATAGCGTTGCCTCAACTGGCGGTAGGCTAGGGAAGTCTAAAGACACCTATGCAACCGTTGAGAGCAGCTTCGGTCCACCCCGAAAGATAACGGCGAGAATTCGTAAGGTGCTCCGAGGACACTCGGGCGGTGTACTGGATCTGAGAATGGACGATAAATGGATTGTCTCGTGTTCGAAGGATACTCTAATGCACGTCTACGACCGTCAGACTCTCACTCTTCACACCGTCTTGCGAGGACACGAGGGTCCAGTTAATGCGGTTGGCTTGGAGAACGGCCGCGCGGTAAGCGCAAGCGGTGATGGGAAGATGATTCTTTGGGATGTCCAGACTGGTGAATGTATCAGGGTCTTTGAAGGTCACGAAAAGGGGTTGGCGTGCATCGAGTTCAAGGACGATCTTATTTTGAGCGGATCTAACGACTGTACGATCAAGCTATGGCGCGCATCTACCGGGGACTGCTTGCATACGTTCGCCGGTCACACTCTGCTAGTTAGGGCACTTTGTTTTGACCCGAGGACTGGATACATCGTGAGTACGAGTTATGACAAGAGTGTCAAGGTCTGGGAATGGCGCGGGGAAGCTGCGGAAGATGGTACCTCTCAGCCTGGCGTCGAGGGACGTCTCCGGAAAACCAAGGGCGTGGGCCGACTGGTCCGAGAGTTCAGGAACCTCCATGCCAGCCACATTTTTGACGTCAAGTTCGACGTTGGGAAGATCGTCAGCTGAGTTTCGTTCTCGAGACCGGCGGCCTGCGGATGTAAAGCTGAAATGACCTATGGCTAGCACGTCTCATGATCAGAAGATTGTGGTCCTTGATTTCTCGTACGAAATCGAGGGGGCCGAGTTGTTTTCCTGAGGAATGATGTAGATCCCCGTTTTCCATTCGTGGTGGAACTGGACCCAAGCTTATGAGCTCGTGAGAGGGAATTTTGATTCTTAAGAGAAGCAACCACTGATACCGTGATGGCGGCACGGAACGAAGGTAATATTCAGGGAATACGGTGTTCGTGTTCGCGCGGAGAAGTTTATGCTTTATTCTTAATGGACGTTTTTTTACCGGGCATTTTTCTGGGACAGCTTTGAGTTCCCCTCCCATCCATATTTATTTCATGTACACATCAGCATTTTCTTGTATGTATCATAATCGTGGCATCTTTCTTTCTTACTCGGCCGGTCTTTAGCATGTAATATTGAACTTCTCATTCGACAGCGGCGTCTCGGACAGTTGGCTGAGAGAATGAGAGCGATACCGGTATCGTTGAGTCGCCGACACAAGCGATGATGATTGTCGAGCGGGAGCCTTGCGGTTCTGCGGGCTGTTTCTACGTAAATGAAGGGATCCTCGAGAGAACATGGTATGACAGTCAGTGTGAACGAGATGGCTAGGAGGTCCGATATCTGCCAATGGCTTGGGAAGAGTTGGAGCACGCTGACATCGGAGCACGCGCTCTGGACTCGGTGGAGTTGTAGGGAAATTAGATCAGGTTGAACATGATAGTAGTAAGTAGACAGGTGGTGGCAGACAAGTGGCAGATCATAAGGAGAGCGTACAGGTAAGTGCCTGAGCGTATGACAACCGACATGACGGGTCAGATTGACAATGATGCGCACCTGTCGGATAAGTCATGTTTATTCCAAGAATGCTACGTGCTACACAACGGGCACAGCATGCAAACGCGCTGAAGAGAGGCCGAATATTATGCGATCGTTACCCCTGATGTGTAAGAAGAATTATGGAGACCCCGTAGACGACAGACCACAGATTTATTCACTCCTTGCAGGAAAAGTACATAAAGTAGTAACGAGAATGTCAGCTCAGAGGTACATGATGAATCTGAGAGAATAAAACTTTGGATGATTGATATATTGTGATTGGTAGCTTGAACGTGATAATGCAGAGGAAGGGAAGCTTGGACATACATACAACAATCTAACATGCTCCATGACCGTGAAACCGAATTTGAAGTCGAAAATGACAAAACATGACTGGGTAGACGCATGATGTTTGGGGGTATTGGCGGCTCAACCGCTGTTCGTGTGACTGTGTTTCTTGATGTTGACGCTGATTCGACGAGCATGGCCTACTTGTTGGTTTTTCGGGGGTCGGTAGGGAAACTCATGCTCCAAGGTGGACGTCTGACGGTCAGTTTGTGTCTCTACACGGTCGACCTTGGTCTCGGAGGGCAGTGGCAGTGGCGGCGTGTCACCAAAGATAGGAGAAATCTGATAGTCCTCAAGCCGCGGAATGACCGGCAATTCGTCTGGAATCATCGGGTCTGAGGCGAAAGGATCAAAGAATGTGGAAGGTCTGTGATCCACTATCTGATTGGGGACATCATGGTAGATTGGAGGTGGCGGAGGTGCGTGATAAGCGTATGGGGGAGGAACCATTTGGTTATATGGTGCTGAACGAGGAACAGAGTATACAAAACTAGGCATAGGCGGAGGCGGAGTAGGCATTGGTGGGGGGAAGTACGTCGTTCCATTCAATTCATATGAACCCGTCGGAAGACCTCTCGTCGACTCAGGAGGCGGGTGAGCTTGTACCGGAGGAGGCGGTGGGGGTGGCAAATAAGTCATGTGTTGCATGGTCACGGAAGGATCTGCAGTTGTGGGAGCAGCTGTCGTTACAGGTGCAGAGTAGGTTGGAGGGTAATACACCGGATATTGTGGCCATGGTTGACTTTGCCAATACGTTGGAACATCACGGTAGCCTTGATATGGTTGCAGCTGCTCCGTTGCCTGATACTGTGAAGGTGCAAATTGTGGGTAGTGCTCACTAACACTTGGCAGAGATGGCATGCCCACAAGAACGCCACCGCTGATTGTTCTCCCTTCTTCGCCATACACATCAGAGTCGGGTGGGTGTGCAAAGTA
The DNA here is from genome assembly GCA_038094055.1 of Chalciporus sphaerocephalus. NCBI lineage: Eukaryota > Fungi > Basidiomycota > Agaricomycetes > Boletales > Boletaceae > Chalciporus > Chalciporus sphaerocephalus. The sequence continues at coordinate 373,540 of JBBPTH010000007.1, forward strand.
AGTCTCGGGAGAAGAGGACTTGACCGCAGACAGGTCATGGTAAAATTTACACTTATCTCCAGCGGGACACCAACCCCTCGTTCTGACAAAGTGCCGACAAGGATATTTGTGTCGTCTTGTATGAGACCTGGTCTCTGACATCTGTTCTGAAGATGTACAATCGGATGTAGAAAGCAAGAGAGAACCTTCTGGTGATGGGTCCTCGTCAATCAAACGCAGCCCCTGCGGTGGTGGCGGTGATTGACCTGCAATGACGGGTTTAGTGCCTTGTTGACTCGAAACGACGAACAAGTGTGGGAGGAGAAGGTTCCAGTTCAAGAGCTGTTGTTCGATGGGTACTGAAGAAGAGTGGATCCCCGGCGGGGGATGGAGGAAGGTGCACTTCCGACCAAAAGGGCAATTTCCGCTCAGAAAGTTACGACATAGCTTCGCTTTGAATGTCATGAGCTTTGTGTCATTCTGACAAAAGCAGTTGTACTCACTACGATATTTTGGATGGTGCGATGGTACTTTATTCATGGTGTTCATCACGGTGACTTGGCGTCCTTGCGGAATGTTCCACGGACTAGCTGTGGTGAACAGGAAGAAACAGGGAAAGAAGATAGAAGTTCGGAACGGGTTGCTGCGGGTGTAAAGGATAGAACTGTATCAGCGACAGACAGGTCAAAGGCCTTTTAACAGATGAGATGCGGAATACACGTGTGCGGCACGCGATTATCCAGTCCACTCGAGCCACGCCGTTTCCTTATTATCAGTGTGGTCACAGCCTACTAGGACGACAAGGTCAAGCTCAGGACAAAGCGTTCCACAGGTCCACATCTCGTAGTAGGCCCCAGCTCAAAAATCATACGGGATGATCAAAGCGGAGTAGTACCACCGGCCGGGTGGGGCGAGGCCATGAGGAACAGTCCACAGTGTGGATATGTGGCGTTGCGATTGTGATGGGGCGTACAGAACATTTGGACTAGTCGAAAGCTAGTCTGGCGATTCTCTGGTGGGTGAATGGGATTAAGTCGCGTTGCACTCCATCGCCCGCTGCTTTCCAAGGACTCAAGTTGTTCGTTGCACTCCGAGTCGCACCCACGGTAACAGTTACGTACAACCGGGCAGTGCAACGGAACTAGCTCGGACCGATTACAATGTTCATAATCAATCCGACTTCTACATGGCTTGATATTAGTGGATGGAGTCTACATGGCTATCCTCGAACATTCTCCATGAGTTTCTCTGAAACTTGATGGGAGCTCACACTTGAGGTGATTAGGCACAAACCGAGACCATAAAACATGTATCGGGAAAGCTACCCCCGAGTAGACACTGACATTGCCTGCCCAGCTTTGATGAATGTCAAAGAGATTTTTCACCACCAATACTCCCATGTCGCTTGTCACTTCTGGATCTACTAAAACCAGCGGATCTGACTCAATGTGGATTCACGTCTTCGATTTTCACAAGGTAGGTTGGCAGAATGATGCGAATCTCGCAAGTATAAAATAGTAGCGGGGGATACAATGGTTCTGATACAGATGATAGCACAAGCAATCAAAGCAATGAATAATGACGCCGACGAAAGCGTGCAGTCAATTAGGTGGTGTCCGTGGGTGTGCGGTGAAGCGACCGTGCATATTCCAGATAGAGGCGGTACAATGCTGCGCTTAGCGACAAAACGAAAAAAAGACGATATCAAAAATGTCCCGTAACACGGGTTTTGAAAGTCAGAACCTGGCCGGGCATCATTGAAATTACCGAAGGCGGCCAGCGCACACAAAAGCTATAGAGGCAGTGTCATCGTCTGGGACATCAGAGAGGTGCTGTGACCAGATGGATCGACCATGTGATGTGTACGTTTTCGCGGGGGCAGGCCTGCGACATCATGCAGAAGCTGGATATCAACCTGACCAACCTGTTCCCAGCTCCGCGAGTGCTTGCGCTCGTGCTTGAAGGAGTCGCTTGATGATCGTATCTCGGACTGAGGAATTGCTTCTAGAGCTCCCGTATACGAGTTGGAAACATCCGGCTGCCGCCAGTCAAGAGATCTAGGGCTATTGTGAGTCATCATGTCAACCGAAGGTCTGCGCTCGGCGAGATGGTGGGACGAATAGTCTTGCTGATTATGCTGGGGGTGCTGTGTATGTTGGGAATTCCCAACGTCCTCTTGCGGCAAGGATGAATGGCGTGCATATTCTTTGTGATGATATTGTGAGAACGTCGGAAAAGGGGGGCTGAAATTTCATCTTACGTACCGACCGTTGTCTGTGTCCGTGAGAGTAGCGCAGACACTGATTAAACCTTTTAGTGCTCTGGTCTCGCGCCCTGGGCCATGGCACTTACTCAATTCATCACGATGTTGTTCGGCAACGGCGACCTCTCGTCTCGCACGAGCCTCGGCCTCTAGACAGGCAGTATACCGTTGGAATGCGTCTTGGGTCTGTGATTGTGCTCGGGACAGCGCAACCCTGGCGTCCTGCAGGAATTGACCTGATGCCTGAGCCTCTTGTATCAAGTGCTCATACGTTGCTGTAGTCGGCGACGTTGAAGGCCTCATGAGATGTTGGCGATGTGATATGCCAGGTGAATGTGCATAATTAGGACTTGAAACACTTGACCCACTCTCTGGACGGGGACGGGGACATTTTATTTCCCTGATTACAAATAGCACTCAGGCAGAGAGGTTTGCTTACCTGGTTGAAGGCGTGCCATCTGGTCGACCAGGTTGGGGGCGGGATATCCTGTGTCAGACAACTCCGGCGTTGAGGACACTTCCATTGAATCATCTATATGTGGAGGTTGCGCGTTGGGGCCAAGGTGGCGAAGACGAGGATTATGAGGAATACCCGCATTATGTCTGTCGATGAATTTTCGTAAGAAGGTCAGTTCGACGTCGTCAGGCATGATATATGGGGGGCCCTGGATGTCGCCTTTCTGCATGAGTACTTCCAGATGGGACATGGTTTTATCTTTAAGTTGCTGCAGCCACTCATGGAGCTCCATGTGATCCTGGTCTGCTCGTGCATCACTACCCATGGAGTCATAGTCTTGACGTCTTCTTGCTTTCCTCCAATACGTTTTCGTGAGCTTGAGAGCTCGGTTGACTTCGTTGTCGAGTGTGCGATACCATTCGCTCGAACGTCGATTCAGTTTGACGGAGAGAACGCCCGGCTGGACTCGTAGCTGAAGAACACAGCGTCCCTCCTGATCAGGTGGCCCCAACACACCCTTCTGACCTTGATTACCGCGGGTAGCACCCCTAGAGACGTTGCCCAACTCAGGCCAAGGTAGGTCGTCGGGTGCTTGCATTGTCGCCGAATCTGGTCAGTCGGGTTCGCAATTTCGAACTTGAAGTAGGGACAAGTTTCTAGCAACGAGGGTGCGGCCCAGAATCCCGATAGAACTGCGAATTACCAAGATGTCAGGGAGGATAATAACGGTAGGCTGAGTGGAGTTAAAACTCTGGTAAGATAATCACCCAACGTTCTTATACTAACCGGCATTGTACAAGGTGCAATCAGACCGACCGCTCTTACCTTAGCGATGCCGCGTTCACTGGAGGCACCGCCTTTGAATCAACAAGGTATCACGACCCCCTTCTCCGGGTGACATGTCAACATACTCATGCCCCCTCGTGTCAGATCTCCTGACACCCTGTTTGACAGGCACTGGGGAAGGTACTGCAATCCGGACGAGATCCTTGATTGTCGATGGATCGAAGGAGGCACCCATATGGCAACTCCCACGTTTATATATCACTCACGACATTTGATCGATATAATGCACTATGTGGAGGGTATGGGTACACCCACTCGCTGCGTACCCTCTATCGCTATTATTGTAATCATACAAACTCAAAACTGGGTACAAGATTGGGATTCTAAACCCGCGTACTAGGCTCCGGTCGTCATGACGGATGTGAAGTCTTCCTCCCATCGAGAAAAAAGAGCCTTTCTAGGTGAGCAACACGGCCGATTCATGGGATGTCCGGATGAAAATGCTTCGTTCAGGTTGAAAAATCGACACCCTGTGCGAGCGGTGCTGCATCGGAGAAGTTGATTGTGCATGCGCTCCAGCGCACATATTGCTTCCACGCATCGCCCCCAGACTCGCGACCCCTGAGCGAGAAAAATAGTGAGCATGAAGTCAAACACTAAGCGAGTGAGATGGCTCACCAGCCAGTGCTCTAAGAAAATATCAGCGTATGAGAAAAGCTGCGGTCAAGCTTGATTAAAAACTACGGACCTTATTGCCACCGAACGCGGCACCGATCTCAGCCCCGCTGGTACCAACGTTAACCTGTGACGGGGTATGTTGATCCCTTTTTCAAACCGTGAAAATAAACCGGACAACGAACATTGACAATTCCAGTGTCGGAACCTTCTGGACCAATCCACTTCCCAACGTTACGCATATCCCGTGTCCAGAGACAACTCGAAAGTCCCTGAGGAACTGCATTGTTCCAGCCAATTGCCTGTTCAAGTTCGTCAAAGACAGAGACGTTCAGAATCGGTGCGAATGTTTCGGTGCTCCAGATGGCATCTGTAGGATCTGCAGATTTGGGTATCGCAATCGTTGGTTCCACGAAATTCCCCTGTCGAAGATCATGCCGATCGTACCGCTGTCCGCCTGTCAGTATCTGAGCACCTTCCTCTTTCAGCCGCTGGACAGCATCGGAGTAAACTCCAACGGCAGCCCGAGTGTGCATAGGACCGAGAAGAGTGCTACTTTGGAGGGGGTCCCCTACCCGTACTGATGCATAGAGTTTCCGGAGTACGTCGAGGAAGCGCGGTGCAACATCGCGGTGAAGATACAGTCTCCTTGTCGACGTGCATCGTTGCCCTGCAGTGCCCACGGCCCCAAAAAAGACAGCAGGTACAGCCATGGATAAATCCGCGTCAGGCATGATGATGGCAGCTGATATCGGTACAAACCCAAAAGCGAAATGAGTGTAATTCGGGTGAATTGCGGTGAGTTTCGTAGCATTATTGCCTCCCAACTCCAGAATTGTTTTGCCAAATCGAGATTGGACAGCCTTGCCGACCGCACGGCCAACAGCTTCGCTGCCGGTAAAGGATACTGGAAATGATAGTGTTGATTAAGAATGGAATTCGGTGCTATCGGCTATCTCACCCAGGGGTATATCAGCACTCTGGGCAACAGCCTCGCCGACATCTTTGCCTCCGATAACGAGTGCGGAAACAGCACCCGGAACCCCGTTGCGATTCAGCACATCTGCAATGATCTTTGTCACAGCAATAGCACAAAGAGGAGTAGTTGGTGAAGGCTTCCAGATGTTTGCATTCCCGGCGGCAAAAGACAAAGAAAAGTTCCTGTGAGGTGTTTAGACCAGCATCCAGTAGGCACAGAACAACACCATGATAGATCACATTCCATCCATAGACTGCAACAGGGAAGTTGAATGCGGTTAGAATACCGACCACACCAAGGGGGTTTGGAACTTCAAGGATGCTATGGCCTGGCCGTTCTGAGGCTACGACCCTTCCATTCATCATCCGTGATAAGCCGACGGCATAATCACAGATATCTATGAATTCTTGGACTTCACCAATGCCTTCCGTCTTGATTTTGCCCATCTCCAGGGAAACGAGCGCACCGAGAGCGTCTCGCTTTGCCGCAAGTGCCTCTCGGATCTGTCTCAGTACTTCTCCACGCCGAGGCGCAGGTAGTTTCCTGAGGAAGAAATGGGCCTCCTTCGACTTCTCCAAAGCTTGGTGCAGTTCAGAAGGGGATGCCTAACCATTTCTCAACCCGAAGGAACACGCTACACGCAAGGAATTGGAGACGCACCGACTGCACACGAGCAAGGACCTCTCCAGTAGTTGGACACACACTCTCAAAGATCTCACCACTTCCTCCCCATTGCCCGTCGTATACTCCCGGAATTTCTTTGGCAGAGGGTATGTCTACAGCGTTCAAGATAGTCGAGGCTCTGGTGGACAGGCTCCGGGCGCTGGTTCGGGCACCCCATCGAAGAGAAGCAATGCGGGTTCGTGATAACATTGTATGGACGAGGCGTTAGCGTATGTCCTAGCAAATTCGAGTACTAACTTCAGCCACGGTGTGCTGGATTAGTGACTGAGGTGTCAGAAGCGGCGCAGTTCAAGTTGTGACGCTTAACGCTCAGGCTCGGACGGTCAATTATGCCTGATGGGTATGATCCGAATGATCTTGGTACAGCCACAGGTTTGGGCATTTGACTGGGGATATCTTGAATGTTCCAACCATATCTTCAGCTTTATGACTTGGAGGATGAGTATCGTTTGACTTTGCGAACTCGAACGTACTCGAGGAATGCCATGGTCGAGGTCAAGTTGGAAAGCGCCCGTCATTCTTGACATTATTGGCAACCAATCTCAATCTCAGCCTCAATCCAAAATTATTACGGCCAATCAGCGGCGTAAAATCCTCGACACTGTCTCTGGGGTCTATCTGTGATGAAGCACAACTAACTACGGCAGGCTGCTGAAAGGGGCACCTCAGCGTGGAAAGTCAGAACATATCGTCTCAGGCATTCTCTCGCTATCTATCACCCTCATTGGTCAAAATGGCTGGTCCCTGACGAGATAGAGATGATCCTCGGATGCTCAAGACCGTGTGTCAGTTTACAATGGAGTTTGTACGACCACCTGTCGCGGGATGGACTCTGCTGGTGAGCATTACGCAAAAGAATCTACGTGTTCAAAGTTCTGCAGGAAACGCGACGCTTCGAATCTCAAGCGCTCTAGCACAGCACCCATCAAGGAAGTCGTCTCTCGTTGCTGGATTCGGCCCCCATTACCTTTCCCCTCCTTCCCTGCTTCTGCTTCTTTCCCGGCGCATCACAACCTTGTGATGGATCCTTAATTCACTTCCTAGCGCTACCTCAGTCCTTTACAATGTGCTGTTCGCTCCATTATTTCCCTGTGCCTGATCCTGAGCAGTTTGCCGCGTCACCTCCGATATTTCTATCACCCCGGCTTTAGGTTGTTGCAGCCCGCATTGATGCCATATTACTCATCAACTATGTCCTCTTGCATCAAGCTCCTTATGTCCTGCACACAAGTTCGTGCTTCTTTAGCCAAATCGGTCGTTGGTAACCCTTCTGGTGAGAAAAGCAAGACCCTTGATCTACGCCAGACCCAATGATCTGGTGGGGACCGGTCCGAACTGCCCTTTGGCAATCCAAGTTCATGATTGTTGTCATGAGCGGAGGAATGTGATGACGATATACTACTCGCTTGAAGATCCTCATTGGTCCAATATATACGTACCTGTCAATGTACAGATATTCCTCGGTGAGAATTGTTGCATGATCAAGGGAAAGCGACTGACAGATCTCAAGTCCAGTTGACCTGACCCGAAACTTTATTTCACATATTTCACCAGTCTCCTTGAACCGTCACAAGCTTCCAAACGAGTTGAGAATGATTTTCAGGACTGATAGAAAGTGTCATCCAGAAGCTCTCTCGTCCTACTGACGCGGCCACCGAAAACCTGGTCTCCGCGGCGATCGTTGAGAGCTAGTACAACAACCTACGGAACTGTCCAGTCAGCAGGTTTACGACCAACCTCTGTATTTTTCCGTATGACCAATGCAATTAAATCGACCGTGCCAGTGCTGGATCTCCTCGGACTATGTGACTGGATCCGGATCTGACCCCTGTCACGTAGATCAATCATTGATAGTATTAGTACGCAGTGTTGGGGGAGAAGAATACCCGCGTCCTAATCGGCGTCACCCGAAGCGGATAGTTAAGGGCGTCACCGAATTCTCCTGCGATTTTCTCGGGTTAAAGTTCGGAGGGATTATAATTGTCTCAGTTGCCTCGTACACGGAAGACAGCACGCATTTTCATGTGGGGTTGCTATCAAGATTCAAGGTGCTGGGGTCGTTTTCTCCATCGGAACCAGGTGGGACTACTTGTGGGCGAGAATAACCTGCTTACGCGTGATTACAACTTAGCAGATTCGTGAAATATGAACCTGCTGCGGTGGAATTTGCGGTGCTTGTACTACGGTGCCGGAACGAGGCGTTCAACACTCACACTAACAGGAGTTATTTACATATGAAGATAGTCCATGTCCGAGACACTTAATCTTCCAACAACCTCATGTTATAGTCTAGGTCATTATGAGCTCGTGGATGATCGTCTGAAGCTTTAAAGTGATTGAAATTGCTTACCGAAATGAGTGGCAACCAACCCGAAGTAGTTTAAACCACAGCAGAGCCTAAATCTTATTCAGTAGAGTACATCTCAACACGTACCTGTGGGGATGGTATCATGGCACATGTGCCCATGTGTAGCGTTTTCTCTTGTTCCTCTTGAAGCTTGAAGTTCAACCGTCTCGAGGGTTCACTCAACCATAGTATTTGCATTCGGGTCACGTTTACACATTGATGGTCGCCCCGTCTGCAAGAAAAGTGTTCACACGTCCGAAAGGTCTGATCATCTGAAACGGTCACAAAAAAGCATCTGGTCCGTAAAACATCTATCCGCTTCTGACCAGATGCAAAGTCGAATAATAAGAGCCAAGAGAATTGGATAATCCTCGTTTTCGGTGGGTCAGACATACCGAACTGATGGAGTACGAAGCAAAGAGGTATACTTGAACCATAAATGAACATTCTCCACCATGTTCCACCAGATATTGACATCCTCGGGCATATAATCTTCCGCACGAGACATGTGAGTCGACTGCGAAAATTATGCATTCACTTACCTCAAGCACATTCACTTGAAGTGTCATACGATGGAAGTAGTCGTAATGAGAGCAAGGTGTCCACTGTCTTCCTAGGTCACAATGTATTTCATTGGCCCGTGACGACGCTCAAAAAGCATCTTATGGAGAAGCGAACCAAAGGGTCGAGTGGCCACTATATCGTATCTCTGCTCTCAGAGATTCGACGTCAACGAGATACTGAGTTTGGTTGTATCTGCAACGCGGAAATGCCTGTGCAGAAATAGAGCAAGACGAACGATCGAGACTTGTCGTCGAAACTAACTGCTGCCAGTGAAAATGATTCACTCAGCCGGACTGGAGTAACAAGCAGGTAGTCAAAGCGCACTTCACTTCGACTGGGCGGAAGGATCCATGGTCCGTGAATCGATGGCATTGGACTCTGGTTGATCTTCTCTCCGATGCCCTCTCCTCGCAGCCTCCAGACATTGCCTCTCCATCCCCTTCATCCACACAACCTCAATACCCGCATCCCTCAACTTCTGCGCCCCTTCACATTTTACAAAATCATCCGGTTCGCCTACACCGATAACACATCTTCTGACACCCGCCTCGATCAGCGCATCTGCACACGCCGAGAGTCCAGACGTACGAATGGAGCAAGGCTCGAGAGTCGTATACACGTCGGTGTGCCTCAATAGCTCCTCAATGGGGATGGATGGGGTCGATGTACCTGGTCTTGTCAAGGAGTGGAAGCGATCGGATATGTGGGATTGGGAAAGAGATCGGGCTTTTGTGAGGGCATTTGCCTCAGCGTGGGTGTTACCAGGCAACTCTCTCGAGTATCCGGTTGAGAGAATAACAGGTGATCGACCTGATAGGCGCACGACTAAGACACAGCCGACACAAAAGGCAGTCTGGACGGGTATGCAGTGTTCCGATAGAGCTTCGTTGAGTGCCAGTTGCATGAAATGCCAGTTCTCATCTTTGGTGCTTTGAGTATCAGACATTGCGCAAAGAGGAGTACGAGTACAAGCTGTACATGACTGAGTCAATGCACTCTTAGTATAGCCTCGTAAAAGTTCCGAGCCTCAGGTACTTACTATTCGGCGACACCTCAGTAACTTGAACCTCAGAAGACTAAACAACAATTCACGAGCAATAGTGGCCAATAGTAAACAATGCGCATGATCAACTCTACAGGTCAGACAAGAAGTTTAGTTCCATATCAATTTCATTCCGCCCTTTTTTCTTCTTTCCCGAAAGATCTTTGTCGCCCTTTCTCTTCCGTTTCTTCTCTGTGGGCGCATCAGAATCGGATTCTTGTAATTCATGTCCTAGTTGCGCTTCCAATGACACTTCTGCACTGCCAGATGGTTCCTGGTCATTATCATCGTCCGCTTTCCCGACTGATTGTTCCTGGTCTGTATCTGTGTTACTCTTACCCTCTCCCTCGCCGTTCTCATCACTGTCTTCGTCCTCGAAAACCTCTCTAAGGTCCGTCATTTTGAGCGTGTCTTCGTGTCCGGCACTACCTATCCATCTTCCTTCACCGTTAAGATCGACCGCGATACGTTCAATGGGGAACGACCCGTGGTCAGCAACGACACCAAGAAGTTTAGTAGGGAATAACTGCACGGCTCGCAAAAGACCATCCGACGAACCGGTCAGAATGGTGGAGTGGGAAGAGGGGTATGATGATGGGATGGCACAAAGTGCATCAATTGATAAGGGGTGTCTAGCAACCGTGATGAGATGGAGGGAAATGAATTTCTTTGGTATCATTCAAGATTTCGACATACCCTGGAACTCTATCAACACAGTCGCCCCATCCTTGACTACGATTGAATATAGAGAGAATTCCCAGCTGGGTTCCAACAACGACCTTCGTGTCATTAGCAGGTTCACGTCAGACTTTTGGCCCAACGGGAGGAAAAGAAATGCAAGGCTTACTTTCGTATTGCAACGATAGACAATAGTTCGTCCTCTTGATCCTCGGACTGAGCAAGAGGTTCCTGCTTCTTTCCGCGTACATCAATCACCGACAAAGTGCCATCCGCGCTTTTCGTGTAAAATTAAGCATGAGATGTAGATCATGATCAGTTGCTAGGGGTCTTTTTTACCTTGTGGAGACGAGTTGTTTTTTATCACCAAGCCACAAAAAGTCGGAGATAAAGTCAAAGTGATGGGTATATTGACGTATCTCCTGTAGTCCCCGAGGGTCCCAAAGCTAAAGTGGTAGAAGAATCAACCCAGCGTTGGTCACCTGAATTAGATCTACCTTGATAACACCGTCGTCGTCTCCGGTGCAGAACATGTTTGGCAGTAAATGCTTCATTCGATTCACGGGTGAGCTGCTCAGCCACTGGCAATATCAAGGGATGAACAAGGCAGGTCAACGAGGTGTACTTACTCATGTGCATCTTTCCGGGTGTCAGTAACTGCGCCTGTGGAGGTGTCGATAGTAATAGGTACGTCAGAGTGAGCACCGAGGTGTCGAGGAGAAGGATACATACAATATAGATTTTGATTTTCCAGAAGCAAATAGATGAGAGCCGTCAGCATCAGTTGTTATACATCGACAGGAACGTTTGGATGGTCTTGTAGAGAAAGTCTGTTCGTGTTGGCCCTGTTCGTCATAGCGAAATGCCTTTATTGAGCCGTTCAGCAAGCCAGTGTACACGGTTGAGTGAGAAGGATGGAAAGCAAGGTCGAATATCTGCGACCCTGCTGGGATGTCTGGCATCGTCGTCGCTGGGTCGGACGGCGGTGACAGCGGTCGAGTGAGTGACCGGGTGGAAACAAGTCGGACCCGATAGCTTGTGCCGTGGATGGCATGCAGTGCCCGCATGAGGCGTTTCAGTTTTTCAATACCTGACCGCCTCGTACTCTGCGACTAAACTACTCAACTCGATGGACGTTTCTTGACCGATGCGTCCACTCAGCTGCTCTCTTTTATGCCTTTTACTGCTCTCTGCTTCCCTCGTTCTCGCTGACTCGCTTGCCCTTCACCACGACATCGCAACCGCAGTCCAGCGCAGGTCTATCTCCGGCGCCCACGTACGACACTCTCAGACCACAAATGCCTTCCACGAAGATGCAGAAGACGTGAAGTTGCTCGATACCGTCCTCGTTGCATCAATCGACGGCAGCTTCCACGCTGTAAATCGCACTTCCGGACAAAGACTATGGTCCATGTCCTCAAAGACTAGCGACGTTCCTTCCAGTCTTGCTCCTCTAGTCCGCACTAAACATGCCGTTCTTGACTACGACCTCACAGACGACAACGACGATCACCAGGAGCTCTACATCATCGAACCCCAGTCGGGTGACATCTATGTGATGGCCACCCCAACCAGCCCTCTGCAACCTCTTTCTTTGTCCATGCCCCAGCTCGTCGAATTATCGCCTTACAAGTTCCCAAGAGAGGATGATCAGCGGGTATTTGTTGGCAAAAAGGAGACCTCACTCTTGTCTATTGAACTCGAGACCGGCAGGGTCAAGACCATCAACGCCGAGTGCCCCTGGAATCCTTTTGGAGACCTCCAAAAGGATGAGATTGACCTTGACGAGCTTGAAGAATACTTCTCAAAGAAAGACAAGCCAACTGCTACGGAAGTGTTCATCGGTCGTACAGATTATCATGTCTCGATCTACACTCGGACCAACTCTCAAACTGGTCGTCAGCCTCCGGTTCAGAAACTTTCTTTCTCATCATACGGACCCAACATGCAGGACAACGCCATTCAAGCTGCTTACCGGCGGACTTCAGACAACGTTTACATCGAATCTCTGCCCAATGGTCAGATCTTGTCATTCAAGGCACGCGACAGGGACCCGATGGATCCATATAAGCGCCGAGAGTCTCAGATATTATGGGGGCAGACGTTTGACAGTCCGATGTGAGTCTCTCGGTTCCTAGACGAAGCAGCATGCCCTGATTTCCTCCCGTGATGTTCGCCCAGAGTGGCTGTCTTCGATGTCCTATCCCGACGTTCAGAGCTTTTTGTCCTCATGCAGCCCCACCCACCAATCTCGGATGTTCTCAGTGGCTTTGATGAAACTTCTTCCGCGTCGATCTATGACCCTGACATGGCTTATGTTGGCCTCGTGGAAGAAACAGGTTCATTATTCGTTCTGGCTAATGATCACTTCCCCCTCATCGCGTTCGGAGATACTGAACATAGCATCAACTCCCGTTACATTGACCCCCCACCCTCTGCTGCCCGTACAGACCTTCCTGATAAAGTGGACACTATTACGAGGCGTCGAAAACTCAGAGAACTATGTGACCGGTCACCGTTTGACACTCGGTGTCTGATCGGAAAACGACCACTTGATGCATCATCCCTGAACAAGAGACAGCTCCCTGGTGTTCCATCTGTGGAGCCTCCTCCCGAGTTCGACTCAGGCGGTAGCGATGTTGTACATCCAACAGAACCCTATCCAGAACTCTCAGATACCAACAACAAGTCAATCCTGGTGGACTCATTGACCGTGACAAGGGATACTTTTAAGGTTTCCACTTTTGGCACGGTACTGCTTGCTACGATTCTTGGTTCCGCGTGGTTATTCAGAGACAAGATTCCCCTGCTCTCTCGGAACACTCACACCATACACGAGATCCAGACTTCCATGGCACAACCTTCTAGTACCCCTCAAGCTGTTTTGACTCCTATAACGCCAGTATCAATACCCGGCGGGGACACTCCAAAATCATTCGTTCTTCGTTCATCATCACCGATTATCTCCGACGCATCACTACCTGTCCATGTACCAGTTCCTCCTACGGTTCCCCAACCCTCTCCCACCCCTGTTCCCTTGAATCAAATACCAGACTCGTTTCCACCAGTGACAGCTGATGAAGTTGAAGAGAGCGAGCGTGAAGGTGACGTCGCCGATGTCATGCCTAAGAAGCGAAAGCCTAGGCGGGGCAAACGAGGAGGGAAGAAGGGTAAGGGAAATAATGCCGCAGCAAACGGCGCTGTTGACGAAGCAGAAGAGAAAGATGGAGAGGACGCGAAAGAGGAGGTTGCTGCAAGTGCGAGTGAGGAGAACCTGGAGGAGGTTGTTCCCCCAACGTTAGTTGTACAGTCAACCCCCAAACCTGTTGCTCCTTCCCTCGTCGTGTCAGACACAATTCTTGGTGAGTCTTTTCGACTTCGTGGATTATGACTTTAGAACGATGGTTGGTTTCTGTTTCGTTGGGTTCGGCTCTCATGGGACGGTCGTGTTCCAAGGCTCCCTTCAAGGCCGCGCTGTAGCTGTAAAACGTCTGCTCCAAGACTTTGTTACACTTGCTTCTCGTGAAGTCAGCGTCTTGCAAGAATCGGACGACCATCCTAACGTCATCAGATACTACTATCAAGAATCTCATGGCAACTTCCTCTACATCGCACTTGAGCTATGTCCCGCTTCTCTTGCCGACGTAATCGAATGCCCCGATCAGTACCAAGAAATCATTGCCTCTTTCGATCCTAAACGCGCGCTCAGACAGATCACCTCAGGACTCCGTCATCTCCATTCCCTCAAAATAATACACCGGGACATCAAACCTCAAAATATCCTTATCTCGGCTCCCAAGAACGGTGCGACTGGAAGAGACCGTGGTCGGAGGATGTTGATCTCCGATTTCGGACTTTGCAAAAAGTTGGAGGTGGATCAGACGAGTTTTTTGCCAACTGCGCATGGTGCTCAAGCTGCCGGTACGGTTGGATGGCGAGCCCCTGAAATCTTGCGTGGGGATGTGAAACTCGATGAATCGTTGAGTGACGATGCATCTCACTCGTCGAATGGTAGCACGGGTACGGTGATCAATGGACGCTCGACGCCAACTTTGAAGCCAACGACACGCTTAACGAAGGCGGTTGATATTTTTGCGTTGGGGTGTCTGTTCTATTATGTCCTCACGAACGGCTCGCATCCATTTGGAGGGAGGTTTGAGAGGGAGGTTAATATCATTAAAAACCTGAAGAGCTTGGATGGATTGGAGAGGTTTGGGGAGGAAGGCTCAGAGGCTGTTGATTTGATAGAAAGGATGTTGCATCCCGAGGCTTCAAAACGACCAGATACCACGTCTTGTCTGGTGCATCCCTTCTTTTGGGATCCAGCACGTCGGTTGAATTTCCTCCAGGATGCATCTGACCGGTTTGAGATTATGTGTCGAGACCCTAGGGATCATAATCTCATCACTCTCGAGACTGGCGCGTATGATATTGTTGGACTCGATTGGCATTCGAGACTGGACAAGGTGTTTATCGAGAACTTGGGCAAGTTCCGAAAATATGATGGAAAGAGCGTACAGGATTTGTTGAGGGCGTTGAGGAACAAGATGAGTTCTCACTTCTGGTGGGATTCAGAACGTTAGGGTTCGGGTTCTAACACGCCTCCCTAAAGAAACATCACTATCAAGATCTTCCAGATCATGTAAAACGCACGTTAGGTCCCATGCCTGAAGGATTCCTGAGTTACTTCACCAAACGATTCCCGAAGTTGTTCATGCACGTCCACGGTGTCATATCCGATACGCATCTTTACACGGAGTCGATGTTCAAGTCCTATTTCGAGCTGAACGAGTCATAATACACCATCACAGTATCGTCTCTTCCACACGTTCGCATACCGCTTCCACCCTTGGCTCGCCCGGATTGCCTCCCTCCTCCATCCCATCTCCAGCCTCTCTAAGTAAATATGAATATGTCCTACCACATGTCCATACAGCACGTGCCTTTTGGTATGGTTACATTGATCTCCCCTTTTTTTTGACTTCCATTCGTGCTATACTATATGATATCCACATTTTGCATGCACCTTCACCCTAAGTGTGCTTTTTTTACTCGTTATTTAATGTACCCTGACGGCAACTTCTCCATTACTACCCGTCCCATTTGGAATCTGTATTTGTACGTAGCACTGTTGGTCTCGATGTTCAATCCATAGACACGATTAAGCAATGCACTTGGTAATCTCCTGGTGATGGTCTGCTTCTCCGCGGAAGTTGATTGAAGAGATCAGTATTATCTATATGTACACTCTGATTCATGTCTATGAGAAGTACTCTTGAGTTAGACCGACACCACCCTCTAATTATGCCTGCTTCCTCTGGAGGCTCTTAGGGAGCTCCTTCTTCCATGGTAGGAAGTCACGCCCTTGCATGTATGGTCGCAATACCTCGGGTATGACGAGACCCTATCCAACAACATATCGGTTAGTCTCATGCCATCGGATCCAAATGGAAGGTACTCACCTCAGGTGTCTGATAATTCTCGACAAGACAGCACAGCGCACGCTCGGTAGCGCACATAGTTCCGTTGAGCATGTGAACATATACTTTACGCTGTTGATCTTTCGACTTGAGACCACAGCGAACCTCTAGTCGCCTGCTCTCTGTCCCCAGTGCAAGATCACGATTGAGTTCTCCGCTAGCAACTTAGAGGACAATGCAATAAAAGGACTCACGATAATCTGTGCAGTTCGAGCACGACACGAGTTCCTTGTATGCGCCTTGGAACGGGAACCAAGCCTCCAAATCACACTTTTTCGACGCTGCCAAGTTAAGTGCCCCACTAACAATAGCGACAACACGATAAGGTAATCCAAGGCTCTGATAAAACGCCTCGCTGTTTGCGATCATCATATCGAATGCAGTCCAGCTCTCTTCAGGAGCAGTAATCACGAATTGCTCTACTTTTTCGAATTGGTGGACTCGGAAGATACCCCACATGTCACGTCCTGCGGAACCGGCTTCTTTACGGAAACAGGTGGAGTAGCCAGCATAATAGATGGGGAGTTGGGTCTTTGGGTCCTCGAACCATTCGTCAGTGTGATAGGCGGAGATGGGTTGTTCGGAGGTGGCTATCAGGTATTTTTCATCTTCGCTCGCAATGACCTTGTAAAGTTCCTCATCGAATTGGCTGAGTTGAGCGGTCTTCGCCATGACGTCTTTGTTGACCATGAATGGAGGTTGGATCTTCTTGTAACCGCGTTTTCGGAGGAAGTCGAGGGCGTAGCTAATGAGGGCCTGATTGAGATCAACACCGTCGTCGGTGAGGAAGTAGCCTCTGTGTCCGACTACCTTTGCGCCTCGCTCGAGATCCATTGCATCTAGTCGGAGGAGAACCTCATGATGGGGCATGATGTCCGTTCTCTTTCCTACTTGGCCGTTAGGACCATCTGGGTGCCATGTGCGTAGAGTGACGTTGTCATCCTCGGTCAAACTGACTGGAACGTCCTTTGCGACGATGTTCCCGACGTTGCTTGCTTTCTGGCGCATGAGCAATTCATAATCGCGTGTCTCTTTCCGCTTTGCTTCAACTTGAGCATCGAGGGCTTTCTTCTGTGCGACGAGATCATCTGCGTTCTCCTTAGCCTTCTTTTTTGCACCGATCTCTTTCTGGACCGCGTTTACTTGTTTGTTGAGGCCATTCAGATCATAATCCATTATCGACAAGGGTCAGCACACGACTGCGATCTCAATCAAGACTGTATGTCCGATAGTTATAGCAAGAGGAGCGATATACGTACTTTTGACCCACTCGGCATACATCTCAATGACTTGATCGACGAGCTCGATGGACTCTCCGCGTTTTCGCTGCGAGTCGCGGATCTCTGCAGCATTTCCGCCCTTGCTGTCTATGAATGTCAATACGTCGAGTGTCATATTATATCTGTGTTCAAGATCTGTTGAAGGGTATATCTGACTGTTGTGTCCGTGAATTGCTTTGATTTTGATGATCTTTCGAGGCCACCGAGTCAGACAGCACTTTACGTAATCGATCCTTTGTTGGTCCATCCCGTGTACGCAATTTTGAACTCGAAGTCGAAGGCCGTTGTATCATGGATGATATGGACGTGTAAATGATTTATTTCTCTGTACTTGCAGTAACTTGAACGACGAGGAGGACGACCACGACGACGAGGGCAAGGACCCAAAAAGATAAATATGTGTAAATAGTTGAGTTGACCGGCAAACTTTGTAATTTATTCAATTTTAATTTAGCGGATATCTCGTGGTCTCTCTGTCCACACCACCCACCAACCGGAGCCGGTCTTGTCTCATGTTCCAGTTCATAAGACGCGTATCTGCCTCCCTCCTTCCCCGTCCTGACCGTCCATGGAGGGATGATGCCACATCGCATGCACCCACAGTAGCGATAGGTCGAAAGCGCAGATACAGTATCACTGACCAGGATGACGACGATGACACCCCCTCTATCGCCAAAAGGGTAAAGGGGGATCAAATCAATCCGGACGCTGGGTGCGACTCCGCCTCGGACGGGGGAACCCCCAAGGTGGATGTTGTTCCGTCGATCGAAGGACAGGATGTGAAAGAGGTCACAAAGGGTGTAAAAGAAGTGGATCTCCAAGATAAGGAAGAGGAGAATTCTTCATCGACAACACAACCCGAAGGCGTTCCATTACCCGATTCACCGTCTGGAACACCACAACCAGAGTCCGACTCAGTAGAGTCGATAAAGGCTGTGGTAGAAGAGGAGGCAGAAGAAGAAGAGCGCGCAGACGATGGCGACTCTGTCGCCTCTTCGTCAGGCGAAGGCGAAGAAGGTGGAGTGCTCAACGGTAGTGAAACCAAGATGGAGCCTACAACCACCTCTGCTACCGAAGTCCCTGCAGACGTGGCCGCACTCTCTGAAGAACTCACTGTCCCAGTCGAGTCGGGTTCCGAAGAAACTTCAGGCACCCCGGAGGTCAAGGCATGACACTAGACGGTCCTTGTGACCAGTCTAATGTCTCTTTATATATCCTGCACCTACAGACCACTATGCGTCTTGTATGCGCGTGATCCGAGGAAATTGCTATACTACTGACAACTTACCCTACTGATACCCTGCCTATATCACTATTACGTGCCAACCCACCCGTCCAATCCTTACCTGTTACAGTCTCTGTATGACCTCAAATGTACGACGAACTATTGAATTGATTATCGCTCACGATCTCTGATATCTCCTTGACGCTCGATTTCAGTGTCAGCAGCTCGCACCTGCAAGTCTTGTCCAACGTCCTTGATCATGATTTCGACGACACCTAACGCGAGAGTAGTTGTCGGTGTCATGCCAGGGCCTCTGATAAACTCTTTTGCCCAGATGTGGCCGTCGCGGTACCCCAGGAGGATAACACGAGGCTTCAACTTCATGACATGAGTTCACACAAGTACACATCCGGTTTCTGGGCACGTATGCTGTATCTCCTTCCAAATCACATCTTTGGGTTGTACCAGCCGCCTTCAGGAACATGGTTGGCGGAGCTAGTGCTCTCGGTGATTCTGTGATATTCTAACGAATCCGTCACGACTTGCAACGGGTCGGTCGGCGTAAGTGTTCGCCCATCTATGGTTCCCCAAGTCTTCTCCGAACTGCCGAACTCGCATAGATTATGAAAGAAATGATGATCAGCTGCTGCCAGACGCGTCCCGTGTACGGCGCTGGCCGGTGCTCGTATGCGTAGTTCCGAACGTCGAAGACCCCGTTGATGCATACTAGCACGTTTCATTTACAATTCTACCAAGCCTCCTCGAGGAACACGCGCATGCACTTGTCCGTACATATAACGGGAGGCACCTCCTTGTGCGAGCGTCCGCTCTCTCCACGATCCTATTGCACGTCAACACATTGTTCCACACCATAGGAGCTCTCCTCACAGGTCCGTGCTGCGTGCAGTCGAGTGTCAATCAGACGTGTTATTGTTCATCTACAGCTTACATTACAATCAACCACCGTTGACCGGGGAGTGCCAGCGATAAATCACATAGTAAGTTGGCACATTTCCTTGGTAGATGATCCTATTTTCAACACCTGCGGTTGTCAGTAGCAGGAGCGATCCACCTTGCTGATTCGCCGCATACAGCCACCTGCGTACATATAATTGTATAAGTACCATGCGTCGTTTTCTGGGCTCAAAGGGTTCTTCAAACGGGTCCACCTCTAGTGGGAAAGACAGCCAGCCCCAAGGAGTTCTCAGCACAACCAGCACCCTCTCTCAACCTGATCAATCGTTAACCCAAGCACCAATGGAGGTCCGCGTTAGCACCGAAATCCATTCTACCCAGGACCGCAGCCTTCTGGGGTTTCATCCCCTTGGAAGCACACCGACCCTTGCAGAGTCCCCTTCGCCTGCGTCCACTAACTCGCGGTCTCTTCCACCTGAGATCCGTGTCCCGACACATCCGTATCCGTACTGGCAGGGCGCACACACTCCATCATCGTCCCAGAGCAGTCTTGAGTCACCAATGACACCTTCGCATGTCTCTTGGCTGAGTGGTAATACTCCATCGCATGGTAACCCACTGAGCAGTGGAAGCAACACGAACCTCAGCCTTAACCTCAGTAACTCGGTCTCTACCCCTCCTTCCCTAGCCGGACCGTCATCTTCCACTCATTCACTTATCTATGGGCGGTCCACTCCCGCTCCCACTCCCCATTTCCCTCCACCCCCAACGACAAACCCGCCTCCCACTGTTGCTCCTCGTCCCAAACTCCTTCATCCGACCAAAAGCTCGCATTCTCTCCGTGTCCCGGTTCAGGAGCTCTTCAACCAACAGTTGTCGCCTATCGTTGAGCAAGATTACCTTTCTCCCGAGAAACGACCTGTATCACTCCCCAGTTCGAGTCACGAAGGTGCGACGTCACCCTCGAGCACCGCTCACACGGCAAGAATGAGTGTAGCGTTAGCGACACCCATAAGCCCGGGAAGTGACGGAGTCGGGACGTCAACTGTGACGCCCCAGTGGACGCCAGTCAGCCCTGTACCCATCACTCCTGTATCGGTCAACGCAAGAGGAACACCGCCCACACCACTCGTCCAGACGCATACGCCGGCTACACCTTCGTTTTCTGCAGGTGTTGTTCCGTTTTCGAGGAGAAAGGACGAAGAGGGCAACGATTCTCCTCGTCCGTCACCGGTGTTGACATTCATTTCGAGACCACTTAATCGGTCGATCAGTCTGTCGTCGACACGCACGCACCAATCGACTGGATCATCTGCTGCAGCACCTGTTATCCCGCCATTGGATCTCAGGCCCGAATTCAGAGGTCAATCATTCCTGACCACTCCCACGTCTCTCCATTCACGCGGATTTTTGGATGTGGGTGGTGTAGGAGCTTATGATGATGATGCCATCTCAGATCGGAGAGAGAGCTTCGTTACTGCTCGGACGGGAGCGGGACGGGAGAGCAAATACTCTGTCGGACAGGAGGATACCTTTGTCGATGCGGAAGAGAACATCAGACGTGATTCGGATGAAACTGTTCATCCATCCGACACCCACGGAATCAAAGGTGATACACCACCGACGCCTCACTCGCACCAATTAACCCATGATATATCTAAATCGTACAAACCACCCATCCCTCCAAAGACGGGATTTCATGCTCGTTCTGCTTCGCATGCGTCCTCTTTACCACCCTCTTACAACAATCCGCCCGGTGCGCAAAGTTGGGAGAATCACCTCCATCTTGGGTATCACCCTCACCGTTCGACACCCTCACCCAATCCTCCACGGTTACCAGTAGGAGTGAACGCACCCAGCCTTCAAGACCTCGGCACTTCCATCTCCACGTCCTCTTCCTTTATCGACCGCCGGTTCGCGCCATCTTCCCTCTACATCGCCACTCCCCAAGAACGGGAGTTTGCACGGACGACGGGCAAACATTGGACGATCCGTAAAGAACGTCTAGACGCAGTTCAAATCCTCTTCTGGGTCGGCTTCATCGCACCTTGGTGTTGGCTTATCGGTGGATGGCTCATCACTTCCAAACCTACCTCAAACTCGTCTCGTGGCTACACTTATCACAACGGTGTCGGGGGCGGGAGCAGTTTCTTGCCTCTTTGGACGAACAAGACGAAGAGCACGCAGAGCTTTGATACGATGAAGATACAACATGGATATCCATTCGTGGCACCGTCGGTGTTGAGTTTGACGCCCCCATCATATACGAGAGCAGTGTTGACTCCGAAACCCGTGAGGGAAGAGAAGAATCCGTGGGTGAGACGGTGTAGGATTGCGGCGGCAATCAGTGGGATTTTGATTGTGATTGCTTTCATTGTAGCTCTTGTTGTAGTTGGTGTGGGACATGTATGAGAGGGTAGGGGAGGAGTGTTGTATCGATCATCATATAGTTCGAGGACTCTCAAGCGATGTCTGTGGACATCGTTTGCTGACCTGGACCGCTTTACGCATACTTTCACGTGGTATAAGCATTACTTATTCCAAGGCAGATGCATACTAGTACGAGTCACCAATGCATCCTTGCTCACGGTGGCAAGTTGGTGCCCAGATTCGAAACATTGCAAGTTCAGTGTATAGTGACATATTCGTACAACTTATCAGATCGATCACTCCGTACACAATCACAGAAAGACTTGTCAGACATCACTCCTCGATGGGCCTGAACCACCACTCTTGGCCTTCATGGTTCTCTTTGATAGGTTCGAGAACGACCCGTAGTATAAAGTATAAATAATCAAACAATCATCATATAAACCGCTGAAGCTCACCCTGGCCTTGGGATTAGCGTGTGACAGGGTCCAACACAATCTGGGGAGAAGTTCGTTGTCCAACACGATGAGATAGAAGTCAGTGCCTGGAATTTTCTCAAGTCGCCAGAGGGCTCCGATTGGAATGGTCACATTTACCATCACGTCCGGCCCTGCCGGGACAGAGTGCCATCCTCCTCGCAGAGTGAGGAGGTATTTATCCGTATCACCCTGACGTTTGACTTCCCATTAGAGAATGATCTCGTGAACATCGTATTCAGAATAGGGGGACTTGTTCCCCCTCATGACTAAAGAGTGGTACTTAATACTCGGTCGGTACCATCGAAGACAACATGTATCCCTGCTCCGACATCAAAGTTGGCATTTGTGTCAGCGCCAATCGCAGGACTGGGCTGCACGAGGAAAGCTGGAGCGATTTCATACAATCCGCTTGGTACGCTCATCGTTTGCAGAGAAAAGTATGGTTTAGTTTTCTGAGTGAACAGGCTGACCTTGACGCTGGTTTTTATACGCACAAGTAGCCGACCACTCCATTTCGGGCTCGTGAGTTGCTCGCTCGCTCCACCGCTGAGCCTCTTATTAGCTTATACGTGATATGTCAAGCCGGGTTTGACATTGTGAATGGAAGGAGTACTACATACATGAGGTCCGCCTCTCCATGAATTGACGGTTGCCTTGAATTGAAGTAAGATCTATGACTGGTGGAATGGAAGCTTCTGCATTGGTGCGATTGAGGGACTCATGATGACCGTTAGCAATCATCGACACCCAAAAAGCATTAAATTTGATGGAGTAAAAAAGGCAAAACAGGTACGTATCCCAAGAGAGATTCTTCTTGACGTTGTTTCAGGGCACGCAGAGGCATGGGGAAGGCAGGGACATCACTTGAGAGTACTGTTGGACGAATGGAAGCGGATGAAAGGGTCGCTTCGTAGTGGTTCTAAGCTGTATTGAGGAGAACGGAGAACCGATTACGATAATGCCCACGGAGATGGAGATGAGATGGACAAAAGTCACGAAACAGTGCTAGTAGTAAATGGGGATTGATGCCTGCCAGTGAGGAGTGGTGAGTGAATAATCATGATCTCGGGAATAGGCAACTTGGGGGATAACTCACGTACAGTGTCTCCATTAGACTGCCTCCATTGAGAAGCCGCACATCATGAACCTATATTATAGTCTCCCCGCAACTTGAAATGACGTTACCTTCATTGCCATTATGCTCCCTCGATTCCATGGATGTCGAGATGATGACTCGGAAACGGGAGTAAGGAACCGAATACGTATTGCCAAGCATTGTTTCTATTGTATGTACCCCTTCAAGTCGACCAATGAAACATAGTGACGAACCTTTAAGTTCGCTAGTAAGGTAGAGAATGGTTCACCTATTACATGCTAGTACGAGGCCCGCTTCTCCGTTGGTGGCAACCTCATGTCCTGTAGCTGATGGAATTTACGCTGAAGTCGATGGAAGGGCTCGTCGCATCATTTCTACCTGACGAGCTCTATCAGATTTGGTTTGACGGAGGAAAAAAGACGATACGAATGGATCTCGTCCATGTTCTCGTGGTGCAAACCGAAGCCCCAAAGAGGAGTCATTCATTCTTCATGTTGTTGCAGTGTGACTACCGCGTGGGAAGCATGCAGCATGGTTGTGAGCAAGACTTGGGACGGCGCGGTCGACTCGGAGGAACGTCTCGACACCTCCAGCAGACGTTCTACGTTGTAGAATTTCAGGTCGTTTTGTGGATCAATATCTCATCGTACATTCAAACTGTACACGGGTCAGGGGGAATCAGATGATCTAGCACCTGACTTGTTTAAATGTTGAGCAAGAAGGAATGAGCTGGGTATATAGTACTTTGTCGTTGATAGCGCAGATTCTGCTGGGAAGAGTAGAATGTCAAAACACAAGTCTCAAATCCTATATTTCAAGGTACATAGTACAATTCCCTCGGAACACTGACAGCTAATCTGATCCTACAGGCTATTTCGCAGAATGCCTCAGACTTGATAGACTAGTATCAATCATCCTCCTTCAGAACGGGCCTGATCAACCATTCTTGGAAGGGGGATGTTGAAACCTTCTGAAGGACGACCTGCGATGGTGCCAGCATGTGATCAGCAATTCTTTTGTAAACTGCTGAAGCTTACCTGCGCCTCTTCTCCGGGACCAGTCAGAGTCCAAACCAGGTCAGTCTCAGCAAGAAAAATGCTAACACCAATGATTTACAAAGGTGAGTCATCGCATGCAAATGCGTAGCGTCCAACTCACCGGTAAAAGTCACTGTCTGAAACTTTTTCAAAGGTCCAGTCAGTACCCCTCGCAACTGTTCCATTCACATAAACTTGGTTGTCGTAGTCGACGGCGAACCTCCCTTCCAAGGCGAGGTAAAGTTGATCGGAGTCTCGGGCTTTTTCAAAGTTCCACTAGGAGCACTCTATGAGTACCACGATCGTGGAGCGAGTGACGACTCGAGCCACTAGTAACTATAATTAAAGGTGAATCTTACTCACCACCTGGGAGTGCCCTCGGAAAACAACAGGCGCGCCGGCTCCTGGGATGTGAGGTGCGGGGTTGGCCCCTACCCCAGGGCTAGGTTGGAGGAGGAAGGTTGGAACGATGTTAAACAGTTTGGGTAAAAGTTGTGTATCCATTGTTAATGATTCGCAGAGAGAGGTGTGATTTCCTGGGGGATCAGGTAGACATCGTAGGGGCTTTTATATGCACAAATCACACCGCCATCTTGCGCGATTGACTCGGAAGTCATTCGCTCCCAAAAAGCTTCCTGTAAGGGTATACATGAATTGTCTAGCTAAGTTTGACATTGCAAATGGAAGGTCAATTCAAATGTTGAGAGTGAGGGACTTCGGGGGATTTCTCGCGTACTTACACTAAGCTGGTTTCACGCCCCTCCAATTGGAAGGCCATGCATTGAGCCACCGAGGGACTCGAACTGGGGTTTCCCCCTTGAAAGACTGGTCACATATGACGTTACCCTCCCTGTATTCGGAGACCCGAATTCAATTTTACGGGTGACGGAACGACATAAATGGAGACTACTAAGAAGTAGCCAGAACACAGGGTGTTCTCCACTGTTCATTCCTTACGGCTAGTGACAGGCGAGGGTACTAGTAAGATCTAAGGGTAGTAAGATGTAATCTCGGTCAAGTGTATTCAGAGGTGCATTGCTTCTGCAAGGTACGTACATATCATATGTATGTAGGGAGACGGTGACCGGCGATTATCCAAGAAGTATTGAGTTCAGTGGTGTCCTCAACAAAAGGATGATACGGTTGCCTGTCTGCTGCTTCTCTTCAGTACAGCGGTATGTGCCAGTTTCAGAGAGATGGTCAAACCGAAGTGTGTCGCAGCATATGGTGATTGACGTTATTCGAACATGGGAAGGATTGATCTTCCTGCACCTTCGAGACACCAGGTTATTCGGGTGCCGAAGCGACGCGGTAAAATCCGGGGAGAGGGCCATCCAACATTGTACGTTCGCTAGTGCTTGTAGAGTAGACTAGGTTGTCGGTCGGTCGGATGGACCTAACGGTCGGAACCCCATCTATCGATGCATTCTTCACGAGCACAAGGCGGAGCGAAACTGGATGAACTTCGGTTCCAAGCAATTCAGACGTGTGACATGGAGCTCGTTCGGGCTTCTCTGATAGATATCAACGGGGACCTAGACTTGGCAGCATCCTGGGACCTGAGGCCAGACTATCGGCCTTGATCGATAAGCCAGACAACCCGAGTTAGGAGTGATGGCGTATATTGCATTCTTTGAATATTGAAATATTGAGTCGGCGGTGAGTTACAACCAAAATTGAGACGAGCGTGTACGCTAACTTTGTTAGGCGTGCTCCAGTTGTAATCTTGCCTCAAGAGCAAACGTGACGGTCATCAAGTCACCTCAAGGAACGTTATACCTTGTGCCGAGTAGGGAGATTACTTGAACGATCCACTTTATTTCCATGAGGTTAACCTGTACTGGTACATACCGATGCTGAGACTCCAAGGTCAGTTGGACACCTATCCGCTTCATTGCATGCACTGACTGAAGGTTGACGAGACGAATATCGTCGATCGAACTACGAAACCGTCATCCAAGGTAGAATGATGAGTAGAGGAGGGGCGGTAGAGGTCCGTAAACACTACCCACATTACCCGCATTAGTAATTCGCACGTCAATCTCTGGCTGCAAGCTTGCGCGATTGACTCGTGGCACATTAAAATCGTTTCACCTTTCGCTCTCCACTGCCAGTCATGATCGATTGATCAATAGCCAGGGAGACTGATGGACGACTAGAGAATGACAGGCCACAGCGTCATCTCCTTTTGTCGCGTGCGGGGATGATTGAGTCTGCAAGTGTAGAATATATGTACAGAAGTCTGTCACGCTGGGAGAGGATATAGCTATTGAGTGGTGGGCCTACCCTGGCAGCTCATAAGCTTACAAAGATACCCTGAATTCGCTCGAGATTCACAATTAAACAACCCTGTAATCGACGGTCATCTTTCTGAATACTGGACTCATCACACTTGATCAAAACTGTCACCGGCCGTGACCCAAGCCCGTAAAACTGAACGCGCGACCCATCACGACTCGGAAATGATCCCCTGTGCGATAGCCTTTTCGCCCTCCTGTCACTCTGGTTGGCATCGATCAAAGTCCCTCACTCGCTCCACAGTAAGGCAGTATTTGTCCAAGGGAGGGGTGTGACAGAGATAGTACTTGATAATATTGAGTTCCTTGCTCCCATTTCTTCATCTCGTCATGTTCAGAATCAAAGGAGGTATTCAATGAGAAGGGAATTAACGTGACGTGTGGGTCGGTTCCCCAGCGGGGAAACCCCAATTCAAGTACACAGGTTGTCCGACGGAGAAACCAGTCTTGTGTAAGTAAGTACTTGGCCATCCCCAAAAATTCGTCACTTTCCAACTTGAAGCCTCGTGCAAGTACGTGAGCCATCCCCCAAAGTCCCTCATTCTCAGCATTTAAATTGACCTTCCATTCGTAATGTCGAACTTAGCTGGACAACTCCCGTATAGCCCTACACGGGGCTCGAAGGGAGCGAACAGCCTGCGAGCCAGCTAGTTAAGACGGCTAGCCTGCGAGCCAGTGTACATATAAATGCAACTGTCACGGCCTACCAGTCCCCAGAAAACCCCACTTGCTCTACAAACGATCAGAAATGAGCACAGAGCTTAGAGACGGGCAGTACAACATCGTTCCATCGTTTCTCGTGCAACCCAGCCCTGGATTAGGGGCCGATCCCACATCTGGACTCCCCGGTGCCGGGTCACCTGTTGTATTCAACGGTGAAAACCAGGTGGTGAGTCCGATTAGCCGATTAATCATGAGTGACTTGATTGTCACTCCTTAAATTTGATGCTCATGTATTACATCTAGTGGACTATTAAACGCCGACCAGACGGGACTTATGACTTCTTCTTGGGAGGACCCACCGTATTGGACGACAACGACGAAGTTTGGGTGAACGGGAGCATTTTGAGTGGTGCCCATTGGAACATCGACAGACTTCCTGGCAGTGACTTCTATCTGTGAGTCCAAGTTACTTTAACTCGTACGAAATACCTCACTTCGGAGGATCGTTAGCATCGTGCTTCCTGGCACTGATCGAGCTTGGACCTCGCGCGGCCTCGAGGGCAAGTCGAAGGTAGGCGGTTCGCGATATCTGAATAGAGTTATTGACCATATGCCAACGTCGTCCCAGGTGTTCCTCCAGACTATTGGGGAACCTTTGCAGGAGTTTTTCTTCAGACCAGCCGGCTCGAATGCCTGATGTATCAAGCATTGTACAAAGTAGTCTGCAGGACTGGATTAGTTGCAAGTGTTCTGGTGAAATGTACTCACAAACGTATCCTGAAATATTTGTACTGCTATGAAACCATGCATTGCCGCACTTACATTCAGCTCTGCACGCCGGACAAGTAAGGCCAGAAGAATTCATTCGATCCAGTGGGCGATGAAACGATATGTTCTGGGCACAACCACAGCGCAGAAATATTCAACGTGTCCTTGATTTATCAAGAATAATAAGATGTAGTGATTTACCCTGGCACTGAAACACATTATCTTATCCATTAGCACTTGGCGCAGGTGAATTATCCACTTATTCGTCATTGTCCCCAGTGAGACTGGAAGATGCGTTGGGGAATTGATTGGATAGACTCGAAGACTCAGAAATTTCAAGGTCTAGCCGGACGAACTCGATCGACGAAGGGAAGAATCGGAGCACTATTGATGTTTGTAGAAGGAGTTATTGTTGATGTAAACGAGCTGCAATTTTCACAAGATATGTTAGCACATCGTTTGTGGAGTGAGGTGCAAGCAACTTAACCTGAGGCGGCGTTCGAATAGAGCGTCCAGACTCGATTAGAGTTTCTCTCGATATTACCACTGATTGTTAGGCATGGTGCGCTGATGTCGCTGGCGAGCGGCAGAACTTACATGAAAAGGAAGAAGGGCGAATTGGGATCCAGGATTAAGAAAGGAAAACTGACAGTCATCCGTGAGTTCACTTATATCCATTTAGACGCGCAAAAACACTGGAGCATACCGACCTTGATAGGTCAATCGGGAAACGGTTGTCTTGAGTTCACCAACTGAGAGCAGAGAAAGGCTTCCAGCTACAGAGAAGTCTTGAAGCGCTATTCGCATCGTTTCTCCCTTTAACACAACTTGTTTCCACTCGTACCTGCAGGTTCCTAAGGTTAAAATATAATTCAGTGAAATGTGGTAGTAATGGTTAAGTACAGCGTTGTCGATCAGGACGGCTTGTTAGTTGTTCCTAGAAAGGCAACCCGTATCCTACCCTCCCTTCTACTTGCACTCTCCGCCCAGGAGTCACCCAGAGTGTTTGTGCAGGATGTTGCCCACATTCCCTGTATTCTCCATACTACCCTCGCTCGTCTCCCAACCTTTTAAGCGCTCCGCCCTCGGTCTCTTCCACGGAAAAACCATCCAGTTCGGCAACAATGTTCCCCACTCACTCAAGAAGACACGTCGGAACTGGCTACCAAACGTCCAGTCCAAGACACTTCGTTCAGAGTTGCTGGAAAAGAACGTCAAGATTAAGCTGACGACGCGGGCGTTGAGGACGATACACAAAGTGAGTGCCGTTTGGGATCTTGGCAGTCGTCGTAAAAGCTCGAATGATCTTTCTGCATGGATAGCATGGTGGACTGGACCAGTACTTGCTCAAAACGTCCCCGTCACTCCTCGGAGATGAGGGCATGCGTCTTCGCATCCTTGTACGCGAAAAATTCGACACTAAGAACGCGCTAGAGGCGCGTAAGGCTCAACGACTCGCAGAGCTCGCGGCCAAAGAACAGGAGGAAAGAAAAGCGGCAATGGCCCAAGCTGAGAAGTCGAGATCCGAGAGACAAAACAGTCAACGACGTGAGGCAGAGGGTAAACTCGTAAAGGGCCTGTTTGGTTAGCGTGTCGTTCCTCTAGGATGGTACGTTGGTCTTGATAATATTTCAGACGTGCATGGTGTTGAATTTGGCTCGATACATTGTGCAGAACTGTCCACTGTATCATACCAACTACCTAGACCTAATGATTTGCACTCTGCTCCGGATGTCCAGGTCAACCCTATCAGACTCCGCAATAACATTGAGACAAACATTGCTGTTAAGCCCGTAGACATGCATAATTACCAATGTTCAAGATAAGACTAAGTAGCTAGAAGTGAGTATCCTAACGAACTATATACTGTAGGGTGAATGGGAATTACCAGAAATCGAGAATGGATCCATCGTTAAATTTCATTCCGTATTATGCTCCTTGGTATAACTAGCAAAAAAACATCAAATCAAAGAAAGATGTGGGCATCATCCAAACCTCTCCAGTGTGCTATCATCCACCAGCGGGCGGACTTAATACCTTCTGCCACCATGTTCTTCTTTCGGCGCCAATGTGATTAATATTAACATTTGTACTTGCTGTCGTGTCGTCAGTGCCAACGTTGATCGTCAATCCAACTTTGCTCCCAATGGATCGGATCGACTTTTGGCTCCGTAACGATCCCTGGAATGAGGGTTGCGAGTGAAGCGAGTGATAATCACTCTCTCCAATTCCCTGCCCTTCGTGCTCATCGATAGAGTCCGCGTACAAGGACCTATCGTCATCATCCTCGCCCTCATCGCTACCAAGGCGTCGGCGTCCCTCAGACATCGCGTTAGCAACCACAGACGGCGACCAATTGTCGCCATCGCCATCGCCATCGCCACCTTCCCCATCAACTTCAACCAGATACGTAAATGGTGTGACCTTGCCTGGTTGCGTCACAGGCACAGGATTGAAGAGCGCTTCGATCAGTTTCTCCGTTCCTCTTGGGTCGTTGATGGTAGGTAACTTTGCAGGATCGAAAGGTCGACGGTGTTTCTTCCGGCCCTTGGCCTGTCGTTGGGTCTGACTTGTATCGTGACTCTGGTCAATCACCGAAGGTCCTGAAGCAGATAGGATCGATGACGCATCGGACCCCGATCCATGTGCATCTTCGTCAGAGGAATAAGATGCAGTAGATGTATAAAGATCGACCGTGCGTGGGCGAGCTCCAAAGATATCGGATGATTCTAGTAGACCCACTACACCAGAGAGGATCTCCCCCTTTGGAAGGGGGGGTGCCACATACGAGACCTCTCCGGCAGTATGTTCCAGATGGAGGGTGAGCTATGTATCTTGAGCGTCGCGTTCGTCTTGCTTTGCCTGAGGAGATAACTCCTGGTGATGACTCCAGCATCAACGTACTGCGCAAGGTTGATGTAGACGGCTCCAAGACGTGGATTACGAGGAGCATTGGGGTCACCGGAGATCACACGCTAAGAGAAGTGGAATATTGTGTCATCAGGATAAGGATGACGAAAGACGCGTGAAGCTCACCTGCATTACGACGAGTTTTGCTATACAATCTCCCAGTTCACCATTTTCCCTGCCTATGCTCATCTGGACCACAAAATCCAGTTTCTGCTCCCAGATTACATTGTGGTCCTTGAGTCTAACGAAAGAAGTTAACCCTTTCGCAGGAGAGTAACTTGGTTTTGTGGGAATTTGCTCGTGCTCGTCGCTGTGTGCATGTGGTAGTTGTGGATGGCTGTTTCCATGGCTATGCGTTTGAGATGATTGATCGGCGTCAAATGGGGAGAACGCTGGACTTTGCTGCCCAGACTCATGGGGAGACCAATCAGCGGAGAGATAGTTCGCAGGAGGTTTATGGATCAGTCGTCCATTGGTTTGATACGAGCCCAAAGACTTCGACGAAGCACTGCTCATACTTGCTATGGATGAGGCACCACTGAAACTGCGGGCTACAGGTGGTGATGGGATGTTGTTGGGGGAAATGAAAACAGAGGGTATGGGAAGCGTAGCTGTGAACCCATTAATAGCGTGAGCTTGACCATTGGAATGAGAGTGCGTCGAACTGCTGTTGGCGATACTATGCGCATCCGATACGGAGGCGGATGCACCATCATGAAGGGACCCGTCCGTGTCGCTTTCTCGCAGTACATCCAACCCGTTGCTCTTCTCTTTGCCGTTCCCATTATCCATGGGCGTCGAGGCCAGCCGACTCTTGTTAGTAGTCTTGCTTTTGGTAGTCTTCCGGGATTTGACTTTGTCTAGAAAACCACCCCCTGAGGGCGAAGTCGCACCCTTGACCTTCCACTTAATGGCAAATTCTCCGTGGACGAGGGGGACGTTGTGTAATTGGTGGATCGCAAGATGTGCAGTGAACACCGCGTGCCTAGGTAACAAATGAGCGAGGTGGGCGCGAAACCCGGTGTGTGAACTAGGTGCTGGTAATGTGCCGTTGGGCAAGGGCTGGGGCTGGGGCTGGGGCTGAGATCGGGGTAGCTGGTGGTAATGATGGGTATTATGGGTAGGGGTTGGGCTAGAGGGGCGCGCGGTCGGGTGAGCGGAAGTAAATGGGGTATCGACGGATTTGCCGAAGCCTGAGGGACTGCTTGGTCTATGAGGACTGAACAGCGTGGTCGACTTCGGTACCCGTGGCGGCACAGGAGAAGACGGCCTCGGTGAAGGTGGCCTATCGCTGCTGGTTCCATTGTCATTCTGAACCGAGGCGACGCTGGAAAGAGACGGATTCGGTGTCTGAGGTTGCAAGACCGAGACAAGGTTCAACCGTGCTGGCGGCGGTCTCGGCGGCTTTATCGTTGATGAACGATGTCGAGGCGAGCTAGGAACTAGCATAGCCTGTTTCTGAGTTGTGGCTTTCCTCGAAACGACCGACGAGCTCGACGTTGTCGCAGACGTGGCATTGACACCCAGCGTGGTCAATGGCACGGGTGGTTGAAGATGGCTTTCGTCACGGTGGACCATCTGCCACTGACCTGGAAGAGAGCTAGTCGCTCAGTGAAGCTGTTGGGATGATTGTCAATGATGAGCGTGTCTGTCGACCATGAATTTGAACACTCGAGT
Source organism: Chalciporus sphaerocephalus (assembly GCA_038094055.1). NCBI lineage: Eukaryota > Fungi > Basidiomycota > Agaricomycetes > Boletales > Boletaceae > Chalciporus > Chalciporus sphaerocephalus. The sequence goes on from JBBPTH010000007.1 coordinate 406,191, forward strand.
TGTTGACAACCCTTGATGCGCTGAGACCGTCTCTTCCGTTCGCTGATCGCTTGATTCTGCTGCCGCACATCAGCACACATCAGTCATCATTCACAGTATCTTTCTTCGTCGCGTACGGGGTCAACCCTGGTCATCCCGGAGTTACTACCATGATCATATACTCAACGCGACCAGCTTCTTGAAGTGCCGCCTCATTCCCTCTCTGTGAACCCACCAGGTCAGCGAGCTGAGGACAAAATGAATTCAAAGTCACGGCTAACGGCTATGCCGAGACCTGCCAACCAAAAAATACTTCCGCAGAGTAACCCGTAGCATTTGATGACGCTCAGCATGTTTGACGAGTGGAATGGCTCGTATCAATGCATGATGTCTCGCCTCGTCCTATCATTCCACGTGCACATCTCACAAATCCTATGTGAGTCCTATAGTCCATCAAGAATGCAGACCTTTGATATATGTCTGCCCTGTCATCAGGATGGGCACCTTCATTTCACCCTTTCCCGGAAAACTTGTTCTCCTCATTCTGTGATCAGTATTCGGAAAGATTGGAAGGGTTATACCTTGCTAAAAATTCTCGAATATTCAGCGGTTTCTGTCTTTCTAGATGCATATCCTGCATATTCGGTGTGCGTGAATGCGTGATCGGTTTCGCGTCACATCTGGTTGATTTGAACCGCCTACGTTACTACCCCGCGGATTCTTCCATTCTCGCCTGCCTCTAGTCATAAACAGCTTCAAAAGAGACCGCACCCTTTTTCACCCTCCTTCGTCATGAATCCACCGGTAATTATCACTTCATCCCAATAGGTCGACGGACCCCTTGACAGTTGATGAAAGGATGGAGGAATACGTAAAACAGAAACAGTGCTAATGTGCATTTGGTTTGTTGTTTCCATTTCACCGTTTCGCGATTCTAGGAATCGAAGTAGATCCCCAGTGACGTTATAGGTGGGTCAATTGTGTAGCGGGGAAATCCATGATTCACGTCTTTTCAATGAGGGTAGCGCGGTAGAGAAACAAACCTCGTGTCAGTACATACGTGAGCCTTCGCCGGCTTGAATGTTCCTCAATGATCTCGACATCTGAATTGCCCTTCCATTCACACTGTCGAGCTTTCCTGGACGCATCACGTACAGACTTGCAGGCGACTCGAGGGAGGACCCTAAATGGCAGTGTGGCTTGCGCATATAAACGCCTCTGCATGCCTATTCGATTCCCCAGGAAAGCATACCGCTCTACGAATCATCAGTGATGGCTACACAATTTCTACAAGTACAGTTTAACATCGTTCCAACGTCTTACAAGCAACCCAGTCCTGGGGTAGGGGCCAATCCCCCACCTTCAAGGATCGGAGCAGGCTCACCTATTATTTTCAGCGGACAATCCCAGGTGGTAAGTTCGATTTACTTTGAAGTATGGGTGACCTGAGTTATCACTCGCTCCCCTGATCGTGATGCTCACGAAATTCACTTAGTGGTCGTTTGAACCGGCTCCGGACTCCGGGAAACCCTGCCTCTACTTGGAAGGAAGAGGGTTTGCCGTCGACTACGAACAACAAGTTTTCGTGAATGGGACCGTTGCGAGAGGTGACGATTGGATCTTTGAAAAAAATGCAGAAAGTAACTTCTACCGGTGAGTCGGAGGGTACGCATTTGCATGCAGTGACTCACCTTTGTGAATCATTGATGTTAGCATTTTGCTTACCGGGACCGACCTGGCTTGGACCTTGAGTGGCCCTGAGGAAGACCCGCAGGTCAGCTTCCGCAGTTTAAGATAATTGGAAAGAATTGCTGATTTTCTGCTGGTGTTATCGCAGGTCGTCCTTCAGAAGGTTTCAGCATCATCTGGTTTCCAAGAGTGGTTGATCAGACCCGTCAATTCAGATGCTTGATATATCCGAGGCTTTCTATGAAGTAGCCTGTATGATCGGATCTGTTGTCAGTGTTGTCAGTGAATTGTACTATGTACTTTGAAATCTATGATGGAGACTCGTATCTCAAAATCGCCCCTGTCCCTCGATTTCCAACAGAATTCAATTTGCACCGTCTTGAACGCCGCACCGCATCCTCAGATTATTCCTCGTACGTAGTCAAATATGTTAGGCCTTTCAGATTGTAGAACCTCTCTTCAAATCGACCCAATGGCAAGACATCTTTTCCTGAGGATGTGTGCGATGAGCAACTAAGGGACCGAATTCTAAAATCCAATAGCCCATCCCACATGGCGGAATTCTTGTCGCGGTGAATTTCTTCGCGTGTGTAATTGCCCCTTCGAGCTGTCATTCGAGTCGACACCTAACTAAAACTAAACTTACACTAGTACGATGCGACCCATTGTTGCCTGTAGGATTGGATTGGCTACAAGTGTTCTAAGTGGATTATACTCACTGATGTATCCTGAAATCTTCGATATCGACTTTTTTCTACTGTCTCAACTGAATCGACAGTGATTTTTGCTCCAGTGTCGAGACATTCACTTGACCGTCGTATGCACGATCAGATTATTGCATTCTACATCGTGCTCAGCCAAATATGTCAGACCTTGAAACCTACCTTCCTGTCTATCTGAAACGTCGGGTTCCTCGTTTCTGCTTCACCGTTTGGTGATCTATGGAATCAAACAGGTCGTCTTTGACAGGGATACAGATGGGTCAATTGTGAAGGACACCCATAAATCAGGTACACACGGACCCAACATACATTCTTTCCAACGAGTTTAACCCGATGGGGGGTAAGCCTCGCTTAAGTACATGATCCATCCCTGGGGAGCGAACAGCTTAACGAGTTAGTCACCCAAGATAGTGACGCCACTGGCAGCTTGAACGTTCAAGTTCGTCAACATTACCGACATTTGAATGGGCTTTCCATTTGTAATGTAAAACTCTGCTGGTCACATCACGTACAGATTGACAAGAGGTTCGAAGGGAGCGAGCAACTCGTAAGCTAGCCAAATGGAATGGTTGGCTGCTTGTGCGTATAAAAGCCAGCGTCGGGACTTCATTCCCCTCCAGAAAACCACACACCCTTCTGTATCAAACAAATTATGAGTGCATTACTTGAGGATGGATTGTATAACATCTTACCAGCTTTCTTCTTACTGCCTAGTCCTCCCGTTGGCGCTGACACCAACACCGACGTTGGAGCCGGGATACATGTCATGTTAAGTGGTACAAACGTGGAGGTGAGTTTCACTCACTCAGTCCTGCACATGACACTCACGAAACTACACTGCAGTGGGAAGTCAAGCGTAAGGCAGACACGGATACATACTACCTTACATTGCGAGAAGGATGGCATTGCATCGCAGGTGGACCAGATGTGATGGTAAATGTGACCATTCCAACTGGGGCGCTTTGGCGAATTGAGCACATTCCAGACACTAAAAATTATCGGTGAGTTGGACACCATTCTTAAAAATACTGGGAAACCGACACTTATGGCGGGTTCAGCGTCGCGTTAGTCAACGACCTTGGTACTACATTATATTGGACTTCTCCAAGAGATGTGCTCAGGACACCGGTGAGCTTTGGCAATTTCTCGAGGAAAGACGTTGACCATGTATGCTCGACACACAGGTCCTTCTCCAACCTGCCGCATGTGAACTTGAGGGCTATGCGAACCAGGAATGGTGGTTCGAACGCATCAGTCAGAATCAGTAGTGCTCTGCGAGGCTCTGCACAATGGTGTGCAAGTGTTCGATCTCGTACGAATCGTATGTGTGTTGTACAAAGATGATGATGAAATGTTAGCACCACCATGTACTATTCAATTGACAGGGAGCCCGAAGTTACCGCCAAGGATGATGACTCACTGGAATGTACGAGGAGCAGGTATGCAACTACCCTGACATTGAGACATAGATCCTGAGCATGAGGTAGCCGAAAGATGTGCCCGTTTAACTTAGCTTTAATCGAATTACTTTGTGGGGACTGTCAGTGTCAAGTTTACAAGGTAAGCCTTTGTCGCATGCTCTTGCCAGATTTTTCGACATGCATGCTGATCGTTGGTTCAAGTTGATGAATGTTCTTTGGCACGGCAATGCTGTAGTGGAGTCCAGTCATCAGGAGTGATGGGAGTCGAACCCAAAGTCGAACTCAGGATCCTCGAAATACTTACTGGAACTAGTACCAGGTTTTGTCCTACTCCACTTACAACCACGATGGCTGTTTCTTCCTCGCACACATTGCTTGCGGACTTGCACAAGCTCTCGACGCGTTTGGCACAGGTGAACGAGTCCATCCGGTCCTTCGATACACCTCCATCGCGGCTACCTATCATCGATGTCTGCTCTGGCCTATCGTCTTCGCACGACCCCAAAACACCCTACGATGGAAACAAGAGTGCCTCGGCTAACAATGAGAACCTCCCTGGCCTGCGATTTCTTAGAGATGAAGTACGAAGAGATTGTGCCATCTTGGAGAAGGTATCAATGTCCCCGTTATTCCCAGATCACTGTCTCTAGGCTAACGTACAAATTGTCCAGTAGTTCCTCCAGGAACATGATAACTCGTCAAGTTTACAACCTAATGCGACATTCTCCACAAACGCACCATATCTTATTGCAGTATGGGAAGAACTTCTTAATGCACGTAGACCAGTCTCAATTTACCGCTCCTTTTCCCCAACACCTGATCGCAAGGTGAAGAACAAGGAGAAAGGAAGAAAAGGAGTGTCGCAGCGGGAGAAGAAAGCTCCCATCAATCAGGGCCGTGCTGTCAAGGTCGACGTCGTGGCTGAGAATGGAGCTAGGTGGATCAGGGTAAATACGTGAGTCCAAATCCTCTTTGCTTTGCAACACTGTAGTAGGTTGCAGTTAGCCTCAAATTATTGAACGATGTGAAACATAGGATCAAAAATTCGCGTCTCATGATGGAATTCCGTGAGATCGATTCGTATCTCACGAGCGATGAAGAAGAGGATGAAGAAGGGAATGAAATGCCGCGTCTTGCACAGATTGAGTTCGATAACTCAGTGCTGAGGATGGGTAGGGAGCTTCTTGCTGCCGCAAAATCCAACCCAGTACCCGCACCTGCTTCACCTACTGGATTAATATCCAATCTAAATCCGTCCATCGCATCTTTTGTGACTCCAAAAGTCACTATCCGTTTAACTCGCCTTGACCCCTCTGTCAAGGGCGACACTACAAAAGAAGTCGATCCTCGCATCCGACGGACTATAGACTGCCTGCACGAAATGGGGATTGACGTTCAGCTTGGGGAACGGGTTCACCCCCGTTCCGTTCCCATCCCAAAGAAAGATTCAGAGCGACTCAAGACGCTGGAACCGACGACGAATATCAATCTCGATCTATCCGCACTCATAGCACTTGTATCCGATATTACGCATTCCTCGCTACCTGCGACAGAAGAGGACGCTTATGCACGCTTCGTACCTTCTCAGAACTATGTCGAGTGGAAGAAAGATAGAGCGAAGTCACTTGCCCGTCAAAGCCGGACCAACCACCACTCGCTGCCTCTGGACAGTCATGATGACAGTGAGGAGGACTCGGACACTGGAACATGGGAGGACTCGGGACAGCATTCGCGCGCGCTTTCAGCGCAAGCCATACAAGAGATGAATAAAAGTATTCTCCGTGAGATACACGATCGCGTGTCAGCAACACTCAATAGATGCTCATTGTCCTTCACCGACGTAAAATTCTGGACAACGAATGAAGCGCGTCAACGATGTATTCAAATTGTATCCAAGATCGGAGGGGAAAGAGAGAGGCAGCGAACAGATGCGCTTCTAGGTTCCACAATCTGCTCCCGAATACCACCTGTACCTGCGCAACCACACAGAGAGGTCACGAATGGGGTTCCTCATGCTCCACGAAGTAGCACAACTTCGCACCTTGACGACGACGAAGCACATAGGAAAGAGTCGATGCAAGCTTATTGGGAGTATTCCAGATACCCCACGGCATTCCTACCGCTGGTTCCTGTTCATATCTTCTCCTCAACTATTCCTCCAGTGGACGAAGAGAGAAATCAGGAACGTATTCCAGGAACAATACCACGAAGCTCCTTCAAGTTCTTTGATGCGCTCACGATGACGTGCAGCGGAATCCTAGCACATGAACGCGTTCCTCTTCATTCTATATCGACATCTTCAGAAACTTTGTCGGCATCGGAGGAAATAGTTGAAGAGATCCCTCCAGCCACGCAAACTTCGCTACCAAAGTTGACTATGCACACTGTCTCTTCAATGCTGGCTGGTTCTGCTAGGCGTTATACAACCCTCACGACAAACAGAAGTAGCGTCACAGCTGTGTTGAAGGTGATGCGCAAAGTCTGTGGGATGAATGTATATGACCCTGAGATGGGGGAGGCTGATGGAGACGTTGATGTTTCTGAGCGGGAGGAAGAGATCGTAGAGAACGCAGCACTGTGGATTCTCGATCCTCGTAGTCTTGCGGAGGGCATGCGTTCTGACGACCATTTCTAGAGTAAGTTAGTCGGTAACTAACAGGGTTGTCCGACTCCTTTGTGCCCGGACAGACGTTAACTCTGGATAGAGTGGTGAGATGATCTAATCTCATGTCTGAAACACTCACAGCAACTAAACATGCATGCATGTCCTCTGCCCTCAGTCATATGGGCGCTGTATCATCGTCGCGGTTGTCGAGTCATTGATGTACCCACTCCAATTACACTGAAAGGCAGTGACGAGCTGCGTACTAACTGTTTCATGGACATCGAGTTTATTAGGAACCATTGATCGCATGTTCGGTTGCCGGCCATTGAAGTTCCCGGGGCTCATAGTATAAACCTTGAATTAGACACTATGTCTCCCATCTTTCCATTTGGCGGTAGAGTCAGAAATTCTGCTGTCTCTTGGTCGAGAAAGTCTCAGGTCGGTTCGAGAAAACTATCCGTTTGCCGAATAACAAGGGGCATGGCAACCAGCGACCAAGTGTCCTTACGGACATCGACAATACCCTATACTCCCCCATCCGACTATATATCTGTCAACCCGCGACCGCTGCTTCCCTTTTCCCCTCACCCAGACCTAGATAAGATAGAGACTCCGCCTTTGCCTGTTCCCCCTAGACCCTCGGTCTTCCATACCAATTCCAATGGCACCTATCTACTCAGCACTCATCTCATTCCCGCTGCATTTCCACGGATGGTTCCCGACATACCACTTCCACAGCTCCCCGCGTACTCACCCAATGTTTCATCGACTGCAAGGCTGAAAGAGATTCGCAATCTCGCCACGCAAATTCAACAGAGACAAGCAGAACTGACCGAAGGAAAGCTGGGAGGTGGCCGTAGTGAGAAGCTACTCTGGAACTGTGTCAATCGATACGTGAAGTCACCTCGCGAATCAACACGGTTCGGTACCGGTGTAACGCTGCTTCTGGCTCATGCAAATGGATTTCATAAGGAGATTTGGGAGACGATGCTTCATTCCCTCCTGGACTCCCCAGCCGGGTCTATGGTCGACGAAGTCTGGTCTTGGGATGCAGTTCAACATGGCGATGGAGCGCTCATCAACGCAGACAATCTCAGTGGAATTTTCGAATGGTTGGACAATTCTCGAGATATTGCCAACTTTTTGATGAATTATCTACCGGAGAATGCAGAATCAAGCGTATTGCCAACACGACTAGAGCGTCTGGCCGAGTCGGTCGGCGAGACTAGGAGGGATCATGGGTTTAACGCTAGGAAGCTTGTGGCCATTGGTCATTCCTTTGGAGGATGCACATCATTGAGGGCTGCTCTCGACTTTCCCAAGTTGTTTTCATCGATTATACTGGTGGATCCGGTGGTCGTGCAACCTTATACCTTTAGACACGATTATATATACAATATGACCGTCGGTGCATTCGCAAGGCGGGAACACTGGGCCTCTCGCGAAGAGGCCCTACAGCTATTCAAGAAATCAGCCTTCTTCGCCGCCTGGGATTCAACAGTTCTCAAATTATATGTGGACTATGGCATTGTGGACGATCCCAATGGCGGCGTTAGGCTGAAGATGTCTGGTTTGCATGAGGGATTGTGCTTTGTCAACCATATTCCGGCTTGGGAGATGTGGCAGCTGTCGGACAAGGTGGATCAAGCCATTACCCTTCGATGGGTTGTTCCACAACAACCTCTCACGACGGACAATGGTACAATGGAGAGGGTATGGCGCAGACCTACCAACTCGTCAAACATTGTCTTTCATTTTTGCGGTCATTTGGTAAGTTTATGTGTACGCCAACAAGTCTTTCTCATCTCCGTCTCGTGACAGATTGTTCATGAAGCTCCGCGAGAGCTTGGTGAGTTTCATTTTCTTGCTTGATTCTATTCCTTCTCGAGCTAATGACGAGGATGATTTCTTGCACAAGAGGTATCTGACTTCTTACTGCAGAAGTATGAACCGAGAAAATCGCGTCTGTGAAGTAGATTATTTAATTATCTCCATGTATTTAATTGGTGAAGTCCGTGTATACTACACTTGAATGAACCATATACATATTATTATCAGAGGGACCGCAATAAATACTTGTGCTTGTGCACGCATCGATTCCGAAACGATCGTAAATTATCCACGAACCGCTAATCCACAACTATCTACCTGGGGCCAGAAAGCGATATCGATGGGGTAGGGACCATTGGCTACAATTTACGTTCTTGCTGGACACTCCGTCGTTTTCAAAGTCTTCAGCGCATCCGACCTCTACTCCTTCAAGCTCAAGGCTAGTAAGAACTTGGATTGTCCTCTTATCTAACTTGGGCTACCTAGAGGAGATTAAGCACTTGCGGTGCATTACCAGATATGCATGTAGTCGCATAGGGTTCAGGTGAGACGACTTCTGACAGTGGTAGGGACATATCGAGTTTGGCCAAGACCTAGCCTATGTGATCGACTAACTAGTATGCGTAAGTATCTTGTCCTCATTCTTGGTGTTTGACTGTTGCCGGTGTATCATCTGGCTGCTGTTTCACCTTGACAGGCGAACTCGAAGGAGACGATGTCATGTGAATCGAGTGGGCCACGCCCGATCCTCCCTTCGGGATTCGCATGATTTTTGTCTGCTCTTTAGCATAAGATATTGAGAGTGAATATGTGTAGGTGCGATTTGCTTGTCGGTCGCACTCACGAACTGGACTGATGTCCCCAGTTATACCTTGAGATAAGATATGCGAACTTCGATGTGTTTCACACGAAGTTTCAGAATTGTTTCATAGTCATCCTGGTTCTGCCGCCTGTCATTTTGTCGTCTATTTGAGATCTGTCGCTCCACTCTGAACTGCGGGCTCTTGCGTTGATTGGAGCCTCATGAGCTACTTTTGACAATCCATGTATCGATCTCAATCAATGTTGTGCACCTGAGCCACGGTCTTCTTAGAGGATCCCGACTGCTACTACCAGGGCTGCGACTACGGTGCTGGCACATACGTTTGAATATCATCCTACGTGGGCCTCACTGAGTGGGTGACTGGTCAACCGGTGGAGTTAAATGGAGGCAGATAATAGAAACATTTACACGAGCGTTGCTATTTTATTGACTTTGGAAGCGCAATCTCAGCGGAGTGATGGCGATCCAGGTATTGACAGGTACAGGTGACAGTACAGCCTCTGGAAAATAGTAATACTTGGTTGCGCTTATACCCCCATTGTCACGTCTTTTTTTCTTGTCTTTGTTTCGGTCCGTCCACTTCAGCGATCTCATACCCGCTCTGCCTAACCCTTCCTGCTAGACCATATGCTCTTGAATCCCCAACAATAGGACACCCCGAACGACCGCTGCTAACGATCCCGACGTGAATATGATTCTCGGACTCGAGAACCCAATGCTGGCATCTTCTCCAGTTTCCGCAGATATCGTGACAACTCGACGCTTTCCCAGCAAGAAGAGCGGCTTTGCCTCCCCGTACCACCCTCACTCCTGGACTCTTTACTTCGTTTTCCTCAATGCGCTCTTTTCGACGGTAGCTGCGGTGCCTCTGAAGACGATATCTGACTACAGCCATGTCCCGGACAGCATACGCACTCGGCGCTTGAGTGGGCGAGATAATGACAATAATGACAATTCAGATAGTTCGGGCAGTTCGGGCAGTACAGGCGGCAGTGTCGGCAGTGGGATCCCCATGAGCATATGGGTGCGTATGGCCTGTTCTGCTTTTCGCCACTTCAGATGATAGACTGTACTCAATTTTGTTTCCCCTCCTTATCCATCCGCATACGGTGCCTGCACATCATGGACAATAGCTTCCCGTTGTCGCCATCAGCATTGTCTTCATAATTTTCTCCGTCGTCGTACTCAGACGTCGGTTTGCGACCTACGAGACCCGTGCAACCAGCTCTACCAGCGCTCCTGCTACCCGTGCCGCTAATAGTAACACAACCCTACCCAGAAGAAGACCTCGCAGAACTCCGAGTCAGATATCTACCAAGTCTCTACCTCCTTACATGAAGGAGCCAGGAGATCAGGAGTTGGTACTTAACAGGTAGGGGTAATTTGTTTTATTCCGTTGCACGGTATCTGATTAATTGCTTTCATTGTCTTTTAACCTCGTTATAATAAAATAGAGCACCTTCGGAAGATACAGATGATGAAGGTCCACCTCGAAATGCAATGCACACACTTGCAGAAGATGACGAGGATCGAGAAATCAACAACGCAACATTTAATATCTCACTTAATCGCGTTGAGTCGTACGACTCGATGGACGGGTTGACCACAAATCTTATGCGCAGGCCTCCTGCGTTGGAGGCCGATGAAATTACGCCTCTGAGGCACGGTACAGAGCCACACTCGCGCGAGAACAGCGCTGAGTTGCTTGGTTCCCATCAACAAATGATATCTGGAGATACTACTGACCCAAGAGGAGATGCCCCATCCTATACCGAGGCTGTCCCAGGAGATTCTGCCATGGTGACTATCTCCCTGAACGATCCCGAACCTAGGAGTTCTCCGCCTGTTGCACGAGGAGTTTCCTCGACTAGAGATATCCCTGCCTCGGAAACCGGAGACAATTCGAGAAGATCGCGCTCGCGGTTTGGTTTTCTCAACAATCCGTTCCATTCTCGTGATTCAAGCGTCAGTTCTTCACATGATGGACACTCCCGTGCTGCCTCCCCTTCTACTCAGCCAAGGAACGAATCTTCGTTATCTGAAGTTTCGTCAAGCGAATCCCTCGCCGACAGTCGCTCGCGCCAGTTAGGCAACAACTACTCCTCTCATTCTCGCTCCTCGTCTAGTCTGAATGTTCTCCGCGCCTTCCGTTCCCATTCTAGACTTCCAGAGTCAACCTCTTCGATCTCGGTAAACAGCATCTCTGCACCGTTGACGCACACAGCTATTCGTGCAGAGTTCCATGCTCCAAAGGGAGGGTTAATGACTGCCGAGCAGATCAAACTCATCACGAGTAGGGAGGCCTTGGAGAGGTTTGGTGTCCCATATGGTCCCGATGCTGTCGCATATTCGCTATCACGGCCGCCAGATTTTAATAGCGTCGCAGAAGGACAACCGATTGCGTCTGACAATAGGGGAACAGATGTCAGCTCCGCATCTAGCGAAAGTGTTCCAAATGTTACCAACCACGTCCCCGTTATCTCGGTTCCCTTACGATCACCATCTCAGGCATCCTCCTCCCACCTGTCCGCTCACCGAAGAATGCGCTCTGGGTCTCGTGCCAGTAGCTATGCCAGCGCGCAGGAGTTGGATGAACATCTTGATGAGGGCTCGTCTAGGCTTTACCTGCAAGCAGTCCAGACGTACCCCTCGGATAGTGATAGCGAGACTGACGACGACGAAGCACCGCTTACGGCGCGGCCTATCACTCCTACTACAGTCAGGAAGTTCAGCCTGGCTTAGGATCGTGGTCTGACGTTTCGCCCTGCGCTTTTGATGGACGCTTGTAGTGGGGGTCAGTGTGGGGATTCTGTTTTACTTATCGTTCGGGACGATCACTATCCTTTCTCATGTCCATCTAATTCGATTCATCTCCACGATTATTTATAGGATGATTCATACAGTTGCTCGCTTTAAAGTGCCTATGGGGTCCTTTTTGGTTGTATGCATTGGTCGACCGGAGCTATACATAACAGTGCGATATTTTGTAGAACACGCAGTTTACAACGTACCAGCAACGTAAATACCCTGTATGAAGTGGCCACGTTGTGTAAACTGCGGAGGAGTGGCGGCTTGAACCAGGAGTGAATGCGTGCGACCTCGTTTCTTCTGCCCATAACAACCTTGGCTGTGGAAAGGTGGATTGAAGCTGATCGATAAGCCCCAGCTCTAAATCGAGTGCTTCATGGGTGCATGACAGTTTTCCACGGATAACGCTGCAGGAGAACGAGGAGGGGGTGTCAGACCAGGGTCCCGGTTAGACTGGAGGTGGCTATGATTGCAGTCCGCATATGCGCCACAACTTCTTAAATTTCTTCACTTTGGACGACTTGCTCACCGACATGCAAAAAGTTGAACGGTGTTCAATGACTGTCGCTGACATTTCCGACAAATTCACTTGTTCGATCCGTTGGGAGGATGGCGGCGAGTGTCGGTAATAAACACTGGGGTACAGATGGCCTTCGTTGTGAGACTCGTGAGTTTTCTGTACTGAATTTTTTGGGTACGAGAGGTTGGTCAAAGATGGAAGCGAGCAAAGAGGTCGAGCGTGGACGTGTTCGTTGTTTGTCGTGTTTGTCTCTACACTCCTCCACGCTACTCTTCCCCGCTACTCCCCCACTCTCCTTGTCGTCGTCGTCGTCCACAGCGACGACGACTTTATTTACCGCAATACTGCATATCTAACACCTGAGATGTCTGGCAAAGCTCCCCCGCGCGGACCAAGGGCGCTTCTAAGTTCATTACCAATTGTCTCCTCAACACCACAGGCCTCTACGTCGGCGCCCTCAATATCAACATCTCCAGGTGGGCAGTCCAACAAAATTGGTGCTCCCCCTCCAACTGGTCCACGAAGTCTCGTCAATGGAACTCCAACTCAACCGCGAACTAAGCCTCTTGCGAACGGATATCCTCCTACTGCACCCAGCATCTTCACGGCACCAACGGTCCTAAGATCATCACAAAAGAGCAAACAGTCCGACCCGGGATGGGCAACCTCAGATTCATGTCTACCCTCAGGAAGCGCTCATGAGCCAATAGCATCATCGACCGCCATAAAACCACCACCGGCGACCGTAGAGGATGGGATGCGCCCGCACGAACCTGTAAAGATATCGTTTTCGTTAAACCGACGTACTTCGCTAGCGGAACGACCTCTACCCCCAGAGCCAACTTCGGAACCTCCGCCTCCGCCTCCACCCCCTGGACCACCTCCATCCGACGAACCCCCACCTCCACCTCCACTTCCACCACTGTCACCACCACCCCCACCTCAATCCCCACAGCCTCCCCCGCCTACCTCTCATCCACCACCACCACCACCGCCGTCCTCGCGACCCCCTACACCACCACCACCTCCTCCCCCATTACCTAGTGATGCTGCACTGCCACCGTCACCACCACCCCCACCGTCTCCCCCTAACCGCGACCACGCGCGATCGCCGTCACCGCCACCTCCACCAACGTCACCGCCGCGTGTCTCCTTACCTCCTCTACCTCTACCTCCTCCCCCTTCCCAACATTCGGAACCATCTCCAGCCTCACCGGCTCCTCGACGTTCACACTCTCCCCAACCGATTGCTTCGAGTTCAAAACTTCCTTCCCCGAAAACATATTCCCTACCTCCGCTGCCACCCTGGCCTCCATCTCCCTCTGAATACCCATCGGGACGTAATTTCAAGATCATATATGACCCTATCACGGATAAAGACCGTGATGGCCGCATGCGTGGCCTCCTGGAGAAAATTCGCTCAGTCGACAAGGACAGATCTGTATCGTCGGAACCTCGGATCAATGGTAAAGGAAAGGGCAAGGAGACAATCACACGTTATGACGGCGAGGTGATCGAAGGGGAGGCAGAACTGGTACCCAAAGATCCTCGAAAGGTACATGGCTTTAAGAGGCGTCCTGGGCGAGAAGCATTTCACGAGGCCAAATACGAGCACGATCAAAACTCGATCGGTCCACCACCTCCTACAGCCGTTCTTGTCGTAGGTATCACGCCTTTAACGCCCACGCAGCATATACGACGTACTTTTTCGGTGCATGGCAAGATGACGTCCTTCGAGCCTCAAATTGATATGGAGACTGGAATGGCGCTTGGGATTGTTTTCATCCGATATCAAACTCACGAGGAGGCAAAACTGTGCGTTGAACGGGCTCATGGGAAGAAACTAGGTGTTGTGACGGGGATGTTGGAGGGCGAGGAGCTGAAAGTGGTTTTTGATGGTGAGGGATTGGTGTTGAAGGCTGTTTCCAAAGAACTAGATGAGCGGAAGAAACGAGATCGGGAAGAGAAACGGAGGAAAGAGCGAGAAGCCAAGACACCTCAACTTCCCGCACCCCTGCCGACTACAATATCGACACCAAACTCAACTAGCACACCGAATCCATCGAATTCTTCGTGGCGACCGAATCACCAGCTTCCACCACGTCCTGCGCATATCCAAAGCGGTCGAGCATCGCCCACCGCTCAGGCGCGCCCTATGGCAAAGAAACCACCACCTCCCCCCGTCATGACCAAAGCGCGTATGAACAATTCCGTGAACTATCGGTTTTCTACTGTTCATGATATCGTCTCGTCTGCTGTGCACTCTTCATCGTCGACACCTGTACACCCCCGTGGACGTGCATCCTACTATTCTGCTACTTATGGTGATCGCACACCTCCCCGTTCTCGTTCACCATCGCCCATAGCACGAAAGCCTGGCCATCCCGGCTCGCGACACGCTCTATCCCGTACCTCAGCGTCCTCTTCCACGCTATCTGCTCTTTCTAAGAACGGCTACGAACATGTACGTCTCGAGCTCAGCGGTGGCGCCATGCATTCTGTCCTCGAATCAGACGTTCGCACATTCTTCCAAGATTTCAAGGTCGAAAATGTCCTGCGCGATCATGGAGCATGGTATGTGACGTTCCAAACGCCCGACTCTGCACGCCGGGCTGCCATGGTGCTCAACTCTGGCGGACGAACGATCGCGCATCATTCGGTGACGGTGACAACATGTCAACCTCCGTCCAAGGATGCTGTTGCAACGGCGATGGAGGCTCAGGGTGATTTGGGGACCGGTGCGAAGAAGACGTGGACGGCTGAAGAAATGGTGCAGAGTGCTCAACAGACGATTTTGAGAGAGTTGAAGGGGCTGTTGGAGAAGGATGTTACGGAACGGGTGATTGCTGCGGGGTTGAGAAAGTTGGTAAACGAAGAAAAGGAGAAGGCGAAGGCTGTCACGGAGTCGAAGGGAAAGGACGGAGTGGTAGTAGAAGGTGAGGTGAAACCGATGGAAAAGAAGGGGTGGAAGGGGTTGTCATTCCGAAAACCGGGCAAGAGGGTGAGGGAGGAAGAGATGAAGACTGTGGTAGTGCCTCTTGTGGAGGAAGAGGCACAAGTGGAGGAGCCCGAGCCCGAACCAGAGCCCAAACCTGGACATCTTGTTTCACCGCCAAAGAAGAAACGGAAGAAGGACGATGTACAGAGGGAGAAGTCAGCAGATGTTGAATCCGACATCGAGAATGCGGTAATGGCAGACATACGGAAACGGCTATTGTCGGAAGACATAGAGGAGGAGGAGCCAGTCAAGAAGAAGGTGAAGAGGGAGGTTGTGGAGATAATTCCATCCAAGAAAGCACCACCCAAGAAGAAGATTGCCAAGAGAAAGCCTCTCAAAGACGCCGTCGAGGAAGTTATAATCTCCGACACCTTGGAATTCGTTCCTCCCTCTACCACTGCCATTGATGTCTCCAAACTCGAGTCAATATCCCGTTCGATCACGCCAGTGCCAGAAGTTCCGCCGCCACCTATACGTCCTCCAGATCCGTTCGAAGAAGGTGTATGTGCAGACGACGAGGACCTTTATTTCGCTCGGCTGGTCATGTCTGGGGAAACGGAACCTTTAAGAGCTCGTTTGCCTCCTCCAGATTCTGTTCCACCTTTGCGGAAACATCTCACTGGTTCTGCACGTACGGAGGGCTACTACAAGATATCCCACGCGGAAAAATCCGCTTATGTTGCTCAATATGCTCTCCGTTCCACCGCCATTGAGGACGCTGCTCCAACAGAAAAACCTCCCGCGCAACATATTACCTCCTCCCGGTCTAACCGTGCGAATGCTCGACGGCGTGCGCAAGGTCTGGAAGAGATCAACCAAGTCCAGCGTGCGATGGCCCTCTCGAAAGGCGAGACTACAGCCGCGGAACTCTCTATCAAGTTCAACCAGCTACAGACCCGCAAGAAGCATTTGCGTTTCGCACGATCTCCCATTCATGATTGGGGGTTGTATGCTATGGAGCGTATCGCGAGGGGTGAGATGGTCATTGAATACGTCGGCGAGATTATCCGTGCAGCGGTCGCGGACAAAAGAGAGAAGGTATATGAGCGCCAGGGTATCGGAAGCAGTTACCTTTTCCGTATCGACGAGGATCTGGTCGTCGATGCTACTAAGAAGGGTAACCTTGGGCGGTTAATTAATCACTCATGCGATCCTAATTGTACGGCAAAGATTATCACGATTAGTGGGGAGAAGAAGATTGTTATATATGCTAAGCAGGATATCGAGCTCGGCGACGAGATTACATATGATTACCACTTTCCGATTGAACAAGACAAGATCCCATGTTTATGCGGTTCCGCTAAATGTCGTGGCTATCTCAACTAGACGTCCTCTCGTTGGTTCTCTTTGGTTGCTGTTGTTGTTCGGTTTCTTCTTCCCCTCTTTCTGTCTACCTTGTTATCTGGTCCTCACGCACTTCCTCCATTGCAACCATACCCAACACCATACGCACAACTCACTGCGCTATGTATCATCGAGATCATTGCATGTTCATCTTTTTGTTATAGCGTTCTTTTCTCTTGCATAGCATCGTCAATCTATTGACCGCCGTGAATCGTGTTGGATTGATCTTGGATGCGTACCTGCATGAAGCTTGGAATTTCAACTTCAGAAGTATCCCTCGTTCCGAACATCGCGACTCAGTAGTCTAGAGCGTATTCGCACCGACACCAGACGTCTAGGTATATTCCTTTGAGTGGGATTTTCCAAGTTGCTGGATGTGTTGGTTACGTGAGTCGAGTTCGTAACGGTCCTATCCGTTGTTGATAAGTATCGGTCACCTAGACCAACTTTTCTCTCTTCCCTGGCAACATGAACTAATGTCATGGTCTCCGAGTCCCCTCCCAGGACCATTTCGTTCAGCTGACCCGGACTAGAATCCCCCATCACGCTCTTCGCCGAACTTCTACTGCTTCTTCACAACATATTGACGCGCCCCGCATCAAACCAAAAATGGTACACAAACTAAGTGCCCACCTTGGTAACTTGTCAGGAAGACATAACAGGTATTATTGACTAGATATTGTACAGGTTACGGGGCGATCACTCTCCTTGGTATAGGCGGGTCCAAGTGAACGGGTGACGTCTAACGGAACCGTCAAACGTCAAACTGAGTAACGTTCGTCATGGTGATGCGGTGGTTTGGAGCCGTAACTCCTGGTCGTGATGCTGGTAGCCATCTATGTATATACCCTTTCAACTGTCCCTTCAAGTTGTTCGACACAGTATGAGGAAGAAAGAAAGGATATCACCGCTTCTTCTGGAGAGGGCTGCCACCGGTAATGTGTTCATTGTGATATCCAAGCTTGCTCTCCTTGCAGCAGCATCCTGTTTCTCAACTGGACACAGATCTCCCTTTACAGTTCCTCACTTGATCAGATCTTCTGGTAACGGGCTGTGCAAGTTGATACCCCGAGTTCTGTCAAATTTCTACGTTCTCCGTACTAACGGTACCAGTGAACCTTTCTCGACCGGTATTCTGTATTCTACCGAACCTAGACAAACGAAGTGCTCGTCTGGGTAAGGATTATTTTGACCGCTGTCAGCTGTCGAGGAAAGTTCAGATGTCTTCTTTCTGTCCGATCTTCTTGGGCGGCCTTTTGAGACCGCAGGAAGTCTACCAAATCGCTCTGTCGGCGCCAATCATCTCAAGACCGCATAGATAAACTCACCGAAATTCGACATCAATTAAGCTTCCCACCATGCCTCTGTGACGTTACCGCACGAAATGGCTCCATCCATCATCTTGACACGTTGATTCGAGCCTAAACGCGAAGAACATCAAACTGTTTTCTTTTGGTATAGTGCCCAAGCCTAGGTCTGATTGCTCGAATAGGCTTCTTCGGTTGCCATTCACGATGTCATACACTAGTAAGTGGCGTTAGGTTGCGTTCAAGTTCTATGACGAGTAGGCTCTCACTGTGATTAGTGATGGTACACCCTGCATTACCGTCGCTGTGGGAGATGAGAAGGTGGTTCTCATTACGTTCCCTCGCAGACAACGCATGCAGGACATCCTACTTCAGGAGTAAATGGGCTTTCAAATGCTCTAGTTCGCCGTCTATGAAACGAGAAACGAGGCAAATGTAGCGCGCTGTAAGACCTTCAGAAGACAATAGAAGACTCTAGAAGACGTTTATATTGCCAAGCATTAAAAACGTGCTGCATCTGCTTGGCCGGGCAGCACAGTCATAAACAGGCAGCCTCCCGCTAGCTCTGTACGCTCCCACATCTCACTCATCATGATACCCAACTTGAAGTTTAACCTACTCAGTATCTTGTTGATTGTTTCTGGGTCTCTGGGTGCCCCGTCCTCTCGGTTGGAATCACGACTTGCTCGTCGTCGTGCCGGTCGTCAATCCCGTCCTAACGAGCAGATGCAGCAGCCGAGCAGCCTTTCTTCTAATGTCCAGTACAGCACTAACTGGGCTGGCTCTGTCTTGAGCACGACCTCGGTTCGTATGTTGTCATGTAATGCTCAACTTAATCTGATTCTTTGAGGATATAGGCAAAATTCACCGCCGTAACTGGTACTTTCACTGTTCCCCAGCCACAGGGTACCCAGGGATCCGCTTCTGTGTGGGTTGGTATAGATGGCAGCACGTGTAACAGTGTTATCTGGCAAACTGGGATCGATTTCACTATCTCTAGTGGCGGAGTGACATACGACGGTAAGGACTCATCATAGCAGGCATTCTGGTCACATTCTCATGATTTATCGACGAACAGCTTGGTACGAGTGGTACCCTGACGCCGCCGCCGACTTTTCTGGTTTCAACATCTCCGCTGGTGATGTTATTACAGTTCAACACGACCGCTGGTATTGCAGCCATCGAGAATCAGACGACGGAGCAGGCCGTTATGACATTCCTCACGTCTACTACCCCTCTTTGCGAGCAAGACGCAGAATGGATCGTGGAAGATTACGAGGAAAATGGTGCTCAAGTTCCATTTGCGAATTTCGGCACGGTGACCTTTACGAATGCCGAAGCCAATGGTCTCGGTATCCAAGCTATGCCCTCTGACGGTACTATCATTGATATACAGCAAAATGGACATATTTTGACGTCTGTTACTACTGATGGTTCGTCTGTCACGATTAAATATACGGGGAACGCACACTAAGTGCATGAACTTGGTTGGCATGCACTTGCTGAGAAGAGATGGATGTACTAGTGATGCCCATGCAATGTCTTACTTTGAGTGTTGCGATTACGATCCAATGCGATTATGATTTTTTGTGCTTCACGAATCACATTGACAGAATTGATCAAGGTTCAAAACATCTGGTACCCACCTTCTGAGTCGATATATGCTGTGGTAGAAGTTATAGATAGCTGACTGAAATGAAGGAGGTCCTTCGCTTATGTTTATTAGATAGGATGGAGATACGATGATTAATCTTCCGATTGTACATACCAGCGCTACTTGTAGACAGCATATCTGGGGGGAACGTCTCGTATGACCACTGGCGAGTGCTACCAGCGCTGGCCGGGTTGAATAGCCGACGGTAATCTATACATTGCACAAGTCAACCTGCCTGACCTTACTTCGATGAAATGGATGTTCGCCCCTTCCTGGTCGGCTACTTCATCTTCGCAGACGAGTTCTTCATCGTATGACTTGCCTTGTCAGGTAACATTCCAGACCGTCGGCAGGCTATTAGACTTACATGAGCAGTCCAATTTTTTTCGTCCCTTCATTCTTGCAACTCGCGTATGTCGCCACCGGCGTACCTCTGACGGAATAGCAATTCATAGAATCACAGTTTCTTAGAGGATGACTCAGGTGCCAGATTAGTGTCAACTCGGATACGGGGTTCAGCCTGAGGCATTAGTTTTAGTTTACCCGATACTCGGGCAGGGCGGGCGCGCAATGCAACACATACTTGAAACCTGAATGAAACACGAAAATTTCTGACATGCGACCAAGGTTTGGCTTCAATGACCTCACGTTCACGATGCAGATCAAATGAGGAGCATTTTTCAAAGTGATCGGTGGAAGATGAGCCAGGTACTGAGATAGATATGATCGTACAGT
The DNA here is from genome assembly GCA_038094055.1 of Chalciporus sphaerocephalus. NCBI lineage: Eukaryota > Fungi > Basidiomycota > Agaricomycetes > Boletales > Boletaceae > Chalciporus > Chalciporus sphaerocephalus. The sequence continues at coordinate 426,626 of JBBPTH010000007.1, forward strand.
ACGTGCAGTACGCGTGGCAAGGCTTGAGGTGGCAGCCATGAGTTGACAATATTGATAGTGCGGTGGTGACAATGATCGTGTCAATTTCGGACGGGCACGTCAGGGACCGGTCAGCGCTTGTGGGCGTTTGATCGATACACGAGGTGAGGGTGCATGCTGGAGAATGGACACGTGCTCAAATTGTTTTGGCTGGTATCATCATATGAACCCACAAGAATGCCTTGAGGGTCCATGATGCTACACGGGATGTACGTCGCTGATCGATGATCAATAAGTTGGTTCCACGCCTCATCGCCGCTGATGACGGTGTGGTATACCTGTGGGTCAGAAAATGGAAGACAAATGAATGTACTGCATCAGACTTGGACCAACAGGAGTGAGGCGATGCTGCCGGGTAGCAAAGGTTGTCCTAGATAAGGCTAAGTTCGTTCAGCCTTCTCATATATCAACGTTGACGTGAAGGGCAGAGTTCGATAGAAGTAGCCTGGGATAGACATACTCAACGGAAGCAGACAAGGCTACCGCCCGATCCGTTCGAAGCATGGTGGTGGCACTATTACATAGTGCTGTCGCCCCAAGATGGGACCGAGGCAGTTGAAGGGGGACGAGATTGGGACCGATATGAGATGCCACTGAAAAGTCATGCCACTGGCACTAGTGGGGTTCGCACTCCCGGAGCTCGGCCTCGTGTCGAACACATATAGAACGGTAGACGAATGGACTACAAGGACTACCGTTTTGCAGCGAGTTCTAACAAGAGTCGTATGATATACACACGGATCAGACGGACCCCACCGAGTTCAAACAAGGCGTAAGCGAACGGAATTTGTTGGAGAGAAAGGATGAACCAAAGAGAGAACAAAAGGGAGGTTCATGTTGTGATGGCTACCGTCCTTAAGAAAGTTGTCGACCGGTCTCGTATTTGAGTTTGTCTTTGCAGTGTGAGATTCGTAGCCGTTGCCTAATCGGAGACCAACAAACGATTGACCAAAAGAGCAAGAAGGCAGGTCCCTTGCGGGTCCCTGGTGTGTGCCAAGTTTTCGACATATCTTTATGCTACAAATGGTCTTTTTCGAGAATATAAGATCACCTTCTCCTCGTCACTAACATCCCAGTCTCACAACACACTTTTTCTATATCTCCTCTTAACCCTTCAAAATGTTCCAGCTTCGTCCTGCTCACCCCATACAGACCAAAGCCATTTGGGAGTCTGAAGACGCGCCCTCATCCGCCATGTTCTCTCCTCAACAGTCATACCCCACCAACGTGCAGCTGCCCCGCACCCTCCAGCGTCCTCCCTACGCCGACATTCCGTCCCAGAACATTGCCGCGGTCGCGCCCGAACTCAACGGCGTCGCCATCGAGTACGTACGTCGCGGACTCCGCGTCCAGGCTAACCAAATGCTCTCCGGGATCTCGGCACTCTCTTCATCGCAGCTGCCTTCTTCCATACCCCGGGCTCAGCTTCAGCAGACCCGATCCTTGACCATCCCGGTCCGCGCTGCCTCCCAATCACTACCGACGCACATACTTGCTCTTTCCAAGTCCTCCTCTCAGGACGCGAATGCACTCCTCGTGCCCACCCATGCCGTCGTCCTGGCATCGCACTGTGCATCTCTTCCCCGTCTGCCTCCCTCCTCAGTCTCTGCTGGTGCCAGCGTGACGCTCCCTGTCCTTCCCCTCTCGGTGCCTTCTCCCGCCGCTTTTGCGCCCCTGCACTCCTTCCTGTACACGCACTCTATTCCCCAGCTGTTGTCAACACTAGTCCCAGCAATCCCATCTTCGTTCTTGTCAACCGCTACGTCCCATCAGTCCGTCAGGGGTACTCTCGCTTCCGGACCGGCATTACACACGCTCTCGTCACACCTTCTCTCTTCCGCCCCTGGCATGGGCGCGCTTACTGGCGTTGCCCAGAATATCGCTGCTGTCTGGCGCAATGCGGTTGCTCTTGGTGTACATGACCCTGAATTCTGGGACTGTCTCGACCTTGCATGGGAAATCGTCTTGGGTGCGATGAACCTTGGTGCTGGTGCACACTAAAAATGTGACGCGCTGGCGCGATAAAACATGGATAGTAATCAAACAAAAATCGGACTTCACGAGCTACGATGATCGTTTTTCTCACCCTAATCTTTTCTCATCCATACCACTTATTACAGCACTTTTTAATTATCTTCCTAATCTTTTGACAATGGTTCCGGAATTTGTATCTCTTAACTCTTCTCCCGCTCTCCTCCTTCGATTTACAGATCATCTATCCCTTTTTTTCATATACCCTTTAATCTAACTCGAACTAATAGTTCTGAAAAAATGTATCTTTTACAACATTTGCGTCATGACATGTCTTCCATAACGCACGAAGCGAGCCTGATCCCTTAGGCTGTCAGTTAGAATGTGAGGGCATCGTCGGCTACTGTAGACTTCCCTTCGGGTATCAATAACAACCATCAAAGCTTCAGGGCTCCGCTGTTTCCAAAAAACCGTCGACATACCGACTAATGAAGTGCATAGTAAACGTCTACCCGAAAAAAGTTAATGCCTTTTCCAGTATACTCCCCCTGTCCCAACGGAGGAAGGCCCTTTGACGTGCATCACCCTCAAGAAACTTGCGCGTCGCTGGGTCCCTGGTTGATACATCCCATACTCGGATGACCGTCGGGACCTATTCACTTCTCACCCATGCCCACCTTGCCGGAGGAGAAACTTGGTCTTGAAGTTGATGTAGACAAGCTGTTCCACGATGATCTCTGGTGTTGATGTCAGCGTCGAATTAGTGACCTATTCCAATTGCGAAGAACGTCGCGCAAGGAGGTATCGCTATGATCTCAACGTATCAAATGTGTTGGTGGTGAAGAGATCATCGCACGCGATTCCGAAGAACGGGACTGTGAAGATCGTACGGGTATGCGAAAGAGGAGGGAGGATGGATGAATTGCGTTTGTGCAAGAAGTGACAAGGCGTGAATAACATCGGGAGATTTGCGCGTGAGTCCCGACTGCTGAGATAGAGGACCTGGCCTGGATAGCCTAAGAGAGTGCAGTTTCTCCGTTTTGAGCCTGGGTGTCTGTGGAACGCCCCGCGTCAACGAGAATCTCCACGAGTTCGTGAACGGTATTGATTGAGAGTTCATGTTCACCGCGATTGATAGTCCCGGGAAATTGTTTGGCTACCTTAAGGTGAGACATCGTGCCATCGCGGACATAGTCTGCATCTGCGCCATGTGCAAGTAACATGCGGAAGATCGGGGAGCTAAGATGTGATATCCTGTAGTCAAAAGTTAGATAGAAAACGTCCCTGGGCACGTGGAAACCAAGCTGAAGAAGCAGCTCGATGGATTTCTCCTGTTTCCTCGTAAAAGGTGGGGCTTCGATTGATCCCAGGTCCTCAGCCCACGGGGAATGGGGACAGCACTAACTGCCGATCGCTGATGCCACCGCAGAAGCGATATGTGCTCTTGTAGAGTTTTGTAAAAGCTGAATGATTGCATCGCCACTCTTACTGGTCGGAGAAAGATAACCGACACGAGAAAAGCCTCGAGTGAAGGCGTTGTACACCATAAAAGAGCTGTTGGCTTCGAAAAGATCGAGCTCATCGTCCGCGAAAATCAGCCACGACTTCCATCAAAGCTTATGAGACTCCGATAGACGTCAGAATGCCGTCTATGATATTGTGTCTGACATTGAAGTCGATGTGTTTGTTACGATTCCACAAGAGTTAGGGGTGATGGCGGGGAGGGCGCTGCCGCCAGCCACTTCAATACCGATTTCGCGGTCGAACTGTCCTCTGGACCACTAGCCTCGAATGTACTCGTGGGTCTTATGCAATCTTCTTGGAAGGTGATGTAGAGCCTCAAGAATTCCTCGCTCCGTGCGGTAGGTCACAATAGTGTCACGTTGACATTGTACCCAACGGAACCTACAATTCTGTATAGTCGTTGTAAGTGATGAACTCCACTAGTTAGCCAAAGCAAACCATAAGGGAACTTGGGGCTGTTAATTTCTCGTTCGGCCACTAAGTGCAATTTCTTGCTGATGTCTATGGTCACCGAATGAATCGCGTCAAGGCGGAACGTCATATCAGCAGCAACAAATGCGATTGACTCAAGTTTTGACGGAGTTGGCTGTGAGCAGCAAAGGAAAAGAATGGTCTATAGCGTTCAAAAGTGCAGATCGCCTGCGTAATCTTGCATTCTTTGAAAGGTCACAGCAATCTGCGGCGTAACCTGAACTTCGAGTCCATGTCAGGTCGTAGGCACTCCAAATTTAAAGGTCCTCCATAACATTGATGCACTGTGCCCGAGGACCGTCTTCTGCGCGCCATAACGCGATAGGGTGCTGAGGGTGTAAGCACAGCGACAGTAGAGGATGTGGGGTCCATAGCCCGAAGAAGTTGGATCTTGAAGTTGATGGGACAAAGTGCGTAGAAGCTTATCCACGAGACCTGGGCGTATGGGAATACTGAGTCTTACAGGTCGTTGGGAGGTTCAGAGTGTCATATAATTGAGCAACGAGAGGCTGGCAAGTCCTTCCAGAGCTCTGCAAGATGAAAGTCTATGGCCATGATGGTCAGAGGCTCAGCCTTGTCCACCCCTGACTTGCTTCGTCCCATCAGGTTCACTAGCCACGCAGGTCCAGGATTTCATACTATACAAATAGGCGCTCGTCCCACATATAAGACAAGCTGTAGGAGCTATGATTTCTATCGTCAATGTCACTTCAGTTCGACAAACACCGTGGTCCGAACTATGGATCCAGAGTCTACTTCCCTGTTCGTTCCCGCATGGAGAACATATATGAGATAATGTCCCAGGCCATCGAAGAACATAGAAAGACCGCAACAGCCATTTGTCGGAGAGGTCCCTTCCCAATTTCACTCGAGATGCTGCAGGAGGAACTCCGCCTTATTCACGCGTATAAATCAGAGGCAGCCACGGTTCTGTGTGACGGATTCTATCGATTGTGAGTCAACCTCGTCTATACGTTATGGAAAATCTGTTTAATTTGTTTCGTACGTCAGGCCTAGCAAAATGGATCCCAAAAGTGAGCTCTTTCATGACCCCAGGTTCAGCTCTAATCTGCCACGCGCAGTTGAACTTGCGTTGGAGATGATCTAATGGATATGTTTCATTGAAACAGCTGATAGAAAAGAATTCATGTCGAGAGAAAGGCATCAAGGAACATGCCGGTGGATTTTCGATCGCAACGTCTGCAAACGCTATCAGAGTGGTGGACAGCTACAGATGGTTTCTGGTGGATACGTGGCAACGGTCTGCCATTTATTCTTCCTTAGCAGTCAAGGCTCACCATACTGCAGCTGGCACCGGTAAATCAGGTCTGTCTGTATTCGACATTGGTCAAGTTCACACTCCGCAGTGCTGCCATAGTCGACGAGACGTTCAAGGAGCTGCGGGAGAAATTTGAGGACCATGAAAAGAAGGGTCAGAAACGAAGATACGACGAACGACCACGCATTCGTCCTGAATTCTTCCCCGCGCTCTACTTCTTTGATTTTTCGCGACACTCGTACCCTAGAATACTCGACATTCATCAAATCTCTTTTCATCCAGTTCCTCCAGGTCCAAGAGCCAGATCTTGCAGTCACCTTCCCTGAACTCGCCCAACAAATCTCGGATGGTCTCCCCCCTCCTACCGACACGAAGCTCTTCGAGGACTTCACTCTGTATGCCATGCGGTCACACGAAAAGAAAACTATCTTCATTGATGGTCTCAATGAATGCCAGGACGTTCCAGCAGCATTGTGTTTCCTTGAGAAGGTCATGCAGGAGTCGAACGTTCGCGTCATAGTCTCTAGCAGGCCAGAGCCAGTTATTGTGGCCCAACATAAAGATCGACCTACTCTCGATCTAGAAGACTACATCGGATACACTGTCGCTGACATGCGGGAGTGGTTAACGAAGCGAATGATGGATCATAACAGGCTCCAGGCCATTCCACATCTCAAGAAGATCGAAGTACTCGATCGCGTGACAGTGCTGCTAATGGATCGTGAGTGACTAGAATCTTGCAAGCAGCAATATGGCCGATGGGTAGTACTTGGTAATAATGTTGATGCTTTGCATTGGTGTCACTGTACTTGTAGCCTTATACCGCATGCTTTGTACCCCTGGCTTGGATGGAATCAGTCTGGAGGCTGAAGATAAGATTTCGTGGGTGACTATGTCCGATGTTGATAGACTGTTTGGCCCATTCAATGTCAACTTGGTCTCAGCTTTCTCCATGCCAGTGCCATCGAGCGAATCTTCAGTCGAATCGCCGAACTCGATCGAGTTGAAGTCCCCCTACTTTGAGCTCAGTACGACGGTCCACGGAGGGCGCTCCTTGTTCGCAAGTTGCGATATAGATCCGGGTACACGAATCCATTCTAGTGTGGCCCCCTTTGCCTATGTCATTTACAAGGACTATCGAAAGGAAGTTTGTGCTCAATGCTTCGCATATTCCGCGAGCGATCACGCCCCGCCAACAGTCGGACCTTCTCGCACATGGAAGATAAAGTGGAGTCGAGGAGGTGCTGCTACTGCTTGGTTCTGTAGCTTAGCTTGCAGGGAGATATGGGACCGCGATGAGATCTCCCCCCTGTTGATGGAGGTGGATGCGATCTTGACCAAGAGTCAAGCTGCAACTCGGAAGAGATCCAAGTCTCAGCAAGAAGAAGCCAAGATAAAGTCTATATCCCTCTCTTTCGAGCTCGGAGACAAGCCAATTACTCAAGAGATCATCGATCGTGCTTGGGAAGCTGCAGAGGCACTCGTCGCCTCCAAGGCTCACCTTGCTCTCTTTTACTCTACTCTTGATATAGAGGATATGGAAGTCGAAATCGCGCGTTCGCTCGCGTCTGCGATTGTGCACCGTTATAGCAATGATCGTCTAAAGCTTGAAGCTTCCTCTGACCTCGTGTCAATATCGAGACGGAATCAAGCTTGGCCACAGTTACTCAATCTTCAGGCGAACGAGCTTTGCAATATTCGGGCTCGGCCATACATGCTCCCCGCTTACTTGCGAATCTACATATTCCTTTATAACGCTCTTCCGAAATACCTGCGATCGTACATGTCGACCATCCGCGAGGTGCTAGCGCGCGACACCGGGAATGCGTTCGGTATATGGGATGGTGACAGAAGAGAAGAGATGATGGGGTGGGGAATATGGGTTAGCGCCAGCTATTTCAATCACAGTTGCGCCCCAAATATTCGCAAGAAACGAGAGGGCAGGGAACTCCATTTCGAGACCACTCGAAGAATACAGGCTGGCGAGGAGTTGTGCATCAGCTATATTGACACGGATTCGCCAACGGATCAAAGACGGCGAGAACTTGAAGAGAGTTGGTTCTTTACTTGTCATTGTCGTCGCTGCGACACAGAATTATAGTGGCACAGACGACAATCGTACGACGTTGTACTACATAATAATTAGATGTAGATGTCGCTGGGGCTGAGCTTCACGGCAGTCCGAGTCGGAAGAGGAGATCATCCGAAAACGGTGAACGCGGCAACCACGTTCGCTGTGCTCAACTCTCCCACCCAGCGCACGAAACACTACAGTCGCCTAAGGTTTGGTCCCGACATTCCCCACCACGACCACCATGCCTGCAACGCCCGACGATCGCCAGAACGGCATCAAAGGAAAGGGGAAAGCAGAGCCTCGAAAAGACCCTACAGAAACCACACCCCTTCTCGGAGCTGGATCCAGCCAGAGCAGCAGGGACTCGGATGTCGACGTCGACCTTGAGAACAACTCCATATCCCGACGGCAACTATGGACCAAACTGATCTTTGTCTTCTCCTTCTCTCTTGCTTTATGCTTCGTCGTCGTCGTCGTTGCAGGCCTGGTAGTATACTCTTACGCAGCTCGTTTCTCATTTGTCAAGCCGGACGATGTCCTATCAGGTGCTCTCGTCGTCGAAGGTCCAGATCGGGTCGATGTGATAAATGCCACTGATGGAGGGTTATGGCTGAGGCTGGATGCCAGGGTGGGTATCGACGCCGGGTCGATTATTGGAGCGAACACCGACAACGACGAAGGAACGCTCAGAGACTTGTGGAAGTCTTTCGGTCGTCTGGGCATCCGCATCCTTGGCTCTGTGACTGCGGATGTGTCCACGGTCTACGTCTATTCGAACAGAGATTCATTGCTCGTAAAGATCCATATCCCTCCAGTAGAAATCTCCATCACCAGCAATCCACCTGGAGACTCGTCGTGGCTGACACCCATATCCATCCCTGTATTCGTGCAGCCAACGCACGATACTTCAGACGTCATGCAGTTCATCGAAGATTCGTGGAGACGTGGGTCTGTATCAGTCCACGCATCCGCTCCAACAGTTGGAGTCTGGGGTGGCAGTCCCGCCGCCAGAGGATGGCGGAGTATGCTCACTGCTAACTTGGAGAATGTTGTGACTCGAATCCTACTTCCGATCGATCCTATCCCAGGTTTACCAGAACCAGGCCGTGGCGAGCCACTGCCCTCATTTGCTCAGCTTGTTACACTAGAATCATTTGATATCTCTTCCACGTCCAAGGAAATACATCTGAACGCTCGCGCTTCAATCATCGACCCAGTGCCAGCTAGTATTCAAATGACGATCCCCGAATTGCCTTTCGTTGTGTCACTTCCGACTCCTTCAGAACAGGATCCAGATGCATATATCCCAATCGCTTCTGCTCAAACGGATTCATTCTCCCTTACTCACCCCAATCTGACCCTCATTATCTCAGGCAAGGTGTTACCCCTCCCGTCGACCGCTGTTCAAGCTGTATCATCATTCGCCTCTCGTTACTTGTCTCAGCAACCCAACCCGATATCAATCTCTACCCCACTACTACCATCTCTTGTTATTAACACGGAATTCCCCTCCCCCGCAACCAAGCCCAAGATCGTGCGCAACGTGACCATTCGCGACATGAAAGTGAAACCATATGGCACCGAGTTTTTGGCTAGCGGTGAAGTCTTCGCACATCTTATTCTCCCCAAAGGCATGAACTTTAAGATGGATGTCAAGAAGATTATGCCTGATATCCTGGTATTCGACGGGGACATGGATGATCATCCATCATTACTGCAGGCTCTGGGGAACATTCCCAGTCGTCCTGTAGAGCCTCTTCCTCCTCGTGCATTTGGCCACATAAAGCCTGATGATTGGTTGGGAGCGAAGAGCGTTTATAACGGCACAGACGAAGAGGGATCTACTTTCTTCGTGTCTGCCTCTATCATCGATGTGCCCATCAAGGTTCTACCGGGGCGGGAGAAGCAGTTCAGTGACTTCGTGAGCAAGATATGTCGCCACTTTCGAAGGGGTGGGTCTTGCGTTGCTGAACATGACATCTGCAAGATACTCTTCGGTAAGGATGGCGCCACTGCTGGGCTTCAGGGCACCGTCGACGTCGGAGTTGACATCATCGGTCTACCTTTCCATGACGGAGATGGCAACAACGTCGGGTTCACACTCAATGGTCTTCCATTACAAGGAAAGGTACACATTGGGAAGAAGAGCAGTCTTGGTTCACTGTAAGTGCACTATACGCTGTTCTCATGCGTTCTACTGGTGCACATACGTCCTCCACATATTTATCCCTCACTACTAGATGAGTAATACCAGGGGTTATCTTTCATTCGTCGTGTATTGTGTCGTGCACTGATGCATATTTTATGTGGTGTACGGACTTTTGGTTGTATATGTACCACTTATTCTGTAGATGTTGATCTATGAAGTACGCAAAGTCGATCCTTAATTCCAGTGCTTTACCAGGACACCATTGAGGACTTCTTCCTCAACTCCCTTTTCTTGGCTTTGTTTCAATTCGCTCTGGCCATATGCACTAGTCCTCGCTTTCCTCCATACCTCCATTGTGGGGGCAACACTGTCATCGCAGCGGGGGTTGATCCCGACGCGTTGCAACACAGGACTCTCCCGCATGGGTATCAACTTGACATCATCGTCTGGCATAACAAAGTAAAAGACACCTAGCCTGGTGTATTGTTGTTGGTCAGGAGGGGGTTGGACGACTCGATGGATGGTCCCCTTGTAATATCCCCCTGTAAGGAAGTCCATAGCATCCCCTGTATTGACCACCTATGCGACAACCATGAGATCTGGTTATCTTCCGATGAGTTACTTCAGTCGTCAACTCACCAGGGCGTTCTCGATGTGTCTCACCCAGCGCCATTGGCCGTCCTTTTGCAGGATCTGAAGAGCAGCGACTGGCTGACTCCAGAGGATGGTTATGCTACCGAAATCTATACAAAGCCGTTATCGTTTGAGGGAACTAGTGTAATTACTGGCATAATATTCGTACTCACCAGTGTGTCCTTTGAGCCACACGTTGTTGGTCTTGGCCTCTTCCTCGGCAGAACGGGGGTAACTGGAATTCGCACTCTGAGTCAACCTGAAGAGAATAAGGTGACAGGGAAGCACTCACTACTTCATGAATCTGACTGGTGTGTAGGAGTGAGAAGCCCGAGCGTATTTTCACTAAAAGAGGCTTTCAACCTACCATAGGTTTCACCAACGGCGTCGTAATTGTGGTTGTTCACGAGCGTATCTTCGGGCAACTCGAGACTGAGTGCAATCAATCGTAGAATGTGGTGTAGGACATTGATGTGGTTCATCCGCGCAAAGTCTGCGACTTCAGGAAGGAGAGGGCGTAATGCCTCTGGGTGACCGCGCTTGGTTATATCGCGGTTGACTAGGGAGCTGTTGAGCTTTGGAAAACCACTCAAGGAGCAATCGGGCTTACTATTGTAGTGCTCGATCTGGTCATGAACACCATTGTCGATGTGCTGAATCACGGTGAGAGGTTGAAGTGTCATACGACGGAGGGAGATAGCTACCCAGTAGTTACGCAATTTGTACCCTTGGTACGAGCCAGTCTGCTTCATGGTTCCAGCGTAGCGCTGCTTCTCTTCGTCGCTTACGCCCGCGAAAGGAACGTTTGCGATGTCGAAAATCCTGTCGGTCTGAGATTGACGGTACCCGTGGCCGACGACGTAGAAGAACCCATGAGTTAAGAGGGCATCCTGAACTTGAGACGCCAGTAAAGCACGGTCCTCTGTGGTCTGACATTTGGCCAGATCAATGATAGGAAGGTCTGCATAGTCCAGTGAGGTGACGACAGTGAGTGTCTACTCAGTTGATAAACGTGGAACGTTATTTCAGTGGCACTTACGATCGGCATTGGTCGGTGGCGCAGCCTCGTAGCGAGGAACAGGGGGGAAGGTAACGCTCGGCATTCTTGGTAGCAGGGGGGACCAAATCTTGTCCCTGGCGAGAATGAGGTGGGTCTATAAGAACTGGGGTGGACTATTGTCCTCCCCTTGAGAATTCGCGACATAAGATGCCATTGCCACGCCATCTAGCAATGGGTCTGCCCGTGACTATTTCAGTTCAAATCAGGATCATAATACCCACAATACACTGGAGCGAAGCTTCTGCATGTAGGGGCTTACCATACGAAGGCATTTGAACGTCGCCCATTTTCGTTTTGGTTCATGGGGGGCTTCCTGACGTGATGGACCCGGTTCGAGTGATCAACGCGGCGATCGTCAGCGTATACAAAGCAGACTCTATAGGGGTCATCGGAAATAAACCTCGCGGAGTTGAAGTCCAGGAGGTCGGAGTATTCGCATTAGCTGTCAACCAGTAGGGATCGGGACTACCAGTGCTCAAGTATGTATGTAAACTCTCCAGTCACTGTCAACAGCAAGTCCGTTCTTCCAATGACGGTGTCCAAGTTAACCCGTATTATCATGACAGACCTGGTCTCCTCCTGGTCCAGGGATGCTACGTACCGATCCGTCACTGATACTCTTTCTTTGGGCAACAAATCTGGAGTAAGCGGTGATAGCTCTGTCAGGTCGGACTGTATCATATTCTCGGAAGTTATAGTGTGCTCGATGATGACTAGTAGTAGAAGACTCTCGGTGACTGCAGTATGGCAACGGTACTAATCGTAACCTAGCCAACAACTTACTTTCTCCCGTATCTTATCTCAGTGCCAGACTCTGAGATACCTGGTTTCGTCTCTTCACTGCATTGATCTACTCCATATACTCTGTATACCCTACATTGACATGTCTCACCCTACAGCTCAGCCCCTTCCCTTTGAAGCGACCATCAAGAAAATCCAAAGTGTTTTGGTCGAGCGACAGCTCCCCAACCCGCTTCTTGGGATTGTTTGTGGATCAGGTCTCAGTACCCTCGTTAACAAAATCTCGGATACAGTGCAGATACCTTATTCTGAGCTGCCTGGCTTTGGCGAGAGTACTGTTGCTGGACAACAGAGTGCCTTGGCCTTTGGCTTAATGGGCCCACAGAAATACCCTGTTGTTGCCATGCTCGGACGTGTAAGTACCCGTGCCGTAGTGTACTTATGGCTCGGATCACTAAGATCGTGTGGCTCAGAAAGTTTCATCCATACGAAGGCCATAAACCAGCCGTGGTAACTTATGGAATCAGGACAATGAAACGACTGGGAGTCAAGCATGTCATAGGTGTGTCACGCCTTGGTATCGACGATTCGTGGAAAGACGGTGCTGAAGTGATTGTTAGTTACTAACGCGGCTGGATCGCTTGTCCCACACATACCCGTTGGAACCAGTGAGTGTCGATGAAGGGTTGTTTTTCAATCTATTGCTGAGCAAAGTATAGTCGTCGTGATCCAGGATCATTTTGCATTACCAAACCTCACCGGAATGAATCCGTCATTCGGACCACTTGTTTCTCCAGAATACCCCCGATTTTACCCTCTTGGCGATGCGTATTCAGTGAAGCTGCGAAAGTTGGCGTTCCTCGCTGCTCACAAACTTCAATTTAGTCGAGACGCACTCGCGGAAGGAACCTACGCTTGGGTTGCCGGTCCAGCGTATGAAACTCCCGCTGAAGGACGGTTTTTGAGAAACGCAGGCGCACATGTCGTTGGGATGAGCACTATCCCAGAGGTTGTTGCTGCTCGCGAGGAAGGACTCGAAGTTATGGTGCTCAGTCTTGTGACGAACATGGTTGTTATACCCGACCAATATCGGAGTATTCGGGATGAGGTTGAAGCTGAGCTCGCTGGAAAACCATACCAGTTGCCTGCTGATGAGGTCGCTTCTCACGAGGAAGTGCTTGCTGTGGGCAAGCAGAAAACAGAAGTGATGGGGAGTCTCGTTGCCAAGATCGTCGAGCTGGTGGACAAGGAGGGGAACAAGCCCTTGAATTAACCACGTTTGCTTCGTATCCTATGGCGAAATGGTACTCTGTGATATATATCGAAATGAGGAAAATTTGTAGGTTATATGAGCATCGACTGCTGGCTCGCGGTACCGATGATCCTCCGGCGGACCGTCTCGTTCGCTGGCTGACACGATCAAGGGTTGTCGAGCCTATGTGTATAGACAGTCAGAGAGGGTCATCCCACGCTTCGTCCTCGTTGTTCACTCCCTCTTCTCCTTGAGCTTTGTCGGTTACGCGGCCGGCGACCCGTGGCTAATACACCTACAATTTAGTACAAAAGCCAGACGGACGCTGTACTACCCTCTCTCCCGACATATAACTTCTATACCCTCCACCACCGCTGTCCGACAGTCATGATCCAGAGACACACGGTCCTTTCAGCGAGACGTTCGCTGCTAGCACAGACAAGACCACTCTCCCGGGGCTTTGCCTCGTCGATGAGATTACGTGAGTAGAGTTCCATGGTGTCGACATCACGCAGGGTGTGGATATTCGTACCTGGAGGCTGACGATCGACCAACATGACGGGACTGACCACTTTCCGTCTAGAAAACGCCAAAAAGATCGTGGTTTCGCAACCAGTCGTGGAACTCGACGGAGATGAAATGACGAGGGTCATTTGGAAGAAGATCCGCGAGGAGCTTATTCTTCCTTATCTTCAACTAGACATCAAATATTTTGATCTCGGTCTGGAATACCGTGACCAGACGAATGACGAAGTCACTGTCGAGGCTGCCAAGGCCATTCAACAATACAAAGTTGGCATCAAGTGCGCGACTATTACTCCCGATGAGGCTCGTGTAGAGGAATTTAAGCTGAAGGAGATGTGGAAAAGTCCAAACGGAACGGTCGGTATCACCTGACACACTCTGCGCTGATTGCGCTGAGTATAGTCCATTTTCGATTCGTAACATCCTTGGCGGTACGGTCTTCCGTGAGCCCATCATCCTCAAACGCATTCCCAAGCCTGTTCCGGGCTGGGTAAACCCCATCGTGATTGGTCGTCACGCTTTTGGTGACCAGGTGGGTTGTTTCCCAGCGTCCGTGCGCCGTGATGCGGTATTCACACGTCGTACGTAGTACCGTTCGACCGATTTTGTTGTTCCTGGGCCAGGAAAGTTGCAATTGGTATACAGCCCAGTTGATGGTAGCACTCCGACCACGCTTGATGTCTACGACTTCAAGGGGAAGGGTGTTGCCATGAGCATGTACAACACCGATGAATCAATCACAGGTTTCGCACACTCCTCGTTTAAGATGGCGTTGTCCAAGAAGATGCCTCTCGTACGTGATCTTCATCTCCGTGATGTGTGTTCGCGTTCATCAGACTTTATATGCAGTTCATGTCAACGAAGAACACCATCATGAAACGTTACGACGGACGCTTCAAGGATATCTTCCAGGAGATATACGACACCCAATACAAGGCTGAGTTCGAGAAGCTCGGTATCTACTACGAGCACCGTCTCATCGACGATATGGTTGCTCAGGCAATCAAGTCCTCCGGGGGGTTCGTCTGGGCGTGCAAGAATTACGATGGAGACGTTCAATCCGACATCCTCGCACAAGGCTTCGGCTCTCTTGGGATGATGACTAGTGAACTGATCACACCAGACGGACAGATTGTAGAGAGCGAGGCAGCACATGGCACGGTCACTCGTCACTACCGCGAGTACCAGAAGGGCAACGAGACGTCGACAAACCCTGTTGCTTCGATTTTCGCATGGACGCGCGGATTGTTGCACCGTGCCAAGCTCGACGGTAATGAGCCGCTGAAGAACTTCTGCCAGGACCTCGAGGCAGCGTGCATTGAAGTCATTGATGCTGACGGTATTATGACCAAGGATCTTGCACTTGCTATCCATGGCAAGAATATGACAAGAGACCATTGGGTTATCACCGACAAGTACATGGATGTTGTCAACGTGAGTATCTGCCCTGTGCATTCTTGCAACCGCCCGGCCAAGTGTTGACGTATCTTCTACGCTAAGTTGCAGCAAAAGCTGGCAGTTAGATCTGCTAAGTTGTAAGTTAGCTGTCTCGATGAGAGGTGTATGTTTTAGCTGTACATATCTGTCCGTCTTGTGCGCAACATCGGAGAGTTGGATCTCGAGCTGGTTTGGAGTGTATTGTAGGGTGTAATCACATTCTTTATATTTCATTTTCATGAACCCGCAGTCTATTGTTTTTTTGCATGAGGCAATCACAAAAGGGTTGTTTATCTCCGTTCGACTTGTCCAATTTCGGATGACACCCCTTGGAGGTGTTCAACCAATATTCTATGGTCATGAACAAGCTCAAAAAGGCGCGAGCGGCTGACCAGTGGTCGACATCAAGCGGGTCCAACGCCCAAATGTCGCGTACGATGCAGCTGGCGGTCAGTGGTATGAACACCGCTAGTACCAGCACTCCTCCAAGTCGGTCGAGCGAATCTTACGCGAATCTACAAAGGCGAGGCACATGGTTTTCTGCACCTCTGGCCGCAATCCCCCACACAAAGGTAGAGCAGTATTGGGCTGGGCGAGCCCTTGTCGCGGAGACCTTGCTCAAGGCGCGTGTTCAACACCAGGAAGAACTCGCGACCCTGCGGTTTGCGGAAGAAGTGAAGCGGAACAGGGACGTTGCGACTCTAGTACATGCTACTGATCAAAGACAAAAGAGGTTCGAAAGATTTGTGGTTGGTGTTCACTCTAATAGCAAAGAGTCGCCGGTTGACCCAAGGTGCTAGGGGGTGATTGTAGCATGTCTTATGATTCTTCTGGGGTCCATGATGTATGTGGTGATGATCGCGACGGGTAACCGATCTATCAAGGGCTCGAACCAACCCTCGCATTTCACGATTCCGATACTTTCCCCATTTGCATCCGTGGTGGGTCGTTTCATTTACAAGCGTTGCACAGCTTCTAATTTCTGCACGCATGGTGTATCGCTATGTAGGTCGAGAATGAGACAGGTGTCTTCGGCTCAAAAGCGGTCGCTCTCTTCGTCGTTTCAATCGTGCTCGCGCTCTTCGTTGCACTGAAACGGTGGCTGGGACGATGACGACACGGTTAGGAGGGTTACGCCGAGGGTGGATAGACTGATCTGGGTAATCTGATCTGAGCTGTGTGCCTCTGCGAGACAGTGGTCCACTTTTGGAACAGTCTGCCACGATTGACTGCGGAATTGGGGTATGGAAGGGCATCCGTGTGCATGCGAGCGCTGTGGAGTGATAACCCTGGCACGACTGACGGACGGAGATGAGGAACTCAAAAAACAGGATATTATGTCTAGTACTACTTTATTGAGGATGCTACGTGTAAGAGCTCGCCGTGTTGATGCAGTGTATTTGTGAGCCGGCTCGTGTTTGGACACAGGTGGGAATTGTGCAAGGCGGTTCGCACACCGGGCTTGTTTACGCGCCCTCGCTCACCCACTAAGTAACCCTCCTCCTTCTGCGCCCCTCAACGTCCCTCCCTCCCTCCCTCATCCCCTTCTTCTCCGTATCAGTCGGCTGTGCCAACGACGCTGTTGTCCCTTCCTAAGGGCAACTTCACGGATTCTTAAAAATGTCCTTGTACCCTCCCTCTGTCTCGCCAACCGCCGAGCACGCAGATCCGTTCGGCCCATCAGCTGCTCTTCCTAGAAGATACGTTTACAGCGACAACGACTCTGACAACGTAGACACATACGGGCGCAGGGATACGTATGCCTCTGACAGCAGTAACAATGGATTGAACGACCAAGATCGATATTATGATAACAATGGAAGTACGTATGACCCTTATGGTGCGTTCACAGGAAATGCCCGTCTTCTGGTCAGATTTTTAACGTGGCTTGTGTTTATTAGCACAACAAGATACGGATTCGGACGTCGATGGCTATGGGCGCGGTGGTTATCCGCCGTCTGCAGAGTCACTAGGACAGTCGCGAATGGGCCCGTCGGAGTCTAGCGCCACAGCCTTCACAGAGTATCCCATGCCATCTGGGGCCAAAGAGCCTTATCCCGCATGGACAACGGACCGTCAGATACCGTTGTCTAAAGAAGAGATCGAGGATATCTTCCTCGACCTGGCGCAAAAGTTTGGTTTCCAGAGGGACTCGATGCGTAACATGTTCGATTTCCTGATGCAGCTTCTCGACAGTCGGGCGTCGAGGATGTCTCCAAACCAGGCTCTCCTTACCCTCCATGCCGATTACATCGGCGGTGAACACGCGAATTACCGAAAATGGTATTTTGCCGCCCAGCTTGACCTCGACGATGCCGTCGGTCATGTACAGAACCCTGGTCTGCAACGTCTACGTTCGACTCGGCGCAAAACTCCGCACAGTTCGAATGAAAAATCGCTGCAGAGCGCCATGGAGCGTTGGCGCCAGGCAATGAACAACATGAGCCAATATGACCGTCTTCGTCAGATCGCCCTGTATCTTCTGCTCTGGGGTGAGGCAGCTCAGGTCAGATTCGTCCCCGAGTGCCTTTGCTTCATCTTCAAGTGTGCGGATGACTACTACCGCTCGCCCGAGTGTCAGAGTCGAGTCGACCCCGTCCCAGAGGGTCTTTATCTCCGTGCAGTCATCAAACCTCTGTACCGCTTCATCCGTGATCAAGGCTACGAAGTTGTTGACGGTAGATTCGTGCGGAAGGAACGAGATCATGCCGAAATCATTGGTTATGATGATGTTAACCAACTTTTCTGGTACCCAGAGGGAATAGCTCGCATCACACTCACAGATAAGACCCGGTTGATCGACTATCCACCATCTCAGCGGTACATGAAATTCGACCGTATTGACTGGAACAAGGCATTCTTCAAGACGTATTACGAGAAGCGATCCTTCGGTCACCTGCTGGTCAACTTCAACCGAATCTGGGTCATCCATATCTCTTTTTACTGGTTCTACACGGCATACAACTCTCCCAAAGTCTATCAGATCTACTTATCGGATAACACTGTCGTCAACTCACGTGCCTTATCATGGTCTGTGACCGCTCTCGGTGGCGCCGTAGCCACAATCATCATGATCGCTGCGACTGTCGCTGAATTTTCATACATCCCCGCCACCTGGAACAACACGTCTCACCTCTCTCGTCGACTTCTGTTTTTGTTCATCACCCTAGCATTGACTGCTGGGCCGACCGTTTACATTGCAATTGCGGAATTTTCTTCAGGTGGTAATACTGGTTCCCTCGCTCTTATCCTTGGTATCGTGCAGTTCTTTATCTCGGTCGTTGCCACGCTCCTCTTCGCCATCATGCCCTCTGGCCGTATGTTCGGTGATAGGGTCGCTGGAAAGTCGAGGAAGTATCTTGCTAGTCAGACGTTCACTGCCTCATATCCAGGCTTGCCCGCCCCTGCCAGGCTCACCTCGATCGCGTTGTGGACTCTCATCTTTGGCTGCAAACTTACGGAATCTTATTTCTTCTTGACCCTGTCCTTCCGTGATCCAATTGCTGTGATGGTCAACATGAAGATCCAAGGTTGCAACGACAGATACTTCGGTCCCAATCTTTGTCAGAATCAAGCTGCGTTCACTCTGACCATCATGTATATCATGGATCTCGTGCTTTTCTTCTTGGATACCTTCCTTTGGTACATCATCTGGAACACAGTCTTCAGTATCACGCGGTCATTCTTAATTGGGCTTTCCATCTGGACACCGTGGAGAGACATTTTCACGCGGTTACCGAAACGGGTTTACGCCAAGTTGCTTGCCACTCGAGAGATGGAGATAAAGTACAAGCCTAAGGTCCTCGTTTCACAAATTTGGAATGCTATCATCATTTCTATGTATCGAGAGCACCTGTTGTCTATCGAGCATGTGCAGAAGCTTCTGTACCATCAGGTTGACACCGGTCAGGATGGCAAGCGCAGTCTGCGTGCCCCTCCGTTCTTCATCTCTCAAAGTGACAAAGGGTTCAAGGGCGAATTTTTCCCTCCCGGTAGTGAGGCGGAGCGTCGCATTTCTTTCTTCGCACAGTCTCTGACGCTTGAACTCCCTGATGCGATACCGGTCGATACCATGCCGACGTTCACGGTCTTGACTCCTCACTATAACGAGAAGATCCTCCTTTCACTCAGGGAGATTATCCGCGAAGAGGATCAGCACGCTCGTGTCACACTTCTCGAGTATTTGAAGCAACTTCATCCTGTTGAATGGGACAACTTCGTTAAGGACACCAAGATTCTCGCGGAGGAGTCGGCAATATACAATAACACGACGCCATTTGGTGCGGACGAGAAAGGCCAGTCGAAGATGGATGATCTGCCCTTCTATTGCATCGGGTTCAAGAGTGCTGCGCCAGAGTTCACGCTTCGCACGCGAATCTGGGCTTCGTTGCGGGCACAGACACTGTACCGCACGGTCTCCGGAATGATGAACTACGCCAAAGCGATCAAACTCCTTTATCGTGTGGAGAACCCAGAGGTAGTCCAGCTCTTTGGTGGAAACACTGACCGACTGGAGCGTGAACTGGAACGAATGGCTCGTCGCAAATTCAAATTTGTCGTTTCCATGCAGCGCTACTCCAAGTTCAACAAGGAGGAGCACGAAAACGCGGAGTTCTTGTTGCGCGCGTACCCCGATCTTCAGATTGCCTATCTGGAAGAAGAACCGCCTCGCAAGGAGGGTGGTGATCCTCGTTTGTTCTCTGCCCTCATCGACGGTCATTCAGAGTTCGTCCCGGAAACTGGGCGTCGTCGGCCCAAATTCCGTATCGAGCTGCCTGGTAACCCCATTCTCGGTGACGGCAAATCGGACAACCAGAACCACGCCATCATTTTCTATCGTGGCGAGTACCTCCAGCTCATCGACGCCAACCAAGACAATTATCTCGAGGAGTGTCTTAAGATCCGCAACGTTCTTGGCGAGTTTGAGGAGTACTCTGTTTCATCCCAGAGCCCCTACGCACAGTATGGTCACAAGGAGTTCAAGAAGCCGCCCGTTGCAATTGTCGGTGCTCGCGAGTACATTTTCTCGGAGAACATTGGTATTCTCGGTGATATTGCCGCTGGAAAAGAGCAGACGTTCGGGACACTCTCTGCACGATCGTGGGCTTGGATTGGAGGAAAGTTGCACTATGGACATCCCGATTTCCTGAATGCGCTTTACATGAACACTCGCGGCGGTGTCTCAAAGTCTCAGAAAGGATTGCATCTGAACGAGGATATCTTTGCCGGAATGAACGCTCTTGGTCGTGGCGGTCGCATCAAGCATACGGAATACTACCAATGCGGAAAGGGACGTGATCTTGGGTTCGGTACGATCTTAAACTTCCAGACGAAGATCGGAACGGGTATGGGAGAGCAAATGCTCAGTCGTGAATATTATTACCTCGGCACACAGCTTCCAGTTGATCGATTCCTGACGTTCTACTATGGCCACCCTGGTTTCCACATCAACAATATGCTGGTTATTCTCGCTGTCCAATGCTTCATAGTGACCATGGTGTTCTTTGGCACTCTCAATCAATCGGTGCCAGTCTGTCCCGCAAACGGAGCCACGATTCCAGGTTGTTACTACCTCACTCCGGTCTTCCAGTGGATCGAGCGTTGCATCATTAGTATTTTCTTGGTATTCATGATTGCGTTCTTGCCTCTTTTTATTCAAGAACTGGTTGAGCGTGGCACTGGACGAGCGATTATACGTCTAGGGAAACAGTTCTTGTCTTTCTCCCCGGTCTTCGAAGTATTTTCGACTCAGATCTACACCCACTCCATCATCAGCAATCTTACGTTGGGTGGCGCTCGGTACATCGCTACCGGACGAGGTTTTGCTACGACTCGCCTCTCCTTTAGTATATTGTTTTCTCGCTTCGCTGGACCAAGTATATACCTCGGGATGAGGACCTTGATTATGCTTCTCTATGTCACCATGTCGTGGTGGACGCCTTACCTGATCTACTTCTGGATTTCGATTCTGGCGCTTTGCGTTGCTCCGTTCTTGTTTAACCCTCATCAATTCGTCTTCTCTGATTTCATCATTGACTACCGAGAGTTTTTGAGATGGATGTCCCGAGGAAACTCGCGCTCGCACAACAATTCTTGGATTGGGTACTGTCGCCTAAGTCGAACGATGATCACGGGTTACAAGAAAAAGAAGCTTGGTCTCCCATCCGAGAAACTTTCTGGCGATGTTCCTCGTGCTAGATGGCGGGCGGTCATTTTCTCTGAAGTCATCTTCCCCATTGTGATGGCGATAGTGTTCATCATTGCGTACATGTTCATCAAAGCGTTCCCGGATTCCAGCGGAGTGTTCCCACCGAGCCCACTCATCCGTATTGCTGTCATCTCGCTCGGTCCAATCGTGTGGAACGCTGCAGTGCTTCTTGTACTCCTGATCGTCTCGTTGTTCCTTGGACCCATGATGGATCCTACATTCCCCCGGTTCGGATCAGTCATAGCGTCTATTGCTCATATTCTTGGTGTCGTCGGAATGGTTGGCTTTTTCGAGCTGCTCTGGTTCCTGGAGTCATGGAATGCATCGCATGCGGTTCTCGGTATGATCACCGTGATCGCTATTCAGCGTGCCATCAACAAGATCTTGATTGCGGTGTTCCTGTCTCGTGAGTTTAAGCACGATGAGACTAACCGTGCATGGTGGACTGGTAGATGGTATGGTCGCGGTCTTGGAGCGCACGTGATGTCTCAGCCTGCCCGTGAATTCGTGGTCAAGATCATTGAGCTGTCGCTCTGGAGTTCTGATCTGTTGATTGCGCACTTCTTGCTTTTCATGTTGACGCCACCCGTTCTCATACCCTATGTTGACCGTCTACATGCAATGTTGTTGTTTAAGCATCATTATTCTCTTGTTTCATGAGGATTGCTGATCCTTTGCGTTAGTCTGGCTTCGCCCTTCGAAACAAATCCGTGCCCCGCTGTACTCTCTCAAGCAGAGGAAACAACGTCGTTGGATTATCATCAAATATGGCACTATCTATGTGCTCGCTATTGCCATTTTCACGGCTCTAATTGTGCTTCCGGCTGTATTCCGCAATTCGATACACTTCAATTGCAGCATATGCCAGAAATTGTAGCTGGTCATGTTTTCTTCATATTATTTGCATTCTATATAGGTTATTCACGACTACTTGTACTTTCTTTGCCCCCCATCTTGGTTTAGCCTCCCCCCTTGAACACTGGACATTCCCGCCCTTTGGACACTCCTTCCTCCACTTGTCACATCGCTGACGTCGTTATTTGATCGTCGCCTTACTACATTGGACATACACGCAGGTGGTTTAATGTACTACGGATAGTATGATACGAAGCCTTGACGAACACTGAAATATACAGTAGATTATTCCACATAGACTGAGTCTACCATTGGTCTCATGTGCTTTGTCGTCTCTGTCACGGGATTGCTTCCATAAGTAATGCAACACGAGGCTGATTGGTTCTATTCTTTCAACTTCCCGGATCACCTAAGTTACTCCGAACGGGTACCAACCAATCTCGGCGGTCCCAGTGGGTGGTGACCGGTGGTCAGCCTGAGTGAACCTACGATGTGGTGTCATATGGTCCAGGTCCTAGGGTCATCTACATTGGGTTCTTAATTGTTTGTACACGTAAATGCGCAATGATCAACGCAACGAGTGACTTACCAGCGGTTGTGTGTTTGCCTTGGACTTGCTGATAAGTAGCATCAGCTGCAGAGGGTCCGTGATTGATGTTCTGGACGGACACATCGAATAGCAGATACGGTCTCCCCAAACCAAATTCTCACTGAGCAGAGGCAGTCGCTCTGCTCTATTGAGAACGGAGCGTGCAAGGGATTACGTCGATTATTACTCTGAGGCGACGATTTACAATTTGAGAGCAATTGAAAGCGAAACGATGAAATGCAGACTCAGCTCAACTTCCTTCCCGAGCATGATGGCGAGCGCTGGTCCCGCAGATCAGGTGTGCTCAAAATTCGAAATAATCCTGATAGTATTGGACTGTCCTTGAAATTCGGAATTGCGACGCCTGCCGCGCGAATCGCCGCCAGAGTGCTGGGTCGCTGGTGTTGCTACAGTCATCATCACCGCCATCGCGCCATGTTCCGGGTAAATGGAGTCTTTAATGGGCGAGCTTTGATGATAGGCTTAGAATGCACTGAAGCATAGTCTCTCGAGTGCTCAACGGTTCTCAAGTTGAACATGGACGAGGACGAGGACATCGCAAAACTTTCCCTGAACAAATAAAAGACCGAAACGTACCTGGCGACTGGATTTCGGTAGCAGCGAAAACCGCACGAAAAAGATGAGTCTCAATTTGGGACGTTCACCTTTTTCAACGAAGAACGCCATCATATCAGTCCCGCTCTCGCAGAACACGAACTGATCGTCGCTCTCCGCAAAAGTAGAAGATTAGCGCCTCACAACTATCACCGAACATTTTACATCCTCGTGCGTACTCATGGATGCCTTGATGCAGTCATCCAACCCCCTCCGCCGGACCAGCAATTCCTGGATCAACCTCCCCATCCCGTTCATCTCTGGCTCGTTCGAGGGACAGACTATTCGTGCAGAGCTGACCGAAATCCAAAAGGCCGACTTGGGTCGAAAGTGAAACACATCCATCTCGTTTATTGTATCCTGTGTCGCTCAACTCACCTCTATGATTAGGTACGCACGAGTAGATCGTCGTCCGCTAGATCCACCGCCTGTGGTTCTGCTCAGGCTGTTCCAGGTCTGCAATCAAGGAACGCCTGCCGAATATGAAAGAGAAATTCATGATTATTCTGACATACACACGCTTGGCCTGCTCTGCAACGCTGGCCTTTTTCCTGTACCACCTGGAGCACGTGAACCATATAGCCAAGCGCAAGGTCACACTCAGCAGCAGTCACACGCTGCACTCCATTCTACTTCAGAAACATCTCGGGCTTTTTCTTATAACCCTCAACTAGACTTGTCAGCGGTACAACTTCCTCCCCTCACCCTACCAACGCGGTCCGTAGCTCCGCAAAATCCGCAGCTACACCCGACCCGCCGTATTCTCACATATTTTGGAGGTCAGCCAATAACTGAGGATATGAACTGTACGACAGCACTCTCAGGAGCTACTTTTATCCAACCTGCAACAATCGAGTATCAAGGCAAAAAAGCGCTGGTATTCACTTTTGCGGACCTGGCTGTCAAAAACGAGGGTCAATTCTTTTTGCGGTACCGTTGTTTTGACATATTCTCTCGATCTGCGGTTCATGGTGATCTGCTCATCCAAGCTGAGTGCTACGGCGGACCATTCAGGATTTACTCCACAAAGGAGTTTCCTGGATTACAACCATCTACAGAGCTCACCAAGGTACTTCAACCCCCCCGAACCAACTGTCGACTTTGCTTACGAGGCATCCGACAGCAACTTGCCCGGTGGGGTGTCAGACTTAACACCCGTGAAACGGAGCGCAAACGTAAGCGTAAGGACGATGACCGCTCCTCCAACTCTGTTTCGAGGAGTGCACAGACCCGGGAAAGCAAAGGGAGTGAGAGTGACTATGACTAACCTCGCGGCTATTCGCCATTGTTTGATATGTGCCTGGAAGCGTCCAAGTTTGGTCCGTGCTTGGAACGTCGCGTATGTCTTTCTGGGTTTCGATTCATTGTACAACTAGTTCAAGCTACCCATCATTGATCTTGCATTTCGGAATGGAATCACATGCATGTTTCTACGTCCACTATAGTAATATCTATGAGAGCATTCTAATGAAGTCCTGTGTTTATTGACCATTAATCTCAAGCAGTATACATTGTATTATGGAGGAACTTAACTCATTGATCAGATATAAGGTGTGGGGTGTGAGGGAATGATATAGGTACTACAATCTGATAGGTGATGGGGATGATAGCTAAGATAGTGATGAAGGATGCAAAGAGGTATATATGTGCTGTATATGCAATGACTGAGGATACAGATTTAAATGGGACCTAAACAAGTGAGGCAGATACAGTTGGAAAGAGGATAGGAAACTTTTGGGAATGTCATCGACACATCAATGATAGAATCCCAGTTTTCTGGAATATTCACCTGATGTGAGTGCCTCATAAATCATCATCCTTGCAGCACAAACAGGTGCTACATTTCCCACAAGACCCCCTGCATGAGTTCCCCTGACAAATTGCTGCTCAGCAACAGCCAGCAGCTGGGGAGGGAAACTTGCAAGGAGATCAGAATGCTTAACATTTTCCTTGCTCTCATTATCCTTTCTGTACTTCCTAGGTGATTGAGTACTTGCAAGGAATTCTATGGATTCTGATCTTTTGACCTCAGGCCAAGCTTCTAGAAGCCTTTGTTTGCGGCTCTTGTCACTGGGTTCCAGATAGCCTTTACCTACAAGATAACTCTGATGGTAGGCAATATGACAACCTGGATGTGAGCAGAAGTGCATAACTTGATCTATATCTGGGCTATAGAGAATATGACAGATGGTGTAGGCTATAGGCTTCTGTTAGGAAAATATAAGATATAATACATTCAATAGAATAAAATACTTACACTAAGTTGCTCGGCTGAGTACCTGAGAGTATACCTAATATATCATTCACTATCATTGATGTGGGGCTGAAAAATGCTAGTTTCATCAAAGAACCTGACTTTCACAGGTCCTGAAGTCAGGAAAAAATAATTCATGAGAACAGAATAACTATTATACCAGTAACACTTATCTATAAAGCAATTCACAGACAAGAAATCAAAGTTGCCTGAGAACAACTTTTCCTTCCTGCCACAGAGGGTAGAGTCACTGAACATGTGTAAGTCTATCATTCAGAGATATCGGTAGTAATGAAGACTGACAAAGATTTGATCACTTCTTTTACTTCTTGGGGTAACCAGTACCAAAGAAGTTTGACCCAGACCTGATAAATCAAGACACTCGTATCGGCTAAAGAGAGGGCTGATGACAGTGCTTACATCTTCAGGGCAACTTTCCCGGATCTCAATGATCCGCCCAATCCACATGTTGGCAGCCTCCTCCTCAGGACTTTCCGAGTGCTGAACATAAGCACTGTAAAGATTAATCGGTTCAATGGATAATATGCCCAGCTCACAGATCTCCCTTGAAGAGAATCAGTGGTTCGCTATCTTCATCTTCGACTAGATGTACGATTTTATATCAGATCCGGTCAGAGTGTTAACTTGAATGGGTGATTACTCTGAAAACTGCCATATTCCCGGGGCAATGCATTGAACTGAGGCTGGTTGAGACCCTCAAGGGTTAATGGATACGACTTTTGGATCGATTTCTTCTGAAGGGTGAGCCGCGAACGCCGTTTGTGCGCCATGTCGAAGGTAGAGCAGACGCGTGAGTCGCGAATTAATGAGCGCGTTGTGGACTGACGCGCACGTAAGCATGATTACCAAATGCAACACTCCTGACGCATGCTGCTGTGCCACACCGCTGAGAGGTCAATTCGACTGACCTTCTGCTTTCATCTAGATCGACTTCAAATATCCATCGCCATGTTCTTATACTTGACCTCATGCATTGTGAGCTCTGCAGTTGCATTCCTGTATCCAGGTTATGCGTCCTACAAAACGCTCTCTCAACGTCCAGCACCTGAAGAAGACTTGGAACGATGGCTCATGTATTGGTCCGTGCTTGGTTGTATCGTTGGTGTAGAGTACGTTGCCGAATGGCTTATCTCTTGGATCCCGATGTACTATCTGATGAAGACCCTTTTCCTTCTCTATCTCGTGCTTCCGCAGACCCGCGGTTCCTCCTATATCTATATCAATCACCTCCAGCCGTTCCTTCACACTCACGAAGCGCAAATTGACGCTGCACTTGCGTCTTTCAAGGCTCGTCTGTATGCCTTTATGCAAGAGCGCTTCCGTGCCTTGTGGGACCAATTTTCTGGTGCGCTTGGTCAACAACAGCAAGCTCAGTATGCACCCTCGGGTGGTGTTGCGACAGGAGCCCCTCCGACGTTAGGTGACCCCATGTCGGGGCCCGCACAACTCGTCGCAGGTCTCTGGCGTTCTTACGGACCGACTCTCGTCGCTTCAGGAGCTTCCCTTTTGTCACAAGGTGCAGCAATCTCCCGTTCTGCTACCGACAAGGCCTGGCGGTCTCCTGCTGGCTCCTCTATCCACCTGGATAGCAAGGCAGGACGTGAACACAAACGTTACGCTACGGACCCACAGCCTTTCGCGCCTGCTTCAGGATCTGTTCAGATGTCGCGCAACTCTTCTGATTCCGAGCTTCGGGAGCGGGGCAATGGAAGGTTTGAGAAGGTCGATGAACCGAGTGATACTGAAGGATATGATGTTGGTGATGGGAAAGGGTCAGGCTCGGACCGTGCTGCAGGGCCGATGAGTTGGTTTGGGTGGGGAACTTCCGGGACCAAAACAAAGTCTGAGTGATGTATTCAACAACTGGGATGATTGATTTCGCTCCTTGCCATGTATGTCGACAGTCTGCTAGTGCCCGATACATCAATACATACGACAATAACTAACTTATGTGGCGGACATATGTGCCGCTGGACGTCGTGTCACTGTCAACATTAGGCGATCTGATCATTGATGCGCCGATGGCGGTACACGAGGTCTGATACAGAAGCGGTTTGGCGACCCGATGGAAACCAGCTGCTGATAGAGCGCCTAGTAATTCTCTATCAGCACCAGTGTTCAACAAGTCCCATCCAGGCCGTTCGGGTGGAAAAACATAAGGATGAGACTGCGCCATCAAAAATCAAAATTGACCCGAATGGCGGACGGATGCAGAGTTAGAAGTTGGCTCCGAGTGTCATAATTCGACGACTTTGAGAAGAAAATGGACCCCCTTCTCTCACCACCCCCAACTTGTCACCGCTTCAACTCCCTGACACTCAGTTATCTTCTCAATGCCACAAGTATCACGGGCAAATGCCCGTCAGGAGAGCAAGGAGAGCAAAGAGGTCCAAAAGGCAATAGACAAGGAACAGAAACGAAACCGTGGTGTCATGTCTTGTGCTGAGTGTAGACGGTGCGTCTCAGTTCAATCGTTCTGCATGCCACTCTCACTTTTAGCTGACATGTGGGCCCTTCAGCTTGAAATTAAAGTGTGATAAGATGGTCCCTTGTTCCTCATGCAAGCGCCGTGGGTGCTCGGCAATCTGTCCTAATGGTGAGCCTTCAGCTTTTTCGTTCAAAGAACTCGTCGAGACGCCCCTCTCAGGTAGTCTGACCACTGGCCAGGGAACTCGGTATGTTTTCAAATTGTCAAATCGTTACCACGTCGATTTCCAATGCGGGATTGCCCCAGTTTCGTCCTCGCAGACACAGAGAAACTCCACCACAAGATAGCACTTATGAGCGATCGCATTCGACAACTCGAGGACGCCCTCGCTGTATTGCAGTCGAGTGTATCGCCCGGAGAAACACACCCCTTGTTAGGCAGGGAGCTTCTGGATGTCAAGTCAATCATTGAACTCCATGCTGCTGTCGACGAAGGCAAGATACGGAAGAGTGATAGCATCAGCGACGACGTTGAAGAAGAGTCACACTATATCGAAGCTTTTGGGACGTTGGCTCTGCGAGAAGATGGTGCTGCGACCTTTTATGGCCCTTCCGCTGGTTCAGAGGTGAGTACAGCTCGCTCAGCCTACTTCCATGCTCTGACGTGATATCTGACAACACAAGAGTCTATTGATCGTAAGTCCTGACATTATGGTGTCCGCGCGCATCCCACAACTTCCTTTCCCAAGGGCGAGTCAGCTGACTCCTCTTACCAACCAGTCTCCCTGTCAAGTAGACAACCATCTCTGCATGACCTTCCTCCTCCTATTAAGCATCTCTCCAGCACATTTCCTCTTTCCCCAGTTTTTAGCGACACTGTCGATCTCAACCATCTCGTCCAAAATCATCTACCTCCGTGGCACCGAGCACGCCATTTAAGCGAATTATATCTGTCACAAGCACCTTGGTTCTTTGGTGCGGTGACTAAACAACAACTCATGGAAGAATGCTTGCCTTTGTGGTATAGCGAGGCTTCCGACCTCATTGTCCCTGGTTCTGTAGCCCCATCGACAGAACCAAGTCTATCTGGTGGGTCGACGGAATCCCAGGGAAAGACCGCTCATGAACTGGCCTTGCTCTTCGTCATCTTCTGTTTTGGCGCTCTTACTGATAACTCACTTCCTCCCGCCCCCGACAATGAAGAGGCCAACATGTATTTTCATTTGACACGAGCAGCGCTGAATCTCGAACCAGTGTTGGACCGTCCACCATCTGTGTCCACGGTGCAGACCTTGGCACTCCTTGCTATTTATCAGGGACTATGCAGTGGCGACAATAGCATTGAATGTACTTGGGGTATTTTCGGTCTTGCAACAAAGCTTGCACAGAGTGTGAGTAGTTTGGGCTGAATTGCATCCTCTCTGACAGTTCGTTGATCTTGTGTAGATCGGGCTTCGTAAGCTTCTTGCCTTAAGCATGTCGGTTTAAGCTCACAGCCGGATAGACCGCGATTGCGCCCGCTGGCAATTAACTAGCTCTGAAGTCCAAAAGCGCCGCGCCTTATTTTGGGAGCTGTTTATTACCGATGCATGGCAAAGCCTTGCCACCGGGCGTTTAGCCACGTTCTACCTGCCTTTCGTCGATTGTGAGCTACCCAACGATCCAGATCCCACCATAGATGACGACGGTTCTGTCCTTCCTAGTTGTAAGTGACCCTCCATGCTTAGACTTATGGTTATAACCCTCCTTTTCCCCCCTCTTCTTTAGTCCCTGCATGGAAGGCACGGTTTGGGTACGAGTGTGTCTCTGCTGTCATCCAAAATTCCCAGATTGCAAAAGTTCCGAGATATTCTGTCGTTATTGAACTCGATCGCAAAGTGCGAGATATGGAATTGCCGAAGTATGCGTTACGCGCACCGCCACCAGGAGCTGGACTTGCAGAGACGATGAAGCACTTCATGCCTCTAAACTATCGACACTTTATCCTTGTTTACATTCACCGATGTTTCTTTGCCGAAGCCATTTCAAGTAATCCTGTGGACCCAATGAAAAGCCCATACGGACCATCATTCTTGGCTGGTTATCGTAGTGCTTGCGAACTGCTAAGCAGCTTGCGCATACAGTTCAACCTATTCCCGGCACAAATTGCACGTTTCTGGGTGTTGTGGACCCATGCCTTTTCAAGCTCGGTCCGTTATAGTCTATCTTTCGTCTGAATACGAGGTCCGATCGACTTACTACTTCTAGGTAATGTTGGCCTCAGTTGTCACACATGCGTCTGGTGCAGGAACCCGGTCGAAGACGACCGGTGCGGCCTTAACTGAGCTTCGTCGAGTAAGTTTGAAAATGTTTAAAATCTTAAATGTGTCGCCAGATCTGTTATTTGATAGGCAGTTGATCTTTTCAAAGATGCAGCGGTATACGGTGGTCGTGCAGTCAAATTTCTGGTCAGTCTGAGTGCTTATACACTTTTCTCGTTATGTTTATGCCAATGTCCAGCCCATTCTCTATCGGCTTCTGCAGAAAGCCGAGAAAGCTTATAGTACGGCTACTCCTTCAGTCGTCCGTGACAATGACATCTTCTCCCCGTCCTCTGCCGAACCACGACCGAAAGACGAGTTATCCATCTTCAGTGGTCAAATCAACAAAGTGGCTATCAAAATGTCGCCTCCGCCTCCTTCACCTGCTTCTAGCGGAGCCCCCGTCCAACCGCAACTACAAACACAGCCTCAGCCCATGGATAACTTCATGATGGCTGGTTTCACTAATTTGCACCCGACGCTTCGTGACCATTGGACGCATTTCGATGACGATATTAACACTCAGTTGTCTAATGCCCAGCGAGACGACTACTATACCGATGCAGATATGATTGTAATGTCGGACCCTCCAGAGATGTCTCAGGTTGTCATGCAACGAACGCAGTCAACGCAGCAACGCCAGCTCTACCCCGTCACTATTCCTTACGCAAATGAATACTCAGAGCGCTCACCGCCACCGCCACCAACGAGTTCGTCATCGTATCAGGAGAATACTGGGAACAACCAGGCAACGGAACATCGATTTCCTACCCAGCTACAGTCATCGGAAGAGCATTATTATCACAGCCAACCGCCTTATGGGATATCCCATCATGAACCGCTTCAATTCCGCCATTATCAGCCCGATGTACAACGGCCCCCTCCTCCTGGTTCCCGGAGCCGACCTCGAGTTCATTCCCATCACCAGTCCGCTGATACCCGTTACGTGCACTATTCACAGCATACATTCCAACAACCCCCTCGAGAACAAGAGCTTCGATCACATTATCACGATCAACATCAATATCACGCTGGCCACTCACGCCATTATACCGCCGCTGTGCCCCCGCAGATCTCCTACTCTGCTCCCGTGACCGACTATCAGTATACTGGTTATACTGAGCCATCGGCGCAGTCTCAAAGTTGGGATGATGGACGGGTCGCCTATCAAGAACCTGCCACGAATGCTCAGCCACTGGGTCAAGACCCGCATCAGCATCACCAGCATCACCAGCACCATGACTACGTCGGAGAACATGAGCCCCCGGCGCTTCAAGAACAAGAGCTTCACTTGCAAGAAACGTGGCAGTCGTTCGGTGTATATATTGGTTCTCCTAGGCCGACACATTAGTGTGTCCGGGGCTTTTCGTTGGTATTTACTTCTTTTCTTGCATGCATGGTATTTTCTTGCCGTGATATTTACAATGCTGCTTCATCGCGCATAGCGTGTATATGTTAAAGTATTTGTGCATTCGATTCCGAATAGTTACAGGATGAACACAAATCATTATAAGGGAACAGGATGGAAGCTATACATCCGATTAAAAATTCTAGTATGATTTATCGTTTCTATAGCCCTTGACAAAGCATCTTCCCTCTTGAGACCTGTGCTCTGCAGAGTTCGACTTCGGTCGGTACGGCGAGGAGCGATGCGAGTAGAATGCCCGAGGAATCTGCAAAGCCCAGGGAACCGATCTTGAACTCGCACTCTTGCTTCGATCGTTCAAAGTCGACTACTGTCGATGGATCGGGTCGTTCTTGATTGATTCGGTAGAACACATTAACGCTGCGAATCTCGACGTGTCAACGTCGCCAATACGGTATAGACATAGATCGGGGAAACTCACTAGGCAAGTCCACCACATATCCCTTCTATACTGATCATGAGGAAGACAAAGAAGATGCTAACCGACATATTATCCTCAGAGAAGATTCCGACTGCTGATTCGAATGCCAAGGTAAGCAGGATCAGGAATTGGATGATCGCGGGCACAGATAGCAATTTCTCAGGTAGCGGAGGGAGTCCAAGCGAGATCGAGGATCGAGAGATGAATACGGTCGATTGGTAGACGAGCTGCGGAAACATCGGATCGAGGATGTTCGCGAATCAATCTAAAGTACATGTGCATACCTGCCATAGTGGGTAGTAGTCCCGAATGGAATGTATGATCTTGCTAAGAAGACCATAGCGTTCTGGAGATGGTACCGGGAACACTAAAGTCGGCGCAACACCCTAAAGGTAGAAAGGTTGATCCAAAGGCACCGAAACAGACGTCTGAGGAACTTACTTGGTTGATTGTGTATTCGAACTGAACACGGTAATCTATTAAATTCCGGACCACCATAACATCAGGATTCGTACTCACTGTATACACCCAAACTACAAGCAAGGACAAGATCAGGGATTGCCTTCAATAAACTCACAAGACACTCACAAAGAGGAAGCATGTATTTGAACATCATCGGCTTCACCAAACGCCATTTGTCTGTAGCAGATAAGGAAACAGGGACTTTCGGTGGTTCCCCAAGAAGAGCGTCTCCCTCAGCTACCTCTACTGTAGAAATATCCGGATCATCTTCGGGCAAAGGGGCATAGGAGTCATGAAACGTAGAGTCTGAAAACTCGGCCGGACGGGGAAGCATGAGGTAATATGTCATGGGTAACACGAGTGGTAATATCGAAGAAATCCCTACGCCCAAACGCACACCAAGTCCTCTGACCTCCCACCACAAAAATGCACCCACGAGGCCAGCGGCGCCAGTACCAGCTGCGAAGTAACCAACACTGTGTCCTCCCACGGAAGCTGGACTATAGGTTGTTGACAATTGAAGGAACGTAAGTTCACCTAGACCTGACATACAGAAGTAAGTGCTCTGTTCACACGATGATGTAGAGAGTATATCACCTGACGAGAAAGAGGCAAGAGATATGCCCAGCAACCTTGCATATAGACTCTCGTACAGGGCAACGACCAACATGCCAATGAAGCTTAATGACGCGCATCCCAGAATTCGCCTCGTGTACCGTATCTTCCCTTTCAAGAAGTACGGCCATCCAAGCTTCGCCACTAGAGCGGGGAAGATATTGCAAAATGCGATGATTCCCTTGGGCGTCGATGGAGGTACCAAATCAAGTGCGGCGGAGAGAATGATCACGTATAGAACGTTGTTGATCAGTCCGAAGAGAAAGAATGATGAGCCAAGTTTGAACAGTTTCTTTTTCCATCCTGTGGGGGATGTGATGAGCACGGGGTTGAACGGTGACAAGGGAAGATGCAACAAATGGAGTGCTCATGGATGTCCACGCTCGATCGGCGGTGACGAGACTCGGATGGGCCCTGATTTAGATCAACGAGCGCATCTCAGCGCGGAACAGAGTCTCACCTTGTGACTTTGTTGAGGTATCCTCGAGAACTTGCATAGCATCCTCTTGACTGTATATTCGCACAGGCATGTCTGGTTCTCTGTCGATGTCTGGTACAGCGTTATCGATAGGATGTTGTTGGTGCAGAGACAAGTTCAAGTTGTGTAGTTCCACTGAATCTGAGTGAAACTCGACAGAGACACTCATACGGGGTCCAACGTGCGTGGTATTGGCAGTCCCCTCTTCCGCTCTACTGCCATACGGAGCTGGTTGCCATAAGCAGTCGCAATCAATATATGGCATACGCTATCGCTGCACCATCATCGATTGGCACTTTGTCCTCTACTCGACGCTCTACAGTACTGTACATAACAGTCCTTTTAACCCCGTAAGTGACTCAGACAACCCTCCAGTACATCGATAGCCATATCCACTTCTTCCTTTTCGACGTTCAAGCACGGAACGAGACGCACCGCATCACTCCCAGCCGTTAGCACGAGGACCCCACGTTCCCGAGCCAGCTGCACAACTTGGCCCGGATGTGCGTCATTCTTGAAGCCCAGACCTCGGATCAAGCCACGACCTCGGATCTTATCCTGCAGAATGTCGGGGAACCATTGCGTCAGGGGTTGCAGTCTGCTGTCCAAATACGAGCTAGTCTCCTTGACCTGGTCTATGAATGTCGGGGAGCTCAAACGGTTGACAACATGGTGGCCAATGGCACAAGCTAGAGGTGAACCTCCAAAGGTGGTTCCGTGAGTACCTGCTGTCATTGTCGAAGCAACCGAGTCACGAAGCAAAACTGCACCGACCGGATAACCATTCGCCAGAGGTTTAGCCATGGTGACTATGTCGGGATGACAATCAACAGGCAACGTGGAGTGTGCCCACAGAGATCCAGTCCTGTATAGACCACACTGTATCTCGTCGTATATCAACACAGTATCAGTCTCATCACAACGTTTCCGCAATGCTCTCAGCCAACTTTCTTCGCCAGCAGTGACACCTCCCTCGCCTTGTACGGGTTCAACGATGACGGCACAAGTGTCAGCCGTGATCAACCTTTCGAGACCATCGTGGTCATTGAATTTTCCAACGTCAACTCCGGGTATTAGCGGCCGGAACGGCGCTTGGTATTTCTCAGTCGACGTGACGCTCAGTGCACCCATACTACGACCGTGGAACGAGTTCTGGAAGCATGCGATGCGTGTTTTCGTGCAGGCTGGATCATCGGCTTTGCCATCAGTAGCAGCTGCCCAACGGTCCTTCCCAACCTTCCGTGCGATCTTGAGTGCACCTTCATTGGCCTCAGTGCCTGAGTTTGCGAAGAACACCTTTGCGCCGCTTGTTGATGGGGTGGACCCGGGAGCGAAGCCGAGACCACCTTCTTTTTGAGTCAGTGTGACGATGAGTTCCGCGAGCTTGGGTGCCCACTGGTTGTGATACACGTTTGACGCATGCAGTAGCGTCGATGCTTGTTGCTTCAACACCTCTCGGCAGAGTCTCTACAACTCCAGGATCAGCGTGACCAAGCGCATTCACCGCAATTCCAGCACTAAAGTCAAGGAATTTGCGACCTTCCGTATCCCATACCCAACTTCCTCTGCCATGTGAGAGCACGAAGGATGGCCGTGCATAGACACCAAGAATGTATTGTTCTCCAAGGATGAGGGTATTCGTGGTGGCGGATGATGTTGGAGCAGCGGAGAAGTCATGAGTGGGTTTGAGGTATCGAGTGCTAGGAGCCGACTTGAAGTGAGACAAAACATGTCAAGGACGTCAGCTTCTGCCTGAGCAGTGTCATCATACCTTGTGTGCAACGCCGGAAGCAGAGCGAGTCTGTTCAACAACTCTGACAGTAGAGCTCCTGGCCAACAAGTGAGCCCGCGAGACACCTTGAAGACGGCAAATGCTCATAGCTATCCAAAGAGGAGAAATTGAAGCGAAAGGTTGAGGATGGAAAGGATTTTATGTACGCTGGCCGTGAGTCATGCAGAGCAGCTTGACAGCACCCTACAACTTGGGTGCTAGTACTACATAACAGCGCACGACAATTTCACAGCACTCAATCGATCCATTTCCGTGAGCACTGGCCAAAATTGCTCATCCAACGCCTGTAACGCGAGGATTTGGTAGGACATAGCATTTGGAAAGAGGTAAAGGGGATCGTCAACCGTCTAACACAGTCGAAGACTAGAAGCTAGACCTCAGCGGAATCGAACAATACAGCTGCCACTGTAGTACATCACGGAAAGCTCATTTCTTCCGCAGTAACCGCAAGGCCATCTCTTCTTCATCTCCAAGGTCATGAGTCTCCAAAGTACGTCCTGGTTTTGGTGTAACAGCTGATTTGCTACGTTTGGGAGGTGGCGGGGCAATTTCATCTTCATCTTCCGACGGAAGGTCGAACTCGGGGCTGACATATCCGTCATCTTCTTCACTCCCCGATGCAAGAACCGCATGGACCTCTTCCCTCTCACGATCCGTTCCACGTTCGCGTTCTTTGCGTTTGCGTTTCTTCTCTTTCTTCTTCTCCTTGGCTATTTGCTTATCAGTGACATCTGCATCTTTCAACTTCCCCTTCTCCCCCTCGGCGAACAGCCGGCCCGCCTCCTTGACTGCCTGAGCGCCACCCTTGTAGAACTCCTCTGGGTTAACCATCTCGTACACCTCGTGCGGGTTGCCCTCGTCGTCAAAGATAAGTTTGTGTCCCAGTTGACCGTACTTTGCAACCATACGTTTCGTCTTCGATAGCTTGAGCTTTCGTTTAGATAGGTTCTCTGCATCTGGATCGGGCTCATTCGTGGTAGGAAGATCATGGTCTGCACGTTTCAGTGTGATGAAGTCCTCATCCCCATCATCTTCTGCATCTCCATGGTCGACGAGTTTGGTATAGTGCTCGGACAAGATATTTTGGTTTTTGCGTTCGAACATCCTATCGTACTTTGTCCGCACCGCATTCTATAGAAAAAATTTGATTTGAGTCCCTGACTGCGTAAAGAAAAACCAGACAAACTTTGCCAGTCTTATTCGCATCCCCTGATATTGCTAGGTGATTTGACTTTTGAGATCTGTCCTCATTCTCCGACTCTGTGGAACTGTCTTCAGATCCTGATTCTTCTCCAGAAGAAGAGGCATCTTTCGCTTCAGATTCAGCTTGTGCTTGAAGGGTAGCTACCGTCCGAGAAGCATTCTTTTGCTTCTTAGCTAGTTCCCTACTGAGGAACTTAATCTTCGGTGCACCCGGCAACCCAATGGATTCAGCAAACTTGTCGACGGGAAGCTCATCGAGTTTGAATATCGATTTGTCTTTGTGCAAGTAGATGGAACGGACGTAGGATACGACTGCCCGCTGCCCGAGGTACTTGATCTCAGGATCCTGGAAAGCGAGATTCTGTAGTTGGTTTTGTATGCTCTGAGTCTTACTGGCGCGGATTTTGATATTCTCAATCTTCACCCCTTTCTTCTCAAGTGCAGCGAGCATCCCTTGCTCTTCGCTAGGAAGGAGCAACAACAGGCCCTTACCAGAGCTATCATATCTCGCAGTCCGACCTACCCGGTGAATATACGTCTCAGCATCTTCCGGTGCATCAACCTGAACTACCCAGTCAACTGAAGGAAAGTCCAATCCACGGGCCGCAATGTCAGTTGCAAGCAAGACTGCGTGTTGCGAAGACGTAAAACGACTATACATCGTCAGTCTCGCGGACTGTTTCTGTTTCCCATGGAGGTGGAGTAGCGGTATGCCAGGCTGCATTTTGCAGAACGCTTCAAACACAAAGCGCACTTGTTTCCCACTGGACAGGAAGACAAGTATTTTTGAGTGTAGGTGGGTCTTGATGAATGACCATAAAATGTCGAGCTTGCGGTCGAGCGTGCAGACACTGTAATGTTGAGAGAGACTCGAGGGGGTCGCTGGGGAGGTACCGGCTTCCTCGATGCCGACCTTGACTGGGTCTTTGAGACTCAGGCGGGCTAATTGCGATACTGATTGCGTTTGTGTAGCTGAGAAGAGCAGTGTTTGACGGGATTTTGGAAGGTGTGATAGTAATGCAGACAATGTTTTAGCAAAGCCCATATCAAGGATGCGATCTGCTTCGTCAAGGACCAGTATCTGCAAATTGTCCGATTCAAAACCAAACGTCTGATCCATGTGTTGGAGAAGGCGACCGGGCGTCGCGACAAGGATGTTCATTCGAGAAAGTCTGTCGCGCTCTTCTTTGAGGTTTTTTCCGCCGATGACAAGTCCAGCGGAAAAGCTGTGGTATGCCCCTACGGAACGGAGCACCTCGAATATTTGGACAGCCAATTCTCGTGTTGGTGAGATTATCAAAGCACCAAGTCCATCTTGAGGTCCCCACTTTTGGCGGTACAGTATCTCAAGAGTAGGAATGAGAAAAGCCAGTGTTTTCCCGCTTCCGGTCTTCGCGGCACCGAGCACATCTTTACCCTTTAGCGACACCGGGATACTGGAGGCCTGTATATCCGTCATATCGACAAAGAAGCACTTTTTGAGACCACGTTTGGTGAGATGGGATATTGGAAGATCGGCAAATGCTACGAGGTTCTCTGGTGGTTCCTGCACATAATCAGTCCCATCAAGCGCTATGTCCAAGATTCAGCAGTTTTATTCACAAATTCTATTGCGAGCTTGTCTAAAGCTTCTAGTCGCTCGCGTTCAGAGATTTTCTTGCCCTTGTTCGAGTGGAGTGGTTTTGCTTGATTTTTATGCTTTCGCCGACGGTTTGGAACAACAGAGGGCCCTGCTTGTGAGGCCATTTTGTGGAGAGGAATAAGCCAGGGGAGTCGGGAGGCGCAAACAGAACTGAGTCTTGTCTGTGTCCAATCATCTTGATTTAGAAGTCAACACTAACATATGGCAATAGCTAGATTATGCGCAAATTCGGTTGTGGCGTATCTTACGAACTGTGTAGTAGACATCGTATGCCAGGAGACTACTAGTACCAGTATTCATTGATCCCTTGACGGTACGGAATTCCGTCATATCTAACATCTTACAGGCGTGTAGACTTCACAATCCCTAGCACTCCAGGAGATTGGAATTCGGATTGTCTGCGTGCAAGGCTGACTGGCGGACATGTAAATGGCATGAGGCCTAAGCCTTCAGAAGGTTCAGAATGGCTGGTCACAGCGACTCAGGCGACTCAGGTCAGTCAGGCTAGTTAAAGTTGCCGAAGCGGATACTGCCAGTGGTGGCTTTAATGAACCTAAAGGATCCCTGAGATGGCCCGTTCTTACCCTTGAGGCCCTGAGGCCTGAGGTTTGGTCATTTGGCGCTTGCCAGTTGTTCCTGCTCTCCTCCTGAACTGCTTCTCATTCTCTCGTGGTTCAACAGTCTCACTGATGACATCATACTCCCATTCTGTTATGTTGGGTCCGGAATACATTGGTGCGTATTGTTATTATCATTCGGAAGTGATGTTACTTACCATCTGGAAATGCCAACACTCGTAGGTTTCACCGTAGCAACTTTGTGTGTTGTTTTGACCACTCTGCGACCACCACTGACTAATACTTGTTAGTCTATACGGCATAGAAATATGCCAGTTTGTGTTCTATCGGCGAGCATTTCGATGTGACAACAGTCATTTGAAACTCCTAGTAAGAATGCATAATACCTGTCAGTTTTCGATTTGTCTCACGATACAAAATACTTAGGTATTGAGCATTGCGTGAGTTCTTCAATTGTGAATATTTCCGAACCTCAACTCTGGTTATATTAGCATCCTGGACACGGCCCATTTCTTTTCCTTGGTGGCAAGTTCTTATCGGGTATTCATTAGCTGTCGTAGGAATACATCCTTGGAGTGCACATATTATGTTTCATGGTAGGCGACAACTTTTACTGTCGTGACCCACGTGCTCAGGCTTCTGTCCTGGGCGTCCCAGGATACTTATGGTAAGCAGATACATCATGAGTTTTCCGATGCTGAGCACCTTTATTCATAGTTAGCTATTTTGCTCAACGTGAGTGTTTAACCCTCATTTCCAACGATAATTCAGGACTTCCAGTATACCATCACATTTGTGGTGCAAATGTATGTCAACGAAGCTTGAGAATTTGCTCATGTTGTATATTCTGACATCGGTTTGTAGCTTCTATGCACACCGAGTCTGGATAAGTAAGTTTACCGTAGTCCCGAGCGCCACTTTTTCTGATCGTTCATGAAGTTAGTGGACATTGCCATATACTTACGCTCATGGTGGTATGTGACCCGAACATTTACCTGGGAAAGAGTGACGCTAGATCTTTCTAGGTTATAGCTTCAAGCACCCAGCTAGGTACGTCCATAAAGTGACGTTCTTCGCTCTTTTAAATCTGGTTGTGTTCTCATAGCACTGGGAATGGGTATGTAGATATCATTCTTCTGAAAATTTGCCCGCCCTGATCAAACATGCGTGATCTTCATCGAGCTGTGTGTCATCAAAACCATTCCACGCGCTTAGCTAACTAACAACCACTTCACAGCTGCAGAAGACCTATATTTGTTGTTTTAAACGGCAATCCGGCAAGTATCAGCATGACTGACATTACGGGTTCGCATTAATTGAACTACTTTCCCCGTATTCCCCGCCGAGTGCGATCGCGAGTGCAGTATGTGATGCCCTGATTATGGGCTCTGTGATGTACTTCTTACGACCTACGGAAATCCGGAGAGAAAGCTACATCAACCAGTTACTCGTCGTGTTCGTGCAAATGGGCCTGTTCACATTGTGAGTTCGTATCTAGAGCTCAAGTTAAATCCAACCTGTTTTTTTTAGTATCAATGCACTCACCATGGCTATCCTTGTAAGTCCATGTTGGGGGCTCAAATTCGGAGCTTACTTTCCTCCCAGTATTTCCTGCAGGACTCTGTGTTGGGTCAATATCTGGCCGCTGCGCCTGGTGTCATGATGAGTAAAAGTAAGATCATGTTTGTCCCCTGAACGTATGAGCGCCACTTACCAAGATTCTAAAGCATACGTGAACTCCATGTTGGCTGTGTAAGTCACCTGTTATGGTTTTTCATGTCTCCTGGATGTGGCTTAACGTGTAACGGTAGGCTGAATGCACGGAAGCGCATTCGAGATCAGCAGCGAGAACCTCATGAGTTTGAACTCGCCGAACTACCTACAATACCTACAATACGTTAATGTAAGAGGAGCAGATTACTGCGTCAAAGGCACCTCTTACGACCTTGTCGGGGAAGAACCAAACGGGTTGCACAGGGAGCAACACATATACATCATACCATATTTTAAGTACATTCAAATGAGGACAGGACGAAGCTACATAAGCAAGAACGCGGATGGTGTGAACTCTTATCGTACAACGTCAGCAAGAGAAACAAAAACCAAAAGAAAGATGCGGGCGATAGATGCCATAGATTCATCAGGAAAACCATATCGGGAGCCGCGAGTCTTACAAGTAAAACATAGTGTCCTTGAGGTTAGCTTTGGAAACACCGTTGGACCACAGTCTTTGTGCCTCGTTCATCACATCCTGTAGCGCAGGACCTCCACTTCCCGTACCACTCGTCGTTCCGGTCTCAAAGTGGCCGAGGAAAAGCTTTCGCAAGTAGCACCTTCCACGTTCGCAAGCGACATCAGCATAGTACGCCGGGGACACCAAGCTCACGGCTTTCGTCGCGCGGGAAAACATGTAGCTGAGGGCGTTGGTAAGTCCTTGGATCTCGTTCGCTTTGAACTTGATCTCATCGTGTACAACATAGTAATGGGTCGGACGAGTCGTGCCTTGCAAACCACCGTGTGCTATGTGTAGGATTTAGTCATTGAACGCGTGTTCGCGAACCATTCACGAACCTTGCAAGAAGAAATCGAACTCATAAATGGCTGTCACACCGCGGTCAACGACGGTCCCAGGGAGGGGATTGCCATCTGGCGCCGCGTTGCCTTCTTCAATAGGGAAGAAGCGGGTGTGGTGGCGTTTGCCACAGATAATAATCGTGAGTTTTGGTCTATAAGGAGCCTTGGGAGTGCCAAAGGACTTAAAAGCGTTGATGATTTTAGGCTTTTCATCTTCCCTTACGATGTTGAATTGGCCCTCTGACACACCGTCACGATACACGAGGATACGGTCAGGTAATTTGCCATTGTTTTTCTTCTGGTACAGTTTCAATCGGTCGATCATCATTTTCTCCAGATTCGTGATCATCTCTTTCCTGGTCTCCTGAATTTCCAAGCTGGCCGGGTATTGTGCGAAATTACTGTCCACACTTGCTACGACAGCTGCGATGGATGGAGTTCCCTTGACACTACCGGGACTGGGATGCGTGACATCCAT
This sequence comes from Chalciporus sphaerocephalus, assembly GCA_038094055.1. Classification (NCBI taxonomy): domain Eukaryota; kingdom Fungi; phylum Basidiomycota; class Agaricomycetes; order Boletales; family Boletaceae; genus Chalciporus; species Chalciporus sphaerocephalus. Next base: position 468,719 of record JBBPTH010000007.1, read on the forward strand.
ACCAACAATCATAGTTGGAGCAGCGGACAACCATCTTGCGCTGTTTTGATCGAGTTTATGGTTGATACCACCCATCTTCATGTTGACCTTTAACGCAACATTCGCGAAGTACTGAGGATTACCCGGGCGAATCTTCTGCGAGAGTACGCAAACAGTGGCCACGTCTAGGAAAACGTCGCAAAGGTGCTTCAAGCCTTCGTATACAGATTTATCGCTGCTCGCTAGCATGACGAAGATCAGGTCAGGCTTTGGCTTGGTTTTCAGCAGAGCAGTCCTGATTGTGTCAATAGCAGCTCGTCTGGTAGGGTCGGAAGAGTCTTTGCGTGGAAGCCTAGCCTCAAGGTATGCAGGATCGGTGGTGACGTTCATTCCACTAGTATTGCACATCCGACGGAAGCCATTGACGACTTCGATGAGCTGTGGATCTCCGACGCCGCTGAATTCATCCCTGGAGTTATCCTTGATCACGAGAACGGCCCATTTGCTAAGCGTTGCGCCGACTGCGAACTTGACCCCTCTGAGATTCCAAGAGGCACGTTGGTCAATACTTGCAGAACTAGAGAGATACTTGATGCTTGGTTTGGGCAGGATACGTCCTGGGACTACAGCCATCTCGGGACCAATATTGACCCCGAATGACTGCAGTTCCGGCCCTGCAGTTCTCATCCCCAGTTGAACGAGACCTTGGTTGACGATCGCCTCGCCGTTCACGTTGGGGGGTTGACATGCTACCTTAATCATCTCGGCGGTGTGTTCGTCGGTGAGTTTTCCCCGATAAGATTGATCAGGTAGTATCTCGCACACTTCGGCAGGCAAGTAGTTCGTCTTCTGCCCTCCGACGTTCACCAGTTGAAGATCGGGATACTGTAGGCGTATATTGTATTTGCGCCTGAAGTACTCTTCGACACTAACTCTTCCGTACTCGGGAGTGTCAAAGGAGTAGGTGCGTGCGGTATGGTGTGAAAGCTTCTTGACAGTCTTGCGGTAACCTAGATGGGTAGTCTTGATTCTTACACTACGGCAGAATCCATCCATCCGTGCGCCAAAGGAGGAATCCCTGAATTCCATCATCGCACGTGCCAGGTTACCGACAACGTAGAATGCGGTGGTGCAGACATTGACGTTGACCATCAACTGTCTATGAGCTGGTCGGACAGAAGAGTAGAAGCCTTTCCAGGCCTCCAGACCACCGCCCAATTGGAATGGCTGGGCAGCCGCTCGGAAGAAATAGCGATTCCTGCCAACCATGATACCAGTCCTATTGGGAGCTGCTGCTAGAATGATGTTCAAGGCAGCGATGACAGGCAGTATGTCGTAGCCACGGTACTGAGCTGAACCATTCAGGTGATTTATAAGGTTTGTAGTGTCGATCTCTTGAATGAATTTTATCGTCAGTGTATATTCTTTCCCACCCTGTTGAGGACCGCTTTCATCCTCGTCATAGTATGGAACCTTGATGGTAAGTGGTTGAGGAAGGAGGAAAGCCGCGATCAGTTTAGCGCTACTGTCATGCGCTACTCTGCCAGACATCCCAGCCTGCTGCCAGGCGGTGGTTTGTTCGGCGAGTTGGTAAATCCGGCGTTTCACACGACGGGCAGCAGTGCCTGCCACTGGTTTGATATCCACATCGTACTCGTATATCGAACCCTTGGGCACCCGCACAGGGAAGAAATTAGTGCGAAGTTTGATTTCCCTCCCTTCCGTCCCGAAATCAGGACGAAGTGGCATGTCATCAGGACCAGCCCGAGCGTCTGGGAAGGATGCAACCAATCTTTTATCTGAGTCATCTGCGATACGGGCATCAATGTTTGCCGGGTGGCCTCGCATAAAGACGCCTCCTCGGGCACGCCGAGGACCACCACGGTCACCGCCTCGGGAAGGTGGAGGAAGACTCCCGCGTCCACGAAATGACTCGGGAGATCCCCGTCCACCTCCACCTCCACCTCCACCAGGACTTCCACGGCCGCGGAATGAGTCGGACGATCCCCGTCCGCCAGGGCCACCGCCCCTGCCTCTGTCAGAACCACGACCTCTGTTACTCATTGTAGCTAGATGGGAGAGCAAATTTGAGCGCAAGAGAGAGACTCGCAAGCAATGCGTGTTATAGGACCACGTCGTGATGCTGTGTACATCCTGTGCATGTGGCTCGTCTTGGGAAGCCAATCACAATAATAAGGCTCAACAGGGACCGTGATATCTTATCTTATCGAGTCTGCCTCGTGTCCGTCATTGTCTTCAAAGAGCAATTCGGTGAGTCAAATAAGCGGAAGTTACCCGAATACCACAAGCCACAGGGGTCTGAACCTCATAGTGTAGAATGGGGGAGGGAGGACCAGATGGGGGTAACTGATAGCAGTTGATCTTGCTGTGACGAAGAGCGAAAGTAACGATCAACTTGAAGATTACTTACAGTAGAGTGTGTGACGCGAAGTGAGGAGGCTTGACAGTGCCCAATATTATGTAGAGTGGGAGAGGCAAGGGCAAGGTGGGGAGCTGTATCTGGTAGTGCGACGCTCCCGACAGAGATGGAATACTCCAAGGCTTCCACGGGTTGCAGGTACAAATCAGATCCAGGAGGACAAACGAGCAATTGGCTCAACTGCCAGATGCACCAGTCGGACAACCGGAGACGCTATCAGAAAATGTAAGCGGGTTATCGATACGTTGCTCGTCCATCGATATCATCGCATAAGAGAAGGAAAGACATTCGGACCAGACTGGGGGGCATGTAGCAAGAGTTCTTATCTTATCACGTGACATGCAAAGAGAACTACTACTAGATTTTAGTTGATACGATAAAGCTCTCGCAAAGATGGAGCTGAATACGAGATCTTGAAGTCTGCTTTCACATTCGATATCGCGACAATCCTTCACTGTATCAAGAGCTCATCGGTTTCTTGAACCCACCCAAAATCTGATTCTGTATCACAGTCAAAAGCGCATACAACGTCTCGATGCGCTTACCCAATCATAAAACCACACACATCAGTACTAGCATCACTCGCTTTGAAGACAGGTACAACCCAAAAAATAGCTTACCGGAACTGACACCTTTTTTTCCCGTGCCATCCTCACCACTTCACCGAAAATAACCTCCACTTCAATCGGGTTCGCATTCCGATAGTCGGAGAGCATACTCGGAAGATGGTTTGCCTCGGGACTGCGATGTATACCTGCCGTACTCGCGATCGTTTGGGACGCCAAAGCGGACGGGAGGCCGCTCTCCTCGTCAGGCCATCCCATCGCACGACCTAATGCAACCATTTCTTCTAAAATGGACTGAAGCACAGGAAGCGTTTCCTCGCGCACAAATCGATCTGTCACAGGTGTCACATACGGCGCATACGAGATTATCCGCTCCCCATCGGAACCGCTTGGTGGCGGTGGGCGAAACATCGCCGTCAAAGGCGAATTCGTCAGCGTCGAAAAAGAAGAGAAAGCGATGTTCCAGAACGTCTTTGCGAATTTGCAACGCTGGATTTCGGGAACGATCGTCAGATCTGTACCTCCCACTTCAAGCATATCACCAAAGTCGCGCAGGATCGCCGATTCCTCCGGTGTGTTAGATGTGGTCAAGTGGTCTCCATCTCTATACATCCCTATGGTCATTCTGTCCTGCGAAGGATACCATGGCATGCTCATGATGAGTAAAGTTGAATGGGGAGTTCGCATGCCAGATTCTTACAAAGTGATTATGCACAACTTGACCCTTGCTTGTCAGATTCGTTCCGATCCACACCACCGTGCTGATGATCTTAGGATCACCCTGGGCGATCGCCTTCACACTCGCATACAAATCTCGCTCAACACCTAGCCCATTCTGCAGAAGCACATATGTAGGCTGTGGATATCGATCGACATAAGGCGATGCCAAGAATGGGTTTAGGACGAATGGCGTCGTGACAATCTCTGGGATGGCTTTCGTCGTCAGTACGACATAGGAGTATGGTCGATCGGCAGCCTCCGCAACGGATCTGACCACTACAATGATGATAGAGGGGTGCATGTGTTAGCACGCAGAAAATCCGTGAAAGGTCTACATACATCGATCTGGTCGCCAACCCTGGATATTGCCATATTTCTTGCTCTGGATGTGCATCCCGTGTTCTAGCCAGGCGTGGCAGTGTTGTCAGACACGTCAACCCCTACCTAGTCACATCAGTAGTCTACAGATCCACTCACCTTTCACGGTGTCATGATTGCTCCTAGCCACGACCGTTACACGTGCCAATCCACTACGCTTCAAGATGTGAGAATCTGAGGGATGCACCGAGGTGAGCAGACAAAGTTCCGAAAGAAGGTCTGGAACGGGACGTCTCGTCGCATACTCACAGATAGACCCAACTGCACCAAATCCTACGACAAGAACATCTTTGAGAGGTCCTGACATCGCCGTTGCAGACAGACAATATTTGATGCGTGCATGATCATGCGACTCGATTGGTCACGAACCAGTCATGTGTTTCTTTGAATTCTTGCACTCGGACTCCCATGCTCGTCAATATTGCCCTCGATGTTGACATTCGTATCTCCGGACCCGTGGAGCATCGACTGAAAGTTGTCCCACTTCATGGAAAACACGATGTGTCTCTACGGGTCTGAGCCTCGAGATCGCCTGGAAAGTTAGATCGTAAAGTTTACATGGTCTGCCAGACCCATTGGCACGGCACCCATCTCATATCTCTTTCCGAGTCACCGTCCGTATAACCGCTAATCAAGCGTCTTCGCTTCCCTAGTCTAGAAGCTCACTACTCCACTTGAATGCAATTGAACCATCTTACACTGACCTACCTATTGATTATAAGAAGAAAACTATGTCACACCTCGCTTCGAACTATGGTGACTTCCGCTTTTATACACGAGGTGTTTCCAGATCTACCGACTCCCACCGAAAAGAAGAGTACAGATTATATCCTAGTATCCGTGATGCGTTATGCAAAATGTGTAAGGTCTCATAATAAGTTATTATATATAGGCAAAAAGGGCGGGATAAGATCTAAGAGGGAATACCAGTCGCATGATTCCGTATGAAACATCATAATCTTCGACTGCACAATGGGGATATACAATGTCAAGGCGACGCATCAAAGCATTGCCCCATCGAGCGAGTTGACAGCGGTCAACTTGGCAGAAAGCGCATGCTTGTTTTACCGTGCTCGTGTCCGTGCCCTCTTTTCTTGATATTCCACGCTGGCGTACCATGCACCACCAGCGAGGGTGAGTAATATACCCAATGCGTTCGTTACCGATATGGACAAGTCAAAGATCATGACCGCAAGAATGATCGATAGAACTTGTTTCACGTTTGCTGTTAACCCAGATATGAGCATGACCCGACTCATAAATCACAAAGAACATAATGATCGTGGGGAACGAAACTGACCTGCAACAGTCATACTCAGAGGTCCGGCCTTCTTGTTCGCCGTGAAGCTGACGATATTAAGACCAAAAGCGAGTATCCCATTTAGGCCCAGCGCAACCGCCGTCATTGAATTCAATTCCCGAGCACTCCAAAGCCGCACGTTCTCAAGTTCCCCGCTCATATACGACAGGAACACGCATTGGATGAATGCCAAGGGCGCCATGCGCGTCAGGAGATCCATAGGATGTAACTTTAGGCGAGGAGGGACCAGGAAGCTGTACCGTGTGGGAGTTTGGGATGGCGAGGGTGATGACTGGAGAATACTGGTATAGATTGTTTTGATGGCAGCGAGGAGGGTACCAAGGAGAGTAAGTAAGAACCCCGGTGTGGTAAAGTAGTAATCGCCGTAAGTGCTGTTAGGTAACATACGGTTAGATCGTTTGTCCATTGTCAGCGCTTATCCATGACGTACGCTAATCCGACACCGGCGACCACGGGGGCAAGCGAAGCGATCTTGTGCTTGCTGCTTCGGGCACCGAAGAGAAACATCGCAAGGAGAACTGTGAAGATCGGAGTGGCCGCTCGAACAACCTGATGGAAGTAGACAACGCGGCTGTTAGATACACATATGAAACTACCAATGATGTCGACACTCAAGGGAACGGTTACCAGCTCTAGTGAGAGGTTACTGACTGCGATGTTTATAGTGTAAAGTAAGCTGAAGGCAAGCAGGGCCAGGTTATCCGAGTCGGTCAACTTGGCGGGCACGTAGACGCCGAGTCGAAGTAGGGCGAAGCCACCTAAGGATCCGCATAATGCATGCACGGCGGTGAGGGCGTATGCGTACGGGAAGTGAATGAGGACCAGTTTATTGTACAAGGTAAGCGCAAGATTGAAGAAGAAATACTGAATGAGCCAGAATGTTTGTGATTGGAAAAACGAAGGCTGTTCTGTGCGGGTATCTTTTTCGTGATCGCCAGTTCTGTGAGGCATCGAGGGCCGGGCATGAGAAGGTAGCACGGCAGAAAGAGAGTATGAGCCCGGAGAAAAGAAACGGAAGTAGGACGTGAAGGATGGACATCGAGTAGTCTGCGAGTCGAGGATGTCTTCGGAATTTGAAGATGAAAGGGATGGAGGGGAGGGAAGGGTGATGCCATAGTCATAGTACTTTCGTCTTGGACTCTTCTTGTCCTTGACAAAGGGCGAGTGTGACTGGCCCGAGGGGTGGGCATGATCGACATGCATACTGGGGTCGTCGCGGTAAGGAGAGGGCGGGCTGTTCAAGAGAGTAGAACTGGACGAAGCCGCGACGTCCATTGAGTCTCTGAACTCGTGCCACCCCGTGTGGTTCGAGTTTGGAGGAAATGGAGGGAGGTGAACGCGGGAGGGAGAGGACATTGACCTTGAGTGAGCAGAGCGTAGGAGGGATCTGGAGTGCAACCTGCTGAACTCCATGGCTTTAAATGAAGGCGTATTAATATCGAACGCATGAAACAGGTGAAATAGACTTTGAGGGGACGTAGCGAGGTCGCGATGACGGGATTACATCTGAGCGAGACACAACATGACTGCGCACACTGTCAACCAGGTGTCACGCCCATACATAGACTCTGATTTACACTGCATCAACTTTGCGCCATCCAAATGCTTCATGTACTGTAACATGTTTCGAATCGCCACATCTTCAAGGACATCGCTTTCGCTCGGTGCTACTAGTAGAGTACTTCGTTTCAATAAACTTTAGGGCGACATCTGTACGACCGAGATTGCCCAACAACCAAGTGGCGTGGGACATTTCACGGCTCGTTGCGGAGGTTGTCCGATTGTGCTCCCGCTTCCATCGACCACTGCCAAGTGCCAATGCCTTCCTCGACGCGTACCGCAACGCCAGGGCCCAGCACCTCCACCTCCACCTCAAAGCGTCCCATCTCAGACGCGGAACCAACCCAAAGATTCTCAAAGAAACCTCGCACAGTCGACCCAAATCGCGAGTCCAAACGTCGCAAGCGTAGGAAGAGAAAGGCCCCCATCGTCGGTCTTGGGGTCACAAAGAGCGAGCCCTCGTCGACTCGTTCAAATGACCGCTCGCGCCCTCCCTTGTCCGCCCGGAACGAGATTATCAGGTTTTCGTCCTCTCCTCCCGAGACCGGTCCGTCATCCAGTCGAACACTGAGCGCGCATACATCGGCACCGGGCGTAACCTTCAAACCGCCAAGTCTGGCGGCAGAAACGTCCTCACAAACCTTGGAAAATTCCACCCAGGATCACCCTGCGCATGAACGCATGCCTTCCGCTCCGACAGACGAGAAACGCTTTACAGCAGCGGTCACATCCGTTCCCACATCATCCGATAGCTCATCACAAGAGAAAGTAGCACAGCTCACCGCAGAGCTTCAATCAAAGAACGATCTGATTGCGTCACATCAAGCACTCGTAAATCAAGTTCAGCAAGCTACTACATGTCAGATCTGTCTTGATCTCATGTACAGACCTTATGCTCTTGCACCGTGTGGTCATCTCGCATGTCATGATTGTCTAGTCCAGTGGTTCACAGCACCCCCGCCCGACAACCGCCCAGTTCCTCCACCCATGAGGCGTCGAAAAACCTGTCCGCATTGTCGTGCCGTCATCCGTGAACGTCCCATCGAAGTATGGGGCGTTAAAGGCATCGCTCAAGCGCTTGGCAAGAGCGGACTCGTGTCCATACAGACACCCCTTCCCTCTGAAGCACCTCAAGACCAGAGCGCCACCACCGATCCTTGGAAAGATATCTTCCCAAAGGCAGGTCGTGGCAGTCATCACGCACTCCCCTGGTTCCTCCCAGGTGCCCACATCGATGATGACGAAGACGACATCTATGTCGCTGATGGTGCTCCCCGCGGCGACGATATGGGGATGCTGGATATGGAAGATGGTGGGATCTACCGTTGTCTCGATTGTATGCACGAGATTTGGGGTGGCGTGTGTTCCAGTTGTGGACGCATTTATCAGGGACACAGACACGAAAGAGACGAAGACGAAGACGAAGAGGACTATGGACAGGTGTGGGGTTGGCTTGAGGGTCACATGGATGAAATTGAGGACCAGGTTGCAGCAATGAGGGATCCGACGGAAGCAGAGGTGATCGACATTGCGGACGATCCTGGCTGGATGGGGTTAGAAGACGGCGAGGCAGACGATGATGGAGATGAGGACGACTGGCCTGTTCATGCTCGGCGACGCGGCGTATATGCGTTCCTTGGAGTAGGGGACATTGACGATGAACACGACGAGGAAGAAGACGATGACGACGACGAACATAGTCCACGGTTTTTGGACGACGAAGCCGAGGAGAGCGAAGACGATGGCTATGAGAGCAGCTTCATTGACGATGAAGATGCTGACGTCGTTCAAGATCTCAGGGCTCGTATATATGAGATCGCCACTGTGGACGACGATCAGGACGACGAAGAGGAAGAGTACCTTACTAATCTGCGACGTCGGATCGTCGATGTCGAGGAAGAAGAAGAGCCTCGTATATACGAGATCACCAATGAGGACGAAGAGGAAGAGTACCTCGCCAATGGGCGACTCCGGTCTGTTGGTAATGAGGAAGACGATGACGAACTTAATGGGCATGATGCGCCCAGGCACAGACGGGCTCGACACCCTTGTGTCACGATTGTCGTGTCGTCAGAGGAGGACGGAGAAGGCAGTGATGAATCCGAACCCGAGTCGAGTCCTCCACCACGGCGGTTGCGAGACAGGCGTCGCAGAGTTATCGAATCCGATGTCTCTGACGTGTACCCTAGTGACGAATAAGTTGATTGGTCCTCAGTGTTTTCGTATGCATTCTCCACATCGGTTATGCGTTCTTCATATTGCAGTACTCGATTCCCTTGCAGGTTGATATATGATATATCATTCCTTCAACATGGACTTAATCTGGCAAGTTAGAGCCTGTAATGATCCGACACGGTTCCCCATGTAGTCCACACACATACATTGAATACGATAGTACGACGACAGCGAGTGCAAAATACTCTACACCAATAGCAGTCAAGAAAAGTGCAGAAGCAGGAACGAGGTGTCTATCCATGATCAATCGATCAAGCAGGGTACTTTTTCGAAAAGTCCTGGTGGAACTTGACTAACTTGCCCACGTACTCCTCCACACCTGGACACAGGCACGTGAGCCGGTAGTGGTATTCACCGTGCTTTTGACCGAACCCAGACCCGGGCACGACACAGATACCAGTCGCGTCGAGCAATGCCAGGGCATAGAATGCATCAGGCTCTTTGCCCGCGGCCTTGGCAGCCTCGATCGCCTTGTCGGAGAGTTCGATCTTGGGGTAAAGGTACAGTGCACCTGGAGAATCAACGCAGCTGACACCTTCAACAGCGTTGAGTGCAACCACCATCTGACTGGTACGCTGAGCGAGTGCCTTGTGTATTGCGTCTGTTTCCTTCTTCCAGAGTGTGTAGCTCTCTTCACCCTCCTTGGGAGGGCGTACCATGCAATCGACACCGATCTGACCTTGAAGAGGGGGACAGAGTCCGACGCTGACCATTTTGTACATCTCGGCGATGACATCCTCGCTGATGTTGGTGCATTCAAAGTAACCCCCACGTCTACCACACTCGCCAAAGACACCCTTGGAGATGGAGTGGAAAGAGACGAGGGCAATGTCTTTACCAGATTCGAGGACGACTTTCTTGAACGAAGTGAACTGGTGGGTGGCTGGGCGGTGGAGGTTGGTCTGGTATACTTCGTCAGCGAGGAGAACAAGGTTGTATTCTTGACAAAGGTCGACGATCTCGTCTTGGGTCTTGCGATCGAGGAGGGCACCGGTTGGGTTACCTGGGTTGATGATCACGAGGCCTTTGGGTTGGGTCTTTCCCTCCTGACGAGTCTTTTCGAGGAGAGCTCTAATCTCTCTGGCAGAGGTACTCCATCCGTTAGTTTCATCGAGATGGTATGGAATGGCAGCGCCGGAGTATTGAGCAAGAGTTGCAGTGTAAAGAGGGTATTGTGGAATTGGTATGAGGATTCCCGATTTACCGGGTTCCGATATCAGCAATGATATGAGGAGTGATACACCGGCTGATGCACCACCGGTAAGGAAGATATGATCAGCGTTTGACGGGTATCCGTCACGAGCTACATGCGAAGAACACGTGCAGGCAAACACCCGCGCACAGCAAGTCAGTCAGAGGACATGTTTCAGACAAGGAAAAGGGAGACCTTGAATGAATTCGGCGACGTGCTTTCGAATGAGTGGTACACCCTGCGAGTGGGAATATGCACCGATGGAGCCAATTTCTTCCCAGAGTTCGTCGGCACGAGCAATGACATCCTTGGGGAACGCATGCGGAGCTAGGTTCTTGAGTTCTCTGTATTCCATCAACGCAGCAACCTGTGAGAGGAAATGTCAGGTGTCTTGAAGTGATTCCGCTCGTTCCCGTCGTTCGGAGGTCGACTCTCGACAGGGGGCAAAGACGGAACGTACCTGTCTGACGAACGTAAGTGGGGGCTGGTCGAGACCTTTCTGCTGAGGGTTCCCGATGTTCGATGAGATGACCTGACTGAAAGGGAGACCGTTCGCCGACGGGTTTTGCTGTAGCTTGACGCGGTATTGTTCTGCCTTGATGGCGAGCTCGCCACGTACAGCATACTGCACGTTGCGGACGGCGGGGTTGAGATCGTTGACGGAGAGTTTGCCCATGGTTGAGTGTGGCCGCGATTTTGGTAGGAGAGAGCGAGAGAGCGATGAGTATCGGGACGTCGCTCTGATTACCATCGGAATTGCCATAAGTACCCAACCTACCAGTACCGACTCAAAACAGAGCCAGTCCACAAGGCTACACTGCCATATAAGGAAGTATATCACATGATCATGCATCACATGACATCGGATATCGGAAGCATCCGAAGACATACCCCAGTGATTTTTCGATCACATCCAAATTGTCGAGTGGAACATGCCAGACGCGTTCTTTGCTGCCAACAAAAACAAGAAACGGAAACGATCCGTATCGTCGACAGAACAGAAGCAGAGCTCAAAGAAACTGCTACGGAGACACCGCACACAGACAAATGGAAACCTAAAGCTAAAGAGACGCGACGAGGACGAAGAACTAGACTCGGATAGAACGGACCAAGACGATGCTAACATCGACGATCTAGATCTTCGTGCAGACGTCGAACCCGAGTCAAGTGGAGACGAGGACATCGAGGAGACACCCGCAGAGAAACGTCTCAGATTAGCAAAACTTTACTTGCAGACCGTCACAGACGGTCTCGGTGAGTCTACTTCCGATCGGGTGTCGCTCGCCATTTCATGTCTCTTCCGCAGCCGAAGGGGAATTCGATGCCGCCGAGGTCGACAAGGAGCTCATATCTGCACGCCTTCGTCAAGACGTCCTCGAACACTCCGGAAAAGTCCATCTATTCATCGCGGACACCTATGATTTCTCTGCCAGCTCCAGACTCCGTTGTCGCGGTCACCGACTATCCGTGACATCGGCTGTAGCTACTGAAGACGCCAAATATCTCTTCACTGCTTCAAAAGACGGAACAATAAACAAGTGGGACCTCCGAACCGGTAAAAAAACAGCAACCTTCTACAAGCAGCGCCTCGATGCCAAAGGTAAAGGCAAGGAGAAAGCAAATCCACTAGACGTTGAGGGTCACACCGACGAGGTGTTGGCATTGGCTGTCAGCAGTAACGGACAATACCTTGCGAGCGCTGGAAAAGATAAGAAGCTAGGTGTGTGGGATGTAGAAAAAACTCATTGGGCTAAAGGTTTTGGGGGACATAAGGACCTCATATCCGTGCGTCATACACACTCGCCTTGATATCACTGCTTACCCCGCCTATATTGCATGACAGAGCCTTGCCTTTCGCAAAGGTACCCTCCAATTATACACCGCATCGTTTGACCGAACCGTCAAGCTGTTTGACCTGTCCGTCATGGGTTATGTAGAGACACTATTCGGTCACCAGGATACCATCGTCTCGGTGGACGCCCTCCGAGGGGAAACAGCTGTTACTGCGGGAGCTCGAGATCGCACGCTACGTTATTGGAAGATTCCTGAAGAGAGTCAGCTCGTATTCCGCGGTGGCGGGAAGAGTGCCCTTCGTGAACTCTTAGAAGGTGGCGCTTTTGAGGGGCACGAAAGCGATGAAGAACGTGAGGGAAAGAAGGGGACTACAGAGTCTCAGAGAAAATTCGTGGAAGGTAGTCTGGAATGTGTCGCGATGGTCGATGAAACGACATTCCTCAGTGGAGGTGACACAGGGTGTGTTTCCTTTCTCGACTCTCCCTCCAAGAAAAGGAGAAGAGGCAACGCTAACAACCACGTAGCTCGATATGTCTCTGGAACACTCAGAAAAAGAAGCCTGTCTACACTCAGGCATTATGCCATGGCTTTCACGAAATCCAGTCGTCCACGGAAGGCATCGTCAGTACACCAAGGTGGATAACGTCAATAGCATGTCTGCGTTATTCCGATATTTTCGTGTCTGGTGTGTGACCCTGGCGGTCAATCCCCACTAGCAACACTCTGACCTGGTTGAATACTTCCAGGTTCATGGGATGGCACCATACGAATATGGAGGCTCGATTCGAAGCTTAAATCATTCTCGCCTGTGGGGACCGTTCCAGCCCCGGGTGTCGTGAACTCTCTTCAACTCCTTCCTACTCCCAAAGGCTTCCTAGATGGTGTTGCGTGGGCCTCTTCTGATTCTGATTCTGCCAGAGGCACTTCAAAAACGAAAACGTCGGCAACAGTCAAGATAACTGGTGTCGAGACACTATTGCTGATAGCTGGATTGGGCCAGGAACATAGGCTAGGGAGGTGGCTGACTGTCAAGGAAGATGGTGCGTCAAACGCAACAGTCGTCATAGCATTTCGTCCACGGACAGAACAAGATTCATGACGTGCATATCATCTCGTCTACTCACGAATAGCCGCTCTGTATCTCCACCCAGGCAAATGGATTTGTGGCAAAACTTGGTACTGTGATGATGTGACTTCTACCGGCACATCTGATAGTGCCCGCTAGTGGCAATCATTCATTAGACCTCTGATCTTTCGTTGGATACTAGGCCACTTGTTGACATCCCGATAAGGTGTGACCCTGCAACACACAGACTTTGAAGTCTCGGTAAAGAAAGCATGCACGCGGTTTCCTGTGGTGCATTCCATATACATCACGGGCTGGGATGTCTTCTCTGGTTACCTCATTCGTTCTTGAGTGATAATTCCTGTGAATTGGTACATTAATCAGACTGACCAAGGGAGGGTTGTTCGGTGCTTGGAATGAGCTAACAGGTACCCGGACACTGCATCCCAGACTAGGACGTCCTGTTAATGCGGTCCTCATCGTGCCCGTGCCGTTGTTATTGTGTAATGCGTATCTAATGTATTGTGGGTATTGTAGGCAGTTCTACTAGTTCCATCGCCTGAGCTTTCCGCTGTCGATCTCGAATGGGCTTCCGTGCATTGAGTCTAGAGTGATAGAATACATGGAGCTAGTTCGCGAAACGTATCAAGGAACACGACTTACACGACTAGCATGGAGTTCACGTAGGATTTGCTGATTATCACTCCGGGTGCTGAGGTGAGATACTGGCCGAGTGCCGTGTCTTGAATATAGTACTGGCAAGGTGATCAGTAATCGTAATGTACTTCGGACGCGACTCACAAGAATAGCCATCGTCAACGTGTTGATACTACGCAGGTGTTAGGGTTTGGGTCTAGGGATAAATCAGAGTGGACGCAGACTCACAGTGTGAAGACACCCATCTCCACGAAGACAACAAGGAGCTGCTTGATGTAACACTCTCTCCTGTGACAGAATATATGGGATTTCTGTGGCCAGAAAGAATATACCTCATTCCGTATACTTGTAGGCCTCAAATAATACATCGCTGAAAGAGTGATAACGCCATCGCAAGCAGCACCTGTAGCTGCAGCAATCGGACCAAACTGATGGAATCAATCAGCAAAGGCCACCACAAAATCAGATGAGTATCACGCACCTGACTGCTGTATAGAGTGTTATCTGTTGGTGTCTGGCAACTGATTTTAACGATCGTTAGTCGAGTCATGGAAGAAGTCGCTAATTGTTGACAACGGACACTTCAGCGAAGACCACTATAGGTCTTACTAAGACAATCTTAGGGAGTGTAGAAATAAACGACGTACTCAATCCCAGCGCTGTAATAACATCGTTAAAGTCGAAGTCGAAGAACGTGACCAGCATTCGTAGACATACCTAGTTGGACAGTTGTAGCAGCAACCTATGCTCAATCCAGCGCCATCCATATTCAAAGAAAAGTTCGTAGAACATACCACCACAAGTGTGATTATACTGCTCTGATTGCTAACTTCAAGAGGCGGTTTGAGAAAGAGAATTAGGACCTGAGATCATACGCATACTTATCCATACTCTATGTGCGTAAAACCTGTGGGATATGGAATCAGAAATTTATCAAAATACTCAAGGGACTCCTGTTACCATACATTTGCACAATGAAAGTGATTAAAAACTTGAAATAATCAATGACTATCAGAAAGTATCCGGGAAATCACTCACACTAAGGAAAAGGGACGACTACAAAACATCAGCAGTAGCGCTCAAAAGAACATAGCAATATACCATAGCTGCCCATGACACATAATACGTACACGCCAACGATGTATTCAAATGACAGCTAACTAACCGTTGGTAGAAGCTCGCAGTCAAGGAGATGAAATGGGCAGCGTCGAGTATGCTATCCAAGCCAGATGACAACACAACTTGGTAGCACAGTAACTCGCCACTCACGCAACCAGGGCCACCTAAGCATTTGTGATGTCGTCATTTATCACTATCATTGTATACTTATCAATCTCACCAGAAGCTTGATTGAGCGTCTGTCATCTGGAAATGCGCGTGCATAAAACGTGAACTGGCATATTTCCACGCCGTATAAACTGTGGCATGGCAGGGCTTTGAGTGAGAGACCGGTTTGCACCGAATATGATTGCGGTGACATACAACGCGGCGACAACGAAACCTAGCACATCTCCTGAGCTGCATCAGCGCCTCCAGGTTCGGGGATGACCATACACACCTATGTACCCAGGGCCCCAAATAATGGAATGTGACACCATCTAAAAACCGCTGGCGGTACCAGAAGGCTGAAGGGGAGAGGGTTGATGAGTTAACAGTGGGACGGCGGCCACCGATTAAGAGGCGATCGTCCTCCGAATTTAGGGTTTGTCTCGCAAGGGTCAAATGTGACAGGTATCAGCCCATGAGAATAAGGTGGGACGGAAGCCCATTACACCAGTTCCCCTGCTTGGAAGTCACGTAAGGTCTCGTAATGTTCTCTTGAGAATCTGCCAATAAAGCTGAGGTCAGTTAATCCGTTGAGTTGTCAACCCAATGGCAATCATTCAGTCTATGATGATTAGTCACAGCATTATAGCGACAAACTAAGATGGTTTTCCAGCAATTTACCCAAATACAACGGCCTAATCCCGCCGCAGGACAGCATACACAGACACTAATAATGCTCACTGAGGACGACATTAGCGTGAGTCGTGCCGTCCTCCATTAGAATGTACGTCTCTATTCCTTCTTCAGGTATTGCAGAGTGGAATATGAGGGATCGTACGCCTCTTCCCCACCCTGGTCTACTGTAACCCCCGTACCCCGAATGCTTATTGAAGCAGAATATTACATCGTACGTATGTTCACGAGCGCACCATTCGTTACCATGATCGTGACCGGATATAACGGCACGCAGATTCTTCACGTTGGTATTTAGTGAGTGCCAGAACTCATTGTCCTTTCCGAGTGATGCGGGATCGCCGGAAGCCTGGGTGGACCCTTGGCCGAGTGTGTCCGCTTCAAAACAATGTGTACTTTGACGTCGGAGAGACAGGCATGCAATGAGACCTACCATTCATACCAGGATTAATCGAACTATCCAGATTTTCCTGTACCATCTGGATAGCATGTGGGGGTATGTGGACGAATGCAAGTGCGCTCCTGTGTTCAGGTGGACCCCAGACATCATTCATCGTCTTCGTTTCACTTTCAATCCATCGGGCGACGCTTGAGTCAACCCAGTCTGGCATGTGACTCCCGTCCTGATATACACCACCTAAGAATCACATGAGGGCGCTCTGTACCACGTCACCCAAGGTGTACATACCTCGCGAGTCGAAGAACCACAATATCAGAGTAGGGATGTTGTCTGGGGAAAGATCAGTAACCTACAATGGCAGAAGAAAGTATGCCGAATTATCTGTAGCCTTCTCATAGACAGGCACCCAGTAATTTCCGGGACCACCCGCACCCCCTACACCAGGCGGGGCAAAGCGAGTATAACTGAAGGGCGAGAGGCTTCTCTCGCGGGAAATCTCTTCTGCACGGGTGATATTGATCTGACTGTCGTGATTCCCGGAGCTGCTTGAGAAGGGAACTTTTGCCTTATGCAATGGACGGATTATGGAGTCGATCAGAGATGTAGAGTTTTCGCGAAATGTGTCTACGAGGTTGTAAGTGTGCAGAATTGACGAATGTGTCGTAACCAGCTTACTCTCCCCGGTAATGAGGTCTCCATTGATGACGCTAAGACACAGTGATTAGTGGATTTACCATGCATATAGGAAGCAGCGGCCATAGACGTAGTCGGGATTCTCGAGCTTCAAGAGCTTCTCCATCAATGCATTCGTCTTGATATCCTGCTCTGGTCCCCATGTCTCCCCTGGGTTCTCTCCAAAATGAACGTCAGAGAAGATTGTCAACTTGAAGTAACCATCCTCCCTGAAGCAGATCCGCGGTTTGTCGGGGTAAGGATCAAGGTGTTCAACAAGAGACGGTCCAATTTGCGGAATACTCAGTGGAGCCTGCTCATTCGGTTTGTTCGGTTTTCCGTACACGGTATCAGGAAAAGCTGCGTTATTACGACTGATGGCGTATGCGTAGACACAGCTGGCCATGTAGGACATCGCCCAACACACCATAACTGCATTCGAAAGCGTTGATGAGGCAACCATGCCTTGGAAACCTTACTTGACTTGGAGCGAACGACGGTAGTGTTGGAAGTCAGTGCGAAGGACGAGGAACTCGGTTCTGGTCGTTCGCAGAGTTGCAATACCAAAGTTGGCGCACGGGCCGATAATACGAGCTACAGTAACTTGACTCTTGTCGTGTATTCGGGGAATCGGGGTCGTTGCTCGAAGGGACTTGGAACACACCGAATATGATGACATCCAATCCAATCAAAGTCTACAGAATACTACTGCCAATCACCTATCCTCGTCTTTGCGTTCTCATACTCCATCTGCAAGCATTCTACAACCTGGGCATTCCTCGGCGTGATCGTACAATCGAAACTGACAGGGCGGGAGTTGAATCCGTTTGTGTAGTTCCACGAGTCGGGGATGATCTTGTTCCCATTGGCATCGACTACCGGCGTAATATCGTATGCCCAAAGAATTCGAGATACGTTGATGAACAGAGAGTTCAGAGAGAGATGCATTCCGGGGCAGATTCTCCGTCCCCATCCGAATGGGAGATCAAAAGTCTGGAGCCGAGGATCTGTTGTTTCGAGGAAGCGCTCTGGCATGAATTTATCCGGATCTGGGAACATCGCAGGGTCGTGCATAATACCACTGCAGTGATTTGAAAGAATTTTTGGAGTGAGTTCGATTAGGAGTACCTTCTGCATGACTTACGCTAGATTAGCAAAGACAGTCGACCCCTTCGGTATGAACCTGAAACAAGATAACTATCAGTGATGGTATAGGAAAATGAAATTTAACCTAACATTCCACCGTATTGGTCGTCTTCGGTGACTGCGTGCGGCGTTCCGCCCAATACAGCAACAGGGCGCCACCGCAATGTCTCATTGACGAGTGCATTCACATACGGGAGGCTTTCCTGGTCATGGAACTCTGGCATACGATCAAAACCTATCACAGCGTCCAGCTCTGCCTGGGCTTTTTTCATAACTTCGGGGAAGTGAAGCATGGCGACTGTAAACACGACTTAGAAGCAAAAGTGATGAGCAAGTCGAGGTCACCTACGGAAGAATGTGCTCAATGTTCCTGCAGTCTAAATAGCCTTAACATCAAATCATATGGCCCAGGGTGAGAAGTCGTCCTTACCGTCTCAATCCCCGCGCCAAATGGTGACGACACCGCGTAAGCCACCTCCAGTTCATCCATTCCGTTCTTCGGCATATCGTTGAGTGTTTGCGTAGTCAAGCAATCTTGAATTGTGCCTTGCGCCATGCGTGATTTGACATCCTCGATTAAGTGCATATAGAGCTCAATGTCACGCTTTTGACGTGCCTCCGGCTCCGCACGGAACCATTGCATAAACCGCTAAATAAGGTCAATGTGAAAAGATGGAAACGATGCTCCGATAACCAACAGGCTTACCGGAAGGTACAAAAGCCAAGGCCATGATTCCACGAGATATTTGCCAGGGATGTTTCAGAAGGATCAGGAGAGACGAATGTGTAACGATCATAAATAACATACTTTACACTGTCAAATCATAAGAATGACGAAGACAAGGCGTACGAGATGAAGCGCACCTTGTTAGATCTGCAACGTAGTATAACCTCGTGAAAGGCATGAAAAGAATACAATGTACGAACACACATACAATCCATTGCCTCGTTGTTCTCCTTGACGATCCATTCGTCGATACTGTCTACTCGTCTGCCATAAGAGACAGATGTTACCACGCTTGCTGCATATCTTTGGAGGTGTTTCTCCCAGTCTTTCGGCTCGGTCAGGATCAGGTACATGGATATCTTTGATTCAAGAGACTGAATCCCTCGGTATGTGTCAGATCGACGAGCATGAAAACCTGAGTGTAGGACCTTGCGCCACTTACGCCATGCTTCACCGTACGGAAGCATCAGTCCTCGGTTGTTGTTCGACAAGATCTCGCCACTAATGTAGACTGTTGCGTTTAGAACGAACACGAAAGTAAAAGGCCGCCTACGCGACAACGAAGCGGGGTCTGCTGGAGTAGATGTCAGACCGCTTCTCTAATAGATCCCAAGCAGCTTGTGCCGTGCCTAAGACTACATAATACTTCAGAAGAGCCTAAATGTCAATTCGGTAGCCAACCCACCTATCACAGGTGTACGCCCCAGGAATATAGACATCACGGGCCCTAAAGGAATAAGTCGAACACCGGAGCAAAAGAAGTACTATCGACGGACCATACTGTCTATTCCATTCCGCGAACTTCCTCCACGGCTTCAAGACGGGCATCTGGTGTCTGTTGCCAATCCACGGTAGACCCAAGGGACCGGGAGGCATTACCCGCCTCATTAGATACCACCTTACCACCGAACGAAGTGCCCCAAATACGAAAACAGATAATGCCGCTGTGGATATGCGGCCGGTCTTCGTGGCAAGGAGGCGTTCCAGTAGAATCATGATCGTGGACATGACTGCTGCGAAGAAAGGAGCTGCTTGAGGGTTCTCACTCTAAGATCACGCATGGTTGACCTTCTGTGAATTCGTGACCGGAGGGACTTGGATCAGGTGGGTTGAGGCGTGGGGCCAACCTGCTAATTGGTTTAACCATGGGATCTCTACCAGCTGGTAGCTTCTGACGAGGAGCCTATCAAAGCTCAGCGTTTGATAGATGTTTAGACTCTGGATTTTGCAAAGTCTCCACTAACAAGTCCATGTGTGAATAGATGACTGTTGATGTCGATGAATGATGTACTTGGTAGACCGCGAAGAAACCCTCGACTGGAAGACAAAAGGCAACTTTCGGTGCCAGTACTTGGAAATTCACCTTGACGCATTTCTTGCACCTAGTAGAAAGT
Source organism: Chalciporus sphaerocephalus (assembly GCA_038094055.1). NCBI lineage: Eukaryota > Fungi > Basidiomycota > Agaricomycetes > Boletales > Boletaceae > Chalciporus > Chalciporus sphaerocephalus. The sequence continues at coordinate 488,925 of JBBPTH010000007.1, forward strand.
TCGTAGTTGTTAGACAATATATCAGTAAGAGCAACGACATGCTCAATCGCGGGTAAGACAGAGCAATCACGCTAACTGCGTACATGCAGTTAGGGTACGCATATGTCCGTGTCCGGTTCTTCGGTCTCATCGTCTCACTGCATGCTATGTGTTCTCTGGTAGGAAAAGCCCTATAGCCCGATCATATACATGATAACTAATGCAAAGTACCAGAAGAAAAAAAATTATACGTGCCAATTCAAGTTGGCGAGCATCCCGTACAGAATTGCGTGTGGTTTGGTAGAATAAGAGTCTCTGGTGTATAATACAGCATAAGAATGAGTGGGTGAGTGTGAAGCCGGATGTGCGTGAAGTGAAAGCGAGAACAAGAAATCATGATTGCGATGTCAAAAGTCCTCTTGTGTTTCCTCTTCTACCTTGACCTTCTTTGAGCTAGGACCTTCGTGATCATGGTCGTGATGAACCAGGATGGTAGAGTCGTCGGAACCTTCGTTCTCTTCTCGAACCTTTGCAAGAGAGAAATGACGTCTAGTTTCGTACGCCCATTCTTTGACCCCGGAAGGGCCATCGGTGCTGACGAGCACCCCGAGGCGTGTGGTCAGGTAAACAGAGACGACGAACGTCGTTAAGAAGATCGCAACGAGGGAGAGCGACCACAACATGAAGAGTAAACACGCGACTAGTATAGCTTCAACAACGATGAATGAAAGAGCTGCCGAGATAAATGCGAGAAAAGCGATGGAAGAAATGGTGAATAGAGAGATGCCGCTGGTTGAGAACGAGTAAGCGAGCGCTAGACACGTTCATTCGACCGTAAACGCACATGAATGATAACACGGGAAGTACAGAGAGAGTGGCAAATATTGAGAGAAAGGTCTGGCGGCAGTTTATTCGAGCACAAGCGACAAAGGTAGATAAAACACACCATTCCAAAAGGCTTCTCCCTGAACTTCCAGGAAACATAGTTCAGCGCAGGTCGTGCGTAGCGGTTCTCAAGTAAATCCGCATATTGTCTGACTATCGTGGCGCTTCTCTGGAAGTAGCTTGCGAGGCTTTCCTGCATATCCGTATTTTCTCGTGTTCGATGCGAGTTCATGTCGCTGTCACTGACGTCGAAGGAATTGGACTACTTATTGGACCCGGTCTCCGGAAGGGCTATTCTATGTCACGTGATACATATCTGCTTCATTCCGACTCGACTGTAGCCACGACTTGATCTTCTCGGGAGCGTCCACAGCTCACCAGTGTATCACAATGAGCGGTCGCAAGTTAAACGCAGATGAGCTCAAACTTCATCAAGCTGCTCTCGCATCGAACGACAAGACCTTGTCTATCAAAGATGCTGAAAAGCTCATCCCAGATGGAACTACGCGTACCGCGTCAATTAACTTCTTGCTCGGAGCGGGTATGTTCAAAGTCATGACTAGCTCGGGTGGTGTTAGTTCTTTTCGTGCTGTGATGAAGAAGGAGATGGATGTGTGCGTTCTCAACGCTTCCTTGACACGGAAATATACTGACTCAACTCATCCTTTCTATTATAGAAAGAAAGACATGAGTGGTGAAGAGACGATGGTACTTGGCCATATCCAAGCTTCAGGAAACGAAGGTATCTGGACAAAGCACCTCAAGGCCAAAACCGAACTACATCAAACCGTGATCGATCGATGCTTGAAGTCGCTTGTCCAAAAGCAGCTCGTCAAGTCAATCAAAGCAGTTCGACATCCGACGAGGAAAATATATATGCTTGCACACCTTGAGCCATCCGTAGAGCTGACAGGTGGTCCGTGGTACACGGATAACGAACTTGATACAGAATTCATCAAACTGCTTTCAACTGCTTGTCTCCACTATATACGGGATCGTTCGTTCCCAAAACAATCCGGAAAACGTGCTTCGCAAAACCAGCTACGCCTGTACGCGATAGGCGCTGCGCCATCTTACCCGACTGCACAGCAGATACAGCATTTTCTTAGTAAAAGCAAGATCACGGAGACGGAACTGGGAGTTGAACACGTCGAGATGCTTCTCCGTGTACTAGAGCTAGATGGTGAGATCGAGAAGATACCCGCATTCGCGGCATCTGCCTGGGATCCTACTGTTCCATCGGAATCAGAAAGTGCATCAGATTCAGAGGACAGTGATGACGAACGCCTGACTTCTAAGAAACGCAAACGGGGTTCTTCAGCGAAGAAGAACAAAGTAGGTAGTAAACGGAAACGTCGACGAACGGAAGACTCAGAAGATGATGATTTGGAGGAAGAACATTCGAAGAGTAAGAAGAAGAAGCGCTCGCGGCGTGACGATAGCAGCAATGACAGCGACGAGCCAAAGTCGAAGAAGAAACGCAAGCGTAAATCAAGAGATACCGATGAGTCAGATTCGGACGACACTTCGGAGGACGACTCGGAGGAAGAGGATCGTAAGAAGACGAAGAAGAAGGGGAAGTTAAAAAAACGCAGCGACTCATCCTCGGAGGAGATTTCAGACGACGAGTCTCAGTCGGAGGATGAGGATGAACGGCCACGCTCAAAACCCAAGTTGAGATCATCTTCCAAAAAGTCGTCATCTTCAAGAGTGACTGTTAAACGTCAAAAATCACCTTCGCCCGATTTGAACGAGATGCCCGTGGGAGGGGCTTTCGTCTACCGGGCGATTAGGCAGGAGCGGGTGGCACTTGGATGGTCTCAGGCGCCTTGCGGAAGATGTCCTGTCTTCGACTTTTGTCGAGACAAAGGTCCCACAAATCCCCGGGAGTGCGTGTATTATGAAGATTGGTATACCCTCGGAGCTAGCGCTCAAAAGGCCTCAGAATTGGCCGCTGTGAAGGTAGAAATATGAGACCATTTGCATCTACAGATTGCAATCCAAGGCATGTTGTAAGCTAAAACAAATGCAGTATACATTCATGTACCGCCAAACATTTTATCCCAGTAACAGTCAGTATCATCCAAGCTGGTCAATCCCCCTAATTTGTCTTCACCTTGATTAAACCCTTCATCATATCGAAGCTATTGCCATCGGGCTGCAGATCAATGTACTGACCACCGCCAAGCGGTTCAGTACGCAGAAGTCCATGATCGGGCGTGATTCCCACTATTCGAACTGTAGTATATGGGGTAGTCGTGGTCAGGGTGACAGTTTGATCTGAATGCAACCACACGCTGGTATACCGATCCATAAACGGCTGAAACCCATCGTTCTCTTGAGTAAGGAACGAGTCCCACAAACGTTCGAAGACAGAGAGAACGGCTGCCGCAACGCGTTCAACGCAAAGACTTGAAGGCACGTCCAACCCTCGTCCCGCAGCCTCCAGTTGAGCCAACGAACCAATGGGCGGTTCGTTTAAAACATTCAATCCACAACCTTGATCCATTCATGTATAAATGCCAATAACAGAGCCTCGAGGCATCCGAGCGACACGTACCAATGACAACATCCACCATCCTCCCTCCGAAACTCGTGTTCACGAGTACACCCCCCATTTTCTTGAATTCCGTATTCTTTCGTGCTCCTGGCATTGGAAACTCGCCGTATATGTCGTTTGGCCATTTGAGCTTGACATTATTTGCCCATTGATGCAGGGGATCGAGCATATGACAAGCTTCGACAACTGCGATCGCAAATAGGTACTGGATAAAGACGAGGTTCGACGGTCGGACGGAGAGAACATCGGAAGTTGAACTTGCATTCTTGAGGGGAATACTAAGTTTGAGTGACATCTGCATACACCCGGAAGGGGAAAGCCACGCGTTTGTTCCTCTACCTCGACCAGCTACCTGCATCGTAGCAAGGGAGAGAAACGGCGAAGGAAGGGCTCGAAGTAGTTTGTGATTCCTAATCAGAGCTACGCTAAGTTGAGGCGTTGAGAAGGTGATACTGTACTCACTTATCCAGCATTGTCTGCGTACTGGTGACGACCTCGCCGTAGAAGAGTGCATCGCCCATACGCAGCTCACCTGTCTCATCTCCTGTGCGAAATTCATCTAGTGCAGCAAAAAACACACTGGGTGTGAACAAAGGTGTATATCGTTTTTCTTGTTCCGTGGTTAGTGACTGGGGTAGGTGGATAACATGTTTGACATCAATTTCATCAGAAGCCGTGAGGCAGAAAAGGGGGTGAGCAGAGGCAGAGCCCTCAGCAGGAATTTCACGAGGAAAGTGGAATCGAAAGCTATCGTGCACGTCTGGAAAGACTATACTCTCGATCGGGGTCATTCCATGCTTGACGGTGAGTCGAGAGAAAGCCACCTCGAGATCAAGATCGGGAAACAAAGCCTTCGCGAGACGCTGTTGGATTTCTAATTTCTTCGGGTGTGCAAGAAGCAGTTGAGGAAGAAGATTCGAGGAAGGCTGCTCGTCCTCGAATTGCAGTCCAAGAGCAGATAGCGTTGGTACGAGCAGCTGCTCTGCCAGCGGCGGTGCGCATGACCAGAGGGCGATGAGGCCGCTTTCACTCAATGCTCCCGCAACTGTATTGTCATCCAAGTAGCGTCCTAGAACTTTTATCCCTTTTTCTTCGAGATCTAAAGTAGCAGATTGTATCCGAGATACGGTGAGTTCGTTCCCGTCGTAGTTCATAGCGGCCGAGGTGGGAACTTGGGTTGGGAAAGAGAGATGTAATGAGACTCTGTTGTCGTAAACCCGAAGGGTACTTGTATCTTTGACCAACCCCAGACCAAGGCCCGTCAAGCCCAAGCTCGAGGAAGTATCATGCAGACCAAACACCCCTTGCGATCGCTTCGCATTCACGCCTAGAGAGAGTATCCTGCCACCGGCTTCTACATATTTCTGTATGCCTGTGTGGTCACTGGGTAACCCTAGAAGGACTAGAAGTCCACATGCTGTATGCCAGGGGAATTCCGCGGCAGTGAGGACATCAGGAGCAATGACCTGAGGGAGATAGTGGGGTCTGAGGATCGACGAAAGAGATCGTTGAACGGCAGTTGCTTGCGGGTGTGTACTTGGGTATACCAGAACGTTCATAGCATCAGAAGAAGATGAGGAAGATTAATTAGTTCTTTCCTTCGACATCACTGTCTCGGATCTGATGGGTAGAGCCATATGGTCAATCATGGAAGATGATACATGGTAGATAACCGAGGGTACGAGCCGTCGTAGCACAATGGTAGTGCGTTGCCTTCCTAAGGCAAAGGTTGTGGGTTCGAGCCCCATCGGCGGTACTGGATAAGTCAGTACGGCTCATTTTTTTTATCTCCCTCACTTTAATTTGAACGGACGATCTATCGTCATACGTACCCAAGCACTTTCTTTGGCGATACTTTTTTTTTTTTTTTCAGATCGGTAGCCAACGCTCGTTATCATGGTGGTAAAATAATGACCGTTCCCTTGACGTGCCGATTTTTCGCACAGTTGACTGCGCAGTTGTGGAGCTCAGTGGTTGTGTGCTACACACAGGCTAATGTTATGTATTTAGACTCATCACCAAGACGTAACATTCCTTATTACATACTCTTCAGCACCACATCACGCTAGTATACTCGCCAAAACGTGCCCCCCCACCCTCGCGACCAAAATACGTTTGCGGAGCTTCACAGAAGCCATCATCTTCACTTCGTACACCCATCTTCTCTTTCTTCGAAACAGACTGTAATACCCAAACATGTCCTTGTCATCGTTTAAACTCAGCCTCCCATCTCCTGAAGAGTACAGGAAGAGGAAAGTCGCTCTGATCAGTGGTACGTGGTGCTCATTGATGTGCCCTGGGTAGTCGCAATCGAGATCGCGTACCAACATTTCCATTTCATGGTCACGCGCCTCCCGATGGGACGACCGTCGAGAGCTGTTACTGATTCTCTTTCATATAGGTATCACTGGACAAGACGGTTCTTACCTGTGAGTCGTCTTAGACACATCGGCGTTGCTCCAGTTGTAAATCGCGCGTTGATGACCGTGAAATATCTCTGAATTGCTCCTCGAAAAGGGTTACGAGGTACACGGCATCATTCGTCGTTCCTCTAGTTTCAACACCAATCGTCTCCAACATCTTTACGCCGATCAACATGAACGTCCTAACAAATTCAAGTTGCACTACGGTGATCTCTCCGACACTACGAATCTCGTGTATATCATGGCTCAAGTGATGCCCACTGAGATCTATAACCTGGGTGCGCAATCTCACGTCAAGGTCTCATTCGAAATGTCCGAGTATACTGCCGACGTCGATGGTGTCGGCACCCTTCGTATCCTTGATGCCATTCGCACCACCGGTCTTGAAAAACACGTCAGGTTCTACCAAGCCTCTACCTCAGAACTCTACGGAAAAGTAGTCGAGACTCCGCAAAGTGAGACAACGCCCTTTTACCCGCGCAGCCCATACGGTGTCGCCAAGCTATATGCGTATTGGATCACTGTCAACTACCGTGAAGCCTACGGCATGTTCGCATGCAATGGTATCTTGTTCAACCACGAAAGCCCCAGACGTGGCAGAACATTCGTCACCAGGAAGATCACCAGGGCCGTTGCTGACATCCGCTTGGGCAAGCAACATTGCTTGTATCTCGGTAACCTGGACGCAAAGCGTGACTGGGGTCATGGTATGTTGCTTCATCTCCTGGAGTGTTTATTGCTGAGTATATGCCACTCGAATCATAGCCAGGGACTATGTTGAGGGCATGTGGCGCATACTCCAACAGTCCGAGCCTGATGACTTTGTTCTTGCAACGGGGGAAACTCATCCAGTACGTGAGTTTGTCGAGAAAGCATTCGCTATCGTTGGTATGACCATCGGATGGCGCAAGAGCGGTGTTGATGAGGAGGGTTACGACGTTAAAACCAACAATGTTGTTGTCAAGGTGGACCCTCAGTACTTCCGTCCCGCTGAAGTAGATCTTCTACTCGGAAACCCTGCAAAAGCCGAGCGCGTCCTCGACTGGAAACGCAAAGTAACTTTTGACCAGCTGGTTCACGAGATGGTGACAGCCGACCTCGAAACCTCCCGCAGCCTCATTGAGGACCAGAACTAGTCGACGTCTTGAACACGTAACTCGAAAGGCGTGGCTGTAAGGTAGTTGCCAGAAATTTGTAGTGTGGACCTCTCACCCCCTGATATGACACGGACTTTATATGACTCTGTTAAACGTACTTCAACATACTTCTTGATGCGTGAATTACCATCGGAGGGGATCAGGCGGTGCTGTCGCGAGGCGGACTTGCTCTGTTCATCGAGTCCCGTTTGGGGTTGGTTGCAAATCGACGACGACCAGGGTAACGACCATCTATATTTTCAGTGCTTCATTGACTACTACACCAAGATTTGCCCCTCTGAGTATCCCACTAGTTCAACGCGCGTTATCTGCTGTCTTGGATTCGACCGTGGAAGGTTGAAGTATATGGTGAACTACATAAGCAATAAATGCTACTGCGCAGTTGGCAAACATAAAGGTAGAACTTGCTCGAGAGGTGTTTGATTTGTAGCGTAAGTGATTTGAGCGCACAGTGCTAAGTCCGTCACCTTGACTGTCATGAACGCGGCTGTCCAGGCGTGTACCTTCGATCCGAACCATCCTTCCCTCAGCTAGTAGACACGGATGGGTTATCCATGATTGCAACAATCATCCCAATGTACAACTCTCTTTACAAGGTGACAGAGGTTTTGTGAAAACACTTCTTGGCTGTCAAAGACTCCAAGTCCTCCTGCAATACTGATTGAACAGATTTGTCGATCTTGTCGCTCAGTTGATGTGAAGATGCAGGCTTTGAAAGCGCAGATATCCTACATCGGCTGCAACATCCTCTTGTTTAACACATGATATTATCGTCTTTTCTCCTAGATAGATCTGATAGGCTTAGCAAGTGTTGTTCCGCCGATAATGTCTACGATGTATTCAAGACACTCTCAGCAAGTTCATATGACGCATGCACAGATGCTGCACGCATTCAGAACAATGGAGTTTGGGCTTCGTAGAGCTCTTACCTGGCTGGTTATTGCGAAGCGATTTTTTGAAGCTCGCGCAGTTAGTACGGCGCTACCGACAAACCAGCTTGGGATTGCACCTCCGCTCACATGTATACGTGATTTCTTTCGAAGGGCTACATCTGATTCTTGCTCCTCTACTGGTGATCTATATTTCATTTCCCTCGGGTCCATATGTTGAATATATCCGAGTCTTATAGCTTACAGGGTCATTTCTGAAATGACCAGATAGTACATCGTGATAGCCTACTCAATGAGCGCTCTGTCCAGTTCTGGCATTCGAATAATTCTCTAAGAACCAGGAAACGGTTTCCTTGAGTGCAACTTCGAATGGGGTAAACTGGAAATCCGGGCCAATGAGCCTTCTCAATTTCGCGTTGGAAGCGGGCTTGCGATCCTGTCCGTTATCCTTGGGTTCATTCTCAAAAACAGCCGCTCCAGAGTAATTCATGACGTCGACGATCGAGTTAGCAAGCTGCCGAATGCTGATCTCGTCTTTCTCATCCACAGACAGGATGACGGGATCCACCTCATCGTATTCACGCAGCATCCAAATGAAGAGTCTGGCAAGATCACGGGAATAGATAAACTGCCGCAAGGGCGTACCATCTCCCATGACTGTGAATGGCTTTCCGTTCTTTAGGGTCGAGGTGAGCACGCAAAACCTGCAGTGGAGCGAGTTATTTGTTTATTTTGTGCAAGATAACATTTGTGAATGAGAGCGGGCATGACGTGTGCCTGTTTCAGATCGATATCAAATTATGATCAACGATAGATAAACCTGATGCAATTGAACTCACAAATTGTCATGAGGTCCAAATACATTGGTAGGGATAGCAGACGTGAAGTTGCAATTAAACTCCTCCTTGTATGCATGGTTCTGAACATCAACCATTCGTTTGGCATGTGCGTAGCCAAAGTTGGAGTCATGAGGGGGACCAAGATGTACTTTCTCCTCGGTCAAGGGGTACTCGACTTTGTCGGGGAACACGCAAGTAGAAAGACATGAAATGACTTTCTGTGTTTTCTTGATGTGTGCGGTGTGCAAGATGTTGTCGTTGATCAGCATGTTGTCGCGAAGGAACGTCATCTGGGACCAGGATTGTCGAGTTAGGACGTATCCACGTGTAAACCACAGACCTTGCGTTCTCTGTTAGCGAACAAACCGCCAACTGATCGTGTCATTATCAGAAGGATCGGAACGTTATAACTCGAGGGTATGCATACCGAGGGCTGCCAAGTGAATGACATGGGTGGGTTGATGCTTTTCGAACAACTTCAAGGTCTGTTCTGGGTCCCTATAAGAGTCGACAACATGGCTGAAGGCACCATTTTTCATAGACTCGAATCCAATACAGACCTCAGATCGGCGTCACGGGAGCTGGCGAAGATCCATTTTTCCCCTGGACGCTTTCCGAATCGCGAGCCTTCGGGCTCGTGTTCGATGACATGCTCGATTGCTTTCCCGACGAGGCCAGAACCTCCGGTGACGAGGACGACCGCAGCCATGGTGTGAGTTGGAGTGTGAGTTGAACTGGAGCGAGCTAGGATCCGACTATCGTATCGGTCTACCGCAGCTTTTGGTTACTAAGTCCGAGTCCGAGTAGATCACTGCTTTGTATATTCCCACCATTATCTGGCACACATTCCCTGGCTGCATGAAAGTTCTTGCTCCTCGACAGCCATAGCGAACGACTTGTTTCCCAGGAAACACTCGGAGGACACTGAACGACAGATTCAACATTGAACATGCCTTTCAAAGACAGGAAGACGATAGCGACAGAGGTGTACGACCTTGCAGCCTCGGACGATCCTATAGCCGGACGTGTTAGAGAAGCCCTGGAAGTAATTGATGGGGTTCTGGCTACATATTCGTGCGTGTTAGAGTAATTCACAATGTCCAGCAAGCTGAGCACTTGCAGACCGGAGAAGGTCTCCTTGAGTTTCAATGGAGGCAAGGACTGCACGTGCTACGTCTTCTAATCTGCATTCAACTCACCGTTCCTTGTAGGCACTGTTCTTCTTCACCTCTATGCCGCTGCATGGGATCGGCGTCAACCATTGAGTGATAAGCCAATCCCAGCTGTCTACATCCCCGTGCCATCACCGTTTACGGAACTAGAAGATTTCATCCGAGACTCCGCCAAAGCATACAACCTCGACCTCTTCACGTGTGTGTCTGATGCAGATGTTCCGCTCCCCGTGGAGAGCGTTACCCCCGGAGTGTCAACCCCCGTTGCACAGAAACAAGGTAATGGTTATGTAGGTAATGCCGCTTTTCTGCGACCCGTGGGGGAGGCTCGTGGCGGCGAAGGAATGCGACGTGCTCTGCAGATGTACAAGGATACGCATCAAGAGATAGAAGCCATATTAGTTGGGACGAGAAGATCAGATCCTCATGGTGCGAATCTCACATATAAGAACAAGACGGATGCCGGTTGGCCCGCCTTCGAACGTATCAACCCAATTATCAATTGGTCTTATTCTGATGTATGGACGTTCCTACGTCGATTGGACGTACCATATTGTTCGCTGTACGACCAGGGGTGAGTCTACGCCTTGATAGTGAAGAGTGGACATTGAGCAAGTGGAAACAGCTATACTTCACTTGGTTCCGTATACAATACCCATCCAAATCCTGCACTCCTTGTTCGGGATGACGGGTCGTCCGACATGTTTCCGTCTTCTTTGATAGTCGTTGCCAATGAACCCAACGCTATGTGCACCGCTGAAATTCCACATGGCTCACGCCATCCAGAGACGCCTCCAGAGGCTAACTGCTTTGGAAACTTCACGGTCATCGCTAGTGCCCCAGAGCGGACTTGCGCTGCCGAGCCCCATATTGGCGTGGCCGAGCTGAACCGTAACACGGAACATACCCTCGGTGCTTTCCGCATCGTTGCTAATGACCCATCCACCACATGTTTTGCAGAGTCCAGACCTCCTAACGGTAATGGTCATCAGAACTCTCAGACCAGCCCTTCGCGTTATAAGCCTGCTTACATGCTTCAAGACGAAGGCCTTGAGCGCGCTGGCAGGATTTCGGGAGCAGCAATCCCAGGGCTAGCGGCGTGAAACGAGACGTGAATGAATATGAAGATGGACTTATATAGAGTGAAAGTCGAAAGTATTCACCGCTGTATGTACTCTGTACAACCCATCTCTGGGTCGAATATCCCTCCTTGTGACTTGATTGGCACGAGGACGATGAGTAATCCGAGACCCCGTCACGGGGGTACCACAGGTCCAACCTTCCGTTGCTTGACCAGACCAGATCTCATTTCAACGCGTCCACCATGGTTTATGTCCAACCATTAACACTGCTAACCAGTTCAAGTGCGAAATGGACATCAGCACAAGAAAAATCATTAAGTCGCGACTATATATTCACTGACCTTCATCTAGAAACTCCAGACCAGTTCGTGGTCAGAACGTATCTCCAATTCCTTTGGCTTCCAGAGGTAAGCCAATAATAAAACTTGGGTACGTCGAGCGCGTCCAAGATATACCACCAGTGTCTCCAGATTCACCACACCCATTGCACTCCTTATTAGATCAACTACTGCTGTCCGTGCGATCTGCTGCTACAAAGTATAACGTAGAACTCCCACAGATTCTGGCTCAGAACGGTGGAGGAGGCGAAATTGAAGAATCAGTGATGTGGTTTGCGCTCAACTACGAGATGGGTGAGAATGAGGAAGGAGTTCACAGTGAAGATGCGATCATGCTCGAAGAAAAATCGAGAAATATGTGGCTCGATAGACTCGAGAGACGAGAAATACAGATTCAGATTCTCCTTTACCTCCTCAAACTCTCATTGCCTGGACCATGTATTCCGTTACCTGCAGTAACCGTACCGCTTTCTGCAATTGATGTAGTACCCTCGAAAAAGAAACGTCGGAAAGAACATCCGAAGGTTATAATACCTACGCCGCACGAAAGGCTCGAGTCATTCATGGACAAGCTCTCCATGTGGCAACTTGTCACGACTATGAAAGATGGAGACAAAAACACAGATAAATCACACACAGAACGAGATTGGATGCAAATATTCTGCGAAGACGTTGTCGAGCGCCAGTTCAAATCGACATTGCCAGACATGTGTACGCTTCTGCGCAGTAAAGTGTTCCCCCATTCCCCCTTTTCAGATGACGACAGCGACACAGACCACCGGTCAAGTCCTGCACCTCAGACCGCTGGTTCTTCTTCTAATTCTTCGATCAACCCGCGCCCCAATCGCAACTTCGCCCGTTCATCTACCTCGGCTTCCGTTTCCCAATCCAAAACTAAAGCGAACCCTAAAGCGGTCCGGCGGTCGTCTTCTATATTGTCTCAAACCTCGGCATCGGATGCGCGAGCTCGTTCGCGTTCATTATCTGTCTCGCTTGCGCAAGATGCTACTGCCAGACGTTCCAACTCTACGTCTGGAACCTCTTCATCACTCAAACGAGCTCTTAGTCGGGAAGTCAGTATGTCTCGTGGGTTCAAGCCTCGAGTGCAACAATCACAAGGTAGTCAGACTCAAGGCCAGACGGAGAGCACGGCGGCGGGGACGAGTACCAAAGTCTTAGCTAAAACGAGAAAGGAAATAAAGAGGGTAGAGAGCAAAGCGCAGGGCGTGACTCTTGTCGCTGCTACCCCTACGAAGCCTCGGGAAGCCAAGACGCAGAAGTACACATCTATAGAACCTCAAAGTCGCATCGCCAGTCTCAACTTTGACGCGCCAGTGGAGGACAAAGGGGATTACGATCACGGTGAGGGAGACACTGACAGTGAGGGTTTACCGGAGGTGGTCGAAGGCGAGGACGAGGAGTTGTGGTTACCAACTTCATCACCTGACATTTTGCTGTTGGGAGGGAGGAAGCGGGCTGCGAGTGGATCGTCTTCGAGCTTTAGCTTCTCGGATCCAGGGGATGAAGGGGGGACAGATACACACGTCAAGAAACGAAAGCGTATATGATGTTTCATCACGGATTATTCGTTTCGGACATGCCGTCAAGCAACGTTACTTGATTCACCAAAGGAGATTTCGTGGGGTGCTTCCTTGCGAGCTCGCTGTGACGGTCGTACTGTTAGTTCAGGGGATAAAGAAAATCAGGGTATCATCATAAAGGTCCATTGAGCATTGAGTGAAAGTTATTCTAGTACTTGAGCATCTATCATCATTGGTGTATCGAAGGCGATATCTGTAGTGACCATTCCCGATGGTATCATGATCTACTCACGACGAGAATACCTTCTCTGCAAACTGGATCATATACTGGAACGATGTTGGGGCAGTGTAGTGCAAGTTTACCATGTGTCTATTTTTTAGACAAGCCTAACATGAATCATCAATACCGCGAAGAATTGATAATACACTCACCCCGTGTTCGGAGGAAGGTATGCCTCGAAGCTGCTGGCGGCAGGGTAGAGTGCCTGAGCCCCGGCTGGGATATTTGAATAGTTAGTACCAGGAGCAACGGCATAGCAGTTGCCGTAGCAGAACACAAAGTCCTTGTCTCCGGTCACAACAAGCACGTCACCAGTGAAGTTAGGCGCAGCCGTGATATTGTTGGCAATGGTGAACAGGACACCTTGGGTGACGGGCTGTTCAGTGGCTCGTGCAAAGTCTGCGATGCCTTGCGCATAATAGGGGAAGTACCAATAGTTGAGTTGGCTTGTCCAAGGCTGAGAGGGAAAGAAGTGAGTAGGCAAAACCCTGGATATTCGCACCAGAACTCACAGCAACCGAGACTAGGTAAGGGTTTGTCAAGTCAGCATTCGGGAAACGCGTCGGAAACACCAGCGAAGCTGTCGAGTACACTGTCGAGGTGAACCACAGTGGAAGAGCAGTCCTAGAGGCGGAACAACGCGATAAGCCAACTCACCAAGGATGCATGCTTGGATATCAAACTCACGCATTGCCACTGTACGCGGTTAGCACGACCCCGTCGACAGCGTTTGGTGCAATTGCAGTAATTGCTTGAGTCTGGATTGAACCGTAGCTATGACCGACGGCGACAATTTTAGAATACACGCGACCGCCGATCCTGCCTGCTCTAAGAAGTTCAGTGAACTTAATCGCAATCGCAACATCAGTTGGTTTTTGCACGACGTTGTAAGCATCATAAGGGTGTTCAGAAAGACCAGTTCCAAGTCGATCGTATCGGAATGTTGCAATACCCGCAGCAGCAGAGGCATAGACATAAGAGTAATTGTTGTCACCGGACGGGGAAAAGTCCCAGTAACTTGAATCGAAACCAATGCCATGGATCAACAATTGTATGACATGGGAGTTCTGTTCGCCATATGTCGGGAGACATAACGTGCCGGAGATAGAGTACGTTTCTGTCACATCTTGCATTCCGTACTCGTACATGTCGGTGAAATTGGACTGGTACGGAAACGAGGTTACGAATTCTTGCAAAAGTGTTGTGAGATATGTCTCGTTCGCATTCAATGCAACATTTTCGAACATGTAGTTGTTACTGGTGATTTCAAGGACGTACGTCTCCCGACTGCAGATCGCGTTCGGTGGGCCTAAACGAGACGTATCATAATCAGCAGGTCCTGAAGAGATTCCGCCTGAGGTCAACAGGGCACCGAGCGAGGCTGGGGAGACCAAAAGGCTGAAGATATAGGAAAGACGGAGACTGCCCATGGCGAGTATTTGGAGGCAGGTCGAGTTCTAAAACGAACTGGGCGGAGAAAACCCTCAAACCAGCCGTATAAATATCATCATCTGCTCATCGCTAAAATGTGGACCCTGGAAGGGAAGTCTTGCGACTCGAGGATTTTGTCATTTCAGATCCAAATATATATCGGTCCTTCGAGCATGCGAGAATCGACAAAACGATGTGTATTATCGGGCTTCCATTAACAGATAAGAGCGAAGCATCTCGGACGGTCGGTTGTGCCAATTCGAGCTCGGAGTGCATGAAGACCAATCGCCGTCAGATGAATACAAGTCGATATCCATAAGGTAGTGGTCCGTCAACAACCGAAGGAGGGGTAGTAAGGGATGTATAACAAGCGCTGAGTTGGAGCAATTCTCCGGGAATTGATCATGATCGACAGCGATTGACTCGCTGGCGAGTCAGCTCGCACGCTGGACAGATGATCATCCGCAGATATCCATGAGCACACGTGGCAAAGGGTGGAAAAAACTTGCAAAGTCGTACCACGATCCAGCGGAATTTGCGCAAGCGAGGAAAGGCATCGAAATTCGAATTCATTTCCTCGGGCCAATGTCCCGTGTAGTTCCGAGTTACTGGAGTGAATTCTATGTAACATCGACAACGTGGTCAAACGGGGTACCTCCGATAGAATTTTTGGTCGACCTACCAGTAACGACTCAGTGCTCATACTGATGCTGGATCCAAGTTTTCATATCTCGGGAGATGAATGACAAAGGCCAGACAAGCGTTCACATCAATTGACGAATTACCCACCAGGAGACAGCTCCAGGGAGCGCAACAACAAACTGAAGAGTCACACCTCGGTTGGGAGATCGAATCGTGCGAAACTAGAGTCCGTATTGTGTCGTGTCGACCATGTAGCCAGGTTCATGTTACCTCTGTTGAAACCTATGAGCTTGCTGATCAAATGGTTGTAGCTAAGAGTCAATGCACCACTCACTGAATTGAATGGCCTGTTTATGGTAAACCGAGGCTTGCAGCGAGGGACCAATACCAGCGACTTCATGGCGCATCGCATTCCCTGAAGACCAATCGAGTCTACAATGAACGTATGCAGCTTGCAAATGACAAATTTGTGTAGTCCCTTGATTCATAATGACCATGCGAACGCTCTCAAAAACTTCGGATGGGATATAACCAGTTCGACACATTCGCGGGTCAGGGTAGTGCGCCTCAGAGGGTCCATACCGAGGACAAAGAACAAAGACAAGGGCACGCTAGAGCATGCGTCAACGTCCCCAGGGATATCGCGTAAGTGTGATAATTTCACGTCGTGTATGCCGATTTCACAGAATCAGGATGGTACGGGGACCGATCGCGTTGGATTCACAGGGACTGGCAACTGGAATCAAAACAGTGAGCAACACTACGCTGAATTACAGATACTTGATACCCACGAAATCATGAGAATGTTGACTCCCGTTGCTTGAGAATTCTGGAATTCTGACCCCGAGTTGTGACTTGAGCCGTTTTACATCTCCCCTGGCAAGGTATTCGGACCTCCACCCACAAATGCACCTCGACCGCGAGCACGTTTCTGTGGGACTATATGTCTCGTTGAGTATCAAGCAAGGACCCGGTGCAAGATCTTTTCGACGCTTGCGAGGGGAAGGTTCACAAGATATCAATCAGAGTCACACAAATCCACCACTGCGAACGTTGGCCATTGGTGCATTCCTGCATCTGTGTGCTGTCATGGGATCTTTGAAAGAAGGTTCTAAACCTTCGAACAAGATCGCAGAACCCATATACCTTGAAAAAGATCTCGTTAATATCTGATATAACCAGCCGACTACGATACTCCTTCGCTACAAAAAAAAAGTGGGCATGAAATATGAAGGTTGGCAGAACAGTCACGAAACGAATAAAAAGGTTGTCTAGTACGAATGAATGGTAGAATGTTCATTATGATGCAAACAATCGAAGTTGCCCAAGAATATGAGTGATGATGTGCATTGCTAAATCAGATGATGCACACGAAAGACGGACGTATGGCTGGGATGCATTTACCTTGATGGGGTATATTAGAGAGAATGCCTTGCTATGATGTCCAATGAGATATGTGAAGATATGCGGAATGAGTGAAGTACGTCCATCACTATGAAAGACTGATGAGAAATCCGAGGAGCACGAAAGCATCCTCTATTTCCCAAGCGGACCGAGAGCCGACGCCGAAGAGCTTGCGATAGCAGTGATAGTGGCCCCTCCGTGAGTTTTTCCAACCGGAACAGGAGGTGGTTTCCGTCTTTGAGGGGGAGCAGGCGCCGGTCTGCGTCCTTTGTGAGTGGAGGAAGACGTAGTAGGCGGGAGACTGGATGCCCCTGGAGAAGGTGGAAGACTAGGGTAATGATTGATGTGAAGACTTCTTTCGACCTGTTGCGACATCAACGATGTATCGTCCATAGAACCCGACTTTTCTTTCCGCTTCGGCACAGTTGCAGTAGCTGATGCAACACCGCCCAAGCTGGTCGTACTGTCTGCGCTGGGTCTCCTCATGTTATCGGAACCCGCTCGCGACGAAGCAAATCGAGCGGTTTGTGGCGACTTCAGATTGTCAATGCTACGGCTGGACTTGATTTGTTTCTGCTTGGTCAAAGGTGGAGCACTGTCCGATGCTCTTTCTGAACTGGCGGACATCGGATGGGAATACGAGACTGTTTGCGTGGTTGACGCGACAATATCATGGCTGGGACTACCCTGCCGGAACGTGTCATGAGAGTTGAGAGCATTTTTGTTGAATGAACTCTTTCGCAGTTGCACACACCACTCCCCGCTAAGACATCGTTCAACCAGTCGCTTTGTGGTCGGGTCGATGTCCCGGATGTTAGCGTTCTGCACGAGGGACTCCAGGGCCATCACTATCTGTGGACGCTTGTATGGAATATCCCGTAGTTGCGTGTTGGTGAGAAGTGGATGTAACACGCGGAGGTACGTATGACGAAGCGATTCACTCTCGTCATCAAGGTCAACCAGCTCACGCAAGAATACGTCGACCAGGACGCAAAGATCATTGGTATAAAAGTATTCAGACGTGGCCTTAGAAGTAAACAAGAGAAAGAGGAGTTTCAAGACGAGTAACTGCATGCACAAGTCCTCTGCGGAACGAGTCGCGCGGTTTAGCATGAAGATCATGTTCTCTCCGAATGTCTTGCTGGAACCAAGACGGGAAATAAGGACGTCAATGACCCTATTTCGTATTTCAGGCGCTTTTGTTCGATTGCCGTGAGGCACAGAGCTGTCACGCAAGCCTGCGACCATAAACTGT
The DNA here is from genome assembly GCA_038094055.1 of Chalciporus sphaerocephalus. Taxonomy (NCBI): domain Eukaryota; kingdom Fungi; phylum Basidiomycota; class Agaricomycetes; order Boletales; family Boletaceae; genus Chalciporus; species Chalciporus sphaerocephalus. The sequence continues at coordinate 506,803 of JBBPTH010000007.1, forward strand.
TCGTTGAGTGCTACTATTAATTTGATGACAGAATAATTAAAAGTGTCATCCGGCATGAAACGTGTCTGTTCCACGAGGTCGAAAAGGTACTCGATGAAGGCACCTCCAAAGACACGTAGGTCATGTTTTGACAATTTCTGAACTCGACAAACTTCGTACAGGAGTCTGACAGCTAGAGCCCTCAGTTTGTCCTCAATCGCGATCGGGCCCATAATGACGCTTGAACGAGAACCTGCAGTGCTGGATCCGGGACCAAAATATACATCGCCGACTTCTGGATCAACTTCTACCTGAATATGATCCATCAGAAGCGGGATGAGTGGTTGCCATCGCTTTTGGCTGCGAAAGAAAGCAAGTTGGCGTCGACCCCAGAATAGCAGGACATTGTATGAAATAAACTGCCAGTGAGGATCGGTTTTCGATTGCACATCCTCGATCGCAAGTTCACACATCCTCTCCGAGTGAAAAGTAAACAGCTCAGAATCCAAAAGCAGCTGACATGCATGCTCTAGCTGTAGTGGACTCTGGAGGTATTGTTCATGGTAAGAAGCGCATAGAGAGACAAACCTCCTGAGTGCAGTATCCAGCATAGACAACGTGGCGGAGCCATCGCTTGGGAGACGTAGAACATCATCGAGTTCTATAAAGGAATTTGAAAGTGAAACGGAATGATGTGTAGTAAGCTTCTTGTCGCTGAAGTCTAATATCTAACAGGGTGGGGTAATGGGCGTGTGACTGAACATACCTGACCAGAATTGTTGGGGGTTCTCTATGAAGTATACGATCCCAAATTCATCTTCAGCCAACATGTTGACAGTAGAGTCCGATTCCTGGACTATCATTGCGGTAAACTCCAGGCGTTGATGGTTCCCGGTCTGCGATTGGGGCGATAAAGGAGGGGAAAGTGACTGTCTTTGGTCGCCCAAGAACTGGCTTGTCGGTTCTTGAGTAGAGTGAGAGGCCAAAAAACGAGCTGTGATCCGCGATAGTGTCCGGTTGACGGCCTTGAATGTGAGTGAGACTCGCGGTCAACGTTGATGAGCCTGTAGAGCCCAGGGCAAGGACGGTGTCTTGCGGTGTCTGGGGTCAGATCATTCTGGCGACCCCAACTTGACTCCGAATCTCACGGAATGAGTCCTCTATTCAACTTGAGGTGACTTCTCTTGGAAAATCATGAGAGCGGACTGTCAGTGGTTAGAGTATCTTCATCCGAATATCAGTTCTAGTCTGACCTTTGGCTCCCCTCTACACTCTGCCGTTCGTTGCTCTCTGTCACGGTCAGGCAAAGGCACGAGGATTTCTCGCATGAATATTTTGAAGGGGTCATCTATGCTGGGGAGGGAAAATCATTCCACTTCACCAAGAAGTTTCTTTGTGCAGCATCTCTCACAGACCCCTTGATGTCATCAGTTGGCAGCTTGCCACTCACTTGCTCATGCTTCTTGACGTATACTCACGACCCGCAGCTCGCTTGAAGTTGAGATCAGTTGAGTTATTAAAGGTGCAGCCCATCCCCTACAGCCCAGTCTGCGTTCAATTTTACACAAATATTCATGTAGTCTGAACTTTCCGGCCAAGTGTGCATATGGCTCCCCTCTCCTCAGTAGCCGACTATCAGCATCTTGCAAACTGATGGCCTACCACGGCTCCCGCGATACCTTTGGGTATCTCACAGGGCAATAAGTTCTCGAGCAAGTATCACTATTCACTCGTGACCGCTCACACATCCAACGCCAGAGCCATGAGGCAAGTTCAGTAAATTATTTTTACTGATCACCGAAGGAAGATGACGGCTTCCGTCGACAAATCTATGATTGTCCATTGGGTGGTTGGACATCATTCCGTTCCATTTGAACTTAGAAGTGCCAGGAACTTAACATGCAGGCCAGACACGTGCGGCATACCAAATAGGTGGGACCTGGTCTGGAACGTGAATAATCCCCGTGGTGTAGAAGTATGTACAAGACCTAGGGAATAATTATGATATTCTGTGTACATGAGTTGAAACGACTCAATGAAATACCTAGAAGCACAATTGGAATTGAAAGTCTAGTGGACGGTTCTTGCAATCTCGGGTCATGATTCGATGAGTGCGACGATTCCGTACGCTGCGGCTGCGGCCGCTCCACCAACTAGCAACGTGCTGACAGCACCCCACAAGTAACTCCCCGCTCCCTGACCAGCCCCGGTAACTCTCGCCTTGATGGCCCCGAAGATCAAGAGGACAAAACCAGTGAGAAGGCAAGAATAAATCAGGGCGATGTGGGCAACGGAGATAAAAAAGTAAGGGATGAGTGGTATGATTCCTCCAACGAGGTATCCAAGACCGATTGTTATTGCGGAAGAGTACAACCGACTTGTTGGCACTTCCTCGAGACCCTCTCCGAACTTGAGCAAGAAAGGGGTCAATCCCATCTCTGACTTCCATCTGAGAGACTGAGTTTCTTCGTCGGATGACGAGCTCCGACCGTCCATGCTAGTATCACATTCAACGTCGCGCAGACATTTGGTAACCGCCTGAGAGGTCCGTTCATCGACGCCGATTGGGCCGAGGACGGCAAAGACTTCTCTCTCCATTTCACCATCACAACTCCGGATGACTCTAGAAGAGGTGTGGCGCTTCAAGAATCGATAGTGGTCTCTCTCGGCTTGAGAGGCGAGGAATCCACCGATGCCCATAGAAATGGCACCAGCGATGAGTTCTGCGACACCACCAACGACGACTAGACGGGACTCTCCAAGCGACGACAGGCCAGCGGTCAGCGCAAAGGGTACGGTCAAGCCGTCTGAAAGGCCAATAACGACATCCCGGACGATGTCAGGGTTCACGAGGGTACGATCATCTTCGTCCTTGAGGTCCTTGCAGCATACACCGCCTTGTCTTCCCTGTCTATCACATTTGGCTGGTAATGGGACAGAACTGTTGGGAGGGTCCAAAGACCATACGGGAGGTTTTGATTTAAGAGTGGCATGCCTTTGACTCGGGAGGGGGACAGCGGGTGCACCGTTGTTCACGCTGGACATTCTGGAAAGGAATCAAGACTGTTTGATGTATGAGGAGACGTTTGATGATTTATATGGGCACCACCGCTAATTTTATGATGACAGGATTCAGACGCGCAAGTGAAAAATAGGAAAGATATGTGCTGTTAACCCTAAATTAACCCTAACCATAGAAGGATGTCACAGTGTCATCATTGGTTCCCTGGCGGGGATTTGAGTATTAATAATATTCAGCTCTTGACCCCGAAATCAGAGAGGTACTGTATGTGCTCTGTTGGCATGAGAAGAAGGTCGCAAACTTGCGTTCCAGTCTGCGGTTCGCGGTGCCAATTCTTATTCTAGGGTAACTCAATGATGCTATGCTCCGCCGACTCGGACCACATGGAAGAAGCATTTTAATTCATTTCCGCCGTTGTCAACTGGAACGCATCTTCCATGCGAGCTCCCTCTTCCCACTCCTGGTTATTTAGGTTGCTCTCCCGTGTCATGATCAACATCCCCGAGGAGACGCATTCCTGCGAGTTTGGTTTAATTTTATATCGAGACGCTCTGACTGGGTGAGCGGTTATTGCACAATCAGGATTCACCCGACGTCGCCTCAAATGGGCATTTTACCTCGGTTTCCCTTTTGCGACCTGAGTATGCATTAAATTGCGACAGTCGTCATGAAATTCGCAGTCAATGACTGGATGGCAGTTGCCAAAGCGGTGACCGTCTTGGTGTCTAGGCCCAAGATATGATCTGCGACATATCATCGACGTTCTGGCCCGGATAAGGGTACTGTAATTTGCGAGCCGCTATTGGCTTCGGCCCAATTGGGTACAAATCCGTAGTCAATTTATCCTTGCGACTTAGTCAGGCCCTCCATGCCGTGTACCAGTGCAATGGCGTCCATTGACAATTGAATCAATTCCTACCGTTCGACTGTATGACCATGCGAAGACTCTGGAAAAGCGCTGGGAATCATCATGACAATTTGACCGTGATATCCGCCAGAAATATCAGCGCCGATGCTTGCCTCTGCCGTTGGCACATGAGTACTTTTTGATCAACCTTGGTCCCGCAATGACTGCCTTATTGATATACCCAGATGCTCAAGTGTAGCCGATGGCTGTTGATGTAACGAGAACCACATCAGAGCCTGGTCTCTATATCTCGGGCCTGGGGAGAGCGATCAAACATCATACCCACTTCCTTAGGGTTGTCGGGGTTCATACATTCTCGGTGAGTTTCGCTATCTTGTAAGGAATTGAGGTGAGTTTTCCGGCAAGGGACAGCTATAATGATTCCTGAGCACGCTTGAGCTTGAGACTCGTGACTAGTGATTCGTTGCGCCGCACACACTCTAGCAGGGCTACTAAATGACAAGGACACCGTCATACAGCTTGGAAGCATGAAGCTTGAGCGGTCGTAGTGCGTGGTCATTTGGTTCTATGCGTGATTCCTTAGTATACTAGACTTCGCTAACAAATGGCCATTTTGCTATGCGACGACAACATCACGAAAGTCGTAAAATTGATTGAGTGATCAGTGCTTCAGCTCTCTTCAGCGATGATGTGACCTTTTACGTTTTCTCCACCGCACTAGATCATGAAATGAAATCTCCTTTGCCTATCCTCAATTCTGTAGGTCATTCTATCAGAACGGTTCATCGTCTGCCGACACACCCATCTGTTTTGAAGCAGAATATTGAATAGATTGCTCGATAGCAACAACCAGACGAAACTGAATTGTCACATCGGTAATCAAGTGTTGTGAGTAGAGTAAGATCCCATGTACTAAAGCAACTGAAACAAACCGAGTACGAAGATGTACGATACATCACTTAATACAGCTACCGAGTCAGAAATCTCCAAGATCAACCTCTATGCTTTCTATCACGGAGGCCTCTAGACTCTTGTCTTTCCGCGGCGCGCCTTGTAAGCTTGAAAGTATAGATGATGGCATTGGGGATATAGGCCGCGAAGAAGTCGTCGGTTGTGGTGCGATGACTGGCGTTCCGTTCGCGTTCGGCGTCGCTGATCTTGATGTATTATTAAACGTCCTCGGTATGGTCTTTAATCTTGCACTTGGGTCCGCCGGCGTAGCTACACCTGATCCTGATGCACCAGCGAGTTTCCGTTCCTTCCGCTTTCGTTCAGCTTCGAGCAGTTCAGCCTTTCGGACAGCCTCCAAATTCGCTTTACGATTCCGCTCGTTAACCTTGGCCAGTTTGTCGGCTAGCGATTCTTCTTCCTCGCGCACTACAGACACGGCGGGGAGCTCCTTCAGCTTTTCCTCGATCACAGCAACTTCGGCATAATCCTGCCGTCGTAACGCGAGCGTCTTTGCCTGCATAAGACGAGATCGCTCTATCGTGATAGCTGCTGAGTTTTGTTGTTGGTTGAACTGGTTCTTGCGGGCGATCATGGCTGATATGTCACTCTCCGTCATGGGTTGCGTGGCAAACTTGACCAGTTGTGCAGCCTTTTTTTCTAGGTGCCGCTTAGACGGTAATCGGGTGTCCTCTACAGCATACGTCTTAACAAGTCGTTCAAACTCCTTATACAACCACCATGTTAGAACCAACCAGGCGGGAAAGAATCAATCAGTTACGAACAGCATTAAAAGGAGCGTTGGAGACTTTGTCCATCTGAAACGTCCTAACTGCCTTGCCGTGTTTGAGCTCAAGTAACTGATTGACAGTCACCTCGTTGATCTTGTACGGCCGTGCGAGGTTGGCACCGAGATTCGTCACCTCACAAAGTCGATACACAGGCTCGTTGTCTTCCTGACCAACCAGGTAACGTACCCAACCACCTTAGTTGAAAAGCAGAGTTCAGCTTGCCTAGGGGAGGCACGGAATGGAACTTGCCTTTAACATAATCTTCGAACCAAGGTGCCATGCAATATTTCGCAAGCATGTTACGGGTCAATCTGCATGTCGACAAATCGTCTAGTGTGATTGGCTCATCATCGGGATTGGGCTGCTTGGAAAACAATTTGCGGTCTTTCTCTTCCTCTTCCTCATATTTGGTGATCTGCCCATCCTCTTCCTCACCTGAAGATGTCTCCATATCCATTGGTGATGTTGACCGGTCCTGTTTAGGAGAGCCCGTCCGTGTACGCTTCCTCTCGTCCTTGGCTTTTCGCCGAGCTTTCAGCTCGTCGAGTTTCTTCGACTTCTCTTTTGTGGCACCTCTAACAGGATGCTGACCTATGAAGAATGAGTAAGAGACGATCCAAGCAGAAGGGTACGCCGTCAGCACGTTTCACGGCCTTGGACACGGCGTCAGGATCTCCCGAGCCGTTTTTCTGTTGCTTAATCAGCTCCTGTAGGTTTCTTCGGTCTTGTATTTTTTGCATTTGTTCCAGTCGTTCAGCGAGTATATTCTCGCGATCAATCTCAGACATTGCAAGTAATCTATTTGATGCAACATGGTGATATTGAAAATGCAGTGTCAAAAACGCTACGCTGCTAGTACTCCTAGAGTGGAACTCACCGCTCCCGGTCCGCCTCATCTTGGTATTTTCCCTCTAAAGGATAGGGATTAACCTCTTCGTCGCTTTCCGGGGCATTTTCAGAGTCGCTGTCGGAGTCGCTGAAGAGCATGCGTAAAGCCGAGACTATGCCAACGAGAGTAACAAGCATACCTTGCTCTGCGTTTCTTGTTCCCGGATTGTTTCGAGCCTCCGACTTGGCGCTTTCGCTTTTTCTCGGTCGCACCGGCAAGCTCGAGAAGTTCGGCGTCGATGTCACCGTCAGAGTCAGACATTGAATTGGAAAAAACGTGAGGGTTGTAGTTAGAGATAAAGAGTGAGCCTACCGAGTTGCTGTACAGGCACTCTACTGGTCAGATATTTGTTGCTGATTGGTAGGTCATGTGACAAGGTTCGATACACACCGCATTACACAGCCTCAAAATTCATTCGAAGACCAGTACCAGTGGATCTGTCTATAATCGGGCCTCGATTAGCGAGTTTTAAATGTGGTAGAGGGCGGTATATTCGAATCCACCCACCTCGTTGAGGTGCGGAGGTCGTCAAGTCGGAGACCAAGACAGTTGTTCTTCATCGACTAAGACGCTGAGGGGTCTGTCCGTGGAAGGGGCTCCCACTCGAGCCCTTGCCCAACAAGGAACATTTTGATATGACTACTGTCCACGAACACGGTAAGTGGCAGGAATGACCGAGAATTCAGCATAGGACACTTCACGTTCATGTGATAACGATGGATACCACCGCTGGTGAGTATTCTCGTCTTCCTCTATGCGGGGCAAATTCCATTGGCGGTGTCAAAGCTCTTACACACTTCAGGGCTCTGTCGTCCCTCTTGATACATTCAGCTTTATCAAGGAAGCGCGATTTTGTTCTGAAAAACAAACATGCCTAAGTGGGCAAGCTTTTGCAGTGAAACTAACCCTCGTGACTTCTCTGCTCATGCTGGACACGCTGTTACCACCCAGGCGTCCACTCGAGTGCTTCTGGCCCTGGGAGCACTGTTGCGGCTGCGATAGGTTCGACAGCGGCCACTCATGGTTCGAATGGAGAGCACAAGATTCATAGGAACCAAGCCCGCTGTTGAGCTCATATCGCGATCTGGAGGTTGGCGTTTGCTTCAATGGGAAAAGGTACTTCGATGTGAGCACCCCATCTCTCTAAACCAAGATTCAATTGGTCCAATGACTCGCCAAGTTTCTGAGGCGGCATCCCTCCTTTATGCCATTTTTGGGATGGACCCTAACGGCCATTTTAATGTCGCACTCCCTTCTCTCGAGGAACAATCCTAGTACACAAGGGTGTTGTCCTCAAAGGCAAGCGACTCAGGGTGCCGCGTACCCTTTTGCAAGATTTCTCGTTATCAATGATGCGTTTAAAAGTCCGAGCATCGAGGCGTTATTGGCTTTCAAGGTCTCAACAGTCCGACTTCATTCATGCTGGCGCTCAATAAGTACCTCGCAGAGTTGCTGGAGGACTCGACAAGAGGATGTTTCAATGTGAAGTGTGCTGATCAAATGCTGGTGCTGAGTTACCACCTTATTGCGAGGGTCAATCCCAGTTGGTGCGGGTTGTTCGGCGACACTGGATTGCATCCCTAGGTTGTTTGTTTCTGCTGGGAGTCACATGGATGGGAAAGATTATTGCATTTTGGTAAAGAATGGGGAACTGCGGCACTCACAGGACAAAGGCAGAAGTCCAGATGTATGGTTTAGATGCACGGGTTTAACCCACCCATGCTACAGAACTGTCTTTCTGAAACATAGACTTCCTATCAAGTTTAAGCGACGAAACTTACAGGTGTTCTGGATGACCGATCATCTCCGGTAAGTGTATCCCACTGGGTCAATCCCTTGCCGATTCAGAACAGCACAGTCCCCCATGGTTGCTTCCCCGACATGCCGTTCAATATCGCATTTTTTCGACACACGCGACAGTCAATTCAAGCTCATAGCGCTTGATTATGATGTCGAACAAGGCATGAAGGCAGGGTATATCCTTCGGCACCTCCAGCCACTCAGCTAGAGGACTTGATCGCATTGGAAGTTTAGTCCGCCATTATTCTCAGGGTAGTTATACCTTTTTGTTCGAGTTGTTGTTGTTTATAAGCGTCGGATTGATAGTGCCTGTCGAAAACAAGCATCGCATTGCCTGCAACGGCACCACAATAATGCTAGGTTTGTTCTGCGAGAACAATTTTTTTTCTCTCCGCCTTGGGTTTGCTCTCCCCAAGGCGGGTATGCTTCCGTCGGCGTTCTTCCTTGACACGCTGGGCATCGAGCATCGTCCGCTTCAGCTTTGCAGCCTGGTACACAGGTTTGGGTAGGTGTCGTGTCCGTGAAATCCTACCCACTTCCTGGTCATGTTTCCACCGATCCTTGAGACTTTCACGATATTCGATTGCAGCGCGCTCTCGTGCTGTGATGATACCCAACTTCTCCGATGCCTTTGCCTTCCATATCCTGACATTACCGTCATCCGAACCTGAAAGGACGAATCGTGCGTCTGCAGTAAATATTGTTGATGATACTCTGTATGGCACTTTGTGAACTACGTTCACTAAGAGTGTTGGTGGGCAAACCTTTGCATGCGTTTCGTGTGGTAGATTTCTGGTTGTGTACCCCGTCCCTCCTTCCATATACGCACGGTCCGGTCCCACCCTCCGCTCACGAACTCTAGACCTGTAGGACTCCAGTCACAACTCATGACAGCCGCGACATGAGCCTTGTAGATATGCGTTGGATTTGATAAATTACGAACGTCGAACGTATATAGGTTGTGGTCTTCTGATGCCAGTAGAACGGATGTAGGAAAAGTTGGCGACCACGACAGCGCATTACTTTGCATCTGCATGATGACTCTTCTCTCGGCTTTACCCGTCCGAATATCGTAGAGGGCGAAACTGCGATCGGAACCTATGCTTCCCAACACGGATGATTCGGCCAGGTTGAAACGGACAGAGGTGACCGTTTCTGTGGCGGTTGGGAAAGTGAGATTGGAAATAGCGGCACTCCTGCGGAAATCAATGCACAGGAAGTCGTCAGTAACAAGTAAACACAACAATGGAAACAGGGGGTGACTTTGTTTCGTCCCATATTTGGACTGTATTTGAAGCAGTCGCGAACAGAGGGTCTGATCTGTGGTGATCAATGGAGCTATAAATCGCATTAGCTGGGAGAGTCAAATTTTTATCGGATATCCTTACTTGAAGGGCGATTTCCCGACGAATACATTGAGGGGTTTCTGCTGCTAAATAAGCTGTTAGCCAGGGGAAGATGCGGATGACAGTCATAATACCAACAGAACTCTCCCCTGCTGACGAAACGTTCCAAAGTTTGATATTAGAGTCTACACCACAGCTAAGCAACCTGTCTTGATCTGCGAAGCATAGGCCTGACACTTTTCCCTTGTGTGCGCCTTGTATTTGATGGGACTGTTTCCGCTCCGCGATGTTATGCACAATGACACCTCCGTCCCAGCTACCACTTGCGATTGTGTTGACCGTCCCCGGTTTTCTGCAAAGAACCTCTACGGCATCCACATGTCCCTCCAGACTTGCGAGAAAGGGTTTGGCAAACATCCGATCCATTTTAGCAGCATTGAGGGCACGCATCCGCTCCCGTGCACGTGAAAAAGGATGCTGCAAAGGATCGAGATTGCGCGAGGTCGGCGTGGGGTCCCCAAGCCTCGTTGGCAGATGCGCAGATGGCGCATGTTGAAGAACTGATATCTTCAGCACAAGAAGTAAAATCAGAAGGTAGTGATCGAGACTATACTGACACATACATACCATGATGTGTAGTATCTTTATCGGATACTGGGTAGTCGTAAGACTGGCAGTTCCACAAATTTCAGCGGCCTGTGTAAGTTTTCCGTAAGAGGAACTTAAGCCCCTGTTTCATTTATGGCAGGTAGTAGTTAGGCAACAGGCTGGCTAGGTAGCAACGGCGACCAGCTGTATCATGAGATCAGTATCGTGGCCGACATATGTAAGTGGGGGGACTATTATTTCTCATTTCCCATCCTCGTGAAGCCAGGTCACTATTGCTCCCTTCTGTTCCAGCAGCCAGCCTGTCTGCGTACCATACTCTCTTTCCACTCCGTCGCTCCTTGGACATCCGCCCCTTCGAGCTGGCTTGATATGCTCCCTCAGTCCGGTTTATTTTCTTCCATATGAGCCAGCCAGCCCTTGTCTGTTTGTCACTCGCCTCAAATCTTCGTTGCGTCGGCTTTACCCCCATTCAATTCGGAGCCCTCGTCATACCTCCGGCGATCGAAGTCATTTTCTCGTTATTCTTCATTCTTATCAGCAAGCCTCAAGGAAGGTCAGTATGCAAAGTTTAATTAAAAAATCCCTCGTCACCCCGTTCTTTCACCACCAACCATAATCACCGCTAAATCCAACCTATCATGACAGTGGGGCGCGGATCCTTCTTGCAACGGACGGTATTTTGTATTTCATATGGGCACTGCTGGACATGCTATCGCATGTAGTTCCCGCTGCGCGGATCTCATTGTCGATTTTCAGAGGTCTCGATTTTTTCGTTGGAGCTGTATCATTCATACCAATCCTTCTCTATTCCCTATATCTTTACCATCTAAGTTATCGTGATTTCATTCCAACCCTTCCTAGCAAACTTCAACCATATCCTGAATTCTCCTTGCCCGTTCTGTTGGTGATAACTGTAGCCCTCAATGAAGTGGCATCGTTCGTAGGATTGAACATCGTATCCTTGTCACCCTCTCAACCACTAGTCATAAACTTTTCACACGACAGCGAGCCCCCATGGCTATCCTTGAGCAAAACCTCGTTGTCGTTATACACCATCATCCAATTCTTCTTCTTCCTCCTTTCGTTCACCCGCCTTGCTACAGCTTTTTTCGACCAAAGACGCATCGAGATCACACACTCCGATGAACACCACTTTTTCAATGGCATCGCTTGGATCACTGCGGGCATCATCCTCGGTGTCATCGAAACCATTGCAGGCTTCGCTAGGGGCAGTTTCGCAGTGGCATTGGCTCGTAGGATACTGCGTTTGATATCTCGCGCTATTCTTATGTTTGGCCTGCTCAAAGGGTATAGTCCACAGTCCAAGTATTTTGCGTTCACTAGTCTGATCTCCTTCTAATAGTCTCGACGTCGCGGAAAACTTTGAAAACCTTGCCGAAGAACTACGAGGCGTATCCCGGATCACCAATCGTATCTCTCGCATGATGGGTATCAACCCTCAAAGAACGAGCCTTTTCCGTTCCCTCTCCCAACCTTTCCCCGATCGCACGCAACCACGTAAACGTCCCCTAGCCGAAAAGCAACAGCACAGGGATCAGCGAGTTACGGTACACTACGAGAAAGGACACGCACCTTTCCTCCAAATCCGCTTTTCTACATTCGACATTCCTGATCAAGCCGCTCTCGTGGACATGCTCCACCACAGACCAAGGACCATGTCGGCGCACATGCCAAGTGCCAGTGGTAGCGCCCAACACGGAGACAATGTGTCTGCTGAGATGTCTGCCGCGCGAAATGCCGCAATCGGTGCCCCGAGAGCGAGATCGATGATGGTCCGCCCCGCGAATACCAGTGGCGTTTCATCGGAGTGGATCACACCGCCAGAAAAGGCGTACACTAGACCGGAAAGCGGGACAACGATCTCAGACATGAGCGTTGTCCGAGACCTTGAACGCAGGTTCCCGAGTATTCCACCACGCATAACGGGCAAGTACCGTGGCTCAATCCTAGGCCAAAATTATGAAGATGACCTTTACCCGGTCGTCGGCGTTTCTCGCGAGTCCAGCATACGCAAGGATCTGGGAAACGCACAAAACGCGAGCGAGGAAGGGGGCGTTTCCATTGCACTCAGCTCCAATGGCTCGATCAAACGAAAGCCAGCGCCACCTCTGCTGGAGGGCCTTTCATATGTCCCCCGGGGCAACCGCCCAGTATCCACCTGGGGAGGATTAGCCCAGAATACGGTCAGCTACCCCGTGCAGTCTCCAGTTGACCCGAGCAGCCCATGGGCTGGCACCTCTGTCCAAGGCTCAACGGCACCCACGGTGGTTGAACCTAATACCCCAAGATCACGCAGAGTAACAGCCCGCGACCTCATCAAACGGGCTAGTAAAGCCGTCAGTGATGCTAGCATTCGCTCAGCCGAGTGGCTAGCATCCGCAAACTCTCCGCAAACGCCACGGTCGCCCCTCACTGCTGCGGACATTGAGATGTACCGCAGAGGCGCCGTAGGTCCGGGATCAGCTCGTCGTGTGTCAGATGTGGGTAGCAACCCAACCGCATCTGGCGAAAACCTTTTACCCGCAAGTCGGAGATCCGCAGACGATGCTATGCTGACGTCCAAACAAAGCAAACGGAGTAGACCACGCATCACCACTCGTGTCAGCATTGGGAGGGTGCATGAGCGAACAACCCCAACACCCACTCATGCTGAAGAAACAGCCCGCGAGCGTGTTTTCTCGTTTCACGGTGTCGTGAATTTGCTCCACAAGTCAGGTGAGGGAAGGAGGTCTGCGGTACCAGGGACACAGGGGATAAAACCTGGACAGAGTTTTTCTCCGGGTGACTGAAAATTCACCAGACAATTTTCCGTATCAGTTTGTATTAGGTAGAGGTTACCAGGCGCCTGGATCATATTGTGCAGGATATGACTTCCTTTGCAAAGTTCCGAGTTGAACGAGCATGATAAATAGTCACTAGAGACAAAAGGTCGAATAGCCATACAGTTGGCATATGTTTACAATAGCTTAGTTCTGGAAGACCGTCAGCGAAAGATGCGAGTATAAATGGATAAAACTCACCTCCGGTATCCTAAACAACGTGATCTCCTATAACACAGGTTCATGTCAGATGAAGAGTTGAACGGGAACTAAGTACTGACCTGTTGCTTAAAGTATCGTCGATTCTCTTCATCAATAAGAACCAAGTTGAGGTAGTACCGTGTACTGAACTTCTTATTGACATCACGGAAAGTTGGTGTCAAGTCAAAGCCCCCAAGGAATAATCGGATGGGGATCGTCTCGCCTATTTGATGATCATTTGACACAACACCAAGCAGCGACAAAACTCCATTACCTCGAACTGGAGCACCATCCATGATTTCAAACTTGGTAATCGTTTCACTCTCGTTATATTGATTTGGCGGTGAACCTGTGGTCTCACGTCGTATAATGGAGAGCTCCATATGTTTGATCTTGATCCGAACAAGCAAGAAATAGATCTTGCCCACAATGACGTCCTTCAAATGGTACTTTGATTTATTGTACTCGAACTCGATGTGTAAACAGTCCTCGATACCCACTTCCATCTTGATGGCGTTATTACTGTCGGGTGGCATGCGATACGAATGTACCCAGATATCTCTCTCCTTGGTTACATCCGCCATTCGTCGTGAGACGCTCACTCGTACAAAGTAGCGCAACTTGACATTAATACCTTGATAACTCTCAAACTGCTTCTCCACATTCTTGAAGAGAAAGTCAAACGTCTGTGCCTGACGTAGATCACCTGGCGATGCCAGTTCCTGAGAGAGTGATAGAAACTCGTGATGGTGTCCCCGGTCATAGAAGAGCTCAATGCTGCCCACAAACTCGACCTTAATACCCTCGTGTGTCATCCTCTTTCCATCTCGTACACGTATTGTGACTTGTGGCCTCTGTTGAGTATACTGTCGCGAGAGAAGCTTGAATGCATACGAACTTGTCCGCTAACTGAGTCACCGTCATAATAAATAGGACATTGGGTGGTTTTCTCCTTCTCGCTCTTCAGATCGACCTGCTTGCGCAACTCTTCCCCTTCAAGTTTGATATCTACATCGACCGGAGACGCGAAAAAGTAAGCCATGGCGGATGTGACCGAATTGTGTGGGTGATATTGGTGGAGGGTTCGGCTGGCTTCAGAGGGCTAGTGTGATGGTCGGAACTCTTGCAAGATACCTCGAGGATATTCCGCGAAAACTCGGCTTCCCTGCTTCGATATCGGGGCGGGCGTTGTCCAAGGCAGTCAAGGGCTGGAGACTGCGCCGGTGTAGACCTGTAGATCGTAAGAAGTGCTAATGTGCTTTGCCAGTGCCACATTAGTGTGGTTCCTGCCCAGTCACGTGCGGCCTGTTGTGTCCAAGATTCATTCAATTTCTAGTTCAGAATATCAAGTTACACTAGGACTGTACGAAGTGGTATCCTGGTTTCGTGCTCTTCTATATGACATCTTTCAAGATGGATTAAGCCTAGCTTTTGTGTACTTCCCATGTTATCCATCTTTCCCGAGTGTCATGTTGACTATATTCCCGCTACCACTTTTCATATTCGAACCTGCCATGCAGTCTCGTGATAATTTCCATGAAGTCAGGTTCGCTATCGGGCGTCAGATACCCTCGACGGACAAGGAAATCGATCAAAACAACGGCACAATTTGCCTTGAATAACCCTTGCTTCATCTTTGCGATCACCACACCAAGGGGTAACAACTAGAGAAGACCAATCGCTTCGCTACCAGTTGTGGGGAATACGCGGGCTTACATCAAATGATTCCACCTCGTCGTCTAGTGGCTTTGGTTGGAATGGTGCGGGATCGGCATTAGGCGGTACCTTGAGATCATACACGAATCTCTCCTGGCATGAGCAAGGAGAAAATATATTGTCTGATCATCTTACTCGACTTCAGGCTGCAGCCAACCCATTGCGGTTCTATGCGTGGTTCGAGGGTGAGGACTAAGGACTAGATGAACTATCGAAATAGAGAATCCATACTCACTGAAAGTAGTAGCTTATCGAACCCACACTTTTTGCATGAGCCCTTATGATACTTTCATCGATGCTAGCTTCTTCCATTGATTCTTTGACGAGGCTCTCAAATGCTGACATTCCACTAGGTATCCCGCCCGCGACGCTGTTATCCAGAAATCCTGGCCAGGTCTGCTTCGTTTGAGACCTAGTGGGGACCCAAATGCGCACGTTGCCGCCATCTGCGTCTTCATGGAAGATCGTCATATGAATACCGTACGTGACGACGCCGAAGAGTGCGCAAGCAGAGCGTTCCATCTCAAAGACATAGTTAGCAGTATCAGAGTCGTTAACTGCGTTACGATCGTGCGGACGATGGACGCCAAATGGATTTCGATACACGGGATACATCTCGTTCCTCCATTTCTTGGGTCCGATGATATCTTGGTAGATGGTGCCGCTGTCCCGCCATCGTGCACAGAGCTTCTTCATGACATTCGTCCGCTTGGAAGGGGTATTGATGGATGGATGGAAACTGACTCGATATCTCAATCCTGGTTCTACACGGTCCGGGATAATGAAAGAGCCTTCTGGCTCTTGGCGCAAGAGATCGATTATTTCTGGCTTCAGCAGGCCAATGATAGGACTATCTGGAGATTGAGACAGGGACCACGGTACCAACGCATCAGTCCTCAAGAGAGCTGAGGGATCATCGGAGCCATGGCTGGCAGGAAGTCGGAAGTTGTCACATTGCTTGACAAGGTCGAGGAAAGAGAAGTTAGTCATCGATCCAGACACGTTGCTGCTCTCCATTCCTAAAGGCTTGACGTCCAGAGTGGCCAGTGTTGAATCGATGGTGGTTATGGACCGACGCAGTGGTCGTTGAACTCAAGTTCGGACTTGTCGGACGACCGTCCGCGTCACTAAACGGAGTGACCATGATCATGATCAGCACCATGAATGCGCCAATTGCAACCACACTTGACCGTACGCCGTGGAAGCTGTTTGAGGGAAACACAGTGGATGTTTTTCGTGGTGAACACGTTCTTTTGTCATCGCAGTACGCGTGATTCATAGTAGTCCACGACACAGTGCACGCCATGGTCGAGAAACCTGCTTTAGTACAACGTCCACGGACATTGACTCAAGGGACGTCTTGAAGTCGTTCTTTTTTTTTTTTGAATTTCTTGCGCCTGCTTCTTGAGCATTCAGTACATTTCAGCCCGTGATTCTAACCGCTATCACCCAGTGCGGTCCGGATTGGTTCAGGATCTATAGCGTCCTCAGTCCTTCTTTGAGGATGATCACCTGAACATCTATGCACCTTTCTCCATTCAATTCAGCACCTTCAGAACCACCAGGTGACGGGGCACCGTCGCCGTGTCTGCCGTGTCCGAGCCGCCTGGTTTACCTCCTCGTAGGTAGTCAAGCGATCAATCCTATGACCGCATAATCCTCGTACTGGTTCTTCTCTCATACGTCTCTCATACATAGTCCGCGCAGTATATAACTACCTGCTAGCGACGAGGTTTCGATGTGAGGTCTCTCCCCAACATGAAGCTCTTCTATCTTCTTGGATTCTTGTCAAGTCTTGCGTTGACGACGTTGGCTGCTGCCACCTGGGGAAACGTCTGTACACTATCTCCTCTTGGGAATGGACAGGACGACACAGACCAGGTAGGTACATACCCCTCCCGAATGAAACACTAACACCTCTCATCGTGTACGTCTGCTGACGACAGGTTCTGGCTGCCATCGCCGAGTGTGGGCACGGTGGTCTCACAATATTCAGCTCTGGAGATTACAATATCACTCGCAAGATGACCTGGAACCTTTCCTCCGCCCGTGCCGAGTTACATGGTTATCTTAACTTTCAACCTGACATTCAATATTGGTTGAATCCAAATAACACGTATCGGGTTGTTTATATGCAGGACCAAGCTTCCTGGTTCGTTGTCTCGGGAAATGATTTTGTCGTTGATGGTCTCAGCACAGGTGGGATTCAAGGTAACGGACAGCCATGGTGGGACTACTGCACAACTGTTCCCCGACTCGATGGTGACGGCCGCCCTCTATCTTTGACACTCTACCAAGTTACCCGGGGCCGTGTCCAAAACTTCCGGATCGAATCGCCTCCCTTCTGGTGCAATGCAGTGGCGGAGTCGTCAGATGTGGTGTACGATGGCATGTTATGCAATGCGACAAACACGAATCCTCAGTTCTTTGGACAAAAGTCGGTTTCTTTTGTTAGTACAAGTTCATGACATCATTAACCTGTTTTTGTTATCCAGCATTGTACCTAACACTGATGGTCTGTTCCGTTTCTCATCGTATTCTTGAGTGTGAGCTCAATCGCTGTGAACAGGCATTGATACGTATCGATCTGATGGAGTTACCCTCCTGAACTGGGATGTTCGTCATTACTGTGGTGTTAAAATCTCGTGGATCTCACATTATCATAGGTGACCACCTGTGATGATTGCCTCGCTATCAAGGGTGTTCGTATATATTCCATCTTCGAGCTCGCCTGCGTATGACACAGTGATGTGTAGAACACGACTAACATGGTTGCGCGAAATGTTACTTGTCGAGGAGGCAACGGCATTGCTTTTGGCTCTCTTGGATAATACGTCCAACTGGTTCGTGTTTCAGATATACAGCGACCGTAGCTCTTGTGACTCATTTTCCATCAGAACGACGACGTAGATAACGTGGTGTTAGAAGATCTGAACGTGCGTTCGTCTTGGCAAATTTCTTTCCCGTGTTTCTTCCGGAAGTTGAACGCATGGCTGATGTTGTCGTCTGTTGCCAGATGATTCGACTTGATCCCATGATTCAACCCAACATGGTCAGCGGTGTATGTACATAATACGGGGTCCATGTTGCCCCTTTGCTCACCTCAATCCTGAAAATTCGGTCTCAGGTTTACTTCAAATCCTGGGACGGGTCTGTCGATGGAGTGCCTCCTACCGGAGGGGGAGGTGGCCGAGGTATGGTCGCATCAAGACGCGCCACCACCAGTATGAGATCAGTTCTGGTTGACATCATCAGGCTATGTCCGCAACGTGGTCGTGCGGAATTTGATGCTTGACAACGTTACCGCTCCCATCCATTTGTATCAAACTAACGGCGCTGAGACGTACGTACGTCTTCTCGCAGTGACGAGACAATCCGATGACTTACTTAACGATCCTGTAGGGGAGATCTACCTTCTGAACTTCAGTTCAGCGATCTCAGTTTCATCAACATTAGTGGTACCGCTGCGACCAACACTCTCGTGGATCTGGAGTGTAGTCCTGCAGCGCCCTGTCCAAACATGATATTCAGTAACTTTAACGTGAAACCTCCGATGGGCGAGGCCCCACGATATATCTGTCAAAATGTCATTGGAGAAATCGGATTACTAGGTAAGTCGTGGTGCTTGTCATGAGGGGATGGACATAGTGACACACATATGTCTCAGCTGCACCTTGCGATGCAACCGGAACTGCATGATTAATTGTGCACTATCTAATGGTATCCGGTCCGAATTTCGAATCAAACACTGGTTTGAACCAGCCGTAACGAGTGTACGAAGAAGGAACTGATTCAAAATCAGATACTCCTAGCGACATCTTTACTGTAGCGTGTCGCACCATCCGAGTGCAACTTCCGAATTGGGGTCCATTCCAAGTTTAGCGATCACGGAGTTCTCTATAGGACTCTCCGAAAGGATTCGACTGTAAGCTTCGTCGTTTGTCCTTGTCGTCTCGTGAGTAGGAGCAGACGAGTGAGATCGGTAAGTCGGGGTTTGGTGTATTTTGAAGGGATCGAGTGCACCACCCATCCTTGCTGCCACGTTTCACTGTCGCCTTGCTCGCTCGTGGCCGCCGTTCTCGATCCCGCACGACAGGACTGCCAGGTGGCGTTGATTCTAGCGCGGTTTGAGACCACACCGGCGAAGATGCCTTTGTTTCACCCCTGCTGGTCACCTATTTAAATCCGGTATAGAGCAGCTCACTCGCGCGGAGGTCTGGGAGCAAATGTCATTGACAAGTCACAGCGTGTTCTGTCAACTAAAGCCAATAAGGTTATTCTCTCGGTTGTGAAACAGGGTGATCTCAAGAGCGGAAGCCCGAGTTCGGTCTGGCCCACTCAACCTCCGCATGAGAGACGACACACATCGAATTAGACAATTAGGATTATGAAGTGAGATATATAAAAAAAAGACGCAAAATTGGAACAAGTTGAATCTGTCTCAGAACATGACAATCGCAGGCAGAGTCAGAGTCGAGTTGCTTATTGGTAATGAACCATCGCGACGAGACGGTGCCATCGCTATCACTGATCTCGAGCGGATGGGAAGTTGGTGACCGCCAGTTATGGGAGTGGTATGAAATCAGATGGTGTGACACTGCTCTTGTCGTAAAGTTTGACTTGCATCGCGAACTCCTCGTTGTAGTGCAGTTAATCGACGCACCGGAACGTTGGATCCTAGGGATGTGAAATTTCGCGACTGCAGTGTCAAGGAGACCAGCGGAGACGTACAAGTATATCTAGTATACCCCCGCACGGTAACGACGTCTCTATCCCCTCTCTTCCTCAGCCTTCTTTTCCCCTTTTCTCATCCTCAGGCAGGTCCTGCACAACTCTGTTTCTCCCTTTCTATCACCGCTTGACGCGTGCTTGATCACATACCATGGCCAGGAAGCAGTCCTCAGATTTTGATTTCAAGGACCGCAATCCGTTTAGCGACCAAAACCCCTTCCTCTCCAGCTCGGAGGACTTCAATCATGCCGGTGCATCCCTCCCATCCACCTTCCATAGGAACAAGACAGAGCGTGACAGACTTCAGGGCATACAACAGACTTGGAGAAATGGCGACCTTCCAAAGGCTCCTCAGAAACCTCGTACCCTCGCCCAAAAATTCGACCTGTGGATGATCAACGAGGGAGGAAAGCGTCTCTTCTTCTTCTCCTGGATATTTTTCCAGTGCCTGATTCTCGTCTTCGGGTTCATGGCCTACGAATTGAGCGATGACTACACCACCGCTCGTTCAACATTCGGAATCACCTATGCTATTGCCCGTTCTGCTGCGCTTGTCTTGCATACCGATGTCATCTTCATCTTGCTGCCCATCTGCCGTAACTTCATCTCTATCCTTCGTCGCACACCGTTGAACCACTTTATTCCGTTTGACAAGAATCTTACCTTCCACAAGGCGACCGCTTGGTCCATGGTCGTCTTTACGGCCATTCATATCGGTGCTCACATGCGCAATTTCTACGAGCTCGCTCTGGCGGACCCTGATGCGAAGACTACTGGTCAACGTGCTGTGCTCTTCCTCCGTGCCAACTTCGCTACTGGTCCGGGTGCTACTGGTTGGTTCATGACCGCTTTCCTTGCTATTATGGTCTGGTTCGCCATGGAGAAGCGCCGCCGCGCAAACTTTGAGAGGTTCTGGTATACCCACCACCTCTTCATCCTTTTCTTCCTTGCGTGGCAGTTCCACGGCATGTGGTGCATGATCAAGCCCGATAGAGAACCGTTCTGTTCGTTCAACAGTATCGGCGTTTTCTGGCGTTACTGGCTTGTTGGTGGTATTATTTGGACTACTGAGCGTATCTTGCGCGAGGTTCGCTCACGACACAAGACGTACATCTCCAAGGTCATCCAGCACCCGTCAAAAGTAGTCGAGATCCAGATCAAAAAGGAGAAGACGACAGCTCGCGCTGGTCAATACATCTTCATTTCTTGCCCAGCGATCTCGTACTGGCAGTGGCATCCGTTCACTCTCACCAGCGCACCAGAAGAGGATTATCTCTCAGTTCATATTCGTGTCGTTGGTGATTTTACTGAGGCTCTCGCCAAGGCCCTCGGTTGTGATTTCGACTCAAAGAGGAAAAACGAGATAGATGCAGCTGGTGGAATGGTGGTCGGCACCAACGTTAACCCCCCCTTGAACCGTCCGCTCCCCCGTGTCATGGTGGACGGTCCTTTCGGGAGTGCTTCGGAGGACTTTTTGAACTACGAAACCGTTTTACTTGTTGGTGCTGGTATTGGTGTGACGCCATTCGCCTCCATTTTGAAATCTATCTGGTATCGCATGAATAACATGAACAATTCGAAGCCTACTCGTCTTTCCAAAGTGTATTTCACATGGGTCATCCGCGACTTCGGCAGTGCGGAATGGTTCCATTCTCTCTTGCAAGCAATCGAAGAGCAAGATACTCAAAACCGCATCGAAATCAACATCTATCTCACAGCCAAGATAAAGGAAGATGACATGAACAATATCATTGTCCGTAATTATTTACCATCACTGTTGTTCCTGGTCAATTCAAATTCGTTTTCTTCTCTTCCCAGGTCCAGGACGTTGGCGCAGACAAAGACGCGATCACATCGCTTCGTGCTCCTACTCATTTCGGGCGGCCAAATTGGGACAAGGTGTTCTCATCCCTTGTCGACAAGCACCCCGAGACCGACGTCGGTGTGTTCTTCTGTGGCCCTCCTGTACTCTCGAGGCAGCTTCACCAGATGAGTAACAAGTACTCTAGCCCTGGTAGCACTGGCGGAACAAGGTTCTTCTTCGGCAAAGATATGTATTTATTATCATCAAGACTAAACCCATTTGCTAACGCTCCTTTGTTTGTCTTGTTGTTGTCGTATTTAGAGAACTTCTAAATGCTGGTCGTCACTTTCCAAGGTTGTCCAATGGTCATTTATACCGGTTCCTTGCGCCGGTGTGCTTGGTTCATCCTGCACATGGTCGTCACGTTTTTGTTTACGGACCAATAGCTCCCTTGTTATCGGAAAGTTTATTTAACCTTCGTCGTCAAGACCTTTTTATTGTATTGATGGTCTTGTGTTATCATTCATTGGGCAGATCGTCAGATCCGTTGTTTTTATTCATGTTATGGGGTTGTAACTTTGTGAATAGCAAGCGGGAAACACCCAGTTGGTGGTCCTGATAATATACTTCAACTATGCGTGATGACATGCTGTTTCTATTTAATTGAATATCGAATGCTACAAGTCTGTATACTGATGGGTATGAAACTAGCAAAATTTCTACAGCGAACTGTGTTATGATGTACATGCGAATGATCCTGAGATGCAGATAAGAATGAGTGATGCAATGGCTGGTATAGTTGTATAAATGGACTGAACAAGTGGAAGATGCATGAGAAAGGTGTCATGGATAAAGAAGAAAGAAAAAACAGTGCCTAGAAAGAATCTGAACTGGATCGGGTTTGTTCCAAGTCCTCATCGACCAGAGCAGATGGTGGCATACATCCCCACAAGCTCTGGTAAGAAGCCATCACGTTCTTCTGAACGATCGGAATACTGTATGTCACCCCATGGTGTTCGCACGTGTACGTCTCGAGCTCGCCCGCAGCGTCGTATGGTCCCTTGAGCGTGGCGTAAAGTTCATCCTTGTCCCGGACTTTGTACACCTGACACCAGACATCGACGAGCTTGCGGATAAAATCGACCATCGAGCCTTCACTCCTGTCGACGATGACGACTTGCATGCAGTTGGCAATCTTGGCGTGTGCCCAGCCGAGCGGTTGAGCATCCTCGAGGGCAGCGTCTGTAAGATGTTCGACGTCGGTCGTCTGTTCCCATGGTACCAAGGAAAGCTCAGAGAGATTGCTGGCGTGTCGCTTGCGAGAGGTCCATACGACAGGCTGAGAACGTATAACGCGTCCATCAGCTCCTTTGCGGAGCAGGACCATGAGATCAGGATGGCGGATACATCCGTTGACGAATGCTTGGGCCATCGAATCGCTCAAAGATAGACCGGCGTACAGCGAAGGGTTACGTGCGGTCTCCTCCCAAACTGGATCAGCAGAGGGCGAGCCATTCTCCGTACAGATAATGGAATGGCGAGGTGAAGAAAGTGGGATTTCATTGGTGACAAAACCTGCCAATAGGAGCTCTTTGGAACCGTCGAATCCAAAATCGTACTTGAGACACGCTTGAGCAAGCGGTGTTCCCGTAAACAGAGTGTATCGAGTCAAGTCAATGATCTCATCGATCTGCCCGGGAAGGGGGGGTATTGAGAAAGTTAACAAAGGACATGGGTCGAAGCATACCGTTTGGCAAGTGCTTCGAAGGCAAGAATAACAGTGGTAAATCGCCATCATGTGTCCCCAAGCGTGCAATGGCCATCGTTCACAGCTGGCATCTTTGAACACTTTTCCACCGAGTACAAGTACGTGGTCGCCATCCTTGGACCGCAGAACATCATCGATGGCAAAGCGAACATCGTGTATGCATAATGCTTTGATGGCGTTCCAGATTTTCTCCGTTGTAACCAGGTCCAGGTCGTCGTCGCTTAATAAGGCCATGACACTCTGGTAGCTCTGCGACAGAAACATGAGGGAAGCATCCTTGAAGATCGCCCGGCGAACGTATGCGAAAACGACCTCGAGCCGCTCGCCATGGAACCGCGACACCGAAGGAGCACAATATCCTGCGAGACGTGTCCTGATCTTCTCTCTGAACTCGTTTGCCTTCTCGCGTAATATGGCCTCCAGTGGGTCCTCGATAATGGTGCTGTCAGTACTCTCCATAGAGTGGAATGATGTGTCGCAGCCAAGTGTACGATCGTCGTATCCGGGACAATCTCCATTTTCGTGACTGTCCTGCTCGCGGTCAAGAACCCACAGTGCGTCTTGGCTTTTGAGGATGAGCTGGTAGCCACGCGTCTCTACGTAGAACATTAGTTTCTCGACTTCAGACCTCTTTCGAATGAGGTTTTCCCAGAACGTCTTATGACCAAAGTCCTGCAAACAAGAACCCAGTCAACCAGTAGCTCCACCAAGTCTTGAGGTTGCCTACCATGTCGTTTCTAAACGAATAGTCAGCCACTGCAGACATACCCCAAGGTGGATAGTGCCACTGACCCAAAGAATCTCTCGGAGAAGTAGACACGTGCCTCGATGCACCTACTGAACAATCAAAGACTGGACCAGCGCTCGCTCGAGAATAAGTTACCTTGTGAGCAGATTGTACTTTCCCCGAAGGTAGGCATTCCATTCTCGAAGAACTACAAAGCTCTCACATGCCCTGATTGCCATGACATCATGGCACGTTGGATTTTCCGGGTACGCATTGAGCAGGGCGTGATGAGCCTTATAGTTCGCGTAGAGTTTGATACGCTCCTGTGGACAACAAAATGAGATACCAATACAGACCTTGTGAGTAAAAACCCTTGGAACGGCGGACACACTTCATTGTGTCGGGGACACCACAAGCCTCCCTCCATTGTAGGCAAGCAACATTGGATGCCCGCCGGGTATAGAGCTCCACAGGTGTCTCGTTTCTTTCTTGTAGCCCTGGCCATGGGAGTCACGAGCGGTCGACGAAGACGAGCCTCTCGCGACGCCAACACCCAACCAGACGAACTTGACGGAAGATCTCCCATTGGCGGAATCAGATATATGTCACAAATCACGTGTCTGTGACCCATGTTAAGCTTCGGGTTCGACACTTCGAAGAAAACAACTCACTCGGAGTTGACGGTGCTGGACGGGGTAAAACGAAGATGAAGGAGCGAGAATTATTCCATCTCACCTCCGCAAACGCTCCAATTTATGGACCTTTCAGAGGGTCCGACTGCTTGAAGTGCTAAAGCGACGCCCAGTTCTGAGGTCAAAGCGGGTGAACACGTGTACTGACGCAGACCGTGCTGGCATCGTTATCGACCACTTCAAGAACAACACATGCTGTAGAGGCCTCATGTAAAAAAGCGATCCACCATTCTCAAGCTGTAAATTAGGGAAGCGTCATTCCATTGGATATGCACGTACCTCCTGACGTACTCGATCGCTTTCAGTGGTCAGATTTTTACTTCGAGCTTTACTGGTACTGCCATCTCTGTGACATGACATGTAGCAGTGCTATCGGTATACAACCCATTGTGACAAAAAATATATGTTCATGGTAGTGAAACAGGTGAGCGCCAAATAATACTAAAGTGAGTGGGACGTTTCTGTCATTTCTAGGTCGCTTTGCTATCCTTGAGCCCAAGATAGTTCTCAGACGCTTAGATCTTGCCAAAAGAAATCTGTGGAGATGCAAGTTTCCCGGTTTCGGGACAAGCCACCTTGTAACCTGTGCGCAGTCTGCGCGGCATGACAGTGACACCATTGGTGTTAACGTTTGATCAGGATGACTTCACTGATCCGGCGTTCAGAAGTTGCATTCTCAAGCCCAGGGTCCGTCGGATACAGCACGGTACTTGGAACCCTCCTAAGATGAGCGGATCACACGGTATACTTAATGTAGACCGTACCAGCTTTTCCCTCCCCACTGCTCTGCGACTCTTGCTCTCTCTGTGGCAGACATGAGGAAACAGAGCACTGGCAAGTCTGAAATGAGAGGAGCCGACCACAATCTGTTGATGTTGTCTTCGTTTTGCTGCATTAGCCAAAATTATGAACGCATCCAGCTCACGACCGACCAAGAACTTTTTATCGGTATTGCCCGATGCAATAAAACATGGGAATCTACTGATAGCTGCCTGCCCACTTAATTATAAGATTCATTGAAGTAGCTCGTCTAGTTGACTGGTTCCTTGAAACTATTTGACAGTAGAAGGGGAACGGAAAGATGCGAGGTCATTCAAGATGGATGCGTGTAGCATGCTTGGACGCCGCATCATCTTTGGAGCGAAGGAGGGCGGGCACCGAGTTAGCACTGTGCATACTGCGGTGGTTGCATATTGCCACAGTACAAGTCTTCCTCTGGCTCTGAGGAGATCACCGTTTCCTTCGGGTTGAATAATTATTGGTCAAGAGTTACAAAGCATTGTGATAAAGCCAATGTAGGTATTGGACCACAGCAGAAATGGTAGGATACGTCCAAGACCTAGAAGAAATCTATCTTAAAATCCACTTACGCCACTGATGAAGGGGTCTTCGCTGAAGTTGAACACAGAGCAACCGCGGAGGATAGTCTGGTTGCAAGAGAAACACCAGTTGTGTGTCGAGTTGATAGTAGTCCACTGCGGAGGTAAAGAAATACCATCAATGCTAGATACCCAACAGTGAGACAGCGACCTTACGTCAAGGGCCTGAATCATCTGAGGGAGGGTAAGAGTGTCCTGGCCGAACATTTTCAGAGACTTGAACCCTTTGTCTTCAGTCCCGTTTTTGAACTTCATGGCAACCTGATAGTCGCCAGCGGTGTTCTTGGAAAGCTCGAAGGCAACAGCGGAGGCATAATTAGCGGATCACGTTCGAGATTCACGTAAGTATCAGAAAGAATAGAGTATAGTTCATCAGTCAATTAGCGATTCCTGAGATCTCGGGGTTGGTCACGGTTGCATTGGTGACATTGAAGAGACTGATGAAAGGCTTGTAGTCAACCTCCGTCAACGCTAGCTTCACTTTGTTTGTGGCCAGGGTCATATTACCCAGCGACCAGAATAGCTCGGGCCAGAGAGTTCGGATGGCGATCTGCCCGATAGCGTTCTGGACACTGTCTGTGAACACGTTCCGCTCATGAATATTAGCAAAGTGACGAGCTTGTTGCAGTAGAGTCTCCGGGAACGTGTGATAAAACGTCTTGTTGTGGATGTATTGGACATTCAAGTAGTCATAGATCTTGTATTACAGTGAGCCACACAATCTTCGATATAGCTATTAGCGGTCGTCACTTACATTCCACTGTCAAATAAGTTAGCGTATACAAAAAGATGACAAGGAGAATAAGTACTATATTCAAGAAGCTGTTGTTCAGACCGTTGAGGTATGGTTGAACGGCCTGGAGGAAGGGGGCAGCATCTGCAGCTGCATCTCGAAACACTGAACCACTGTTTAGACGAGCCAAGTGGTACTGGAAGTACTCGAAGGGTGGGACCACGTATCGATTGATAAACCTGCACGGCATGATTGACAGGAACCTACCTCGCAATCTATCCAACTGGTCAGAGACGGAGCCTGCCAGAACTCTAAAGACTCCACCGGAACGTATTGGTAACCTCCTAAAGGTGCGTGAACCTCTTCACCATTGGCAAGAGTTATGGAGTTGTTATGCGAAGGAGGGTAAAGGCCTTGGAGTAAAGCGTAAGCGGAGTCGAGGATAACATTGCCTCCGCCAGCATCTGCGCGAGCGTAAATTTGATCTACGTCTACAACATCGGGCTGGATGCCTTGGATATAGGATGGAGAATCGGGGTCCAGGTACGTCTGCCTCAAGAAGGCACCCAATTCATATTCTTGACTCGATCCATACGGAGTCAAATACCCTTGCGTTGAGTTGTAGGTCGTGTAGTTCTGGAAGACTACATTGGAACGGTCACCGTGACGGGCCAGCAGAACGACGCCAATCAGACCAGTGCTAGTGGTAGTGTTGAGCATTTAGGGTAGTGAGTGGATAGTCTGCCAGTAAGAAGGTGGTTGAAAAGAACGCACATTTATATGTAGTAGCTTGTAGGGGTGATTCATGCATTTGATGATCATCAGCACGTAAACCCGCCAAGAAATGCAGGGTCTAACCTCTTGCTCCGCTGAGTCTCCGCTGCTGTCCAGCGCTCAACAACTGTTCCTGTCAGAAGGCAGTGAGTGAGTCCCGTTTTCATTACTAACATGTGACAGTGCAAATGGGGTTTTGAGTGCCCAAGGCTCTCGGTAGAGCAGAGTCCGTTGAGAACCTTGGAGTGGAGACCTTTCTATATGGCTAGTGCTTGCCCTGGCAGATGCCGTTTATTGTAGGCTGAGATTGGATACACTGGCGACAACTCTATCTTGACTGACAATGTTCTCTCCACAACGATCCAGAAAGTGCCCCGCTCGGAAACGCTGATACCTAGAAAATCGCGTCTTATTCTTAACAGGCAAAGTATCAGGATGAGACGGATCTTGGACCGAATATCGTTCCAGCACGACACTTCGCGAAGTTGCATTAGCACAAACCCAGCATAGTATATGGATACGATGAAATTGAAATTGAACTGCAATGAATACCGACTTGACTACGCGGTAATCGGCTGATTAGCGACAAACTCTTTTTTTTTTGCTGGTGGCAGTTTCCGCTGCTACGCTGTGCCCTGTTGGGAATTTTCAGAGGGACTAGTATCACTGGCAAAAGGCAGTGAGTGAGTGAGTTACTTGCCATGCGCTCATTCACTACAATCCCAACGTCCTTGCCAAATCGCATCGCCATATGCAGCCTTAATTCCCGTACTTGACAAGTGGAATTTGAGGTGCCTACGCTGAGCAGAGTAGAAGATTAGAACAGCCTCAACAGACAACATGCATACAGTGTAAATGGCACCGATTTGTAGCCGAAATTGATGCGCCCCCGCTCTATGATAACCCGCAACATTTGCTTCCACAGCGCCCTAACAGAATGAATCATTCGTCGCTCGTGACTACTCTTAAACGCGGTCCACCCGGGTTTCTTCTGATGAAGAACCATTCACACCAGAATTTGTCGACATGCAAATCGACCCACGACATGCTTTCGCGCTATCGCATGTCGCTCGCCTCAGTTCGACACCTCGCTGTAGATGACGTGTATTGAATTTCGATTATCCTTAGTCTTGTTCCTAGTACTCTGCGTATTCAATGTTGCAGATTACTCAGTCCATGTCAATACTCAGTTATTCAACATGTGCACAAAGGGTGTCTTACGGCTGCGGTACCATCGTCTGGCGCCATTGGTTTGAACGAGGATATCTGTGACACCAATCTGTTAGCAAGCATAGGTAAAACTCGGGAGTACAGGTTCACCGACCTACTTTCCGTGCGATCTATCGTCAGCTGGGTTCAGGTGGAGCCATCCAAGTTTACACATTACGCCAGGCAAACTGAACCTCCGTCATTGGCAATCAAAAAATTGGATAGCATTCTGATAAAATCATCAATGGGGCTAAAGGTGCCATCAAATAGGCTTGGATCCGAAGGTTCACTTGGCGAACTTTGCACTCAGGCTTGCCCCATGCGGGAATGATCAAATCAGACTACATACCCCGGTGGACGATTACTTTTATCCCAACCCTTAGGTCTGCCTAGGAGAGACTACTGCATGTCTTGGAGCACGTTCGAGTAGAGAAAGAATGACTAGCTCACATTGATTACTCGGGCTATTATCAATATCACAAAGATGAAGGGGATCTCGACTCATCGGGCCTCTGGACAAATGTGAGAATACAACATCTCCTTCATGTACACATCGTAGCGTTGGTAGGACAAGGACCGGTGCCCGGCCGGTCACCATTGATGTAGGGATCCTGGCTGAAGTCATAAGCATCGCATCCACGCGTGATTGTCTGGTTGCACGAGAAACACCACTGCTTGGTGGTATTCACTGCACTCCACCCAATCGATGAAACAAATTTGTCCAAAGGAATAGTCGTGGTGTTCCCGGTGAACTTGATATCTCTGAAGCTAGGCTCGACTGTGCCATTCTTAAATTTTATGCTCAAGGAGTATTCGCCAGCGATCTCGGATAACTCGAATGAAACAACAGCATTGTAATTCGGGAAGCCAACAAGCGAAGAATCATAATGAGTTGAGTTCGTGACATTAAACAAACCAACGAACGGCTTGTAGTCAAGTTCTTTCACAGCTAGTTTAAGTTTGTTTTCAGGTTTTGTCATGTTCAGCAGCGCTTCAAAAATTTCCGGCCAAATCGTTCGGATGCCAATAAAGCCAATGCCGTTCACCGGCTGAGTGGGGTCCGTGAACATGAATGCTTCATGGTCATCCGCATAATGACGAGCTTGTCGTAAGAGGGTCACTGGGAAGTTTTCGTAGAACGTTTTGTTGTGGGTATATTGAACGTGGACATAGTCATAGATCTCAAAATGACGTCAAACATTGTCGGACAAGTGAGAATAGATACTTACATTCCACTGCCAAACAACATGAATTAGTTCACGTACATGATCACCAAGTTGGATGGCTTACCATATTTTGGAAACTGTTGTTCATCCCATTTAGATAAGGCTGTACTGCATCTAAGAAAGGCGCGGCCTCCTGCTCTGTATGTGTCCAAAAGGTGCTCTTATTAACGCGCGCCATGTGTGCTTGGAAATACTGCACGAAAATGGTCAATGTCCGCCAATGTAGATTGTCGCAAAAATTTACATTGCAATCCATCCAACTTGTAAACTCTGGGTTCGTTTCTTCCTCCACAGACTCGACTAATGACGGAGCAGTGCTGTTAGGGAGTCTCAACTGGTAACAGTAGCAGATACTCACCCGCGATATACTGGTAGCCACCGAGAGGAGAAGTAACGACCGTACCATTTGCCAGTGTATATGGTGTATTCGAAGGTGGATAAAGCCCTTGAAGAAAAGCATATGCTGAGTCGAGAGCAGCATTACCACCTCCAGCATCGGCACGGACAATTAGTTGTTCAATATCCACATTAGACCCGTTGATTCCCTGGATGTAGCTGTCCGACTCCTTGTTCAGATAGATCGAACGGATAAATGAGCCAAGCTCAAATTGTTGTTGCGCACCGAGTGGCGTCAAGTAGCTCTGGTTGGCAGCATATGTGTACGGGTTCTGATAGTATTCCGTACGATCACCATGGCGGATTAGAAGCACGGCCCCCACGAGGGTACTGAGGTTATTGGCTTTGACCATTGTAACGAGTGAGAGAGTCCAGTTAAACTAGAGTGAGATAGTGATGTCCACATCATATTTTATAGGTGTTCAAAGACACCATTAGTGGCTAGAATGCAGAGTAATCGATCTCTTAGGGCATTTCTAGACTGCGACTCCCGAATAAGTGCATGTAGGCCATTGGGGTCCACCAGTCATTTGGAGCTGCGACCCTGCCAACGCATTTATTCGAGACCTAATTGGAAGGCGTCACCCTGCAGCGTTACATTGCTCCGCACCCGAAAAATGTAGTACCGAACAGTGGGTGAGGGAAACACTAGCAGCGACGGAATGATCTCGATGCTGGGCTCCCCGTATCTGATAAGTGGGCTTGCTCGCAACTCGTTCTGCTTGTTTCTGCAATTCTATTGATGGTAGATGACTCACTGGAGTACTGCCAATGCAATTAAGACCAGATATATGGATAACGAAACTGAGATGCAAACTGACATGTATGGACCGTCATCCGAATATGCCCTTCGTGATGCGTCCGAGCAATATCATGATTCTTTGTGCATTCAACGGAGATAAGTTGCGCGATCCCAACCTAACCCGGACTTTGCATCTTCAGCCCATTAGATACATCGCAATCACAATCAAAAGTCCTACTTCGCCACTATAACTATAAGCAGATTCGGGGATCAAGCATTCAAGGTTCGAGAAGGAGTACGTACTTGTAGGTCATGCATGCTAACCAGAACAGAACACAGCATTTTGTGGATGCGCATGATCCTTTGAATTCGGAAGTTACGCTGGAGATTCGTGGTCCCGCATCTTGACTACTATTAGTGCAAGTTATCTCAACAAACCCTGACAGAAGCCGAGAAACAACTCCGAGAAATCGTCAGTCTTCCAACCAACAAGTTGTCATCTCAGAGAAACCTCAGGCGGCAGAGCACTGAGACGCTAGACGGTCTTCTATCATAAACATTGTTGTGGCATTTCGGTTTAATTGGCAGTCCATCCAAAGCTGTCGCCGTCCCAGGAATCAATTGACTTGATCTGGTTTGCTGGCAGTGGTCTGTCTCTTGTTGTTGGGCAAGTAGCCTAGTGGTAGAGTTCTCACCGCAATTATCGCGTTCAAGTTATCGACCTCCGAAAAACAGGACTCGATCCGATGTTAATTAATTTAAACCCCAAAACTCGTAAGTAAATCATATATACAAGGTATGTTTCTCCGATGCATCGATGTATCTACTCTACCGTGTGCTATCGCACACTTCATGGCGCATCGATTGAAACCTTTTGCGCAGCCATCCCCAGAACAGGCGGTGGTCCACTCCTCGGTGATGGCAGGGCGATCAAAGGTGATGTCGTCCTTCCCCCTACAAAAATGGACGATGACCCACTCTCGACGGGGGCAGGTGCGATGCCTGGACCAGGTGGCACCCCAGGTCCGCTCGTCAGGATCCCAGAAGGAGTTACACCAGGAACACCAGGTCCTGCCGGCGGGACGATACCTGGGCCAGCGAGCCGCGGGGAGAACACGAGTGGGGACATTCCAAGCTTGGGAAGCGCAGGCGAGGGTTTCCGAGCCAACGGGAAGGGCCCCGTGGACGAGGAGGCCGGAGGTAGTGCATTGAGCGTAGACATAGAAGGCGAGGTTGAAGAGGAGGGGGGCGCAGGGACGCGAGGAGGCGATGTCGTCAATGGTCGAGGAAGTTGCCCATTCGACGTCGGGTTTGCGAAGCGATGTGGCACAGGGGAGTGATAACGTTCAGCTGGGACCGGGAAGGGTGCTAACGGGACGCTAGGTCCCGACGGCCCAGACTCATTGGAACTGGGTGTCCAACCATGTCGAGGAGAAGAACCATTTGAGCCAATGGTGTGGTGAGACGGAGCGAGGACAAATGGTGTCGCAATTGGTCTCTCTCTCTCTCTTTCCCGTTCCCTCTCGCGCTCCCTCTCCCTCTCGCGATCCCTCTCCCTCTCGCGATCATCAAAATTGTGTGAGCCTGGGAGCGGGTGGGTGGATGGAGGTCGACTTCCAGGCATACTGTTTCCTCCTAGCTTCGCTTCTTCCCTCTTCCAATGCGACTTTGAAGAAGAAGGGTTTGCGGATAAGTTAATAATTTCCATCGTCTGTATGCCAGAGCCTGGTCCTTGACTAGGGATAAGAGCAATTCCATCAGGCCCAGAGTAATTCGTACCGGAACCGGGGCCGGAGGGGTGATGGTGATGGACAACGTGATGATGATGTCTATGATGATGGTGCTGCACAACATGGTGGTGTGGTGAGTGCGATGTGGAATGTTGGGCATGTTGATGGGTGTGTGGGTGTGGGTGTGTATGTGACTGGTGTGAGTGCGACGAATGCGGCTGATGAGGATGCGGGGTAGGATGGAGACTGTGTTGCTGCAGTTGATGGGTGTGCGAATGCGGGTGAGGGTGATGCAAATGACGATGAGTAGGGGTAGGGACAATCAGCTGGGCTTGTGATCTGTCCCGTTCGTTTCTCTCTATACGTGGTTCATCTTCCCTCCGCCGAGTATCGCCAACCCCCCAATCCATTCCGCCAGCAGGTTTAGAATTCCACGCGGTATATCCAGAACCCATGTTTGGACCAAATTCCTTTTCCCTTTCGCGCTGCATGAACTCGCGCTCTCGCATTTCTCTCTCCCGCTGGACTGCTAATTCTCGGTCACGAGGTGCGAGGTCTCGCTCTCTCATATCACGGTCTCGTTGGATCATTTCGCGTTCCCTCTGGAGCTCTCGTTCTCTGTCCGCAAAACCTGAGGAACGCGGCATGCGTGCCCCTCCCGGACCTGCGCTTGGTGTGCTCGTCGTCCCCCCGGGGCCGATCACGATACTCGTTCCACTGCCGCCAAGACCCAGAGGATAACCGGTTGGCCCTCCCCCAATTGAGGGAGGTCCCTGGAACACACCCATTGCGGGTTGTGAGGACGGACCATCTAGATTCGCGGTGCCAGGTCCTGGCAGGTTGCCGGGACCAGCATTTGGATCTTGTATGATCTGCGACGGCGCAGGCAGCGCAGAAGGTCCAGGACCGGGGGCCGACAAGGGCGCTCCGCTGACTTGAGCGGGATTAGCACCGGAAGGGATACCAGGGCCTGAACTATGCGGATATTCATCCATGGTGCCACCAACTCCGAGGCCATTCGCTCCAAACCCTGGGTTTGGAACCGGCCCGCCGAGTCCAATAGCTCCAGGTGGAAATCCCGGTGCGGTGCCATTATAACCGATCCCAACGCCGAATGTAGGACCAAACCCCATACCGAAGCCGTATCCCATGCGCCGATGTTGAAAGAGAAACTCAATATCGGCGGCGATCTCGTGGGGAGAGAGTATTGGGAGGTCGGGATACGTCGTCGCTCGGCCTGATTTATGAATGAATGATGTCAACGGCGTCTATAGATGCAACAACGAACGCACCAAAGGTATCAAGACCGAGACCAGGCGATATTCCGAAACTTCTTGCAGAGGATGATCCCTTGTTCGCTGCGAGATGTGAAAGATGCGATGGGAGCGGGAATGTATTGGCGATTTGGCGGAGCGTAGGTGCGGGTGGAGGGTTTAAAATGGGATGAGGGATCCGTCGAGCTCCGGGGGGTCGTTCGGTCGTCCTCCTATCTCTTTCAAGCTTCCGTCTTTTCCTGTTTGTTTCTGCAATCATTTCGGTCTGCAGTTCAGTGCGGGCGATCTGTAAATCAGGAAGAATGATTAGCCATTTGCACATGCTCAATATTCGGGAGTGCAAGAGAGATGCATCGCCCCAGACACTTACTTCCCACCTCTGCCAGCACCATCCTTCTTCTTCCTTCCTCTTCCTTGTTACAGCTTCAATCTCGTATGTCCTCTTCTTTGATGCAAGCATCAATCGTTTGTCACGTCGTTTTGTGAGCTCATTCTGAATGTGATGAAGCTCTGGGTGTGTGCCGTCACAGACTAAAGCTTCCTCCCAGGCCAATCCTTCCATTTTCTCTACGTAGACTCTCTCTCTCAATAACGCAAACTTGAGCTCGATGGTTGCGAGTACGTCAAGCGCTTCAGCCCTGTGGGCAGGCTGCAGATCGGGATCTTCATCCTCTGCCTCTAGTTCTGGTTCTGGAAGAGGTGTGGGAGAAGGGGGGTGAGAGGGATCCTCAGGCTGCGCGTCATCTTCATCCGCGTCAATTTCCACGTCACCGTCTGGAGTGGGATTGGCAGTGTCTTCGTCGGGTGCTTCAGGATCGTTGTCGTTGTCAACGTCGTCCGGTATGACTTGGGGATTGATGCCTTCATCTGGAGGTGATGCGGTCGGCTCAGCAGAAGCGCGGGCGGACGGTGGCACTGAAAGCTGATCGACACCAGGCTCCGTGGCTGAGGTAGGATGAGGGGATGTTCGCTTCAGATTGGTGATTAAGCCGGGACGAGTGGAAGAGGGGTGGGCAGAGGTATCTTCCTCGTCATTCTCGTCAACGTCCATTTCATCTGGATCCGAAGTTTCGGAATCGCTTCCATCCTCTCCATCGCTATTGGCGGCATCATCATCATCATCATCTTCCTCTTCCTCTTCATCGGAAGTGGGGGCGTTGGCGTCATATATCTTGAGACCTCCTTCCCAAATAGTCTTGACGACACTATCGTGATAGTCCCTTGTTACCGATGACATGACTTTGATTTCGCGCTTGGAACGTGGTACTTGGGATGGATCAAATGGGGTTGGAACGGCCACTTTGTGGCGTCCTCGTTTGGGTTTGACATAGCGGTAGTTCGGTTTCGGACGTTTGCCCTTGTGGTCGAGACGATCCTTGGGGGTCTTGTGTGCGTCTGCATCTTCGCCCTCTTCCTCTTCCATTGCACGAGGAGGCGCGGGGAGTTCCTCCTCCTCTTCCTCTTCAGCATCAGGAGTAGCACTGGCTGATTTGATATGAGAAGCGTGGTCGAGGCCGAGGTCTGATGCTATGTCAGAGGGACGGCTTGGACCGGAACTGAGGACATGATTTGCTTCGGGAGATAAATGTTGAACGAGAGTGGGTGCAGAGGAGGGAGAACCGGGTCCGTTCTTGTATGCCCAGCCCCACATGGGGGCAGGTACGAGGCCACCGCGTTTCTTACGCTTGCTAGCAGACGAATTGTTGACTGTTTTAGACGATGACGCGGTAGCAGAGGTGGATTTACTGGCGGCCTTTTTGCGCTGCCCTGGTTTGGTGTTGGCGGAGGATGCAGCAGTGGACTTGCGGGCGCGGGGAGGCGAGTCGTGGTCGTCGTCCCGGTCGTCCTGGTCTGTGTCTGAGTTGTTGTTATCCTTGTTGTTCTCAGGGTCGTGGTCATCGTCCGTGAGCTCTGATAGCTCGGACTCGTCGATGGGATTAGGCGGGGGAGAGGGAGAGGGAGAAGAGAGCGAACCGAGCGGCGAGACGGAATGAGACATTGGGATGTCCAGCTGGGCTCGCGAATGTTGGGT
The DNA here is from genome assembly GCA_038094055.1 of Chalciporus sphaerocephalus. Taxonomy (NCBI): domain Eukaryota; kingdom Fungi; phylum Basidiomycota; class Agaricomycetes; order Boletales; family Boletaceae; genus Chalciporus; species Chalciporus sphaerocephalus. The sequence goes on from JBBPTH010000007.1 coordinate 543,029, forward strand.
GGTGATGGAAGCTGAAATGTGCGGTGAGCTCGTCGACTCGGACGATGAGCAACGGACGTTGACGGACGAGCACAACGACGAGCGAGACGATCGAGTGTATTCCCAAACAGGAAAAAGACGACATGGACCGTGCGTCACACGTCACGTGTTTACAGGGGCTAAATAACCTGATTCGGAAATGTAGCTATAGTTGTGAGTCCGATGTGAATGAGTAGACAGCGACGACGATGAACGTGAATCTGGACGTGCTCGAGCTGATTTTCGCTCACCTCCATGGCAGCGACCTCGTCTCATCGTCGCTGGTCAGCCGCGCATTTCTCGCTGGTGCCATCCCGTCGCTCTACGCGCACATCGAGTACACCTCAAAACATGCAAAACGAGCACAGGACATCATGTCCCCGTTCGCGACGCTCGCGGCTCACGACCATCTCGTCGTCCACGTAAAGCGTGTCGATGTGCATGCTGCACCACTAGGCCAGCCACCCTCGCATCAGGTTAGCCCTTCTTTCGTACACGATCTCTCTCTGGCGCTCCGTGCAGCCACCAACTTGCGTAGCTTCGCGTGCACAGTAAAGATCTTGCCTTCTCTCCTTCTTCACCTCAATGACAAGCAAAGTCTACATCACATGAGGATTTGCGCTCCCCTCGGATCCAGACAAGTAAACATCCTCCAGCAACGGACTGGTCTTCAGAGTCTTTGTCTGGATTTCCCTTCGTGGAATGTCATCGATATATTGCCAAAGTGGACTGCAAATATGCAAAAAACCCTATCTCATCTCACTATATTCATGTCTCAAGACATCGATCCCACTTTACTCAATGCCATGCTCCCTCAATTACCCCGCCTTCGTGGTCTCCACCTGATCGGTTGTCCGCGGATAACACATAACGTCGTCCTCAAAGCCCTCCATCATACCCCAGATTTGCGCGAGTTGTCCTTCACCGTTTTCCCATCCCAAGATAACTCACTTCCTCTCTTTAACCATGCCATGCCGCCCCTCACCCATCTAGCTCTCGATATCCGTGCTTCACATCGAGGTCTCCAAGCTCTCCTCACTCGTATCATTATGTGCCTTTCCCCAAAAGACGCCCTCGCTATATGTGGCGGTTGGATCGGCGAAACAAGAGGATCCTTTGAGCGCAATTCGGCAGATGGCCCACACGGTAACGCTGGGGGAGCTGGCGCTGGTCCTGGTAGTAATGGTGCCGATGGAGGTGGAAACTTCCACGTCTGGCATGGTCATCTACATCTACATGGTCCCGCGCCAGGACACGCAAACGATCAGCCCCATGATCCACCACTCCTGAGCACTCCGATTCACCACCACACCAGTCAGAACGGTAACTCGAATCTAAACGGCACAGCGGGAACGGGCGCCCTTCCTGCCAATGCACCAAACCTCAACCCCGAACCACCCCCCAATTTTTTTGGTTTCCCATTCGCCATTCCCTTTGGTAACCTAAATAGTAATGATAATAATGATAACAACCCCGCCAATCCACCTGGTGGTGGGTCACCGAATCTCCAACCTGATCCTAACCTCGATCCCAACGCAGACCTCGACCTCAACACCCCTTCACTCATCTCCTCGTTCCCGCCAACACTCGCGACCCTCCATCTTCCTCAGCTGACCCCAGCAGCACTTGACGAAATCGTTGGTCGCTGTGAAGGACTCCAAGTGCTCGGTATAGTCATGGGTAATGGCTTCGCCTCCTTCGCCTCGACAGGAGCCGATACAGGCTCTCGCCGGGGTCGTACAGCCGGCGGAACCACTCGATCAGGGGTGCGTCCCGAGATCAGGGTGCTCGCAGGCATCCTCGCGCGCGCTCGGGCATTGCGCGAGCTCATCCTCGACACCGCCAGCTCAGATACCTCCGGAGCTAAGTCTAGCGGCACGGGCACCGGCACTGACGGCGATAGCGGGTATGCGCGATCCCCAGGTGGGAACCGCACCGCGAGTGTCAGATTTGGACAGTTGCTCACGCCCTTGGCTGTCCGCTTGCTCATGCGGGAATCGCCACTCCTCAGACGAATCGTTGGGGAGGGTCGGATTTGGGAAGTGAGTGTCAATTCCTTTTTATCTCACCATCGAATGTCGAATTCTCTCTCTTTTTATCTAGTCGACAACCCTCACTCCAACGAGCCCTCTGGCCTCGCCGCAAAACCTTACTATTGACCTCACGCTCTCCAAAGCTCGGGCCGCTCCAGGTGCAGGAATGAACCATGCTCACGGTCCGCCTGGCTTCGGAACACATGGGGGAGGGTACACCCAAGTCGAGGCAGTGAACGATCACTGGTTCTGGCTTACAGACAGCGCGAGCGGGGGAAAGTTTTCTCATGCGGTGTAGTTTTCGTGCATGCGGCAGAAAGACTGTGCCATTGTGTTATCGAGCTGATCGAGTTGCTGAGCTGCTTTTTTTGGTCCAAGTGCCTACCCTATCACTTACCCCTGTATACGTATTCCGTCAATAGTGCATACGCGATGAACAATGCCCATTCTGATTTGCTGCAACATATTCTCGTCCAGGTTGAATAGTCCTATGGAGTCGTTACCACCAAGATACAACGATCAACCAAGGAAATCTTGGATTTTCTATAGCCAAACGACGCGGGAGAATGTGAATTCAACAATGGAGTAATCAAACCAGTAAGACAATCCGTAACACTACAGTACGTAAGGAGGAAAATCATTGAGATTTAGATCGTAAGCAAGCATCAACTAATGATTTCAAAAATCTTAGATCAGAAGGACGTAGATCAACAAGCAGTGACGTGCAGGTATATTCATCAGACAAACGTCCAAGTTGGCCCTGTTCAGGCATTTTGTTCAACTTCATTCGTCGCTTGGATACTCTTGAATTCATGCTCCCACTTAGCTTGGTTGGTGCCAAACTCAACTGGAAGGACGGTAAAGTTGAAGGTAAGCATCGTGAGCCCGTAAGGCTTGCGCACTCGGGACTCCCATCCTTCCGGTAGCCTCTCCTCGAGAAGGATAGTCCGAAGATCCTCAACTCGACCTCCAAAGATGGTCAGCATAGTCGAGGAATTGAGAAACAAAGGGAATGAAATATGAGCAATAGTAAAGAAGAGAAGCGGGCATGACACACTTGGAGCTGCCGAACATCTTATGGAAGAAGCTGAGGGAATATTCCTTGTTGGTGGCCTTTGATTCGGCGCGACGTTTTCCCTGGATGCGAGACATATCCTTGATGGTAAGAAGTGGCTTTCCGTCGTCATCCTTTCCGGTGGCGGACGAGAGTAACTCTTCGATGTGTGGGATGTGTATTGTGCTTTGATTAGGCTGGAGAGCAGTATCAAGTCCTATGTGGCGAGGAAAGGTGATCAGTGATCACAATCATAGGTGTAGATAATTTACTCACGAGTGAGCGAGGCGTCGTGCTCGATGCCATTGTGCAGATCCAGTTCCTCCAAGTCGAACGTGTCTTCACTATAACTTCTGTTAAGCATCCGAGCTGCAAAATGTGGCACGAAGGAGCAGAACGAAGCGCCGAAGTTGTAAGTCGTACGGATCTGGTGGTTGAGTTCAGTGAATTTTATTCCTCTTCCATTGCGAGAAAGGATGCCATGGTTGGCCATAGCATTCAGAGCTGGGCAAGAGCATCGACTATCACCTTCCTGTGGTGGCCTGTATTCGGGCCAGTATCCGCCATAGCCAGGGTGACCTGCAGGTGTCACTTTGCCCACTGGGTGACTAGACCGCACGAGGTTCCCCAATGTGAGAAGAACATCCCAAGAAAACACTCCTGCATCATAAATTGCGTTGGATATAGAACTGAGAACCTGAGTCATGGTTGACAGAAGGATGTGGAGTAACTCGAAAGCTGAAGCGCTGAAGGACTAGCCATTGTCGCGAGGCAATTTCATATAGAATAGGGAACCGAACTAGAGACGAAATCGGCGTGACAGATGTATTCAATACCTGAAGCGAATTCCGAGATTGCATAAACTCACGTGATGATTGGAGTTGCATCGTTTTCTGCCAAAGAGCGGATCGTCACGCCGTCGGTGATTCAGAGACAGGAGATCAGCTACTAATGAACGGTGCTGAATTAGCTTGCTTGTTAAAGACCTATAGCCAATGTGACGATTGGGATGGTAGCAAGCAAATAGCCGAGTTCGAGAGCAAATTTTACAACATAGTTTTTGATTTCCTACAGCCTGACCCCCTTTCGGATAGCGCACGGTAAAGCAGGAGGGTGTAAATTTACCCAGCCAAATGAACCTATGGTCATTTACCTACTCCTCCTTGGGTATCGCAAATCAGGTGTAAATAGGAGTCCTCGTGAGTGACAGCTCGGGATTCGGAAGTCAAACACTACAAGAGATCGAGTACTGCGACTTAGACTCTATCTTGATCACCTTCCGGACACCCTACCTTTCGAAGATGAATCCCATACCTCATATTCATTCAATGTACTATGATGACCGAGAGAATCTTGGCCTTGAAGGAGCAGTTAACCGTCAGCTTGAAATCCGCCTTGGACATCGGAATAATGGCACTATTAAGTTGAGAGAACGCGGTCCAGGGATTTCAGCGATTGCTTCGGTATTGGGCAATTACCTTGCTCAGCTTCCAGGCTCTGTAATCCTCAAGAAATGGGTCGATGATCTTCTGGATGCAGCTGAGTTGGCATTCGAAGAAGCAAAGATTCTGGTGAGCAATGTACATCATCATCCATCCAAGAAAGGTTCTTACGATCATTTGTCGGCGGTGGGTACAGCTTCCCGCTGAATGCTTCAAGCTATCGACCACTGGCACTGCTGAAGGTTCCAAGTCGTCGGCTGTAGCAGTTGATTATCTTGCTCAAGCAGCTTCGCCTCTGGGTACCCAGGAAAACTCTGGAGTAGAGGGTCAGCAGAAAGGAAGGCCGAAGAAGCTAGACAGCAAGATTCTGACCTCCTTTGAGGATGCTGATTATGAAGATCTTCCCGAGATACAAGACACACGGTCATCGGGTGCCAGATTACTTCCTTTGCTTCGTCGAGTTTCAAAACGCTGCTCAAACAAGAACAAGGATGGTTCCGAGCGTATTCGCTGCATTGGTAGTCGTGGCTGTGGTACAACTTGGACAGCCTCTAGGAACCGTCAGCGAGTGCTTGGACATGTTTCCAAGTGCAATTGGCTTCCCACAAACCTTGGAGAGGAAGCTCTAGAGGAACTTGCTAAAATTGATATCAGCTCTGCACTGGGGGGTCCGGTCAGCTTGAAAGAGTTAGCCCAGTCACCTGACTCTGGTCTTCGTCGTGCGCTAGCTGCTCCGACTCCCAAACAATCCGAAATCGCTGTCAATAATTAAGTGGGCAAAGGCACAGAAGGTAGTGTAAATGCGTGGAGAACGAAACAAAGTCTGATTGACCTGCGCTGAAGACTTACACCTATGGACTGGTTGATTCGTTCATAATACATTGAACAAGTCGATGAGTCTGTCACACGGGGCTGAAGGTCCGTTAAAGCATAAATGATTGATTTGGATGATATGTTCTTGATTAGTGTGAATCAACTGTTTGCACCAGACGGAAAGGTTCCGTGTCACATGTACTGCCAGCAAGCGCTCTTTGTAAAGGCGGTGTGGGACTGGGACTTTGATACATTGATGGACTGAGTCATACCTCGGCAGCTTGCTCAACTCTCTCCCAGGGCGGGCGGAAAAGTGCGTGGCTTGAAAGAGTGTGTCGGATCCACTGCAACCCATAGCAAATCCGTGGATAAGTCGGTGCGAGTTGGTACGAGACTACGCCGGTTGTACTACTCTGTGGTCATTCGAGCACTTTGACGTGGACTTCCTGAGCTCAATTTACCTTTGACAGGAACGACTATTTGGAGATCCTCTGATGGAAATACTCAGACTGTGATGAGTCACTCCCAGACCATCATGATGGACACTTAGAGGTACCTGATCTGATGGAAGGGTGACCTAGAATCGGTTCGTTACGCACTGCGACGGGACGATTGCAATTGGTTGGATGAACAATGAGCCAGGAGGGTTACTACTCTCCATCAATACATCATGGGCCGCCGATCACACCGAAAAACAGCTTGGCAACCTTGTGCTGACCAGTAACAGCGACCAGTGATCGTTCCTCGTCATCATTGCGACTAGGGGTCCCCTAACAACCCCTTGATTGAGTATAAGTAGTGAACGAGGCGGTCGATCACCCGAGTTCATTGGAACCGTCCACCTTCCGATGTTACCACGTTCGCTCATTTCTGTTGTCCAGGTGCTTTCCCTTGCCCTTACGGTAGTCGGCGTGATCGCAGTTCCCGCCGCCGATAATGTCAATGCGCCTCAAGTGACACTTGACTATGGTACCTTTCAAGGATTCAATTCGGCCTGGAACACTGAGTCCTTCCTCGGTATACCGTTCGCGCAGCCTCCTGTTGGCCCGCTTCGCTTCAATAACCCTGTTGCCCCTCAGTCGTTCAGCGGCATAAGAAACGCTACCTGGTACGGGAACGCTTGTCCTCAACAGCCTGTCCTTGCTCCAGGGGAGGCATTTCCGAGTAATCCCGGGCTCAACGGTCTGTTACCCTACTTGGGAGAATTGCAACCCCACGGCATAGTAGCGGCATCAGAGGACTGTTTGTACCTCAACGTTGTCAGGCCTGCGGGTATTTCTTCGGGGACCAACCTTCCTGTCATCGTGGTAAGTATTCAGGCGCTCTACATCCGAAACCAGTTGAGTCTGACGCGTGTATAGTGGATTTACGGAGGTAATCTGCAGGATGTACGTCTGAATTTCCAGTTGCTTATCTGTATGATAGGGGCCTTTGAAAGTGGAGATGCGTCGGCATACAATGGGACTCAGATTGTCTCGCGCTCGATGAACTTGATGTCCCCTGTTATCTTTGTCTCCCTCAACTACCGAATGAATGGTCAGCCTGTACCGAATCTTGATGTTCTACCGACATGTCTTACGAGAGCCGCATAGCGTTCGGATTCCTTGGCGGAAAAGAAGTACAAGCAGCAGGGCTGGGAAATTTCGGGCTCTACGATCAACGCTTCGCTCTCCAGTGGGTGCAAAAATACATCACCTCGTTCGGAGGTGACCCAGGGAAAGTTATAGTGTGGGGCCAAAGTTCTGGCTCCGTTTCTGTATTGCTACAGATGGTAGCGTACGATGGGCAACTCGATGGCTTATTCCAAGGTGGTGTCATGGAGTCTGGCTCTGCCAATCCACTGCATGACATCACCTTCCCGCAAGCTCAAGACACCTACGATTTCATGCTACAGCAAACGAACTGCACATCCGCCAGTGATACACTAGATTGCCTTCGCCAAGCACCCTATGAAGCAATCCTAAATGCAACTTTGGAGACAGCTCCTCTTCTCTCCTACCAGGCTCTGAACCTCTCGTGGAACCCACTCGTGGATGGCATGTTTTTGAAACAGTCGGCTAGGCAGTCATTGATGCAGGGTAAATATGCCCAGGTGAGTTTCGTAGGATTAGCTCGACAATGTGGGTTGATCATTGGACAGGTACCCGCCATCATTGGAGATGTCGATGATGAGGGAACGTGAGTGACCATATTCAGGGATTCCGTCAGGTACTCAACGCTATTCGTAATCTAGACTCTTTTCACTCTACAGCTTCAACGTAACTTGAGCGGACACTTTATGTTTTTGAAAGTCATTGATTGATGAAACATGATAGTACAAATGACGAGTTCTTGCAATATATAAGCACAGTGTCGGTGAATCGTTTTATCCCCAATGGTCGTCCTTAACCCTCCTAATTGTAGCTTCCTTGTCGGCGCCACGGACGACCAGGTCAATCAAGTTGGCGAGCTCTATCCTGATGACCCTGCCCTAGTAAGTTTCGAACTCTCTCTTGCGCTACGCCGATCAGAATAGAACGTTTGTGGTTAGGGGTCACCTTATGATGTCGGTACAAACGATACTCTGACTTGAGTTATCTCATAGTTGTGCTTTATTGGAGGTTGCTCATTTCAACTAGTCCGCAATACAAACGTATATCCTCGATCCAAGGCGACTTCTACTTCCAAGTTCCCCGTCGTTTTTCCCTTCGCTATTTATCTCGAACCCAAAATGTCTGGAGTTGGCGTACGTCTCTTTCTCCACGTGCCCCGAGGAAATGCTGGAATATTTAAAATGACCCATGTTTCTGCAGTTTGGAAGCGTGACAAGTTTGTGCCTGGCGTTGGCTCTTTCCACGAGAGCGACCTCCAAGAATTTTTCAATCTTACAGGCTCTAGTGATTGGGTCGGCACCGATGCGCTCGTTACGTATAACGTTGGTTCAGCAGACCACGTTGGACTGATCACTCCAATTGCAGTCAACTTTGCATATACTTTGAATCCGAACGCTCCCTCTGAGGGCTACCCTTCTGGCGCAGCGTCGTCTCTGTTGTCAGGATTGTCCTGGCCGCAGTACACCTCTGAGTCGCCACAACTGCTGACGTTCTGGGACCCCGACGTGCTTAACATTACTGAGGATCGGTACCGGTCTGCTGCCATAGCGTATTTGGACGAATTGCAGAATTGCCTGAATCTGTGATTTTGGGAACGTTGTAGCGACCGCCGACTATCGTATTTCTGACTATCGATTCTCTCGCTGTATCATATTGCGGGTGAGGACTAACAGTAGAGCTAGCATGAGCAGCAAAAGAAAACAAGTAATGGTATTGGCTCTCACCTTGATCAATTCCGCTGGTATGCAACGCAGGTTTGCATCATAGAGGGATGTGTCATTCGAGGACACATCACGCTCGCATGACAGTGTAAACATAAATCATCGACGCTTAGACTGCTGCCAGCACGCACGCACGCATCCTTGGAAGATTAGTTATCGGTACTCATCTCCGACTCGGAGTCGCCGGTGTCGGACAGAACCTAGGTCTAGCACGAGCAGTGCTCTGCGCCATGAGGAGTCCTCCATTTTGGGGACCACACGTGGACGGAGCTGGACTTGAACGAACCGAGGTATCTTAGTACGAGCTTCAACTTGGTGAGCCAAAAAAAACCAGGTCTATGAGGCTGAGCCCATCAGTGTGATCAGAATGATCTCGGGCCTGAGAGTCACGGCGTGCATGTAGGGGCAGTGCTAAGCTCCATGGTCTGCTCCCACCATCATGACCTTGACCCTGAACATAGTAATAACTGTATACCGGGTGATTGTAAGTGCCTCAAATGATTTGCAGATATAACAACTTCTCCATTCCGATACATGACTAGCTGACTCGCTCGTTGTTGTTCAGCATCGAGCTGACGCTAGTGAGCTCTGGCAGGTTGCATGCATATGAAGTCCACGTGTTCATGTAAGTCCCTGACGCGTGTTTTCCAGCACTCACACTCCTCTACTCCATGGCTCGGATAGGCAGTGATAACGCCTGGTTTACACGAGGCGTATGTGAGGAATGATAGAAAACCCTTACCTCCGCAGAATCTTAGCCCGAATATCCTTCCTTGTTTTCTTCGCAACGATGACTGCTACCCCTCCTCAAGACGCTAAGCACTCTCCTCAGGGGCTACAGAGTCCAATCTCAGGGAGCCCGCTTCCTCAGTATGGCTTCGGTTCTGAAGCCTCCTTTGACTCCCTTGTCCAAGACAATCCCTTCTTGTTCCGCGTCTACACTCCCAAGACCCGTTCTCAAATTTTTGACAAAGCTCAGCCCTACTTCATAGGACAGAAATTCAATGAGCACTTCACGCGAGCTGCGGAGCAGCTAAAACATCCCTCATCCCCCGTCAGCGAATCAGTCGCATCGGCTAGCACATACCAGGACGTCGCACAATACATGGACTGGACACAGCGACATATGTCCCCCTTTATTTCGACCACCTTTAGTTTTATTTGGGCGATTTGGGAGGCAACTCGACGTTACCGAGTTGGCCTCAAGCACGATGTGGAAATCGCAATCATAGACTCTAGAATGCTCGCTGGCCGAGCAGCTACAGCACTGGAATTGCTGCGGAAGGGGACCATCAGAGAGTAAGTTCTGCTATCGAAACATTTCGTTATCCATACTTATTCAATAATTCCGATAAGAGACATCTGGACTACTGGAAGTGGTATAGATATGCCCTTGAGTCGCAGGATGTTCTTGTACACGGTGCTATCCCCGCTCCAGCAGTTCTTGCCTCTGTCCCACTTCTTTCCTTGATCGATAAGCTTCCGTCTTACTTCCTACGTCAAGGCTGCGACCCAAAATCATCACCGTCCATGTTCGACGCTCTGTCTTGGGACACCATGGATCGGAAACCCAGCTTCCGCCAATTTTGCCAAGATATGTCCGACCAATTTCTGCAGCTCTCCGCAGAGCATCGTTTGCGCGATGCCACCGGAGGTTCCGTACGCTTGGCAATGTCCTTCCTCAGACCATGGTTTCACCAAGCTATCACGAATGACTTCTCTGCAGCGACTGACAAGGCTTGCACCCTCGCCTTTATCATTGCACAGTGGCCTGCACAGTGGTGGTCGCGAGACCATATGGAAATGTGGTCGGTCATCAGGTCGCTTATCCAAGCGCTTGCAGAGGAAGTCCGGGAGAAGCAGAAGAGAGAGGCAAACGAGGAAGTCCTCAGGTTGAAAGACGTTGTGACGGACCTCGAACGTGTTGTCGAAGACTACGAAGAGGCCGAGGTGGCTTCCTGCGTTGACCCGGCCAAGGATAGAGACGACAACCACGACGAAGATGTTGTCTTGCCTCTTTCCCCTCCATCCACTCCACCCCTCCCCATCACTATCTGCCATTACCCCGCCCGGATCAACTCTACTCCTACGATTTCTCCTCCAGAACCTGCTGCCACCCATGAGGTAGTGACTGCTATACTGCCTGTGGAATCCACAAGTAATGCTCGACCAACAACAGTTATTCTCGCACCAACTATAGTCATACATCAAGAACAACAGCAACACCAGGAGCAGTGTTCCCCAGCCGATACGCTCGAGTCCCCCTCAGACGAAGCCAGAAACGCAAAACGTCGGAAGCGTCGGTCCCCTTCCCTCGTCGAAACTGCTTCTTGTATTATCACCGGCGTTCTTGTTGGCGCCTTTATCACTCTCTGCATCATCAACTCCCAACGACGCACTCTCATTTACGTCACCTAGACTATCATACACGCTCTTTGCACGATTGGCAACCGCTGATGACGGCGGCCAAAGGAGTAACGCCAATCTGTATCGGTACACGGATTATCTTATATTGGTATTTATACGAGCTGGACTCTGGTTACCTTCAGCTGTAGTAGCTACTTGATGAAGCGCATTAGCAGTATTTGTACGACTACATGATGATGACTTATGAAATGCAAGCAATGTTCTAACGATTACCATCACTGGCGGAGTCGTTCGTTCATTTCAATCAGCTCAACTGGTGCCCACTATGAACGTTATTTCCTCACAATCCCATCGGACCCAACTCATCCTGACTGCACTGTCAGCGTGCGTGGTCACTTCTACTTTGATCACCGTTTACAATGCGTACCGCCGAAAGGAACGACGTAGAGACCTCAACGAGGATGTAGTTCGCTCGATAGCTTCTCTCAAAGAATCCACTAATGGCCTGCCATTCGTTGAAGAGCCCGTGATCGAAGAAACATTCATACGTGCTGACCGCATTGGTGGCTACGATGAAGACCTCATCCGAGAACAACTCTCCCGAAACTACTCATTCTTCGGTGATGAGGGCATGGCTCGCATCCGCGCCGGAACTGTCGTCGTGGTGGGTTGTGGTGGCGTTGGTAGCTGGGCTGCAGTCATGTTGGTCCGGTCGTGCGTCTGATGCATACTTTTCATCTCAGTGGATGGCTAACCCTGCATGAAATTTGCAGCGGGGTGTCGAAGATACGACTTGTCGACTTTGACTACGTTACATTGTCGTCCCTCAACCGACATGCGACAGCTACGCTCGCGGACGTTGGAACTCCCAAGGTCGGATGCATAGAAAGAACCTTGCGGCAGATCTCACGCCGGGTTGAGGTGGACAGTAGAGTAGAGATTTGGAGGAAGGAAGAGGGCGGAAAACTACTAGAGGATGCCGATTGGGTTATAGATGCTATTGACAATATCACGACAAAAGTAGACTTGCTTAAATATTGCCATGACCATAATATCAAGGTATTCTCTTCCATGGGTGCTAGTGCTAAGTGCGATCCCACTCGCGTCCAAATCAGTGATATATCCTACACCATTTATGACCCGCTTGCACGTTCTGTGAGACGGAGACTTCGTTTACAAGGTGTCTCATCAGGCATTCCCGTGGTCTACTCTACCGAAGTTCCAGGAGACGTTAAGCTACTTCCATTACCCGAGGAAGAGTTCCAAAAGGGCAACGTCAAGGAACTGGGTGTATTCGACGATTTCAGAGTTCGGATACTTCCTGTAATTGGCCCTCTACCTTCTTTATTTGGGTTGCATATCGCTACCTATGTGATCTGCGAGCTGGCAGGAAAGCCCATTCTGAATCCTTTACCAATAAAAAATCGTAGAAAACTCTATGAACGTCTCCTCCGAGACCTCCTCCATCGTGAATCGAAATTTGTTGGCGAGCAAATCAAGTATGTGGAGCCCTCTTCTGATTTGCGCGACGCAGGGCTCTCACCTCTCATTGAACCAGTAAATTACCAATTGATGAGGATGATGTTGCCCTCATATTCGAGGATCTATATCTTGGACGGTCGGCCGTACCGCCGCACAACATACCGACACGACCTCAGCTTCTCCGATGGGACCCGATTCAACCCTTGACTCCTGAGAATTGTGTTGTATTTGAGTTTGCGGAAGCGGAAAAACACTCGAAAGAGTGTCTTGGCATTGAGAATGCTGAGGGGCGTCGCAGACCAGTGGAAGTTTGGGGTATCGAGGTACAGCGCGTTGTTGATAGAAATGCCGCGGAGGTCCAGAAATACCGTTCATGGGTAGGACTGTAAAACCGTGAAAAGTGATCTGCGTCGCCTGGGCGTTTGTCTACGCGCTGATTAAAAAACCAGTTGGGATGGCATGCCGGTAGCAAGCTTTATGTCGGGGAGGCAAATACAAAGATTGTCGAGGAGAAAAGGAGGATTTCCAAAATGGGTTATGTTTTCAACACGTGGCGAGGTAGTAGGTGTACTGGTAACCAGTCTTAAGTCCTTTCCACTTCTGCGCACATCTCGCCGTGGCCTCAACCCTTCTTCACGATGGCATACATTGCGGTAGACGCAGATGAGGTAAGGTAATCACGAAACAGTCATTTGGCTGACCATGACAGACCTGTTTGTAGCACCTGGAGGAAGGTCCCGAGGGTCTCGAGTTCAAGTGTAATTTTCTGCCCTTCATGCGTGCTGATATCATTTGCTTAACTTCGCTTTAAAGCATTTCTCGGATCTAATCAATCAACTGCCAGGACACAGTCCTCCGCAGCTGCGTCTAATCTCGACAGAGGGTATCTAGCCGACAATGGAGCGTCACAAAAAGGACCATCGGGATTTTGGACGATTGAATACTATCAACCTTATTTTGATGTCGACACATCCACAGTCTTGCAACGCTGTTACACAACCTTGCTCCCGTTTTCCCCAACTTACCTTACCTCCCTCTCCTCTGGTTCTGACCTCTATGGACCTTTCTGGGTCTCCACGACGTTAGCTCTCGCGCTTTTCCTCTCTTCATCACTCGCCGCCAGCATCTCCAATTACCTTTCCGCACCTGGAGCCGAGTACGACTATGATTTTGGGCTGTTGAGCCTCGCTGCGACGCTTGTTTACGCGTACAGTTTGGGAGTCCCAATATTGCTTTGGCTTGCTTTGCGGTACCTGGGTGTTGGAGAGTGGAGCGTCGTGGATGCTGTCGGAATTTGGGGGTATGCACAATTTGTGTGGATTCCCGTCTCTATCTTGTGCGTAATACCAGAAGCAATCACTCGTTGGGTTCTCGTCGGCATTGCGTTTGGTCTTTCTGGCTATTTTCTCGCCGTGAACGTTTACCCCATCCTCGCAAGTGTAAGCACTGACCCAGATTCTTGGTATCACGTTCTCCTTCGCTCATGTACCTTCCCTTCAAGGCGGATGCCAAGGCAACGCGTCTTCTTATTATCGTCATTGCAGCGCTACATGCTGGCCTCGCGCTCACATTCAAAATGCTGTTCTTTAGCTACTACGTAGTTGGGGATCTCGATTCGGGAAGCGATCCTTTGTGACATTAGTATATCTGATCGTATTGTACTCACCATTGACTCGCAAGCGGGAAAGTGAACATGAGAGTTCTTGTATTTATTGCACCTGGCGGTGGATTTCATGGTTCGGTTCTACGACATGGTTAGCGTCTTCAGTGGAGTCCAAGTGCGTGTCTTTCGCGATCTTGAATGTCGGAGGTATACATACAGTATCTGAGGAAGCAAACTTGACCAAGACCTGTTAGTTTAGAACCTAGGAGACAGAGAAATGATGATAGCGGTTCGGAACCTCAGCATTTGTTACAACTCGCTCCAAGCTATATGGGCGCTAGGTGCTCACCCTACTGCCTCATGTCAAGGCCCATGCCTTCTGTTGCTTCAAATCCCAGATGATCCAGTCTCCTTCAAGTTCGAATTCAGGCCTCCGTCGATATCTGCACCTTCCTTGAATGTCTTCCCTATGAATTACTCCTATCACGACGGTTCCCCATAGAACCAGTCGAACGACTTCTCAGGATAGCGATCAATCACTTCTTCCGCTGATATTCAAGGAAGTGGAAGAGACTGATCTCTTTACATCCTTGGGTTCGTGGCTGAAACAGCAGAAAGATATGTCCCTAGGATGTATTGGATGACCATGGCACGTGCGGACTTGGACCCCTGAGTTATAAACAGTTGTGATCCTCTCCTGGGCCTTTGTTTTCGACTCCTTCGCGTCGTCAACGCGTCAACACCCGTGCTACTCGTGCTACTCGTCCCACTAGTAGCGATGCACATTGCCATGTCGAGCCAACCTCAGCAAGCCCACCCACCTGCCTTTGACAACCCCCAGTTCGACATCATCCTTCGTCGCCAACGAACGCGTACTTCAGGCAGACCCAAGCTCAAAACCGTCCCATCACGCTTTCTAAATCTCACCAACGACTTCGAATTTGCAGGATGGGGATCAACTTACCGAATTTCCCTTTCCCAAGATGATTTCACGCATGGCCAAAACACGCTACTCGAGCTACGTAACCAGCGGGTTTTAGGCCAATTCGCCGCTAGCGCACTTGCTGCTAATGATATCCTGGGCGGTATATTCTACACGGTACCCAGCGTGTTTGCTATATCTGGTGTATACTCACCTATATCCATGTTCATCGCTACACTGACACTCTTCCTTTGGCGTCCAATCATGGAAGAGCTAGGTGCAGCCCTTCCCATACCCGGAGCACCCTACACCTATCTGTGAAGCATCCTGCGTGCTTTACTTAAACAAATACATTTCTGACGCCATTATAACAGGCTAAACGGATCAACGAAGGCTGTTGCACTTGTTGGAGCAGCGCTTCTTCTCCTGGACTTTGCTGCAACTGCTGTTGTATCAGCTGCGACTGCCTCCTCATACCTTGCCGGGGAGGTCACTTTACCATTTCCCCTCTATATTGGAGCTCTCCTTGTATTTGTTTTGTTCACTGCTGTGAGTCTTATGGGGCTGAGGGAGAGTGCACGGATAGCAAGTGGTATACTGACATTTCATCTCGTTACTATGTTGTGTCTCGCGATAGCGTGCATCGTCGCATGGGCTTCTCTTGGTAGCGCTCAGCTTCGAGATAACTGGATTGCAGGCCAGAAAGGATTATCCTCGTCTGCATCGTGTTTTAAGCAAATCTTCGACGGAGTCTGTATCGGTATGCTTGGATTGACCGGATTTGAATGCGCCCCCGCATATGCAGCCAAAATGCGAGTAGGCGCTTATCCGAGTGTGCTGCGCAACCTTCATATCTCAACTATGATTCTGAACCCTGCAATGATGTTATTCGTGTTGGCTTTACTTCCGCTGGATGTTCAAACGCAGGAAAACGTACTTAGTTTGTTAGCACAAAGGGTCTGGTCTACGTTCCTCTACCTGAGCCGGGTCTCTTTGACCATTGACAATCAGGTGGCAAGTCGCTGGCTACGGATATGGGTTGCTACGGACGCTGTGATCGTTCTCTGTGCGGGAGTTCTCACTGGCATCGCAAGTGCTTGTGAACTCCTGGCAGAGTTAGCTCACGATCATGTCTTGCCTCGCACTTTCCTAGCGGCTTTGCCATACACAGGGGCGCTGTATGTTGCCGTTCTATCTTTTGTTGCTTTCAGTGGCGCAATCTATGCCAGCACCGGTGCAAATCTGAATGTTGTTTCGAAAATGTTTTCTGTTGCATGGCTCGCCGTCATGACGCTCTTCCCCCTATCACTTATTCTCCTGCGCTTCTCGCGACCACGGCTACCTCGTGACACGCGAAGTTCCTTGTCGTATGTGATTGGGGCTATCTTGGTGGCGATAGCAGTCTTTTTCGGGAATGTGGTTATAGATCCTACAATTGCCGGCTGGTTTGCACTGTACTTTTCAGTATTAGTAATTTTCTTTTCGATTACGGCCAACAAAGTTGCTATTCTTCGGTGGATATATTGGGCCTATGACCAAGTCCCTCTTCTCCACCGACTGCAATTTACACGGAATTTGGGGGACGCTTTGATCCATGTGATGAAGAGTTTGAAGAAGCAGGAGGTTTGCTTGTTGGTGAAGACCGATGAGATCAATCAGTTATTCAATATGATCCTCTACGTACAGCGGAATGAAGAGACATCCTGTCTGAAGATAGTCCACTTCTGCGAGGGAGAAGTACCATCCGAAATGGAGGCAAATGCAAAGAGTATGTTATGTCCGTCTCGTCGAAGTTATTGGGTTAACTGGTGTATAGTTCTGGATGAGGCGTTCCCCGAAATCACTGTGGACTTGGTGAGACGACTCTTTTGTTAAGCTCGGAGGTACCAGACTAAAGTGCACCTTGCTGTAGATGCTTGTCGAGGGGGAATTTAATCCGCAAACGGTAGCAGCGCTTGCACATCGTCTTCAGATTCAGACGTCGTTAATGTTCATGTGTTGTCCTGGAACGAGACTTGGATATCCCATGGCTGACTTTGGGACTAGAATTATCAGTCTCTAAATCTAATGCATATTGTGGTCGACTTTTGTGGATTATAACGTTGCTGTCTGTTGTTCGTGGAGTCTTCTCACGCGTCTCTTACATCTATCAGTTCCATAAGCAAGTCCAAGTAAACCTCAGTCATGGCTCAAAAACTGCACCCTCAAGCACAGAGACTCCGGACAATCATCATCACGGTACCTATCATTGGTGCAACGGCATGTGGGTCACTAGCGGAATCATCGACGATAGCTTGAAATGCGTCTAACTGTGTGCCATACAGACGTCTTGTACGACCGGCTTGTGAACGGAAAGCCGCAGAGAACTTTACCACGACACAGTATTGAGCCATCTGAAAACCACAACCATGAGGGTATGCTCGGTGGAGCAATGGGTAGAACCGGGGACTTCAAACCAAGCGAATCATGACTCTGAATTTTTGGTTGGCCAACGACGTTGCTCTAAGTTTACGTGAAGGACAAGAGGAGACATCTAAATCGCATGTACCTGCATGAATGACACTGATAGTTGCCCTCAATCCCGCTCCGCCGAATGAGACTCTATTGTTTGTTCTCCTCGAGTTTTGTTATGATACGAGTGCCGGGTACACGTGCCGGGTTGAATGAACGGTCGCAGTCGGCGTAGGCGGTTCCCATTCCGAAACCTGTAGAGAGTGCAATGGGCCAAGTACGTCCTAGGAAATGAGTGTAGGGCATGAGTGAATTGAACGTGCCGGATGAACGGGCGGTCACGAACTTCGGAAGAGGATAACAGAGGCGACCACTCCAACACCAAACCCTACACCACTGTTCCGAAGTCAGTCACGGGGAAATATAGAAGACATGCAAACAACATAC
This sequence comes from Chalciporus sphaerocephalus, assembly GCA_038094055.1. Taxonomy (NCBI): domain Eukaryota; kingdom Fungi; phylum Basidiomycota; class Agaricomycetes; order Boletales; family Boletaceae; genus Chalciporus; species Chalciporus sphaerocephalus. The sequence continues at coordinate 560,974 of JBBPTH010000007.1, forward strand.
GTTTTAACCAAGAGGTCGGCCACTGAGATAGGAAATAGTCAGTAGTTGAACCTGATACGAATTATGAGAACCTACAACACCGGTCGTACTGGCATTTAATGTCAGCTCGCGTTACGCGGGTCATAGGACGAGTTGACTTGCCTTTTGACTGACGATGTTCTCGCTGGAGGTCGGTTGAGACATGGAGGATGTGTGAGATGCCGGAAACAAATACGAATCAACACTTGACTGCGTAACTTGCCCTACTCTCGACAAAGCGGACCCATCACCCCCTGCGCAGTCTGACCCAGGTTGTCCACTAACCACTTCTCGTTGAGTTTACAGGGTCGGCTGCAGCGAACAATGTCTACGCATCTGTCTCCGATGATTTCGATACCCAAGAAGACCACAGAGGAGGTCGATTGGACGACACCTATACGTAATCTAATCGCAAAGTCATACGGCGAGAAACCAGACGCATATGCCCAGGAATGTCAGGCCCTGCAGAGGTGCAGACAAGACGCGGTAAAGGGAGCGGGAAGCGACATGACTGGTCGCGATCTGCTGTACAAGTACTTTGGCCAACTCGAACTACTCGAGCTGCGTTTCTCAGAAATACGTGTCAACTTCTCGTGGCATGATGCGTTCACGAATAAAGTGACCACACAACAGTCCATCGCGTTTGAGAAGGCCTCTGTTTTGTTCCAGATTGCAGCCACACACTCTGCTATCGCAGCCTCTCAGAACAGGTCAGACCCAGAGGGGCTAAAGCTCGCATTCTACTACTCCCGGACATGTGCAGGCATGCTCACGTATATCAATGAAAACTTCTTGCACGCACCTTCGACAGATCTCAGTCGCGAGGTGATTAAGTTCCTAGTGGGGATCATTCTCGCACAGGCAACGGAGGTTTTCCTCGAGAAATGTATTGGGGAGAAGAAAGCAAACGCGCTCGTAGCGAAGATCGCTACCCAGGCTGCGTCCATGTATATATCATTGTCTGAGGAAGCGAAAGATTTCATGGGCAAAGGTATATTTGATCGAAACTGGATCACACTCATTCAGATCAAGGCCAAATATTATGGTTCGATCGCTCAGTTCTATCGTGCACAAGTCGACAGCAAAGCAGGTATCCACGGCGATTCGCTCGTGCGGTTTACTCTGGCAGAGACACTTGCCAAAGAAAGCAACAGAACCGCCCAGTCGTTTTCTGCAGTTTGGTCGCATGTCTCACCCACCCTTCCCGCTGATGCGGGTTCCTCCATCCTCGAGCGCACGAAATCTCACCTTCAAGTCTGCACTGATCGCAAAAATGAGGCACAACGAGACAACGACCTCATCTACAATGCCGTTCTTCCTTCTCCAGATGCTCTCCCTAGTATTGACAAGATGCCTGTCGCGACTCCCATCACCATTCAGGAAGTCTACAGTACACCCGAGGTGCAAAAGGTCATCGGGACGGACATTTTCATCAAACTTGTTCCGCTCAGCGTCCATGAGAGCGCTAGCGTGTACTCCGAGGAGAAAGCCAAGTTGGTTCGAAAAGAGGTTGAGAATGCCGAAAGTGCGGAGGTAGAGGTGCGCAGTGCACTGGAAGCTATGGGGGTGCAAGAAGGTCTCGGACGGTTTAAAGCCATGGCTGAGGGAGGAATTGGGGGCGAGGATGAGATCCCTCTAGAAGTACGGCGCTGGCGAGAAGATGTTGGTGTCATGGAAGACAGAGAAGGCGTTGACGCGCTCATGCGAGAACTATCCCGCCTGAAGGATGGTGTAAAGTCCGAGCTCGAGTCCATCTCCCGAGACCTGGAGATCGAATCTCGTGAGTGCGAGGCGATGAGGGTTAGGTATGACCATTTGTGGACACAGGAGCCGTCAGCTTCGCTGAACAAGTCTCTGCGACAAGATCTCAAATCTCACTTGACCGCCCTCGATGCTGCGGCGGGCTCGGATCAGCAGGTAATCGCCATTTGGGACGCCGTGAAGGGAGACATTGGATTATTGTTGTCCCCTAGTCTCGAAGAGCTCTTCCGGGCGAGTACACAGGGAGGGGCTGGCGCCGAAAGCCTTCTTGACTTGGAAATTACCTCGGAATCTCATGACGAGCAAGAACGTGCTCGGATTGGGCAGTACACAAGCGAGATTGAAGAACGTCTTGGAAGGATAAAAAAGATCGCGTACGAACGCAACGAAGTACTCAAGGATCTCAAAGAAAAGATTCAAGCAGACGATGTGTCACATCTTCTTCTCCTCAATAGCCGCAACTCTGGAGCAGAACCTACGATATTCGCCGCCGAACTCGAGAAGTTCAGACCTTATCAACAAAGGTTGGTTGCTACCGTGCACCACCAGCAGATTGCACTTCAGGAGATTCAGAGTCTTTGGAAAAACTTGCGAGATACCGCAGGACGTGGCCAAGGCGCAAAGAAGTGGGAAGAACGAGAGAAACAGAAAAAGGACGCCGTGCGACGGATTTCACGTGCGCGTGATGGTTATATGGAGGTCCGAGACGGTCTGGCGTGGGTTCATTTTCAACGATCGATCTTACTGACCTAATGATACTCACTGGTGCTCGTCTGTATACAGGAAAGGGCTACAATTCTATAACCAGCTCACGGAGCTGAGTGTCACTCTCGCTCGCAACGTCAAGTCATTCATTTTGGACCGACGCTCTGAGCGTGATAAGCTGGCCGGACAAGCAGAGGTTCAACAGCGGTTATCCAAACCGCCTCTCCCTCCGAGTGATGCCAAACCTCCCGTTCCGCCACCTCCTCGTTCACCACCTTCCCTCGAGGCTTCATTTGCTTCAATGAATTTGCAAGGTGGTATGAACCGCCCATCTCCCCAACAGACTTCATATACTGGTTCTCTTCCTCTTCCCTCAGTGCCGCCAGCGCCACCACGTCCCTCCTCTTATCTTCCTCCCCCTCCTCCCCAGTTACCACGCACGTCCTACGCAGCACCCAGCCCACCGTCAGATCCATATGCAAACCTTGGTCTCTTTGGCTCGTCGCAGTACTCGCCACAGGTTTCCGCTCCGCCACCCACACCACCAGTACATCAAAGACAGGCATCGTTCCCACCGCCTCCTCCTCTACCGCAGTCACAACCCTCTCAGCAGTATGCACCACAGGGTTACTCGATGAACTCACCGTTCCCTGCACCTCCAACCCCAATGAAGTATTCGTCGGCGCCATCGTCGGGTGCTCAGCAACGACCGCCATTACAGTATCAGCAGATGCCTCCACCTCCACCTCCACAGGGATACAACAGTCAAAACTACCAGGGTTATGGACGTTAATGGTGTGAATGACGGAAATGTACTAGTAGATTAGTGGAGTAATCGGTTAGCACATGCGTGTACAGGCCAGACATGTGGTCTCAGTACTCTGGAGTATTCTGGAGTTGAATAAAGACGTTTGTCCCTATATTGAATCCCTTTCATTTCGTGTTCTCAATGATGATTTTGTACAGTAACATTAACTTTAGATGAATACTAAGGACGACCGTATCATGTAACTGTGACACTTTGTTCTTGTAATCAATCTGTCCTGGCTTCGCAGAGACGCCTCTACTTCTTCCTTATACACCGGTGAATATACAAGTTCAGATCTGCTGACGATGAGTCAAGGATATAATCCTAGTGACTGCGATACAGTCAATAGTAACCGAATCTCTTGTACGGTCAGCCCTGTCATATGGAAGCAGCCATTCCTTTCCTTCGAAATCAATCTTCGGGATAAAGAGCACGCCATTACCATGTTCACCGAGTTCCATCCGGGTTAGGATGGACTCGAAGGCCTCTCTCCATACAGCACTCTCTTCCCCCAATCTGACGCTCGCCGTTCCCAACTCCCTACAGTCGTGAACACGTTCGCGACCTGAGTGTTCCACCCCTCTTGAAGCATCGTGATGAACGGTCGTTCGACAATCCTCGCGTGGGCAGGTATTGGTCCAGGGATCTCTACGGACGCGTTCACGAGACGGTTAGAGAGATCACGGAGACTGTCGGGCCGTCCGGATCCGTCAAACTCAGTCAGTGAACACGGATACAGCGAGAGATACGTACTCGGAGGTGTGTCGAGCAGTTCTTGGGTTCCAGCGGGATGGTTTGAGCATAAGTACGCATAGGCTGTGTAGCTCTGCAATACGTACCGTGCCTGTATCAGGTTAGAGAATCCATAGTATACCTAAACAGAGCGAGACGAGAGCTGTACAAACGAGTGAGAGTCATGAGCTGGATATGACTTACCCCTCCGGTCACGAGCGCACCTGCGAGGGATCCCGCAAAGAAAGACATCAGACTGACTTTGTCCGGTGAGCGTATAAACAAGGAAAACGGGGATAACAACCGTCACAACAACAAGAGGAGAAGGTTGTTTAGTTCAAGTGGTGTAATTGATGCAAAGTTGCCGCGAGGTCCATGTCGAGGTCTTCCCACGGGCTAAGCGTCAGTATCGCCTCAGCTTGATTGACATCGAACTCTTCCCAAGTCAAAATCAACCGTGTTCAATTACGAAAGTGATAATATACATGCTACAAGTATATGCACAAAGAGCACAGCATACAAGGATGCAGGAGTAACCAAGACTGCCAATATGATTGGGACAATGTCATCACTTGACATGCAACTTCACCATCTTTTCCTCCAAGCATGTGCCGTGTGCACTCCCTGACGATGTCGTGATTGACCATAATCCAGATGCCAGGAAACTACTCAGGATCATCTCTGAACCTTTGTGCTCTCCATCAAGGATTATAACGTGATCGCCCACCTCTTCTGGGCGAACAGGGGAGAGATAGATGATCGGCACTTGTAGGGATGTACCGACTCGTTCTGGGGTGGTGAGTTCCAGGGTGATGAGTGTATCGTTTCGTGATTTGAATACATTGGTCACGAAGCCATGTGCACCGTTGTACTCGCCATCATGCCAAACTCCTAATGTACCAACAATCTCCATCAATACGGGTTTATCTTTGAAAATCGGGTCCAGTAGCCAGTTAGGAGTGGCATCATCTTCATCCGTAGTAGAGATACCAGGTGTTGGGGCCGAATGCGTGAAGTTTCCTGAGCCCATCGTGCGAGGCGTTGGTGCACTCGGGTACGTCGCACCGGGGGTTGGGGCCGACCACGGTGTTGGTGCAGCCGCCGGTGTTGGGGCCGACCAACTGGAGTATTCCGCTGGTCGTGTAGGTGAAGCATTGCCTCCCAAACTGTTGTCCGAAGAGCCTCCACCCCATCCTCCACCCCAACGCGGGGTTCTTCCACCATCGTCGTTCGAGGTGTGCGGATTTGGCGTCCACGATGACGATGCATTCCACGCAGGAGTTTTGTTGCCTTCTTGATATGGATTAGGTGTCCGTGAAGAGGCGTTCCATGCTGGCGTTTTATTGCCGTCCTGCCAAGGGTTTGGTGTACGTGACGAAGCATTCCAGGCAGGTGTCTTGCCACCGTCGCCAGCAGATGGATTAGGTGTTCTTGATGAAGCGTTCCATGCAGGGGTCTTTCCGTCACCACTGGCATAGGGATTTGGCGTCCGTCCAGCACCCCATCCGGGTGTGCGGCCGCCACTTGCTTGGGCATAAGGATTCGGCGTCCGGGCAGGTGCTCCAGGGGTCTTGAAACCACCTTGTCCATAATTCGGGTTATATGGTTGGGACAAGGGGATAAGCGATCCGTCGGGTAACTTGCGGTAGAGCTTGGTCTTGTCAATAGTGATGACCCTGTTACCAGTATGCAGCTCAACGCGGGCGAGGGTTCCGTTGGTATCTTTGATGATCCCGATGTAGCCCTTTTGTGGGCCCTTCACCACCGCCACGAGAGCGCCGATGTCTCGATCTCGGGGGCCACGACCCATGGCAGAGCCAACCATACCCCCAGTAGGTGCACCACCAGCAACGTGGGGGTTCATCTTGCCGAGGTCAGTACCTGGTTTAACGAGATTGCCCTTGGGTGCCAACGAAGCTAGGGATCGGGCTCTTGTAACGAATACACCGCCATTCTCGGAAATTTCACGATTGTGCAAGAAGGCGAAAAACGATTGGTGAATGTGTAAAACCCTGCCTTTTCGGCCCTCTCCGTCCACCTCTCGGACATTGTCGTTGATTCGCAACTCGTGTCCCTCCGAGTCGGTAGCTATAGCACGTGTCGAATCCCTACGCATAGATATTTGATGGGGCTGTACAAGTCGTACTTGACCGTTCTGATCGAGTACCCGGAAAGAGTCACGTTCGGTCTTGAAAATAACTCCAACCGTTTGTAGGTCGAGTTGGACTAAGTCATGCAACTCGTAGTTGCCAACGATGTTGGTACCGGAACCGACCTCAGCAGCTTCGCGAAGATCTTTTGAGAATACGGAAACCTCTTGCATAGACATATCGGAGAGGAAAGTGACAACGCTGTCGGAGACAGACACTACGAGACCAGTTTCGTCTGCATTCTGGCCGGTCATCACTTTAACGTGGTCACCAGGTTTGAACCGCTTGCGGACGCTACGAGCTGGGACGTCAACCTTTTGTCCGTCGATGTCCACGCCCACTGCGGTAATGGTGACGACATCTTGGTTGATTGAATCTACGACACCGTGTACTCCAGCTTGTTCACCTTCGAAGACTTCGACGTGGTCTCCGGGTTGGAGGACAGAAACCGCGGCTTTTCTTGACGCCTCGGCGATGATCGACAGGTCGACGGGGTTCTCATTTTCCGCACCGTCTTGACCCCGCGTGAAACGCGTGATCTCATCAAGGGTTGGGTTAACGTCGTCCAACTGTAAAGCCGAAAGCTTGAAATCCTTTTCGATGAAACCATCCTTGTAGGTGTCGTTTTGGAACACGTAGACTTGATTCCGCTTCGAGACCTGTTTACGACCGTAAACTTTGACGACTTCTTCGTAGTTGAAAAAGCGCTGTGGTGGCCGCATTGTTAATAGACCAGATGTAACTTTTTTGCGTTTCCGTCCATCTACGCTTGCGTCATCCCTTGGGTTGAGATCGATACGAGGGATAAATTTCAAGCCAACGTCCTCCCCATTCTCCGTGATGTCCATGACCTGAGCAAGGTCACCCTGGTACTTCCCTCGCTTGATACGGACCCAAGTTCCTGGAGTAACCGTCAAGTCTTGCTTCTTAATTTGCAGAAGGCTAGCCATTTCTTCAATAGGTACGAGAGTGATACCGCGACTAGGATAGACACCAACGAGACCTTTGCATGCCAGATTGACTTGTTGGGCACTGCGAGCCTCCACATATATCATTCCTGCCAGAGAGTCTCGCTGGAAGGCCGACAATATCGCGAGCGGTTGCGCTGTATACTCAAGATCGATAGCTTTGCGCATAAGACTGAAAACAATATCTCGCTCCCGTCCAGGCTTGACTCTGACTTGCCACAGGTTTGCATCGTGGACCGATGGCATAAGCAAGCGTTGTGGGACCTCGTTCATGTCTCCTGTATACCGTACAGCGGCGCGTCTATAGCGCTCGTCAAGGTCTTTGGCAATTTTAGCCAAGTCTTGGTCGCTCAGCTCTCGTTCGCGTCGATCGAGACGAGCGTTAACAGCTGCTCTTCGATTCATATCATCTTCGTCACCCTCAAGGCCTGCATCTGCGATGAATTCATCACCACCGCCTTCTTCCTCTTCTTCCTCTTCCTCCTCATCTGTGTCGACCTCGGCTTCCACATCGAGGTAACGATTGACTGCACTGCGCTTGTGACGATGCTTTGCGCGCTTCCTCCCACGACGGTCTTCCTCCTCCTCTTCCTCCTCTTCTTCGTCATCTTCATCTTCCTCTTCATCATCCAGTGCATCATATATAGACCCTCTAGACTTTCCACTTTTCCGTTCCGTCTGAGGCTGCTCTTCCTCTTCCTCTTCTTCCTCCTCTTGTTCGGGCTGAACAGGATCCGATTCTTGTTCGTTTATCTGGTAGTCGTCGTCCATATCCATCCTGTGGAAATTGTAGGTAGTGGTGGTACGAAGGCAAGGTGGTCTTGACACTGACAGACCGAGTTCAAGTTGGACGTATTCACCTTTCGATTAGTCAGCTTTCCTCATTGGTCCAACAACTGGGTATGTTATCTCGCTGGCATAACTCGCAGGTGCAGACTGAGATGCCGCAGTTCCTCGAGCTCCCACTCGAGTTGTTGCCAGTCGTCCTCAATTTCGTGCTCAAACCTCAGCATATTGCCAGTTTATGTCTTGTAAATAAGACCTTCAACAAATTCGCGACACCTCTGCTCTATCGCCGTGTATTTATCTTTGCTTGGTACAAGGAAGCCAAGATAAAGGTCAGCCTGCTGTTCCGTACATTATCCGAGTGTCCACACCTTGCCCGCTATGTGCAAAAGCTAGGCAAGTCACTGTTCCTGTTCGATCTCACGTGGACCATAGACACTCACGATAACGTGGTAGAAATCAGAGATTTTCCAAAAGCTCTCTCGGCAGAAGATTACTCTTCCTTGCTTCAACTGTGCACCCAAGGGATCAGAAACTGTGTTGACCTTCGGTCTTGCACATGGACCAGGGATGGATCCCTCCACTCCGTCGTGCTCGAATCTCTCGGTAGTTGCTCAAAGCTACATGAACTAGAAATTAATGGAAACGACAGTGGATACGATCCAATTTTGCTTACTCAGTTCTCTCATTTGAGCAAGATCTCGTTGATTATGCCGAGTGCTCAAGTTCTTGATATATTTCCGACTTGGATTTCGATCACAGGCAATACCCTTCGTAGCCTCACAATCATATGCAAGGTAGGATGGACCATTATTCAAATCAGAACGAGACAACGAGTTACAGCGTTGCGGTAGGCCTCTACTCACGTTACCGATGCTTTCCTGTCACTTCTGGCTCCGAGCCTCAAAAACTTGGAGTACCTATATGTCATTGGCTGTCCCAAGGTCACTCACGCCGGTATCTCTGCAATCGCTTCTTCCAACTACAACGGGCTCATCGGCATAAGCCTTGAGGGTTTGTCCCAAGCATTTGATATGTCCGCCTTTAAAGCTACATGCCTTCGCACCCAAGTATTTCGTCGCCTCAAAGCGATTACGCTGACCATCGACATCCATGTGCCACTGGAAAGGTGGACCCACGACGTGCACGAACTGCTATCTTCCTCGCCATTGGAAGTATTCTCGGTATACTCCTCAACGATGTCTGTCAGGGTTCCTATACCGGATGAGTTTTGGAAGAATATAATTGCAAAGCACGGCCAGCGACTGAAGCGCTTCTCTGTTCACCGGATGCAAATCACTCTTGTTGCCCTGGAAGTGATATGTTCGCAGTGTCCGCTGCTCGAGCAGCTATTTATCGTAGCAGCACAGCGTGAACTTGACGGTGTGGCTCGCATACTTCCATTGGCAAAGAACCTACGCACCCTTCACATCAACCTCCCGTTCGCAGCGACAGAGTCAGAGGTATTCCCATCTGCGTTGATGCAGAGGGCGGTCTCAATTGCGTCTGTCTGTGCACCTACGCTCGCTCACATCGGATGCAACACTCGGGTATGGCAGGTTACGCGAGCTGTGCACGAGGATGGAACTGGCGAGAAACGCGTCGTGCTATCGCTCGCTCCACAGGAAAACCCGGATATCCCTGAACAGTTCCTTGTCCTTCGAGCTTAAAATGAATGACGTTTTTCCATCAACGACAAGTGAAATTTAGGCCTCATGGGTTGCCCTTCGGACTCTTGATTTCACTATTTGTTATACCGTCATTTATTGGAGGCACGGGTGTGTTCGATCGATCTTGTGTTCTGTTCAGGGTATGGATGCATGTTTAGACTACCGTGGCTCAGGCAGGAGGGTGTTCCTGTTGTCAATTACTCGGTTATAGGAGTAATTGTGATCTTATCTACATTTAGCCGAACACGTGTACCCTGTCCCAAGTTACTGTTTCAGTAGCGCTGCCATCCTATCACGCCTCTTGTCCTCCTCTTCGACCTCGCCATGGAATCCGTCAGTACTGTATCGACTAGCATTTCCACAATACGAACTCTCCATCCACGACAAGACCATCATGCCAATTCTTCAAGTCCACCACCTGCCGTTTCTCAACCATCGTCACCTCGTTCGAGCATACTTCCTTCACCACCCGACAGCCCATCAGAGTCAATTTCTTCGTTACCTTCTGTTGGATCCTCTTTCTTTTTTTCCTCCGCTGCTGCTAGTCCCCCACATTCACATCCTCAGTCAGACCACGCCAGAGACTCCACACAGGGGCTCATCATACCGTCCCTGACATTGCCAGAAGCATTGCCGCGGCCAACGCAGTACGGAAAGACTCTCGGAGACATCCATTTACTAGTCGTTGGCAACGGTGCTGAGGATCGTACTTTGGTGTCCAGTCTATTCCTGGACGATAACGAAGATATTGTCGACGTAGGGGATTGGCAAGGAACCAGCGATGGTTTCGTTCTGCGCGCTTCTACAGACTGGATAGAGCATAAAGATGCCCATGGGCTTGAGAAGTTTGAGCCTTCCCGAAACGTTGAACTTGTTGTTTGTCACGACGTTCAGGTTGAGCCCTCTGCCATACTGCCACTTGTTCACTCACCATTCCATTCACTATTGGAAATTATTGATCAGCGCTGTCAGCCTTCCGTCTCCCTTGCCAATCTAATTGCTTCGCCGTGGACACCTTTGTACACTGCACTTATAATTTTGACAGATTCTGGTGAGAAATCAGTCCATCTCCGGGTCAATTTCTGCTTCAATTAGACTAATCGCACTCCATGATGGTGGACAGGTCCTTCTAGCTCCGAGAATGATCTCATTGATGTTCTGGCCCCCCACATCCCAGTCATTGTACATCGCCACGGCTTGGACCAAACCAAGTTCCCTTCGCGGCCGCACATGTCCTCCTTTAGGCCGTCGTCTCCTTGGGCCCTCCGTAACGGTTTATTCCGATCACCTGAGATACTTTCTTCGTTGCGCTACGAAGCGGCCGAACGTTTCCTACGCTGGCGAGAAGTGGAACGTGCAGTGGAGAACATTGCTGCGAGCCATCGAGAAACTGCACACTACATTGCCGACAAACCGCAGGGTTGGGACAAGGCAAGATGGGAGGCCGAATGGGAGACACGCCTTTCTCAAGATGTTGCCACTCGCGCGCGAGAGAACACGATCATTGTTGGACCCGATCGCGTGATCGGGCCCCCCGACCCTTGCATTGATCCCTTGCACCTCTCCACGTTGCTATCGTTCTCACTTTCTCTTCTTGATCCCATGAAATCACGATTACGCACAAGTATGTCAAGAGTTTGGGAGAAACTGTCTGATGGGGAGGTACGAATTGCTTTGCTTGGCAGCTTTTGTGTCGGAATTGGGATTGGTTTGCTGGTTCGTTAGGGACTTCTACTGGCATCGTATGCGTTGTGCAGGTACTGTATTATATCACGATGATTTAGAGTGTTGGTTGTCATGACATTGACATTGACATTGAAGACTTGAGGCTGAGTGACGGCTCAATGGTCTAGTCGCATGATACGTGCTTCGGGTGATTTCCCCGCCACAAGGTGGTGAAGATGTACGTGACCCGGGTTCAATTCCCGGTTGAGCCCTTTTTTTTATTTTCAAAATAATTTATTTTCATCACGATAAGTAACAAAACCAAACAATAACATCTATCTCAGCTCAGAGCCCCATCAACCTGCAGTTGTGCCACCGCGAAATCGTGGATCAATGGGCTCTTGGGTGCGGGGGACGGATGTTGGTAACTGTCGCGCTTTTTTGCTTGTGTAGCCATCCATCTCTCGATCGTGGCAAGGATTTCCTGGTCAATAAAGTTAGATACTGCTCGGTGAGCCACTCGTGTTATCAGTGTTACTCACGTCAAGAAGCTCTTTAGAATGCGGTGTTGTTTCCCAGACGAGTTCACCAGCTTCATTTCTCGCCGTGATTTGATCTTTGAACCGCATCAGTGCGGAGAGATTCCGCCTTTTACATAGCTTGTCGTTTGACCGGACAAGCATTGCGTGCATCGCGCATAATCCATCCAAGCGCTTTCCTGCCCTTAGGAGAAGGGACAAACAACTGTGGATATCCTTCGCACTGGATATACTCGCGTTGAATAATTCACCCATCAATCCAGCGATATTGATACCGCGTAAGGCGAAGGACATCGCATCCTTCGAGGTTGTCGACATCCGCTCGCTCGCGTCGTCCTAAAGAGTCGTTTTGTTCGTTGAATCTCTCCAATGTGATGAACCGAAGAGCATTTTCAATATCCCTGGGCGACTCATTCTTGACCCGTTGGACGACAACTTGTGCCGCCCGAACCGCTAGTGATGCCGATTGCAGAGATTCCACGCCGAAAGCGAACACGGAGTGGCTGACAAATTCTATACCGTATGTGTGATATCGTGACATCCACGTATTTACCAGGGTGTTGAACTCATCAGGCATCGATGATTCCAAACAATCGGTTTCATCGCTGTGATTCGTGGAGACGGCAATGTTGTCGCTATATGGGATCACGTCTTCGGTGCTCTCGTTGGAAGAGGTGCTTCTCCGGTCGACCCCGGCTGTGGCGAGATCTCTCGGACCCGAGGATGGTAGGCGATCCGGTGCAAGCGTCTCAACGTCGTCCTGGAAGATCAAGCTTGTATTTTGGTTGCGATTGTGAAAGAATGTTCTAGTTGCCCGAGAACCTTCTTCCACAAACGCTCGTCGTATTGGCAGAGGCGAAGAAGTTGGAACTAGTGCGTTCCTCAGATATGGCAAAGTATAGTTCGGCACTTCCTTCCATGCAGTGTTCACCTCGTTCGTTGGCGCTGGTAGACTTGGCCCCTGGAAATATCGCATCATCCGTCGGATCCTAATCTGTAGGTCCTTCGTATGACTGTGGTGCGTGTTGTTTCTTTGCGAATGGTGGTCGTGAGATATACGTAGGGGGAGAGTGTCGAACATGTGGCCAATGACTAGAGGGGCTGTGGGAGATGTTGAAGATATCCGAGCTGTCGTTCGTGCCAACTTATAGTTTACTGACAGCGCTTTGAAAACACGCGGCGTCAAAGCAACATTGAGGCATGCAGTGGCGTTTCTCAATACTTCCCGTAGATCCAAGCGTCGCAGACACAGGATCACCCGACATTTTGGTATGGACTTCCCTTCTGGATGTTATACAAGGCGGTGTGGATGTCAAAGCACGACGGAGGTGCTGGATTGTCCCCTGGCAGAACCTTTACCATTGGGGGATCCTATTTCCAGAGTTGTATAAGCAGGCTGGCGGGATCGACTCCCAGCGTGTTATCAACTTTTATCAAATTCATGAGCAATGTGAACAAAAGAAAGAGACAACTGCACATATCCAATCCACATTTCGGTTCAATTGTATACGGACTGGTCCACACTAAGACTAGACGTTGCCACTGAAAATATCTGCCTTGTTGCCCAGATAGAAGACAGGGATTTGATCTAGTGGGGCGCTGACATTCACAGTCTTTCCGCCCGTGCCGTAGTTCTGTTCAGTCCACCAATGAGTCCACGTCATGCCTTGCATTGACTCCGGGACCACAGGAAGGTAGACCTCCTTTGAGGTTGCGCCCCATACTCCGACGGGAGAGACGAGCAGTCTTGGGCCTGTGTTGTTGTTCAGGCTAAGTAGTGCGAACGCAACTAATCAAGGAGTGGGCACCTAGCATGAACTGATGAACGACGAGGGGGTCGTTGGATCCTGTAGCCTGGGCCACAAATGGATCCGAAAGAGAAAAATCGTAGTATAAAGGACGCATAATGCTCCTGCCTGTTTCTTGAAGCTTTCGGAACAGCGTCTTCAGGTAGGGAATGAGTTGGTAGCGAAGGCTGATGTACTTAGATGACATCCAAATTGAGATATCTCACATCACAGACTAGGTTACATTACCTGCTTGATGATCTCGAAGTTTGTCTCGCCGTAAGACCAGGGCTGGGTAAGCAGGTAAATGATGTCAACCAACAAGAACACGAGACCGCTCACTTCATTTGGGCAGTTGTTGGCAGAGAAAGGTGTCGCAGGAGAGGTGATGTTGCAGACACGATCGTTGACAAGGGTTTCAGATGGAATCACAAATGGTGGTGAGCTCAACTTGCCCGTGTACTCGCATCTTGATGGTGCGTTCAGTGTCTATTTGTTTAGTAAGATGAGACCATCACTCACATATGGAAGGAATATGCCCAAAGTAAACCATCTCACAAACAACTCTTGTCCCTGATTATCGTGTGTTAGCATGCACGTCTGATTCGCTCGTGAAAGATCTCACATATTCGGTATCAATGTCCAATCCAGTGAAACCACCGATGTCGAGGGTCCAGGAAGATATTCCGGATGCGGCATTGGATACGCCGGCAGTGACCTGTTGCAAAAGGACATCGAATCTAGAAAGAGTATCCCCACTCCACATGTATGAACAGAACCGTTGACCACCGGCAAAAGTGCTGCGCGTCAATGACATATATTCACAAGAAGTTGAGGTGGCGGGCTGTTGTGTAAGATTGTGGAGACCCTCGTCGATGGCTTGCTGATGCAGCCAAGGGTACATCTTTCCTGCACCCTCTTGGGTGCCGATGAAGTACTGGGAGAAAGCTCGAGCGTACGGAATACGGTAGATCACTTGGCCGTCTAAAATCACACTTCAGAGCTAGCCCGAAAGTATGGGTTGATAATGACGCACTGTTCTCGTAAGCTTCGCCCAATGTTCCACCTAGAGATATCATGAGAAAAAAGGTCCTCATTGTTGGTATGGTCTCATTTACCATCCGCTTGGTCAATCCAAAAGTTGTGGATGCCTTTAGAGAAATAGCTCTCGTTCAACTGTTTCCACAAAAATTCTCTTGCGCCAGGGTTGGTAGAATCATATAGACGTGTATATACGCCGGCAAAAGAGTCGCTGACACCAGTTCCGTCCCTAGTTGTCGCGAGAAACCCTTGTTCTTGCAACGCAAGATAATTTGCTGAAAGATCCTCCACACTAGGCCACAGAGATACCATCATCTCTGCACCTGTTAAGTTCTTCACACTTTGTGCCATCAATGCAGGGTCAGGCCAGTATTCGGGATCGAATGCCCTATGATGGTTCAGCAACGTGCAAGAAGGAAGTGAGTCTTCTGTTACTCACCAATCACCCTGGTACTTCCAGTTGAAGAAGTCTAACACAAAAGAAATCAGATGAAGTGCCTGTATCTCAGTTCTGGTCGACATACCAACAACGATCAGGGAAACGTTGACCTCCTCGTCGTGGAAGCGTTGAGCGAGATCCATGATTTGAGTCTGATTCCAGTATCGAAGCTTTGACTGTTGATAGCCATGAGCAAACTCGGGTGGTGTAGGCTGACGGCCTTATATTTGTTCAGCTCTTCTATACGACTGTTTAATGCCAGTGAACATGGGCGGACCTGTCACGGCGGTGTATTGCTGCTGTAGAGTGTCATAGTCACCAGGCTCCGCGGTGGTTCTTCGTGGTTGTAAGCAAACCCATCAACTTTCGCATTCAAGAACGTACATGTAATAATCAACAACTGTGGCTTCACTAGTGATGAAACGCGTGCGGAGCGGACTGAATTCTGTTCACCAATGAGCTGGTCGAGTTTCTCTGGAACGTGAGGCATACCAATGCGGCCTTGACTGGGCATATTGAAGAATTGCAGATAACCCTTAATCTAGGTCAGAGAACATTTACCATGTCCACGTAACTCTCACCTTGTTCGACATATAAAGGGGAAGTGGGACGAACGAGTTGAAATTGATGAGGTCAATACTTTGGCCTTTCTTATTCACCGTATTATCCTTGCAGCAGGCTTGCTGTCCAACTCCGTAGAACTGCTCTGTGGGATCAGAAGTGAACGAGAACTCGGCGCTGAAGGTTGGACTCCTGAAGTCTTGGGTGTAGTATCGAGAATAGAGGTATTTGTCATCCGTGAACTCTTGCGTCAATAGCGTCCAAGAGTCATTCGTTTCCACGCGGTAGAAGGATATCACCCCAGTGACGACCTGAGCGACGATGTTTCCATTCTGTAGAGTGCCATTGTCTTGGTAAGGTACGACCTGATCATAGGCTAGTCCTTGATTTCCTCCAGGACCTTCGAGTGGAGGATCCAAAAGAGCCGACAACTCGTTGCCGGTGGGATCCTTCATAAGGCTGGCTCGTACACGTATGCCATTGTTACCATATGGCTGGATGAAGACGCGCTCAAACCCATTTTGGAGTTTGATACCAACCGAGGTAGTGTTAGTGGTTGCGAGTGTGACGGAAGCTAAAGTCAGGAAAGTACCAATGCCTAACATCGAAAGAACGTCGCGGTCGAGGGGGCAATGAGTCACACGACCTCCGCCTGTCTCTTATACACTGGACATCTGCGGGCCGCTGGAGAATGTCACATGGAGGACGGAAAAATTCGTATAGGTTTTAGTTGCTTCAATGTATACACTAGATGTCCTCATGCAGCAGAAGAACGGGTCAGCTGGACTCAGAGCCGAAGCGAAATATTCGAAGAACGGAGTAAAGATGGATATATCGATGGTATGCAATCCCATCAAGGAAACTTGGAAGATCGTTACCCTTGAAAAGCGACGCCTTTCTTCGTTGTTTCTGCAATCCCACCTCCCGCGAAGCCCGTCCCTGAAAGAAAAGCGATGGTTAGAACAAAGAATGGCGGAAGAGCGCGGTTTCGCGACAGAACGGGAAAGTAAACAGGCATACCTTCCCTCTTAAGCTCCACAATGTCAGTAACAGCCAAGGCCCGGTCGCAAACGATGCACTGGCTGGCGGGCCGCACAAGGGAGTCTGTGCAAACCTTACATACAACGTGGGAACAGGGTCTCATTAAGAACAGAATCTTATTATTGGAAAGATTGCTCTTGCAAGAGGGGCATATTGGATCTTTATGCTCTTCTGTTTTCTTATCCCTGCTGGTTTCCGCAGGCGTCGACTCTGCTGAGCGGGCATTCGACGACGACGGGAAAGAGAATTGAACAGGTACAAATAATTTCATGCTGATTGCATGGGGTGGATCACCTCCTCGGCACATGGTTTGAACCTTGACATCTGTCAGCGACGATGGTGGGCCATTTGATGCATAGCTTGGTGTCAGAGAAGGCAGCCAGAAATCAGGAAGTTTATGCCGTAGAGCCTCCGCCTGTTCACGCTCAATCTGTCTGAGTGCAGCTTCCTCAGCCTCTCGTGCGAGCGTCTCGACGGTTGAGGCGTCAAAATCAAGTTTCCGCTTTCCGGGACGACTCTCTTTCGTCGACTCGGCACCAGATGTTGATAGGACGACAGGTAAATGGGCAGATAACCCAAGCTGGCCTTTCTCGAAATCTTGCAGGACACGTTCTCTCGCAGCCTCTGAGGCGCGCTGTTTCTCTTCCTCTGCCTCCTTCTTGAGCTGCTCCAGACGTGCTTTCTGCCTCTTGATGTCTTTCTTCTGGGTAAGCAGGTCGGTGTATGCGCACTCTTTGCAGAACAAGTGGCCATGATCGCACGCTATTGGATCTCGTGCTCGCTGTAAGCAGAGAGCACAAGCATCAAAGTTTCGCATGGACTCGTTGCCTAAACGTTGTCGTTTTGTACCATACTCCGTCTTTTGCTTTTCTGCATACGAGAAAACGGACGAGGCCGTGTTGTTCTTGCTGTGCTTCGTCATGGTCGATGGACAGTTGACGGTCCGTCTCAAGCTATCGTTCACTCCCAATGCGCTTCCCATTTTGGACGTAACCCCTGTTCACATGGACTTCACACATCAGACAATGCATCAATATTCAGGCGTGAAAAACAAAGGTATTATCAAGCCTGTACGACATCCTTAAGTTGAGTTTTAGGAACAGCTTTTGCGAACGCTCTTCTACCCTTCAACCGCACCTGCGTAGCTTGCTCAAATGCATACGCGAAACCGATCAGCTGATATTCACTATAAGCAGTACCCATGAAACACAACCCGAAAGGCATTCCAGGAGCTTCTTTATGCAATGGCGTTGGAGGGTTCGGTGTCGGTACAGTACTGTCGGGAAGGAAGCCAAGTGGAACTATAGATGATCTCAGGAAGGAGCTGACACACAGGAAAAGCCCTACACACCAGATATAAGAGGGTAACCCGCAATCGCCCCAGCCTTCGTCGCATAGCCTACACACCAACGGAATCAGTATGAAATACAATCTTGAGAGTGATCGACGCACCATAGCTTGCCGGCAGTAATAGGGCATCAAGTTGAAATTCCTTGAGGGTGCGATCAATACCCTCTGTACGCCCAAGCGTGTAATCTTTCTTCACAGCTTCATAGTACCGCTCGTCCTCAACACTAGCCTCCGACTCATAAAATTGTGATTGATCAGTGTGGTATGGCTCCGGAAGTTCCTTGTCTTTGTTATTGTTGTTAAATCTGATCAAATCACCCAGGTCGTTGATCCCTTCTGGACGTTTACGAAGTCCTGAAATGTATTTGTTCACCCCAACTTTGAACTCGACCGTAAGCACCAGATCCTCCTCCTCAGATGCCATGAATTCTTCAGTATTTGGGAAATCTGCTGGGTCCACAATCACTGCCCCCAAGGAACGGAGCGTGTCAAGCGCTTTGTCGAACGTCTCTACAATGGGACTGCCTTCTTTAATCAGTTTACGTGGAACGCCTAACCTCTTGCCCTGGAGAGCATTCTTATCCAGAGCCTTCGTGTAATCTGGGATAACTGAAGGCTGTCCCTTGGTTGCCTCGTCATCATCATCCTTTCCAGCAATAATGGAGAGCAAGAGCGCAGCATCTGCAACAGAACGACACATCGGTCCAGCTGTATCTTGAGTGGATGAGATCGGAATGACTGGACATGATAATGTCAACATATGGTCGCATCGCCCTTTCAAGCACCTTACCTCGCGTTCGCGATACAAGTCCAATCGTAGGCTTGATACCAACAACATTGTTCTTACTACTGGGCGAGATGATGGAGCCATCCGTCTCCGAACCTAAAGAAGCAGTAGCGAGCCCAATAGCCATCGATACCCCACTTCCAGTACTCGAACCAGAAGCATCTCCATTCGGGTAGTAAGGGGACAAAGTCTGACCACCACGCCCAGAGAATCCGTTGGGTACGACTCCGCGGAAATTGGCCCATTCAGATTGGTTCGTCTTGCCGATGAATATAGCACCAGCCTCCCGCAGCTTTGCTGCTACGGGAGCATCCCCAGCAACCTCAGAGCCCAGGAGAGCATAAGACCCTAATCCATACATATGAATTTGAGACCTCGACTGAAACTTGAATTTTGCATACCAGAAGTTGTATTCATGCCTGGAGCACACACTACGCTGAGCAGATTGAAGAAGAGACTGGACATTGACTCTCACCCTCCTCATGAAGCGTCGCGATATTGTCTTTCAACAACATTGGTATGCCGTGCAACGGGCCACGACTTCCCTTTGTCTTGCGTTCAGCATCGAGGGCTGCTGCCTGAGATAATACCTGCGGGTTTGTTTCGATAACGGCATGCAAGGCCGCTCCCTTCAAGTTGACCTCCTCGATGCGTGCGAGGTATGCCTTGACCAAATCTACGCTCGTAAACTCTCCTTTCTCGAGACCATTTTGAAGTTCTGCGATGCCGGCCTCATAGAGATCCGGGTATTCGGATTGAGGTTCTCCATCAGCAGACGCGTCTGTGGTGGGCGATTTGGAAGCGAACAAGGACTTCCAGAAAGTAAAGGCCATGGATGTTGATAATGAGCGCAGCTAGATCGCTGTCGACTATACCAAAGGTCGATTTTCATCCCACGACAGTCCAAATGATGGTGGACCCCTGATAACTTTAGACGACAGAGGCACATGGCGGCAAAGCTTGATTTGATTATGCGACTTCGGATAGCGCTCTTAGTGAGACGAGCAATAATCAGACCTATGGGATTCGACGAATATACCACTGGCTCATATTGTTAGTCACTGCTTTAAACTGAGAGGAGAGTTGCATGGACTGAAATTTGGTTGGAACTCACCTTCAGCTATGGGAGCTCGCACTGTGTACAGTGAAATCTACACAGAATTTCTCGACTGATGAGCCATTGTCTTAATTCCGAATAGGGCCTAGGCCGACCGGTCCGATAAGATCACCTGACACCCTATGTGCCTCTGAGTTTCCGCTTGACCCCTTCATGTGTGACAACACTCTGAACTTGGCATGATGACAGGTCTCCCATCTTATTCTAGTCTTTTCCACGCGTATTTTGGAGTGGAAAGAGAAGGCTTACTCTGTCAGATGATTCGAAGCAGACAGTTTAGAGTGCCATTGATAACTTGTGTAAGGACTTCACTCACGCTGTGCGCCGACTACCGCCACACCACCACACTTCTACGACAATGACCGCCACCACATCATACACCTTCTCTCAGTTGTTTCCTTTGACGAACGCTTTGAACAAAACGCTTTCACACTTCCACCCTTGCCTTCTCCATTCATGCTTTGACTTGTTGTACTTACGCTTTGACTCCATGCTCGGACCACTTTCTGTAGTATAAAATTCCCCCTGTAAATCCTCAGAACTCATCGAATAGACCACCCTCTCCAGTCTCGAAGCACGAACACGAGCGAACGCGCGCAACGACAACGAACTCAAGCATAACTCTTATTCTCTTACCGCTCTCGTCTCTCTTATCACACTTACTCCTTTAGGCTTATCTTCATCCCCTTCGAACTCGTATCAGCACGTTCCTGCCTCACCAGCAGCGAACTACCAACACTTGCTAGTACTTACTGAAGCCGATGTTCTGGCATTCTCTATCTATGAGCTCCCCAACGATCAATCCCGTTCGACAGAGGAAAACATAATTCATGATAAGTCGTCAAGCTGGTACGACATCCTTGAGTTGAGTTTTAGGAACAGCTTCTGCAAAAGCTCTTCTACCCTTCAACCGCACCTGCGTAGCTTGCTCAAATGCATACGCGAAACCGATCAGCTGATATTCGCTATAAGCAGTACCCATGAAACACAACCCGAAAGGCATTCCGGGAGCTTCTTTATGCAATGGCGTTGGCGGGTTCGGTGTCGGTACAGTACTGTCGGGAAGGAAGCCAAGTGGAACTATAGGCAGTCTCAGGAAGGCGGCGAGACATATGAAAAGTCTTACGCACCAGATATAAGAGGGTAACCCGCAATCGCCCCAGCCTTCGTCGCATAGCCTACACACCAACGGAATCAGCATGAAACACAGTCTTGAGAGTGACCGACGCACTATAGCTTGCCGGCAGTAAGAGGGCATCAAGTTGAAATTCCTTGAGGGTGCGATCAATACCCTCTGTACGCCCAAGCGCGTAATCTTTCTTTACAGCTTCATAGTACCTCTCGTCCTCAATACTGGCCTCTGACTTGTAAAACTGCGATTGATCGGTGTGGTATGGCTTCGGAAGTTCCTTGTCTTTGTTATTGTTGTTAAATCTGATCAAATCACCCAGGTCATTGATCCCTTCTGGACGTTTACGAAGTCCTGAAATGTATTTGTTCACCCCAACTTTGAACTCAACCGTAAGCACCAGATCCTCCTCCTCAGATGCCACAACTTCCTCGGCGTTCGGGAAATCTGCTGGGTCCACAATCACTGCCCCCAAGGAACGGAGCGCGTCAAGCGCTTTGTCGAATGCCTCTATAGCGGGACTGCCTTTTTTAATCAATTTACGTGGAACGCCTAACCTCTTGCCCTGGAGAGCATTCTTATCCAGAGCCTTCGTGTAATCTGGGATAACTGAAGGCTGTCCCTTGGTCGCCTCGTCATCATCATCCTTTCCAGCAATAATGGAGAGCAAAAGCGCAGCATCTGCAACAGAACGACACATCGGTCCAGCTGTATCTTGAGTGGACGAGATCGGAATGACTCGCGTTCGCGAAACAAGTCCAATCGTAGGTTTGATTCCGACAACATTGTTCTCACTGCTGGGCAAGATGATGGAGCCATCCGTCTCCGAACCTAAAGAAGCAGTAGCAAGCCCAATAGCCATCGATACCCCACTTCCAGTACTCGAACCAGAAGCATCCCCATTCGGGTAGTAAGGAGACAAAGTCTGACCACCACGCCCAGAGAATCCGTTGGGTACCTTGCCACGGAAACTTGCCCATTCGGACATATTTGCCTTCCCGATGAATATAGCACCAGCCTCCCGCAACTTTGCTGCTACGGGAGCATCCCCAGCAACCTCAGAGCCCAGGAGGGCATAAGACCCTGATCCATGCACGAGAATGTAATGGCGTTGACTAGAACTTGAACTGACTGTACACACCAGAAGTTGTGTTCATCCCTGAAATATACTCTACACTGAGCTCAATGGAAAAGAGGATCGGCAAGGATTCTCACCCTCCTCATGAAGCGTAGCGATGTTGTCTTTCAACAGCAATGGTATGCCGTGTAGTGGGCCACGACTTCCCTTTATCTTGCGCTCAGTATCAAGGGCTGCCGCCTGCGATAAGACTTGCGGGTTTGTTTCGATAACAGCATGCAAGGCTGCTCCCTTCAAATTGACCTCCTCGATACGCGCAAGGTATGCCTACGAAGTGCAAGTGTAGGACGTGTCAGAGAATTAGATACATTCAATTTATGGAACAAAACAAACCTTGACTAGGTCCACACTTGTGAACCGTCCTTTCTCAAGACCATCGTGAAGTTCCGCGATGCCGGCTTCATAGAGGTCTGGGTATTCATATTGTGGTACTTCATGAGCAGACACTACTCTGGCAGGCAACTTGAAATAGAACAAAGACTTCCAGAAAGTAAAGGCCATGTAGTGCAGCTAGATAGTTAGGACAGTTTTCGCCCCATGACAGCCAAATGATCGCGGTGACCCCCCGACAAGTTTACGGGATAGAGCCACATGGCAAGGCTTCATTTGATTATGCGACCTCAGATAAGTAGCAGTGTCCTTCGTGAGACGAGTGATAAAGAGGTCCAGTATGACCCAGTGTGAGTGAGACTCGGGGTCGAGCTGGAAGTGTGTACAGCACTCCTCGACCGAGCTGTGCCTTCACTCCGATAAATTCATCAACCCCTGCGACTCCTTCAAGTTCACGTCTCTTTATCTCAACCTCGAGCTTACGCTGACTCATGTGGGTGAAAATATAGGTCAACTTCACGGTCGACCCTTTCAAGTTTTTACAACGTTCTGAGCTTATTACTTCCATCTATTCTAGTGTTCGCAGCGTGTGTTTGAAGCGGAAAAGGAAGAGTTACATTGTCAGATGACTCGGAACAGACCGTCCAGGCTATCGTCGCTAATTTCATAGTACCAAATCCGATATTCCTGCTCGGGAGTTCCCTGCCTATGCGCTCTCGGACGTCAGCAATCGACGTTAGGCCCGTTTGACAGAGGAGAACGCTGATCGACATACAGAGTTGATTGCTTCAGGCCTTGCATCGCCCTGCAACCCCGGTCTCTTCTCTTCTCCGCAAACCATTTGGATTCATGGCCTCTATGAAAACACCCGTATGTTTTCAGATCGTTTGTGCTAATTTCCGGACGGGATTGCACAACCTTCGTGTTCCCGTGACAGCACTGATAGTGCTTTGCTGACATAGTTCCTCATTCTGGGACCAATGGAGGACCCGCACGTTGGGCAACGGGATTTCATCTTTTATCCGGCATTTGAATCATTGCTCAACCTGTGCCTTACGCAAGCTTACACGGGCAGGGTCTAACTACGCTGGGACTCCCTTATCGTATGCACGAGGCCAAGGTCTCGCTTTCAGTATGGCCAGTAGCTGTACCGCCGATTTTTGCGGTGCTAGCAAGAGAATTCATTCATCATGAACATCTTGTGATTGATGAAAACGCTCGGTGACCCACGACGCAATCTTGGGCGCAGGCTGGTCAGATTTGGATGTGGCGCGGCCAAAACGCGGGGGACGACTTCGTCCGTGGTGATCGTCGAAATCTTAATCTAAGCCACTACAAAACGAAGGAGGGAACTGCCAACTCCCACAACTCGTTTGGCCCTTTATCCTCCCAGCCACAATGTCCTCCTCTGGAGGTGCAGTAGGTGTAGGTGTAGCCATCGATATCAGTACCAGCTGGGGGTCCACTCTGGCGGCGGTCTTCGTGTCACTCATCTTCTATGGTGTTAGCATATTACAAACGTACGTACCTTGTCCACTCCCAGAGTAAATCTTGCTCACCTTCTGCTACTACTCGCTTAGATTCTTATACTACGAACGGTGGGTCTACATGTGAATCGACATTCGTTCTCTGACGTACCACCTTTATGGAAATCAGTTACACAAAAGATGGCACGATGCTAAAGTTATTGGTAACCATCTACATTTTTTGACGGATCAAGTATCTTAAAGCGCTTAGGTGGCTTTCGTGTTCCTTCTCGACACGCTGCATACATTCCTGATCTGTATGGGAGGTGAGTATCCATGGACGAATACGGGGAGGCGGACGCCATACTGACACCATTATGCCCGTTAGTGTGGCAATATCTGGTTGTTCACTTCGGGGATGCCAACTTCCTCTCTCAGCTACACCCGTAAGTTGGTAGGCTTCACTCTCCAGTCATATCCTTACAAATACATTGGTGCAGTCCGTTATTAGTCTCCATTGTGGTCACGGTATGCATGCCCCATTCATTGTGCAATCACATCCTCATGTCGTACGACCCAGTCGGCTGTTTCAACAACCGTGCAATCGTTTTTCGTATATCGGATTTGGTTCTGTGAGTTATCAGCAGTTGTCCTTGGCTTTTCCACCTCCTCACGTATTACTCGCTCAGTGACGAGAAGCAGTTTCCGGTGGTTAATCCCGGGTGTTCTGATGCCCTTCGTGTTTGCTCAGCTTGGTAAGTTCCGCTTCATGCTTCTTGAAACCCAGAAGTTGAACCACGAGGACCACAGTTTTGGCTCTATGTAAGTGATAGCATGTGGGTCGGGTACTGTGCCGGAGCTCACACTCGATGATGTCATTCTATACGGTCACGGCGATGGTGTTCGATACAAGCACTGCGGCCGTTTCGGGTCCTCTGTTAACTGTAAGATGCCCTCCTATTCAGCGATCTCGCGTCTCTCTCACAGAACCCGTTCAGAAAGTAGCTAACGCGCTTAATGGCATCGCGACAGGGGTTGATATCTCTATCACGATCTCGCTATGCACGCTGCTTGCCTTGGGTCGAACAGGATTCGCCGAGTACGTCTCTATCGCTCCCCTTTGTATCAGGGGTGTACGTGCTCATTGTTCACCGTCTCTTGTGCGATTTTGTCATCTAGCACGGATCGTATGCTTTTCAGGTTGATCTTCATCACTGTCAACACAGGTCTCTCCTCGGCTCTCTTTGCGTTCCTCTCTGTTCTCCTTGTACGTCACTCCCACACTTTCGATCGCCTCGCATTCCCAAATCTTAATGTCATGTTACTGTACAGCTCGTGATATATCCTACCGATCTCATCTTCACGGCCTTGTATTACCCTCTCTGCACGGTGTACTGCAACACGCTTCTCGCGAGTCTCAACGTACGCACGTACGTACGTGGCGGGCGCGAGAGTGTCATGAGACAGAACGCGTTAACGTCCCTCATTTGGCGCACCTCCGTCGTTGCAGATTCACATACGGAACACAGCGTGGGAGAGGTGTGATACGTGGACAGTTTATGTTGGCGACTGGTGGACTTGGGGGGGCCCAGTGGGTTTATGCTTCTGCCTTGATCGTGGACGACCCGAATTGTCGCTTTCCATGGCGCACTTGCCGAGGAACTTGACACTGGGATTCAGCCCCGCGGGCCATGGCGTCGTGAAAATGGCAAAAGGTGTACCCTCTCTTTAATGGTGCGGTGTCAGGTTTGGTCACAACTCACAGTATGTTAGTCGAACGAAAAGATCCAATAGTGCTTTAGAATGTAGATGTAATCCACCAACTAATCGATTGCAGTAATACTTTAGGGATGTCCTGTTTCCGTGCTTTTTTGCGAAGATGGCGTTATCTCGTTACCGACTCGGAAAAACCTGCAGGAACTCAGGGAGACAAATCTGGAGAGAACTCCATCTGGAGGAAAGGGTGTATCACACGCGACAAAAGACTAAACAAATCCCTACGAAACAAGACTACGTATTTCGCAAGACAAATAGAAAGGAATAATCAAAAAAGGCATGTGTCGAAAAAAAGGTGTGATACATGAAGAAAAGATTATCCGTTTGTCAGTCCCATCATCGTCCGAATTTACCACCTTCCCGAACGTTCCGGAGGAACGTCAGAATGCGCAGTACCACTTGTCAGATAGTACCCGACAGTCACCTCGCGGAGACGGAGAAGATGATATCATAGATAAATCCGAAGCACTCCCATGGATATCATTCGTCACTAAAAGTCGTGTGGAGTAATTCGGAGTAATTGTGTTTAGTCCATTGTTCGTAATTGCGATTATAGCAGGTGCAAAGGCCAGGAGGCTCGTAGGCGATAGCGCGTGCGTGAATGTCCGTAAGTTAAGTTAAGCTTGGGCATGAAGGGAGGGTGACTTCGATGAATGCCCGACGTGATGTTGCTCTTTTGTGTGATTGGATATTATTGAGGAGCGGTTATGCTATTGTGTGATATAGACGGGAGGGTGTTTGCGGGGGTGAAGTCGGCCGCGAGGGAGAGGTAATCGATGATTTCCGAGATCGATTTGGGTTTGGACGGCGGAACGTGTGTCGCGACATGATTATCTTCGCCATGGAAAGTGGCACAGGGTTTTCATAGAGCGCAGGCGGAGGGGGTTGAAATTGTGGCCCTGTCCGTGGTTGCCATGCAGCAACGGATAACGGTTGTGGACGTGGCTGGGACGGGGTGACGCCGATAGAGCCTTCTACCTCTGAGTGTGGTTTCTCTGAGAAAGAGAGCGTAAACGGGAGAGACGCTGGGAGAGTATTCCACTGCAGAGAGCTGCTCCGAGATTTGGAGAAGGAGAGCAAGGAGAGTAAGGAGGGATCCTTGTCGTTCGCTTCGGTGTGGGCCATGGGGCAAGACCAGAGACGCATTAGAACGAAGAGAATGCGCGCTACAAGCAAGAGCAACAGAGATGCAGCAAAGGCCATGAAAACGGCGGTAACGCTGGGGAACTGAGCGAGGACGAGGACAGACATGATGTAAGTGAAGACAGGGGAGTTTATACCGTTTAAACCGTTAAAAGGGAGAGAGTTAACGGAGATGAGGCCAGCACAGGACGAGCAGTGCGGACGAAGGAGGGCAGGACGACACGAACCGACCGCACTCGAACTTGGCGAAACTTGAAGCACCCACGACGCGCAGCACTCGCAGGACAACTACTTATCCCCTCTTGTTATTACCATATTGGGTTATCAAGCGATTAGGTCACTTACATTCTCACACTTATTTAAAAATTTAAAAATTAAATGTTTCATTTGATTTAATGAACTCTCCTTGGCGTGGTCGATGCGGCGAGTCTGTGTCTGTGTCTGTGTCTGAGTCTGTGTGTGCATCGTGTACAGCGACTCAGTGATGAGTCCAGTCGGGATAGAGACAGCACGAGAGATGTCTGTCAAAGTCGTCCGCTTCTCGAGGTTCTTCCGCTTAAACGCGACAGTTCATTAACGATCTGTCTCATCACAAGTCTCCCACTGTTGTTCGCACAGCGATAACCAGCTCCTACTGGTCCTCGCAACAAGATCATGATGTGACCCCGTCACCCTGTCAGACGCGGCTAAAGTATCAGATATATATCACTATCAACTCTCTCCACTGATCTCACACACCCCAGTTTCAGGGCACACGACCCGTTTCACGGTCACAGCCACTGTCACTGTCCTTGCCGTCTAACACATCCGTCTAATCTGCTACTGCGGAAATTTCATGCCAGGGGTCATATGCAAGGCACCTCAGTTGATGAAGTTTCCCCTTGCACACAGTCTATCTTAGTTTAGTCTACGGGTCACATCACATACTAGCATACACTTCCCCATCCTCGACAATGCCCTCTTCCAGCGCTTTGATCTCTAAAACCATTTCCTCAGCCTTCCATGAAAAAAGGGTAAAAAGAATCAAGAGGTACATACGCAAAGCAAGGTGCAGAGAATGAAATCGAGATCGACTCATGTTTGCTATAAGCGCATTCAGCATTCTCGGAAAGCGCACAATCTTTTCTGGAAACAAAGAGCGGAAACTCACCCAGCCCAATCCAAAGCCTCGGAAATCCAGTCCTTCTCCATACCCCCTGTATCTGCCCCTCAGCGTCCAGACCCCAGACCTTGCCAACTCTAGCAGCAACCTCTGGGCCACACACTTCCCGCACTGAGTCGCGTAATTCGCCATAACTTGATCATATTTAACGCCGATATCATTTCCGGGGTCAAGATGAATTAATCAGCAAGAACGCGTACGAACGCGTAAAGAGTCACTCACCCAGTAGCGAAAACGACAGTGTCACCCTCCACGATGGTACCCCCCTCGAGCTCGATACCTTTGTCTGTGAACCTTGTGATAGACGGGCTGTTTTTCACTTTGATGTTCCCGTTGATGATCTCCTTGCTGGCACCCGTGTCTGATGAGGCGATAGTGAGTGGATCTTTAGTGACATCGTCTGAGCAGCTCATCTATGTACATACTGCCCGCTCCCCTCTTCCATACAATGGATACGAAGCCTGCGTCATCGGGTCCGAGATACGTCTTAAATCCCGCTTTGGCAAGGCCATCAAGGAGATCTCTTCAAACCACAGTCAGGGAGATTCACACGAGAGCAAAACTATGAAGAAGGCGCGCACTTATCGATCGTGTTTGCCACATGAGCCACAGCCTTTTTCATCACCTGTTTCACAGTCGGCAAGGGCATTGCTACTCCGAGGGTATCTGCAAATTCAATCGGAAAGTGGTCATTGTAGCTTTCTGCGGGAATAGACCAGTGTGACAACAAGAGAGATTATAGTGAGATGGAGCATACGTCCGAGAGCAGATGCCTGGGCCTTTGCAGAAATCACATATGTGGCTGAACGTTGGATCCTTCCAAGGGCGTATACTGATCAAAAACTATACCGAGAAGCGTGCAGTACTTACATCACAACATCCGACCCATGGCGATACAAATCGAGAGCTATATCGTGAGCTACACGAAAATGACCATGCATTCAGTGCCCCAACAACGACGTGCCGCACCTGAATTGCTGGCGCCAACTACGATCACTTTCTTCCCCACATACTCTGTAGCTGAGGTAAACTGGGTCGAGTGAAGAACTGACCCGCGGTATAATTCCTTTCACGAACAAAGAATGGGACTATGATGACTAAACAATCGGAAGGTCCTGAGATGACGTACCTTTCCTGGGATATCAGGCATATGAGGGAATCCGCCACCGTAACCTGTGGCGAATACGAGATGTTTAACCACCATCGTCCTCGATTTTCCACTCTGATTGAGGGAAACGTGCCATGTCTTTGTCTCTTCCTCGAAGTTTGCACTAGTGATAGAAGATGAAAGCCAAACGTTAAGATCTAGGGCCGACGCATAACTCTCTAACCAATCGGCCATCTTCAGAGAGAAGGCTCTATACATGAGGAGCGACGGGTGAAATCACGATCAATATCCATCTTTGAAGCCGGGCAGTAAACTGGCCATGTCACTGGGAAACTAGGATCCGAAATGTCCAGCAGAACGATAGAGACATGGACGTTCACCTACTCTAGATATGGCATCCGAGTGTACCCTGCGTTGTCGTGTGACTTCCAAATGACTTGAATACATCTAACATTCAAACACGAACTCACAAAAGATATCATGAAGACACAATGCCTTGTACCGTGTCCTCCAGTGCAGGTACTTCAGCGAACGCAGACGGAACATGCAATGAATCGTAAGCTATCACCGATACGTGAACTCCTATCAATGATAAGGGCAGAGACTCCAAAGTGCTTTAATCGCGCAGCGATCTCGAGACCAGAGTGTCCAGCACCTATAATGAGGACCAATGGATCGCTATCTTCGAAGCTTATTTCATGACGGCGTCGGTCCTCCCAATCGACATGTTGAGGAGCAGGATCACGCAATGATTTATCCTGTCAGTGGACTATGCAACCTGTTGGTTGAGTCGGATGGGTGTCTCACCTTCAGACCTTGGAGGGACACGAGCTCTGTGAGCAAGGACCAAGCCTTCCATGAGCCGTTCGGGGTGGGAACGAGGAAGGCCACTGCGATGCCGCTGCCACCATACGTGGTTTCGAATTCAAAGGAGAAGCGTACGAAGACGAGCTCGGGCAGAGGTTTGAGGAGTGTCGGTCCTCGTGTTTCATCCTCGAGGAGTTTGAAGGCGGTCAAGCCAGTTACTGCGAGTCGGTGATCGAGAAGATGTTTGATGGCTGAATCACCGCGAATGGCCCGCAGATCCCAAGTGAGGGTTAGGATGTCCTTCCAAAAGCCATCTGAGTGAAAGAGTGCGACGACTGCGTCTACGTCGTTGTTGGCGACATGGGTGCTGAATGCGTTGAGCCATTGATGAGCTTGTTCGATGGGTTGTACAGTGTCGATGGTGGATGGGTCGATGTTAAGTTGATCGAGAGTCGGGCTATCGAATGTCATTATCACCAGACTTTCAAGTTGACTGATCGCAACGACAAGTTCTCGCAGTTTCTACACAGTTTCATTTACGTAAAATTTAACTCCATAAAATCACCAACCTGACCTTCTCCTGCTCGTCCCCTTCCTTCTCTTCGTATCTCATCGCGATGTCTTCCGAACGACCGATCACTTACTTTGACATTACGATCGACGGTAGAGACGTCGGTCGCATCATCTTCTCCCTCTATGCAGATCTA
Source organism: Chalciporus sphaerocephalus (assembly GCA_038094055.1). Classification (NCBI taxonomy): domain Eukaryota; kingdom Fungi; phylum Basidiomycota; class Agaricomycetes; order Boletales; family Boletaceae; genus Chalciporus; species Chalciporus sphaerocephalus. The sequence continues at coordinate 591,665 of JBBPTH010000007.1, forward strand.
GTCCCAAAGACCGCTGAGAACTTCCGTGCTCTATGCACGGGAGAAAAGGGCATCGGCAACTCCGGTAAACCGCTCTGCTTCTCCGGGTCCAAGTTCCACCGTGTCATCAAAGGGTACGCGCATCTTCGTGTTCTTAACCAACCCATTGAGATGCAAATCAGGCTTGACGCGTTGTCCTGTCGTTGTTAGATTCATGTGCCAAGGTGGTGACTTTACCGCTGGAAACGGTACGCGATTCATCTTTGTTTGAACAATTGGACTCTGTGCTCACTCATACTTCGGCACTGGTGGAGAATCCATCTATGGAGAAAAGTTCGCGGACGAGGCTTTCCTTGTAAACCACGATAGACCTTTTCTGCTTTCCATGGCCAATGCAGGCAAAGATACTAACGGATCCCAATTCTTCATCACGGTAGCTGAAACACGCCATCTCGACGGTAAACACGTCGTCTTCGGTGAAGTGATCAAAGGAAAATCAATAGTTCGTAAGATCGAAAATCACCCTACGTCATCCGGAGATGTCCCAACCAAGCCAATCGTCATTGCCGCCTGTGGTGTACTATCTCCTGACGATCCATCTCTCACAGAGACAGCAAGTCCTGATGGTGACATCTATGAAGATTATCCCGACGACGATCCACGCGCATCGGACGACCACGAGTACTCTTACACCGTTGCTAATACCGTTAAAGGTCTCGGGAATGCTTTGCTCACTGGAAAAAACGAAGACGGGTCCAAAGCTGGAGAACCGAACCCGTCAGCAGCCGTAGAGAAGTACCAAAGTACGCTCTGCCTGTTTCTACGTTCATTGATATCCGTGAACTAACACCCGAACAAAAGCGTTGAGGTATCTAGACCTACATCCATCTCTGCCAGACGATGCGCCAGCAGGGCGTAAAGACGACTTTGACGAGCTTCGTACGGTGTTGCTCAACAACTCTGCACTTGCGGCTCTCCGTGCTCAACCGGCGGATCCAACGCTGGCGGTACACCAAACAACACGTGCGTACATGCTAGCAAGCAAGACGGAACATAAAGCGAAAGCATTATACCGCCGTGCATTGGCGAATGTGGCTCTGAGAGACGATATTGCTGCGAAGAACGATCTACTCGAAGCCAATGACTTGCTCGCGACCGAGGACCCGCTCAATCTGAAAGCAGCCATTTCGGGTGAACTTGCTAAAGTCGCACAACGCGAGAAGGAAAAGAAGGAGAGGGAAAAGAAGGCATACAAGAAACTTTTTGCGTAGATGTAGATTGTCCTCTCTATGATTATGGTAGAGGCAGGAAGTGTAGAAACACAGTGTATTACAATTTCTCGGTGTTGTAACTTGTCGCTGGGCATGGGCACTCACTAATTTGCAGATGTCGATTGCTATACTACGAGCCTGCTCTGCTCTCAGAATGCTTTGCATCGTATCACGCTAATTTAGAGCCTCTTTCCGAACCACCATGCTGTGGGCTATGCCATGAAAAATGGAAGATCAGAAGGATCTCCCTTCGAGTCAGATCGAGTAAAGCAATAGTCCTTCAGATGGTCAACCTGGACCATCAACAAGGGTAAGTTGATCAATCGAAAGAAAGAAAGAAAGAGTCGCGAGGCAGATTATAACTCCTTCTTAAAGTGCCAGTCCACGTGCATGCGCTCGCCTTGTTCTGTTCTTTCAGTCCTTTTGGCTGTGTGGGCAGAACATCACCTCCCAGACTAGGCTGTTTACCGCGCGGATCGAACACGACTTGGACGTTTTCAAACCACATTTCGATCTCACCATTTATAACTCCAAATCCACGCCGACCTCTGGGTTCGGTGAATAATAAATACAGATTGAGATTGGAACATAAAACAGCAGTAATGAGTGTTATCCAAGAGTCCGTCTTCATATGCGCACAACATGATTTGTACCTCGACTAGCTCTGAGGTCTCATTCAATGAAGAACAGAATAAAATTGCGTTTCGCAGCGGGTGACGCTCTCGGCACCACACTAGGACCATCCCGGAGTAAAATCGGAGAAAAGATCGTCGCTAACACAGAACTTTCCGTCAGCTTGCGTGCGTGGGACAATTATCAACAACACACCGAGTTGAAGGGCAACACTGGGGCCGGTGACGTCCGCCTTTGCGTTGTCGTTTTGTGAGAGACTCGATTGTTGGGTGAGGAAGTGCAAGAACGCCATCAACGATATCCAGACATTGGTTTATTATGGGTTTTCGTCGACAATACCGCTAGGCCAAATCACTTACATTGATTGTTGCCTCCGGGAGCTCGTTCACTACCTGCATTGGGGATTAGGCTTCAATAACTGGCACATACACTGCATCTGAACGAACGCACGTCGTACGCTGTGTCCTTATCCCTCGCCATCAGACAACGTGCATGGAGATGTGCGGGAACAACGGGTTCGACCAACGTATCGAGAAGCAAGACAAACGTGCTCGCGATTGCAATGGCAAGACGTCTGTGATCTCCATCAGGCCCCACTTCCGGAAATGCGTCGCCCGTGTCAAGACACTCGAATATGAAACAATCGGTCAGTCATGCGGGAAGGTAGAGGAGAAGATGGTTCACCTCTCTGACAACCCGGCACAAGCCTTCGTCCGCTGGGCAATTGAACAGTTCATGGAATGGTTCGTCATTACCACCACAAGGTAAGCGGACAGACTTGATCGAGTTGAAGTACTTTACACTTACAGTTGCATTCTTCATCATCCAGTCAGTCAACCTCGTGAGCACCTTTGGCGGGTGACTGGCCTCCTCAAACGGTCGAAGCTCCTCTTCCGACTTGAATTGTCTGATAGGCCCAGTCAATCGGGTGAGCCTCTCTAACGTGTTCCCGAAACATGTGTATTCTGCATGGACGGCACGTAAAGTGCATCGAACGCACCATTCATTAGTCAGATGTTTGATCCGGAATGAGTGGAAAGAAGGGAGGAAAGTGGGAGGAGGGAACGCGGAAGAGTTTCATACCATAATCTCCGGAGACTGCTATGAAGTAGTCCTTCCCAAGAAGGGTGTGCAAAACGAGTGTACACTCCATCCTGTGTGGTTTGAAGTTCAACTCCGCCGCCGACTTCTCGTCCACGTGAGCAACTAATGTTACAACCATAGACTCGTGTGGACGAATGAGACCCGAGACCATGTTGAAGCTCGTCTCTTACACGCACAAATCCACTCGAGTTAATTGACATACCGTCATTGGTTCAACGTGAAGCCATGGAGATGCTAATTTCAGTTGAAACGATTGTCAAATATCCCAGCCACGAGGTATCTGGAAGGCACTCACGAACAGGTCTTCGATTGGTGTCAGAACCTACGAAGCGAAACGCACATGGAATGTAAGCCAGTGAAGATCCGGATCAGCCTCGCTCTTCCATATAAACGCTATATACAAGATGACTAATGTCTCCCTCGTTTTGTAAGATTACTTCACGTCGAACTGGTTGTTTGAACCTATGTTTGCATGGAGACACTACGTTCAAGTCTGTAATCGTAAAGAGGAAAGTGGAACTTACTTGACAGACCCAAGCTCTACCACATATGGTTGAACTTTGATTTTCGACCGCTTCGGGGATTCTTCGAACATAGCTAGTTCTCGATATAACTCCATCATCGTTTTCTCCCGTTGAAACTGATCGACGAGAGTCCACTGCCGAAAAGAAAAAAAGTGGAACAAGCGACATGAACACGAAACACCAAAGTCGGCAGAAACAGGGAAATGATCACTCATCGTGATTTCCGGGTGATTTCGATATGCCAGAGGAACTACCTGAGTGTCCGATGACGTCATATACAAGACACGGTCGGTCCACGCGGGTTTGCGTCTGGAGAACGAGTGAGAAACTATCTACCAAGTACGAGGTAGGCAAGAATTCGCACTTCATGTCATATCCCAGCCGATCCTTGGCCACAGTGGCGCCTAATCCAAGTCGGTATGTCCTATGAAGATGGATTAACCAAAGGATATCAGACCAATTGAAAGAACATATACGGGAAGTAGGATATGGGAGGTTCTTCGAAACCCACAAACGCCTCATGTTTCCGAATAGCACTCTTAAGCTGATCAAAAGTCAGCAAAGTCTTGATGTTGTCCACTCCAGGACCATGTGATGTCAGTAGTGTCCTAATCTCCTCGTCGGCTAAGTCAAGGCGATAATTGAGATCTGCGCCGAATGTGTTAAGGATCTCTCACAAAAATCAATGCGCGCAGAAGTGCTTACCACCCTAGATGATGTATGGATGATATGAGTCGAGATAAGAGGTTACTATCATCTCAAAAGAATGGAGTGTACATCCAATCCAGAAGAGCACGTCGCTGTGGAAAATGGTATAGTCGCGCGGGTTTGACAGGTCGCCACCGAAACGTAGGCGCTTGCTTAACTCTATATAATTAGAATTTCGATATTCGACCATCTCATCGGCAGCTGCAAGATGCGCATTGACAAATGTCAGAATTAGTGGCTGGTAGGTTATCGTCTGGAACTCAGAAGATCTTTTGGGCACAAATTCTAATCTGATGGCAGTGGCGCCTTTGTTTCCCATGAATCCCAGGATACCGGCTCCAGCATCATTAGATCGGATATCAGTGAAAGAGGAAAGGGTCTTCTTGACGATCACCACAAGCAGCATCCCGACAAGCTGTCTTGAAACGAGCTGGGTCCACAGGTATCAAGGTTTGATATCTTTGAGCTTAGGAAGACATAGCTTTTCGTAGTAAACACCCTTTTCACCAAGACTAGCAAAAATAGCCGTCAGCCACTCGTCCTCTTTCAGCGTACTGGATGCGTATAGAAGAGCTTCAGCGGAAAGGTCCAGCTCTTGAAAGCCAAGTACAAATATGTCCGGATCTTCGAAAGCTTGTATGGCAGCTGAATCGTTCAAGGTGTTCTTTTCGCCTAATTCGGAATGAAGTGGATCCACTGAAACCTCGAAGGGCGAAAGCTTCAGGGGAGATATCCAGCCATTCTTTACTTGACTTTTGGATGCGAAGCCGCGCAGCCAGGAGGACAAATCTTGAGAAGGAGGCTTCCCGTTCACATTGAATGTCCCGAGGCGTATCTTCAAGTGATGAAGAACTCCAGTCGACGCCTTCTGTGCAGAAGTAAATTCAATCCAATTGCGGCGTATAATGGAAGTATCTGAAACGTCATCTCCAGGGGAACCAGCGACAGCAAAAGATAGCTGTTGATATAAGGGCCTGTTGCGAATGCGAAGATCAAGACATCGAGATGTCAAATGCGAAAAGTACGAGTAAATCCAGGGCAAACCATCGCTAACCGGAAGAGTCATGGCAATCTCTCTCAAGCGCCGATATTCCTCAAGAAAAATCCGGAGGTTGTTGGTATCACCACGTACGGCGAACAGATGAGGGTTGGCGTCCTGCACATCGCGGTCAATGGCGACATACCAGGCTCGTAAGAGAAGGGTTAGAAATTTTAGGGCAGAGCCTGGGACAGGCTATTACTTACGGGCCTCCTCGGGTAACCCTCTGTCCTCAGGCTTCTTTTTCGAGGACGGATATAGATTATACTGAATCAATGATAGAGATACCCGCGCAATGATTGGTAGCGCATCAACTGCCTTTACCGCGCCGCTCGTTGTAGCATAGTCCAAGAAGAGCAAGCTTTATGTCACCTGTGAGCACTAATATACAGAAGAGGCACCAGTTGTCCGAGGCAACAGCCGATCCTCGACGCACCCCGGGACAAGAGATAAAAAGCGGACATGTATGCACTCACCCACCCTCCTCTACATCTCGTGTCTCATTATGGTGTTTCACCAACGCGATGAGCAATTGGCCCTGATATCTGTACGGTGGGTCGAACTGAACTGTGTGCAAACCTTTGGGTCGGATATCCTTTCTTGCCCACTGTGGAATAATGGAGACATGCAATACGCCGACGAGTTCCTCGGATGGTCGTAGGAAAGATCGGACGAACCCTTCAGTAGCCATTGTCTTTGAGTGGTAGAGGGCGGGGTGAGTTTGTGTCTGTTTGTATCACTAGTCAGAAGTCGAGTGGCTGTGTCAATGGTATCATTCAGGCTACACGACCCAATTGATGTTCCCACGCTTCCCCACATTATGAGATGTGCGACAGGGAGGAGCGTGTAGAGATGGCAGATTGATAGTGAACTTGGAGAGGGTAATGATTGTCTTGACGTACTTAAAAACGTGAATAGACAGACCAAGGGCGAATGTAACTCACAGAAAACGTGCACACCGTGTGGTGGTCGACAAAGCAAGAAGGACAAAGAAACTATCGGATGGTCACGGGGCGGTTCTCGAATTATCTGCGGAAGGATATAAAGTCGCCCAATCATCGATCCCTTTCTGTTCACGACTCTCATTCCCTCGCTCACACCACCTGTTATTCTGTAGCTTCAACCACACCCTTCCATTCTTCGTCATCCCCTTATGACTCGTACTGAGCGCGCTTCCTTTCCTCGTGCCCTGTTGAGGGACCGCTCCGAGTCAAAGTCGGGTCTTGATAAGTCTCTTCGCAAGGGTGGCGGTGGTCACCACAACTGGGGGAGTATCGCAGACGAGGGCTATCTCGAGGCAGTCGCATTAGCAGACGAGGAGCAACATCTCGCAGAAGAAGAAGGCGGGACTCGGAGGGACTCAGTTGAGAAGGCCCTTTCTGATACTTCCGAGAGGAGCTCTCACACTCCCTCTGATGAGGAAAGGAAGCTTGCAAGGAACTACAGAAAGACCGCTCTCAAGGGTCAAGATAAGTTCTACATCGTGTCCGACCAAGCTTATAATCTGATATGGGTCCCTTCAGACCTCGACTTGTCTGCCATCGCTCGCACCTCCTTTGCGGTCTCCACTTCTCCCACTCGTATTGCAGTTCCTCTAGTGTAAAGCCTCTATTGCCTTTCTACGACTACGTGCCTCAACTGGCTTCTAAGAACCGTGCCTACAATGAAGCTGTATTTGTACTCTTGTCTGCACCCTGTCAATCATTGCAAAATTCATCTCATTTTATTCTAAATATGAATTGGTAAAATCATTGTTAACGACTCGGTTCTTGTCCTATCTTGACCAAATCAACGTACGTTGTAGACTAATAGTTGCGATTATGCCCTTTTAGTGACATATCGATCTGCGCAAGTGATGCGGTGAAATGCGAGAATCAAGTGAACGCTACACTTTCGACGGCACCAGCCGGTAAAGTCCTATAAATCGAGTGCAAAGACTCGGATGTCAAGACATATGGCGTGTATTGCTTGTAGTGAGCCATCGTTCAAGATGTTTACGCATGCTGGGTTCGTCGACTGGAACAGTGGGATATTTAAGTGACGTGAGTTGAGCACAGCAGAGACGGCTAAAAATGGTCGGATCAATGTCGAACTCGAGGGAACTCAGGTTTCAATGGTGAGGCTTTAGGTGTGTCTGAGCCATTCAAGTTCCTGCATACAAATACCAACCAGCAACAGCTTTCTTCCTGTCAGTGGCGGGATGCAATGAATATTACCAGATAATTCGTGAGTGTAACGGATGACAGTAAGGTATTGCCGGTCAAATTGTGCATTGTCAAAAACGTACAAAGAAGTACGTCTTTAGTTAAAGCTTGAAACGTCTGCATCGGTACCCTGTGGTCCAATGTAAAACGAATCGTCGAGAAAGATCGAGACTCACAGAAAGGCCCAGGAACTTCCCGACCGTATTCGCGTATTCCATCACGCCGCTACGTTGGCTCAATGGGCTCTGAGCAGAATCGAGTCGCCGGTGGATACTGCCTGTAGATCTACAGAAGAATGAGGTGAGATTTCGGTTGATTATTGTCCCTGAAAAGAAAGACAAAAATTCAGCTGTCTGAAAACATGGCCGTATCTTATTGCTATCTGCGATGGAACTTCTAGAACATCCGAGAAGAGTAGAAGGCAAGTAACTCGGATTCTCTGCTCAGAGCAGACATGGATCCTACTTGAAGTCCGACCCACCTAATTGTGTTTTCACTTGTAAAACATGTATCAAATTTCTCGTCTTTGATCGCTCCGCGTGTAGCATTGAAAGAAGTTAGTCTGCTCGTAGACATCCCACCTACATACCAGTGGCAGTGTGGTTGTAGACATTGGCGGAAAGATGAATGTTAGATCACTAGTTCGGGGAAATTGAGTTGAAGCGAGAATAAATTGAGCTCAAGGTTCCTATAAGTCGCCTCTGAGGTAGGAAGACACTCATTCCTGCTACTTCTCACAGCACCAACTTGAACATCGCGATCTTCTCCAGGCGATTGGGATGGAACAACATCTCTAAAACTCCACGGGCGTTAGAACTGCATAAGAGAACACTGTGATACTTCTTTTCTCGGCGCCGCTTTCATGAACAAGTTTGGACTTTGAGAATCATGTAGGGCGTGGGACCCAAAGATTTAAAGCGTCGCGAGTTGACTTACAACCAGTATGCGGCATAACGCCCCAGAAAGAAAAGTATTCCAGCATTCTGATTCATGCATAGTACATCGAAACGGATATGCATACTACAAGTCTACTCTGGTGATACACTAAAAACCCGTCGAACTTTTTCGACCCTGTACATTTCCTACTGAACAAAGATTTCACTATCAAATGATCTATGCGAGACTGATTTTTTGTGCACAAATTGTCTCACCTTCTTAGACTGGGATAGATGGAATGAGTTGCTCCAACTGTGGGAGGAGTTGCAAAAGCTGTTCAAAGACAGGAGCAGTTGTCGACCCGTTAGTTTGTTGAATCACGAGGCCCGAGAAGTTGATGATCTCGGGGATCGCACTTGTGACTGGGGAGATCAGGGACGTCAGCGTCGCCGAAGGTATCTGTAAAATGATCGTTAATATGAAGGACGAGTTTGCAGAGGGGCACAAAGCTTCACACTGCTGGGGATGTCACGATTGTGCTCGAGACCTATGGCCGTGTCAGGAACCCCTATCTCAGCGTATAAAGGAGTAGCCATCGACGACACCCCGACAAGTGCAGTGAAGGAGAGAAGAAGAGTGGAAGGGCGAATGAACATCTTGAAATGGGTGGTTAAGTCAGGAGAGTTGGCTTGAACTGCGGATGAGGGGAGGGTTCTTCAGCAACTTATATGCTCGAAGAGAAGCATGCAGATCCCTCGTTTGGTTAGCCTGAACTACCAGAAGGTCGCGTTCGTTGGCATCTTATTATTCTTGTTGTCTGGCAGGATGCATGCGCTATCTCTACATTTGGGACACCCTGTGGTCGAGGATTGGGGACCACATAATCCGATGAGTAAAGGCGCCAAAATATCTCACCAGAAGGTCTTGATAACGCCAATGTCCCGTAAAAACGACTTCGAAACCAACGGAGACGTAGACTGGGAAGCTTCAGGGAATGTGAATGCAGAACATGACTCGGGTACTCACTACGTGAACGTTTCAACACGGGACTCACACAGTAACACACTAGGAGTCATTGGGACAGACCATGTTATGGGAATTTCTGTTCTCGCTCGGCTCGCGGATACAATTGGTATAGCGTTGGAGGAGACCGCTGTAAATTCGAACCGGTAAGACTCATCCCAGATGATAGCTTGGGAGAAATACCACAACAAAGTTGACCGCTGCGTGTTTCCTGAGACATGGAACAGTGACATGGGTCGACAGGAAACGCTTCTCGCCTTCTAAACCATAAGATTCAAGCGTAGTAGTCTGGATACTGTACTGAATCGGAATGGGCTCCGAATCGTCTGAGACGAAATGTTTGTGTAGAGTTTGAGTTATCGCAACTGACCTCAGGTTGCCTCTGCTTTGCATTAGACCAAAAGTCTGGGAAACACAAGCGTTAACTCGATTACGAGTCAATAATGCCGTATTTTATTCCACCTTGGGACGCTTAGGGCGACTCGATTCAGGGGAATGCGAATTGAGTGAAAGTTCAAGACGTGGTCTGAGAGAAAATTAGGAAGAGAAATACCCCCGGATTTGCGGGAACTCACGTTGTGTAGGTTCCTGGATCAGACTCGCTAACGACAAGGCATTGATCAATAAGACTAAGGCAGGCAAGAGCAAGTGATGGTACAAGGCGTGGCTGCAGCCGCAGTTGACCACAATACAAACCCCACCGGCCACCACAGGACGACTTCAAGTTCACTAACACTTGTTTCTGACAAAGATCACACCTCCGTGGGCTGGGCCCACGCCTCCCCGAGTGACACTGCGAATGAGAAATGCGCAAGCAAAGCGGCCTTTGCCGCAGCCCTCCTGGTAACCGGTCGATTCCAATCATTCAGGTTGCAACCGCACAACCGTCCTTAGTCCTGATTCGGTGATGGGGAAGTTCAATGTCAAGACAAGTTCAGACACAGGTGGATCAGCATGCAGCATGACCTAAATTGCGCACCAAGTCCTTCTATTCCATAAGTCGGATCAAGGTCCTCATGGCCCGAGAAGAATGAGTAACATCGCCGTGAAACTGTGAAATTGAAACTTCTTTTTAAACCTTTTTGTTCCTCAAGAATGACTGGAAGTGGAGAGCAACTCTGCATCTCCATGTGAGGGGGCACTATCATCCGAGTGATTCCAGCGTCTCACTAACTCGGCGACGATTGTAGGGAGAAAACGTATAAAGTACAGCTCGCTTGATGGACAAGCATCGGTTACTACTATAAGAATTTGACACCAGAATGCGTGGGTGTGTCGGCATCAATGTTGTCGGTTCCGATGCAAAAATGGGGGCGAACGTCGGGGCGCTCGTCATATACTCGATGTGCTCAGAACTAGCGGAAATGACAAGGTGTTTGACGGAGCTGTCAAGTACTTATTTGCACCAGCTCAATCCTCTTACATCTTACCCCTGCACTCAGTTATCTCTGATATGAACTACAGATGCATTCGATGCCAGTCCGAAACGTTGCTGAAATCTCGACCGCATGCCAATCTTCTCAATGCATTGGACACGAGAACGATAACAACATCACATTCGCAATCACAAACTACACGATCACAACACACATGGCACATACACACAAATGTTAGGGACAAATTGTTTCAAGATCATATTTATTTTCCCCATCAGAGGATGATGTTGATAGGAGAGCAACCGATGACAATTAGTCCACTCTATTACAACAGAGATCAGTGCCAGCCTTCATCTTTTACAATGGTACTCACGAAATCGTCGTTCTCGCAGCAGACGGGTTGTGAGACGCAAGCGCCACCAGTGCCAGTTCCAGCGCCCGTTATGGGGGAGCAGGACAGACCGACAAGGCCACTCAACCCGTCCGCCGAAAGACCCAGCAATCCGAGGAGGCTCGAAATGCCGGAGCTAGAACTCTCCACAGTGCTTCTGGTCAGTGCCCCATGTTTCAACGGCGACGGCGACGATGAGTCCCCTCATCTCCTGGACAGAGTCGCAGCACTGGATAGATCCAGTGTTACACTGGTCCTGACGAACCTCCAGAGCGCTGGGCGCTGCAATGGCTAAGGCAGCGACGGAGAGAACAATCGTAGAGGGGCGGATGAACATTTGTAGAATATTGGTTGGCTGGAATTTTACTCGAGAGAGGTGTGGAAGTTCCTGCTGAACAATGGACAATCCTTGCACGTTTTATACTTTTCGGACCTCCAACCCCCATCCTCTGACGCTGAAGGCCGTTGAGGCAAAGGACCAGACTCGGAGTAATTATTGATCTGAACAAAACAACTCATGATCAGTGCCGTCAGCATTTCCTTCCAGACCTTCGACTTGGTACCTGTACATGCCCATGGCCGATGTAAGATATATGTTTCATTGGAGGAAGAATGTGGCCGTCGCGACAGAGGCACACCGGGCGCGATTGATTGATTGATTCTCCGCATTCCGCCCGATGTCGGGCATGAAAGTCCTTTTCATATTGATCCGGTTTGAACAAGGGGAATGAGAGTGGCTGAGCACTCTGCTACTGCAAGCCACGAAGATTGATATCTGGTAATACGTCAAGACACAGTTGTTCTCCTCGAAAATCACAGCCATGGAAGTCCTCTAACCCCTGAGAAGTATCCAAATCAGAAGAGAGCGGCTTTGATTCGTCGACTGAGATTCAACGTCAGAACCCAGGCCCAAAAAGCAACGTAAATGGCTTGGAAGTACGTTACAAACACTCATACGTCGTGTTTCCACTAGCAACACACCCCCATTCAACAACATAGATGCCTAGGCTGAGCCCGTCTTTCCATCCAACTTGGATACATTCAGGGATGTGGTCTAGATCAAGGTGCGGAGAGACAGCCTCCTTGAGTGTCATACACGATGAAATTCCCAGAGGTAACGTCAAGGACATCGCCATGGGCGTCGCAAGGTATGTCGTATTGAAAGACGGAGCGGAGAGAGCGGCCATTAATTCATCCTGCGAGGCACCAGACAGGTCGGTGAAAGAAATTTTTCCAGAGAGCACGTCTTGCTGTGGTATTGCAAGAAGATGACGGGGAGGCACATATGTCTTCCAATACACTACATGCGTGCTTGTCCCGGTGGGGGAACTCGTGAGGGTCGAATGAAGGGACAGAAGTGACGGGACAATCCCTCCTTGGTGCAAGACGCCAAACACAGCGGCAAGAACTCCATTAAATATAACCCAACTCGCCTGTAGAGTGATAGTTATCCTTGCATCCCAAACGTTGGAAACAATAACAAACCCAGAAGAGTTTACCCGGACGAGGTAGTTTTGCTGTAACCACTAGCACGATGATCGGGAGAACTAGTGGTGTCAAAAACCTTGGTTCCTGATGAGGTTGAACTGACAAAATCGACAGGGATACGATAAATATTTGGATGATGGTTGGTCTAAGCACATCCGACTCAAAACGTACTGCTCGGATACGGTGTCTGGGCGTCGCTAGATGGTCACGGATGCCATACGACAGAAACCTTACGAGCAGCGGTCCGACCAACATCGGCAAGTTAACCCCGATATGCAACCAATTCGGATGCAGACCATGTGCGGCGAGGTTCTGGGTTGACACATTATACTTGATGAAGTTATAGGGCGTGACGATTGGCTCAGAGAAGGTTCCGCGAAAATGGTAGGTATCGGCTGCGATGAAGGCAACTGCTGTCAGAGCTGCGGTGGAGACTGCCGGAAGCATTGAGGTGGCAGTCTTCATCACAGAGCGTGTTGCTCCGTACGAGAACGACAGGACTTGGTAGGCGATCGGAAGTGAAAATGCAAAGAAAGTCGGACGGGTAAAGATGCCGACAACAGCAAGTATTGCAAGGAGGTGAAGATCACGTTGCGCTGCGCCAGAGCGATCACTAGCAGGATCGTTGTCTTTCGCGTCGACCTTGCTGAATGACCAGGCATCCACTAACCGTCGAAGTAGAACCAAGCAGAGAGCTAGTAAAACTGATTCAACCGTGTTCGAAAACGGCCGAACTTGGAATGTGCAAGTCACGTATGAGGAGGCCAGCAATATCAGACAGATGCGGCGAAGCTTGGGAACTGAGACAAGACTCATAACGCTAAAATCAAGAAGAGCAGACAAGCAGAGGTATACGAAACGTTCCATACGGAATAATAGCAATGGAGATACTGTTCGCGCAGGTTGCTCACCTTGACTTGCAGTCAGGTCTTCTCAAAAAGCATAGTGTAAGATCTCTTACTTCCAGATAGTAAACTCAAGACCAGCATGGGTAAGCCAGTGGTCAGGAAAGGCGGGACAATGGATCGGACTGGTGAGTCGGGGTGCCATTCCCAAGTGCTCAAAGCATAAAATCCGAGGATACTCCCTCGACGGTAATGTCAACAGGGCAGTTCAAGGAGCGAGCTGAATGACAATAGTACCAGCAGTAATTTCGCCATTCTGGATATGTTCATCGGGGTGTATGTATGCCGTCCCCCAGAGTGCTAATATTATTCGTATCAGCCAGAGACCAGCGTACAGAGTGTTGAATAAACGGGGGCTGGCCATATTGGACACGATAGTCCAGCTTGAAGAGAAGTGTTGACAATTTTTCGGTCGTCGCCCTTTGTCGAGCGTTGGACGTCTGCGGAGTTTAAAAAGCAACTTGACCACATACGGCGTCTGTTATGATGGTCAGTCATATCCATTACACTGCGAGACAGACAAGCTAACTATTCTTTGTTTGGCTGAAATCTTCATTCTCTCCGCAGGCTTCCCTACATTTCTGCTCGGAATGCAACAACCTGCTCTATCCCAAAGCGGACCCACAGCGTCGTATCATGGTCTATGCATGTCGGATATGCCATTACGAGGAGATTACTGAGAACAAATGTGTGTACAGGAACGACTTGCTAACAGTCACCAAGTGAGTCTCGATCCTAGGCCTTTTGTGAGGCGCCATCATCCGGTGGCGGCGCGGTTCTACTCGACAACGGGCTGAATTCACTCGCATGACAGGGAGCAAGTGGGAGTTACGACAGATTTAGGGTCTGATCCAACACTAGTACGTCACTCTATTTCAGGATTCATTATTTTCCGTATCTCCTGACCCCTGCACTGGGATGATAGGCCCACTCTAATATCTCATGTCCGCGTTGCGGCCACGAAGAGTGCGTAATTTGAATCTCGATTCTTGTTTGTGATATCTTTGTGACTTAACGATGTACTTTTAGTGCGGTGTTTTATCAGGATCAGTCGAAACGGAAAGAAACGCGGATGATACTGTTTTTCGTCTGCGTGAAGTGTAATCATAGCTTCACAGACCCATCCCTCCCGCCAGAAAATCGGCCAGACACTTAGTTTGAAGGTAGTCGTGCGATGTATAATACGCATTTTTCTGATCTCACACATGCTACCTCGAGGCTAGATTTCAGGGCTTCATTTTTCGCGAGTACACACATGATTCCTGGATTGGTCAGTTCGATTTCATCTGACACCTGGTAAAACCTGCCAAAGGATGGGAATAGCCAGGTTCCTAGACGGCGATTCTCACCGAACACTTCCTTTGCTGATTCTGCGCTCTTTGGTCGCTTCATGTCGGAAATTTTGGTGTATTGTAGGTGGACTGGTCTCGTTGCGCGATCTGTTCGAGAGTCCCAGGAAAGTCAGTTCCCCAAGCGTGATAGCGTCGAGCTTCCATAGACGGGATGCTAGATATCAGTGGTATACTATGACTCCGATCAGCAGATTGACCGTGGCGACCTTTCATCACAACTGGTTGGTGCACCTGCACGAGGAATAGGTACTCCAATTCTAGAGCGGTAAGCACGGAAAGCAGGAAGTCGGCGCGGAGAGTGGGACTCCTCAACTGCTCAGTATCAGCGCCGAAGCAATAAGGAACGTTGAAACACCGGTATCATTCTGGGGGACTGAAAGCATGATGAATCAGAAATATCGCGAATATCGTATCATACATGTGTACATCTGTAGAAAGAAGATATGTTGATCATCAGCGGTGATGTCCCGAGGCCATGGAGTGGTAGGCCATGAGGCCATACATTGTGGTCAACGAGATCAATCATTCGTAGAATCGGATGTCTATTTGAAGTGAGGGTTGAGTGGTACGAAGACAGAATGCGGACTCGCTTGTACGAGCGGTGACAAACAAGTGCCCCAAAGAGTCATCAAGAATCAACTTGAAGATGCACTCTGGCAGAATCGAAGGTGGGCTCCATGTGAATGTGTACGTAGATAAGGGTTGAACGTTCAAACGTTGACTGGTGGAACGGCTCGTAGGCATAGTTACTGTGTGGAACACCGACAAGTCGCGGCAACTGACCAAGAACTGGGTACTGTTGGAGCCGCCCGACAAACGGAAACAAAGGATTTACGAGAGTGATACGAGATACTGTGCAAAACACATTGCACCCTTCGCGAGTCCAGACCCAGTATCTATGACATTGTACTGTGTCGTCTTCCACGGAATACCTGCGAAGAGGAATGTTCATGGCCAGACGAGATATTTCCGAGGCACAGAGAACCCGGACGGACACCGAGTCGGCGACTTCAATTGCAGTTGGCAACCAACGACTCTCTCCTAATTAGGGCAGGTTGTTTGCCGACGCGACCCTTCTCTCGTGCCGACTTCATTTCTTGTCATATAAAACGCGCTATGGAATTCCCTTGCTACATTCCTTGTTCTCTTTGCTTCTTCAGCGCCCACTCGTCGTCCAATACCCCCCTTCTGACGATACCATGAAGTTCATCACCTTCGTTGCTCTTGTGGCGGCTGCCACCGTTGTCTCTGCTGAGACCAATGCTGAGCGCATGGCTCGCGGGCTGCCCCCGAACGCGCCAATAAAACGCGCCACTCCTGCGTATCGTGCTCGCCGTAGCTCACCCTCTGGCACCTCCGGTCAATGCAACACTGGACCCGTTCAGTGCTGCGACTCCATGGACACTGCCGGTAGCGGTGGTGCAGGAGATGACCTGTTGGACGCTCTTGGTCTTCTTGGCCAGGTCTCCCCTGGCTCTACCGTCGGCCTGAGTTGCTCCCCTCTCAATGTTATCGGCCTTGGCGGTGGTAGTAGCTGCTAGTGTCTGTCCTCCCCATGTGTCTCGCTTGCGTTGATATTCTTTTCTCTAGCTCATCCCAGCCTGTCTGTTGCGAGAACAACCAATTCAATGGACTCATCAACTTGGGATGCTCTCCCAGTAAGTGGCATCTATTGTTTTAATTTATCCCAAGACTAATTTGTTGATGCTGTTTCTCAGTCAACATCAACCTGTAGATTGTCCAGCCAACACGTACACCTGCCGCTCCTTTACAGCGATAACAAAGCCTGTTATAAAAGTTTAGTACCGCATGTTCGTTATTACCTAGTTCTATTCGATTGTTTTGCCCTCGTCCTGCTGCTGTCTACTCTTGGTCCTTTGATATGCTTCGCACTGTGCAGAACCAACGTGTCCTGTAGTGTTGTCGTACTGTCACTCGGAGGCAATTTTTTGAATGATTATCATCGTGGGACCTTCCAATTTAATGGACACCGACTCTTGTCCACCATGAGTTCTTCTCGAGGCGTTGTCAACGGTTGTGGGCTTTGCCGCAAATACGTTGACCAACGACTGCAAATATTTCAGTGTGGATTCCATGCTGCATCGCCTACATTCACCAGCTCATTGCAAGTCCAGGCTTGTCGAATTGTAACGTTATATCGATATGCTTATGTCAATTACTCGACTCCGCCAAGCAATTAAGACAGAGATCCCACCTTAGATCAACCGATCGCCGCTCAATCCACACGCGGCCGTGCCTGTCAACTGACACAACCGATCCGTGTCCGTGAATCCCGGTATCACAAAGCGTGAGAGGGATACACGTACAGGTGTAGCGCCAGATTATCACCGGACCAATGCCATGCTTCTACAGCATCATTGGACAGAACGTTTTATGATAACCCAGGAGCATACATCGAACATGAGCCTGATGTCCCCAGTACCCACGTCACGGAGTAAAATTGAGTTCTGGGGTGCATTAAAACTTCAGACAGCATGTGTGAGAGATACAGTTTTGAGCCCGGATGCCAGACGCTCCCGAGCAGATTATCGGTCCACGATCGAACACCTTCGAAGCAGTTTTCCCTAACTCGGCGCAGTGCTTTCTGCAAATACTTGGTACACTCCGTTGTTTACCGATTCATTCTGATCGAGCGTCGATGCCAGCCAGTGATCGTTTCACAGGATGTCATATCCCGCGCCGCTGACTCGATGTCTTACCACTTGTTAATCTAAGATTTTATTGACAGATCCGCGGGGAAGTATTCCAACGCTCGATGTTCGCATGTAAACGGAAGGTGATCAGTCCGAATGTTCTTTCTTGGCCAGCGTCCCCTAGGCATGAGCGCTGATAGATACGGGGGGACGACCCAGAGAATCGTCCACATTCACCATGTCCAATGCCTTTCACAGATAACTGTTTTGCCCCTCGTTATTAGTTAGCAGTGCTCATGCAAGTGCGATGTGGCATTGCGCCGCCTATCGTCGCCGCTGAGTTATTCGCCTGTGCGATCGTCCCCTCCTCCCCGTGACCCCGATGAAGTCAGACTCTCCTTTATCCTCCTCGCTGCTCGCCGGTCCTTTTTTCCCATATTGTGTCTCGTCTCTTCTCTCATTCGTACTGAGACATGCAGATCGGGATCCTTTACATTCGAACGGTGTATAAACCGACTTCAGCATGATTGACGAGCAATACCAACGGTGTCTTCTTCTAGACTGAGGTCGTGCTACTAGCGCTCGGTTCGGGGATGGTACGTTTGCGACGGAGACTCCCCCCTGCAGCAGTACAGCGTTACCATAAAATCCCTTAGTGGATTCGAGTACTATATTCCTGAATACTGGGGTCCTTTGTCAATGCGCTCCATGTTACTGAGACAGTTTATTATTTAGCCTTGTTTATGACTTGTCAACTAAAGCGGAAGGTCTTCATCATCTTAGGCTCTTAGCGTATGTTCATATTCCTCGGATCGGGATTTGTAGACGTGTCTAATCGCTGAGTTCTCCTGTATTTATACTTTCCGAGTCTTCAACGAGGCTCACTTGGTCACCGCCAACAAGTCGCTCTTGGACTCGCATTTGTTCTATACATCTAGCACGCGGTGGGCATCATTATAGCAGAGACGGTCAAGTTGGTTTTCAATCTCCGCGGTCGCTATTATCAACAGTTCTATCACGCTAGGCCACAGTGCGCGATTGACATTGATGTCAAGGGGATGACGCCACGATTCGGTCCTGTGGCCACAGGCTTACCCATGCTGTCCTTCAGTTAATGTCTAGAAGTAAGAGATTTTATCCCATGTTTTTTTTTGAGAAGAACTGACTGCAAGTCAATGTGAGCAATATGCGCGAACGGTAGCCCCATTATTATTACGGACATGTACAGGTAGTACCAAGTCGAAGGCCTGGACGACAATATTGACGGCACTGATCATGAGTTGTTTTGTTCAGATCAATAATTACTCCGAGTCTAATCCTTTGCCTCAACGGCCTTCAGCGTCAGCGGACGGGGGTTTGGAGGTTCGAAAGGTATAAAATGTGCAAGGAGTGACCGTTGTCCAGCAGGAACTTCCACACCTCTCTCGAGTAAAATTCCAGCCAACCAATATTCTACAAATGTTCATCCGCCCCTCTACGATTGTTCTCTCCGTCGCTGCCTTGGCCATCGCGGCCCCCAGTGCTCCGGAGGTTCGTCAGGACCAGTGTAACACTGGATCTATCCAGTGCTGCGACTCTGTCCAGGAGGTGAGGGGACTCATCGTCACCATCGCCGTTGAAACATGGGGCACTGACCAGAAGCGTTGTGTAGAGTTCTAGCTCCGGCATTTCGAGCCTCCTCGGATTGCTGGGTCTTTCGGCGGACGGGTTGAGTAGCCTTGTCGGTCTGTCCTGCTCCCCCATAACGGACGCTGGAACCGGCACAGGATGCTCTTGCGTCTCGCAGCCCGTCTGTTGCGAGAACAACAATTTCGTGAGTAACATTGACACAAGATGAAGGCTGACACTTGCCTCTACTCTAATAGAATAGAGTAACTGTTACTGGCTGCTCTCTTCTCTCTCCCTTGTCATACCTGTAGAAATTGTGCACTATACCCTGTACTAGTAGATTCTATTACTGTATACAAGTCCTTGTTCCCTATCCTGTAATGCTGTGCATCAATGCCCTCTCGGTTATAATTAACAAACCACACACTGTATATGACCCCCATCACATATGGGGCCAAAAAACTGAGAGTACCCATACAACTACACATAGTGGTGTTGTGATATATGCATAATGTGGGGTTAACCTGCCAATGTTGGTCGGACCGCTTCTTGTGCGGTTTGTGTTATATGACATTCGTGACCATCTAGAGACATTCAGACACCGTACTCGAACAGCTATGCTCAGACCAAGAAGGTGCTCTCCTGCTCACTTGATATCGCAGTCCCTTGTTGCCGCAGCTATCATGAAATTAATCATCGTATCGCTGTCGACTGTGTCTCTTCAACCTTATCAGAACCCAGGTTTTTACTATCACTAATACTCTCAATTGTCGTCCTGGTGTCTTCGTCGAAGCTACCCCGACCAGGCTAACGTTTCTCGGTTGGTCGACATTTTTGATACTCGGAAACGGAGACATGGCTGTCAGTCCCGGACAGGATGGTTGGACTGTATTGAATGCAGTTGTCTACCTGGAAAATTTTCTTTCACGAATCTGTTCCGTGCCTCGCAAGATGAACTGATGGTCGTTATCCCCGCTCCATCTTTCAATGCAATATTCCTCGCGACGCCCGTGGCGATGTATTTGAAGTTACCCAGCAAATTTCATCGTGCATGACACTCGCTCGAAATGAGGCTGTCTTCTCGCAACTCGATCTCGGCCGTATCCCTGAATGAATCCAAGTCGGATGGAAAGACAAGTTTAGCTTAGGTATTTACACTGTCGAATAGGGGCATGTGTTGCTAGTAGAAACAAGGTGCATGTGAGCGTTCGTAACGTACTTCCAAGCCTGTTACGTGGGTTTTGGACCTGGATCCTGATGTGAGGGAACCAAGGCCGCTTTGTAAGCCCGTGACGTCGGTATAATTCGGTTTATACTCTGGCTCACACAAGTCTACAGCTTCTGTTCTGAACACTTCTCGGGGAATAGAGGACTTACGTGGTCATAATGTTTTGAGGTCAGTGGTGTCTTCACATAACCATCCAATGGTCTTCGTGGCTCACAGTACCAAAGCGATGAGCCACTCTCGATTCCCTTGTTCGAACCGGATCAATATGAAAAGGACTGTCATGCCCGACATCGGGTAGAATGCGGAGGAGCGCTCGCGCCCACTGATCTGCCTCAGTCTCTACGCCACTTTGTTCCTGCAAGAAACCATTCGTTTTACATGGGTCACGGGTATGCACAGGTGCCAAGGAGAAGGTCTGGAAGGCAATGTTGACGGCACGGTTTGTGAGGTGTTTTGTTCGGGGACATTCTGCTCCCGGACTCTCACTTCGATGGCCTTCGGCGTCAGGGGATAGGAGTTGAGGGCTAAAAGGTATAAAATGTGCAAGGATTGACCGTTAAGCAGCAGGAACTTACAAACCTCTCTCGAGTAAAAGCTCAACCAGCCAACCCTTTAAAAATGTTTATTCGCCCCTCTGCGATTATTCTCTCCATCGTTGCGTTGGCCATCGCGGCCCCCAGTGCTCTGGAGGTTCGTCAGGACCAGTGCAACACCGGGTCCATCCAGTGCTGCGACACTGTTCAGGAGGTGAGGACATTTCTTGTCAATATCGCCGTTGAAACGTGAGCACTGATCAGAAGTGCTGCGTAGGCCTCTAACCCTGGCATCGCGACCATCCTCGGTTTGTTGGGTATTTCCACGACTAGCTTGAGTGGCCTTGTCGGTCTGTCTTGCTCCCCCATAACCGACGCTGGAACCGGCACAGGAAGCTCTTGCGTCTCGCAGCCCGTCTGTTGCGAGAACAACAATTTCATGAGTAACATTGACACAAGATGGACGCCTGGCACTTACCCCCACTCTAATAGAATGGAGAAGTTGTCATCGGCTGCTCTCCTATAAATGCCTGAAAGGGAGAGGAAAATTTATCCTGAAACAATCAGTTGCTAGTATTTGTGTACTTGTATGATGTATGTTCGAGTTGTGACCCTGTAGTTTGTGGTCGTGAATGTGATGATGTGTCTGGATTGTGTTGTTCTTGTCTCAAGCAAGGCTACCGACTCATTTGGTCTATAATGGACACCGTTCTCGGTTATATTTCGCTACCTGCTTGTAGCAGAAACGAAAATGTGCTGGCAGACGCCGAGCAGTCCGATAGATGCACTTGGTGATCAGTGTCAAATTTTGCTTTCTTGACCGACCGTAGTTCCGGACCTAATGAAATTCCATTTATCGATCTTAGGAATCCTAATGCTTGAACACCGTTCGATAACATCCCTTCGTCAAAAATGAGTTCGAACGCTCACTGTCAATCAATTGACTATCCATTTTTCTCCGAATTGCCCGCACTGTACTGACAACGCTCTTGATGCTGGTTAGCCTATTACTGCACAAGAACGTTACCACACGGATGGAGGTTATCAAGCATCTCCGACGAGACGGTAATACTCGCCCTGAAATGATCCCGGACCGTATCCACTCAACACGGTATCCACATACCAAATAGATTCTCGTTTCGCGCATTGGATATCTCGATGTTATTGATGAATGGATTCCGTGGGGCCTCAGCAACTGTTCTGGCATCTTCAAGATAGGTGCACGTGGATACGACGACTTGTAGTAATGATCTTGTATACTTGAGAGAGTTCAACGAAAACGGTGTTCATGACCTGGTGAGACTAGATAGCTCGTGAACCAATATGAACTCGGTTCACGAAAGCAGCGGCAAGGTTGACATGACCACCAATTGTGAAATTTCGTGCTGTCCGAACTACCTGAATTATATACACAACTCGGGTGGGATCAGGCAGCGTGAGATCTCTATCATCCCAGCTGGCGAGTTTTTCCTGACGATGGCGCGCATGTCATTGTCAGTACAAAGACGAGACAGACCGAAAACCTGATGTAACTATTGAGTAGTTTGTAGCCTAATTCAAAACTTTATTTTTACAAACTATGTAGCACACACGGAGATTTCCGAGTGGCTTTCCAATTCACTCACCCCGCCCAACGCGTCCAAGTCCAAGTCCATCGCCCCCGCCGACGTCAAGATGCCCAAAAGTATGTCCAGCACTTTACCTCTCCGTTCACACTGGATCTCACCTCGTCTGTTCCAGTTTACAAACCTGGAAAAGTGGATACCTTCTATGCCAAAACAGGTCTGAATGTGAGCTGACCTTCGTCCCAGGTTGCTATCGTCTTGCAGGGCCGTCAGGCAGGCAAGAAGGTCGTCGTCATCAAGCAAGTTGATGAGGGAACCAAGGAACGTCCTTACCCCCATGCGATCGTCGCCGGTATCGAACGTTACCCACGAAAAGTCACCCGTCGTATGGGCACCAAGAAGGTGCAACGGAGGAGCAGAGTCAAGCCTTTCATCAAGGTCAGTTCCTTGTTTAAAGTTTTGTTAGATCATGTCGTAACCGAGATCTCTGTCATGCGTCTGCACCTTCAAGACTATCAACTACTCGCATCTCTTCCCTACGCGTTACGCATTAGAGCTGGAGGGTTTGAAAGGTACGGTTGCAACAGAGACTTTCAAAGAGCCTTCGCAGCGCGAGAACGCTCGTAAGACCGTCAAGAAGCTGTTGGAGGAGCGGTACCAGAGCGGCAAGAACAAGTGGTTCTTCCAAGCTCTCCGTTTCTGATTGCATCTGTTATTCGGTGGTGTTTGGGAGATGACACAAAACCACATGTACCCTACATGTCCTTACATGACGCATGACTTCCATATGCACCTTTAACTCTTCATATGCATGCCACAAGGATCACTGCTCGTTCGAAATTCCATAACCCCAGAAGCTTGATAACATTTGCATCACGATCATCATGACTCTTGCACTTTACCAATGCTCCCTCAAACAGATCTTGGCACATCACACAACGTACAACAAATTGTTACTTGCAAGGTTGTGTCTATTATGCAGGAACGACAGCCGATGGGTAACGATAGTATAGCTATGCCAAGTAAAGAACGATCTTACAGAGCACTTGCACCAGTGATGATGTCGACCAACTCGTTTGTGATAGCAGCTTGGCGACCGCGGTTGTACTTCATCGTAAGAGTGTCAATCATGTCTTTTGCATTCTTAGATGCATTGTCCATGGCGTTGCGACGAGCACTCTGTTCACATGCGTGGGCCTCAACAAGGGCAGCGTAGATGGCGTTGGCTAGCGAAAACTCGGCGAGGTCCTTGGTGACGTCGTCCTCCATCTCATACGCACGGATACCAGGTGACTCCTTGAAGGTGTTCTCATTGGCAATCTCGACAGTAGCTGACTCGTAAGAGAGAGCAGAGACGAACTTGTTGTATACGATCACAAGAGAGTCGTACTCGATGCCGCTCTTGACGATCAAGTCAGCGACACCGGCAGCATCGGCAAACGTAGGAACGTCGCGTCCGATTTGGTTAAAGGTGAGAGCGAGGTTGTTTCCTAAAGCGCGAGAAAGTTGAGCTTTGGACTTGTCGCCAATGACCATGATTGGAGAGTCGGCATCGATGGGTTTCTCGGTGTCAGCAATAGCACGGCGGGTAGCTTTTGAGACGGAGGAGTGGATACCACCACAAAGACCCTTGTCAGAGGAGACAACGACGAAGAGTTTTCGTTTCGCAGGTGTCTCGGAGGGGGTATGTTGATAAATTTCGGGTCAACGACAGCGTGTCAAAGACATGAGTGAAGTGACGGGTCATGAACGGGACACATCGGAGTTGGCAATACCGTACTCTTTTCCTGCCATCATGGCGCGCTGCGCCTTTGCAAGCTTTGTGGAAGCAATCATCTTCATCGACTTGGTAATTTTCTCGATGTTTCTTACCGACTTGAGACGCAGCTCGAGTTCTCTGAGGGTGGCCATGTTCCTGGCATTTTGGGGGGCGGCACCTTGACGGTGAGCCTGCTGAGCGACGCGAGCGACGGACTGCCTTGCAAACATTTCCTTGTCTTGAGGTGTTGTCTACGAAGTTCGGAAAACTACGGCCAGAAAGCGGAGCTCAGAATATGCCGAGATTCATGCGCCGATCAAATTTATCGGCATATACACCTCCTGATGAACCTGACTCGATCAGCAACGACGAGCTCAACGTGCTCATCATCATCGACGACGACGACAAACTAAATCATGGCATCAGAAGAGCCACTGTTCGATCCCTCGCTGAAAAAGCGTAAGAAAAAGACCGTCGCATTCACGGAAGACCCTCTAGGGCCAGAGGCAGACCCCACCGCCCCGGCACCCACCACGATCGAGAGCACGACAACCAACGGTGATGCTGTCGACCTCGGACCTACAACCGTCCATGAACAAATGAAACGAAATCAGACCGTGGAGGACGGCGATGCACCGGGAGATAATCAGAAGGAGGACGATGAACTCAAATCCATGTTCCCCGAGGGTCTCAAAAAGAAAAAGAAGAAGAAGGACATACCAATGGATCTCGGCGAGGATGGCTCAGGTGTATCAACACCTGCAGGTGGTTCGTCGGCTGCGATCGCATCTGAAGACCTCGACTTCTCGGACATGAAAAAGAAAAAGAAATCTTCCAAGAAAAAGGCGATGGAGGACTTTGAGAAGGAATTTGAGGAATCAAAGCCGAATGACGCTGGAGAGGGTGCAGAGGATGGTGATGTCGACGATGGAGAACACCTCAACGACATCGACGATGCGGACCTCGGTGACGATCCCTTTGCGCGACCCGAAGCCCCTACGGGCGTCGACTTGGGCAACGAACCTTGGCTTACCAGTGATCGTGATTACACATACCAAGAACTTCTCACGCGTTTCTATGCCTCCCTTCATGCTTCCAACCCATCCCTTCTTACCTCTGCAGGAAAACGTTACACCATCGCACCACCTCAAATTCTTCGAGAAGGTGTTCGACGTTCGATCTTTGCCAACGTCGCAGATATCTGCAGACGAATGCACAGATCCCCCGAACATGTCATTCAATTCCTGTTTGCTGAAATGGGCACGACGGGGAGCGTTGATGGTTCGGGTAGATTGGTGATCAAGGGTCGGTTCCAGCCCAAACAGGTGGAGAATGTGTTGAGACGATATATCGGTAAGTCCAGCTACGCTCAAGCAGTAGTGTGGTCTCACAAATACGGGGTTCTATTTAGTCGAATACGTTACTTGCAAGACATGCAAGTCTCCAGATACTCTCCTCACAAAGGAGAACCGTATATTTTTCATGTCATGCGAGTCATGTGGTTCAAGGCGATCCGTTAACGCAATCAAGAGTGGTTTCCAAGCCCAGGTTGGCAAGAGAAGCAAGAACAAGACTGGATGAAGGGCCTAGGCAACTGGACTAGCTATGTTCTTGTGAGATTTTAGGGTGTATGGATGGAGCAGAGGAGGTGGTTAGTTTGGATCATGCCTGTGCATTGCGACCGTAGAATCAACCACATCACATTGTATTGATCTCATAAACTACATGTACACCTCTGACATGGATCTTCGAGCTCCAGCTTGTGGATCAACAACACGATGGTTATAAAAAAAACTTACACAAGGATTGACAAATCAAATAAAGGGAGAATAGAAAGAACTAGAGGATACCTAAGATAGGCCACAGCCGACTCGCTCTCGCTCGACGCATAAAATATAAAACATATCCGCCGCTCTGATTATGGATAACTCACGACCCAACGTCCCCGACCTTTGTTAATGCGACTCTCCGTTTCTTCTTGGGTGGCTGTTCGTTCGTCTCTTCCACCCCCTCCACATGTCCGGTATCAGTTGCACTCGTACTCGCGCTCCTACTCGCAGCGAAAGCCTCCGCGGTTGACTCCGGACTCAGTAACTGGGACGGTAGAGATTCACCACCTTGAGGCTGTGCCCGCTTCGCTAAAACAGTTGGTGGAGCGATGATTGGTAACGAGATGTTGGTGCTTGCTGGGGTGGACGATCCCGCGTATGTGAGCGGGACAAAATTGTGCTGAGCTATCGATTGAAGCTGGAGCATCGATTGTTGCGTATGGTGGGAAGGGAGTATCTCGTCGAAGACAATAATCGTGCAGTAGCCATCGCGGGCCGAAAGTATAAGCGTCTGGCCATCTGGAGACCTGTTTGTTTGCAAGACATTCGGAGTTGAACGAGTCGGAGAATGTAGAGGGAAAAGGAAGACGAACCATGACAAATCCGTAAACTCATCGTAATGCAGTTTCGTCAAAAGGCATACAGGTCCTGCTTGTTGTGTATCGTAAATGGCGACAGTGTCCATCGTCAGAACAGCATACAACATTCGATACGGGAGGGAGAATACGGATCCCGTGTTAAGAGGCGCGGGGGAAACAGGTGTAACATTTTTAGAGGGCGTGGACCCGCCAGTATTTGATTGTTTCAATTGTTGAACAGGAGGAAGCAGTGGTGAGAGTGGCCCGGTTGTATCAGAGCTAGTTGATGGGGCTTGTAAAGTAGGAGCCTTCTCTGCCCGTGGTGATGGGGACGGAACGCTTGGGTCTTGCCCTAATCCCCCCGTGCCGCTAACAAGGTCCACGGGTAATTTACCCTCTTGATCTCTTTCCAAGACGGCTGTCTTCGTCTCCTCCGCTCCAGCACCGATGACACCCTGCCTTAGTTCGTACAAGATAGGTGAGAAGCGTACGGCAACAGAGGCCTTTTTGTGTCCAGGAAGCTGGGCAATAGGGGGACGCGCAAAGTTGGCACGAGAGTAGATGAAAACCGATGATGCAGAGTTTGGGTTGGTAACTTCGCTCTGAACTGTGCTGCCAACCTTATCAGATGACCGGCCTTTACGACCTCTGGAAGGCGTTTCTTCTTCCTTTGATCCGGTGCTGAAGGAAGGATCTTCGAAGTGACCAGCGGGAGTAAGTAACAAGCCTCCGTCAGGGCTGAAAGTCAACCTCCTAAAGAAGTTTGTGAAACTCTCATCACCATACAACTTGATGGTCGACCACGCGGGCGAGGGCAAAGCGCGTATAGCAGGAAGAGGAGGCATGGGAGAAGGAGAACGTCCATATCTGGAAAAGTGGGATTGAGCAGGGGATGATGGGGCATTCGAACCGCTGAATGAAGAGCGCCTGGAAGACGGGCGTTCGATAAGCGGAGGGGGAAACATTGTAGATGGTGTGCTAGCAACAGAAGTAGCAGGCGTCGGCGGGTACGCTATCGCATTGTTATTGCTATTGCTCGATTGAGAATACCCCCCTTCGTCCTTCTGATCCATAGAATTGGCTGTCACACTTTCCGCATCGCTAGTAGACTCACGCTTGAATCCTTTGATACGGCTCTGTGTGCTCGGGGTACGAGAGTGGTTGAACGACATGCGTGTGTTCTTTCCAACGGCATGCGCCTCAAAGGACCCTTGTTTCGTCGAAATGCGGTAAATGTGCATCGACCGATCGCTACTCTGTGTGGCGATGTATTCATTCAAAGGGTCCCAAGCAACACCCTGCACATAATGACTGTGTTCAGCAATCTCGTGAACGCATTTTCCAGCAGTGGAAAGGTGAGCCTAAAGGATGGCAAGATACTTGGAAGAAGAATCGAACCATCGATAGCAGTGAAAACGCGAGCGCAATTATCAGTGCTTCCAGCGAGGATATAGTCCCCTGTTGGACTCCATGCCAAGTCATACACTTGCATGGTTGTGCACCTAGAGCACAGCAGGTCATCGTAAGATCCTTGCTCTCTCATGGAGATTGTATCCAGAAAGAAGAGCGCACTTACCGGAATGTCGTACGGGGCTTCCAGTATTCTTTTTCGTATTGCAAATCCTCTGTGCTGAGATCACCACCGTACGTCACAGTCGGTGGCGTGCTGGATGGGGCCCAAATAATAATCATCCCATCTAAAAGGATTGAACTATGACATAGAAGCTTGTATCCAAGTGTGGCGGAACATACCATCCCCAGCAGAGGCAATATGTTCACCTAAACACGTTACACGGTTATGTTAGACTAAACAGAGTGGATTGAGAAATGGCAGAGCGAATAAGGTACACACCGTTCGGAGAAAAGCGCACGACGTTAACGGCTGCAGAATGCCTGCTGAGAGTCGCGAGGTACTCGACGCGAGGCGGTCGCGGGACAACCGCTTCTGCCGATTCTACCAATGAAGGGGGAATTATGTTCGGGTGTACCATCCATATCTGTGTGTTCGCGTTCGCGGATGACAATACCATACTTGCAAGTGAGACACGAGCGCGTGCATATGGAGAAGGTGACTCGCCCTAACATGATTATCCTCCCCACCCGTCGCGAGTCTGTACGACTGAGATGTGAAATTCTTCTCTTGGGATGGACGCGCTTTTCTGAAAGGAATGGGCTGAAAGTCACAGGTTGATATGGGTTTCGAGTCGTGCCAACGTATCTCGAGAGTTCGGTAACGCATCATGTCTGCCTCTTGGTCACAATGAAAGGAGTCGTCACCGTCAACGATGTCGCGTTCGCGCCTGAATGTATCAGTCAACAATTGACGAACATTCGAGGTCTTTGAGATTTCGAGAGTAGTGGTCGAGATTAGGATTGACTTTATGCACGAACCAATTAGAGAGTTGCCACCTCACACGCACTACCACAACAAATTGACAACAAGCCAACAAGGGCAACAAATTTGGTACAAGAGACTCAAACACCAAATCTAACAGCGGAGCAACCGACTCCGATTATCTGCAGATACATTCCTCACCGCAGCGCACTTGCGCGAAGCATAGACGTAGAACTATGCATCGGAGAAGGCGAAGCAGAGAATCTGTTATCCACACTCGCATGACTACCACCGTCTTCTCCTTCCCCGTTCGTTCCCATGATAACGCCAAGATCTTTGAGATCCTGTTGTAACATTTTCGTGAGATGTTGCAGGCCGACTTGTTGGTCGGACAATATCTGGGTTATTTGCTTCAAACCCTCTTCGTCTACGACCGTCCACTCTACCGCCCCTTCACCTCCGGCCTTCCGTCCGCGTTCTCGGGCCGCGTTAACAGCGCCGACCATTGCCCAGAGTTCGTTCAGCTTGCTTCTCATCTTGCTCATTCCTCCGGGCCTTCTCAAATCTTCCTCCATCTCTTCTAGAGCCACACGAAGCGCTTCCTCCTCTGGACGTATGGACGAAGAGCGAACAGCTGGGATAAGGAGGTGCAAGTGCTGAATTAACTTGAGGAGCCGATGCGAGATTTGAGTGTGCTGAGACAGGGCGCGATTGATTCGGGAGAGCGTAGTATCGGTATGAGTAGCTGTTAACGTCTGTAACCGTTTTTTAAGCTCTTTTAGTTTCTCCTGTTGTGCAGTGGCTTGTGTAGCCTGCGCTTCGACTCGGGTGTTCAACGCGTCGAAACCTACAGCCAAGACAGGGACCATACAGCTAGGATCCGGATTTTCACGAAGAGCTCGCTGCCACAGAGCCTCGTTGGTCGCATTGGTAGGTCTTCCGTACTGACTCACTTGGGATGGATCAACAAGGTTATAGAAGTAGTGCTATAACCTGGAAACGACACTGGGATGAGTTCGGATTCCAAGCTTCGGCGAGTCCTTCAATCCTTTGCGTCAATGCTACGAATTGACTCTG
This sequence comes from Chalciporus sphaerocephalus, assembly GCA_038094055.1. Lineage (NCBI taxonomy): Eukaryota > Fungi > Basidiomycota > Agaricomycetes > Boletales > Boletaceae > Chalciporus > Chalciporus sphaerocephalus. Next base: position 621,704 of record JBBPTH010000007.1, read on the forward strand.
AGGATCCTGTTGCTGCGCCGAGCTCCCAAGCGTCGATCGGGTGACGGATGGCTGAACAGTAGATCCGAAAAGGGAGCCCACTGGTTTTGGTGCTTGTGAAAGCTGTCCGAACAAAGAGGTAGTAGGTTGGGTAGTGCTCTGTCCGAACAACGAAGCCATGGGCTGGGTTGGGTTTGCTGTGCTCCCTCCAAAGAGTGAGTTAGTGGGCTGAGTTGCACTAGGAGCGGCTCCTCCGAATAGGGAGGTGGTGGGTTGCGTTGTGCTCGTTGCACCTGGTTGGATGGTACTCGTCGTGCTCCCTCCAAACAAGGAGGTAGTGGGTTGTGCGGTACTCGTCGTACTCCCAAACAACGACGCACTGGGCTGCCCTACAGTGGTTGCACTCTGACCGAATATCGAGGCACTAGGTTGGGTGGTAGTAGTTGCAGGCTGTCCAAAGAGCGACGAAGTCTGTTGGGCAGTGTTGTTTGCATTCCCGAACAACGACGTAGCGGGCTGAGCAGCAGTAGTGGAAGTTTGTCCGAATAACGATGTGGTAGGCTGCGAGGCGGTAGTCGTTGTAGACGCAGCAGGCTGTCCAAAGGTCGACGACTGTGTTGCTGGCTGGGTATTTCCAAACAAGCTCCCTCCTGTTGTGCTAGTGCCAGTACCCGTGCTCGTACCCGTGCTCGTACCAATGGTAGTCCCTCCAAAAAGATTCACGCCACTAGCAGGAGCTGTAGTCGTAGATGCACTCCCAAACAAACCCGTCCCAGCACCCGCAGTCGGAGCAGGCTGAGTCGTACTCGGTGTTGTAGACCCGAAAATCGATCCTGCCTGTTTTTGCGCTCCAGCTGATTGCCCAAACAGCGACGTGGTCGCAGTTGGCTGTGTCGTGTTCGTCGTCGCAGCAGGTTGTCCAAAAAGCGATGGTGGTTGGGTGGTTGATGGGGTCTTGGCTCCAAACAAACTCCCTCCTGTTGTCCCAGTGCCAGTGGTTGTCCCTGCACCACCAAAAATACTACCTCCAGTACTAGCAGGAGTAGTTCCACCAAACAGACTCGTTCCCGTAGCCGTCGTTGACCCTTGTTGAGCAGTGTTGGTGCCACCCCCAAAGATGCTACTTCCACCTGTGGTAGAGGGTGTCGTTGTCGCTGTGCTTGCCCCAGTGTTACCAAATATGCTACCACCTGTTGAGGCTGGAGCTGTGGCTCCGAATAAACTCGTACCAGTGCCTGTAGTGGACTGTCCTTGCTGCGTGGTGTTGTTGCTGGTCCCTCCAAAGAGGTTACCCCCAGATGGATTTCCAAAACCACCGAAGGACGACATGGCAGATGGACTCGATGTCAGTCTAGCGAGCTGCCTGTCTGTCTACTGAGGATCGAAAGGTGTAGAGATTGAGCTCGAAAGACGTACCCTGCAACGACTACGATGTCGCGGTATGTGCAATAGCTGGCAGGACTACCTTATTTAGTAATGTAACACACCAACGACCTCGTACTTCACAGTGAATTCAAGGTAGCAGGTAGATTCACTACAATAACATAAAATCAATTGATACAGCTTCCCGTCCCGTTCAATGATCCTTCCCCGCATCCTTCATGCCTTTATCCGGGTACACCTACAACGTTGCGAACCGCTAGTCAGCACGCGCGCGCAGTTAACGCATGGCCTCGAACTGACCTTTCCAGGGTTAAACAATCCCAATGGATCAATCGTGTTCTTGATGGACCGCATCAGCTCCACAGTACCCTCTCCTAGCTCCTCGTAAAGATATTCACGTTTGCCAATACCAACGCCGTGTTCACCAGTACAAGTACCATCCATCCTGATGGCCCGTTCTACCATCCTGTGCACAGCCTGCCGCGCGATTTCCAGTTCTTCGTCGGTCCTGAACAAGAGTAGCGCATGGAAATTGCCTATTATCAAGTTGCACCAGTCAAGTCAACTGAAAGAAACGGAATACTGTCGAGACACTGGCCGTCCCCAACGTGCCCTACAATGGTAGACACAAGCTGAATCGCCTGAAGGTCTTTCTTCGTTTCATACACGAGATCGGGGAGCCGCGACACTGGAACACAGACGTCCGTACTCCATCCTCTAGCTCCCTCCAAAAGTGCCAACCCCGAATAGAGCGCATTCTTCCTGTCGGCCCACAGATCCTTGGCTTGTTTATCGTTTCGTGCAAGAATAAAATCGGTGGCGCCATGATTCTTGGTGACTTCTTTGACTATACGAGCTGTTTCTTGCAAGGAGGCCGGGGTTGGACCTTGAAACTTGAAGAAAAGGCAGTCAACTTCAGGGTATTTTTGTTCAGAGGCACCAAGAAGGTTGGTAGAGCGCATGAATTCGGAATCACAAAGTTCAACACATTCTGGGAGCGAATGCGAGATGGTGAGGTCCATCTGAATCACATAAAAGAAGTGACTCACGAATGCCAACTCCGCGGTTCATCACATCAATGACGGCTTCTGTTGCTTTCTTAACATTCGGAAACGGTACAACAGCGACGGTTGTGGGTAACAGCGGGGCCAGACGGATGGTAACCTCTGTAATAATCCCCAAAGTGCCTTCAGCACCAATGAATAGCTTCGTCACATCGAAGCCTGCCGACGACTTCCGCGCACGCTGTCGTGTTTTGATTACTTCACCGGACGGCAAAACGACCGTCTACATGTATATCATGAATCACAACCGACCAAACGAAAGAGAACGAATATACCGCATTCAGGAACCACTCGCCCTTGGCTGTACCATACCGCACAGCGTTTGCTTCACAAGTCACCATCAGCCGTCTATCAGATGAGACAAAATAAAAACTTACTCCCAGAGCATCCTGTGCTCATCATTCCACCAACTGTTGCTCCTGGTCCTGGGTCGAGCTAGGGAGATCAATAGGCACCGCCCATCTCATTGGCAAAAAGTCGCTAGGCTCACTGGAAAGAAAAGAGGAATACCTGCCATTTGCGAATGAAAGGACAACTCGATTAGCTCGCAGGATACAAAGACCGAAATGAGCTCACCCTTTCGTTGGAGCGTTTCATTGATTTCCATCCATCCGACCCCAGGCTGACAAACAATATCCGAGTCTTCTTCTGTTAGTGAGTGCGTGGATATATGGGGAGGGGTCAGGGGTAAAAGTGTTAGACTCCACAAATAGACTGACCATGGATCTCCAAGATCTTGTTCATATTGGACATGTCGACGCAAATACCACCCACAGCGTGCTATCCGGGACAGGTCAGTCACAGAGGGAACATATAATGCAAAGACAATGCGTTTGCAATAGGTGGAGCTTCTCAGTTTTGCGGTACGAAAAGCAACTGAGATAGTGTCCATAGACATTGAAAGTACAAACGCTTTCAATAGAAATGATGAAAGTCTTACACCACGATAATTGCCCTCAAGGCTAGTTCCTCCAGAGAACGGCGTGATTGGCATCCGATACTTTGTGGCAATTTTCACAATTTTCACAACATCAACAGTACTTCTTGGGTAGACCACAACAGTGTGAAGAGCACCTGGATGATAGTCATTTTCCGAGAAACCGTGTACCCTGAGATCCTCCGAGTCTGTGCTCACAATATGCTCGTCTCCTTCCCGACGGAATGTGTGTCTCAATTCTTGAATTGCTTTTTGAAAGTCTTCCGGAGATCCATATGTAGGTTCACTATCCTTAGGACCAACCCCAAGAGCAGAAAATGGTGATGGTGCACTTGACGAACCCAGGGCATAGCCGAGGAGAGCACTACCTAGAACACCAATGACGAGGGGGAGTGACAATGTTCGGGAAGTTGCTCCACGAGCGGAACTCGTACTCGCATGTCGTATGCGGGAGACTCGAAAGGGATTAGATGTGTTGAGTGCGCCATGGCGTATGGTCAAGCGGGGACGATACAGAGTAACGTCGAGAGGTCTCAGTCGGAACATTGCACCAGAAGTGGTACGATGAGCCCAGTAGGACCACCGCTTACACTTATATACATAACAGCCAGATGCTCAGAGTCATGGGAACTGACATGGGAGTACGCGGCCCGGTGTGGGCAATTTGGGTACAGACAACAACCTTTACAACTGCAGTAAAATACAATTTACTTGTGCATTAGGACAGTTTGAACAGTGTCCCAAAAAGAGAAATGGTTGTTTGGCAAAAGCCTTGGATCCAAACAACCACTTTCCTCATTCCCATCTTATCACTAGGTCAGTCATGTTGTGCCCCCCCGTTATACGCCCTGCATTTCGACGACTCGGATCTCTGACTCGCCCATGGATACTTTCTAGACATTTCTCGTCACGCATTACGTCCGATAACACCCATCTTTCCATCGCGAACACAACATTCCCGAACCAGTGGCTGCGAGATTCATGTCAATGCCCATCTTGTGTCCATCCCTCTACACGACAGAAACTTCACAGGTCCTCAGACATCCCCCATGACATTCAGCCTGTCACAGGTGGTCTGACAGACACTCCTGATGGCATACATGTCCGGTGGTCTGATGGACATGAATCATTATATACACCTACTTTCCTCGAGCGCTACTCTTCTCCAGCGAAACTATCGCAATTTCACCGAGATAAAGAACAAATCCCTTGGAATGCATCTTCCATAAATCAGGCTCCAGATCTCTATATGGAGTACTCCGAACTCAGCGATCCCTCTAGATTGCTTGCTGCCATCAGCCAACTCACCCAATACGGCCTGCTGTTCATCGGAGGCGTGCCGAACGAGCAGACCTCAAACGATACCTGCGAACTCCGTAAGCTCGCTAATATCTTCGGAGAGTTACGCACCACGTTCTACGGTGAACTCTGGGACGTCAGAAATGTCCGGAACAGCCGTAACATTGCTTACACTAACCTCGATCTCGGCTTGCACATGGATCTCCTGTAGGTCCATAGTTAACTCACGCTCTTCAAGCTGTCTCAACATCTTGGCCAGCTACTTCCAGCATCCACCGCGATACCAGATCCTCCACTGCCTGCGCAATCGTGTCATGGGCGGCACCTCGATATTCGTGGATGCTCTTCACGTAGCTTCCGCACTGCAGAAGGCTCACCCCACCGACTTCCGTATCTTGGCCACGACGCCTGTCCCGTTCCACTACATAAACGATGGACATCATCTCCACTACGAACATCCAACCATCGAGATCGACACTCTCGGTCCTGCGTCTTCCGGATCATCCATCAAACACATCAATTACTCGCCGCCGTTCCAAGCACCCTTGATGAGCTCAACGCCGGCTGTGTTCTACAGTGCTCTCAGGACATTCGCTGCACAACTAGACAACACGGACAACCGCATAGAATACACCCTGCAAGAGGGTGATGCTGTTCTTTTCGACAACCGGAGAGTGCTCCATGCTCGCACTGCTTTCACAGACGCAGCGGATGCGGATCAGGCAGGAGAGGGAGAGACGAATCGGTGGCTGAAGGGATGTTACCTTGAAGCAGACGCTATTCTTGATCGTGGAAGGGTATTGAGGACGAAGTTGGACAGACTTAATTAACACGTTACACCTGGAATCCGGAATCCCACTAGAGGAATGACTGGGCATACAACAAGATGAAGAGAAGATCATCAAACAGAGGACACCACATCCGTTCCACCAAGCTGCGACGACCATCCTATAGTTTGCTCTTCGTACTCTTCTTGATGAATGCAATCCCATTACCAAGAGCAACCTTGCCCGACGTGACATTCTTGGTTATGAATGCAATCTCGGCCGTTCCATCGGGACCCGAGCCGACCTCCCAAGCTTGCGTCTCCAGTTCGTCTCCTGGCTTCACTGGCGACGTGAATCGGACGCCAAACGTTTTCAGAGCACGCGTGTCCCCGTGAGCAATCTCCTGGATCAGTCCACGAGCTGCAAATCCGAACGACGACAGGCCATGCAGGATCACCCCACCAAAGCCCATCGCTTGACCAGCCTTGGGATCTGCATGGACGACACCCGTCAGTCCGTCAAACAAAACATGTTGAGAATCAGAGGATTACCAATGTGAAGAGGGTTGTAGTCTCCGCTGAGACGGTACAGAAGGGCTTGTTCCGGGGTGGTCTTGTCTCTGATCACCCAATCCGGTTTGCGGTCCTTTGGAATCGATTTCGCCTGTGGAGCGCTCGCAATCACTTTCGAGAACTTCTCGCCATTTGCTCTGGCGCCGAGATAGAAGGAGGAACTAAAGAGCTTTGCATAGGCCGTGCCTCGAGGGTCCAGAAGCAACGACTCTCGTTCGATGATGATGCCCGACTCTTTAAACTCATGTCATCAGCCACTGGCATTCATGAGAAATACTGTGCATGTCGGTGCTCACTCACTATTTTCGTGAATGGCGGAGACACGACTCGACAGTTTCCACCCTGGTCCACTGGCCACCGGCAAGTCCTTTAGGATCTCGATGCTCTGAGTACCATGAACCTATGTGCTATTCCTCAGAGGCTGTTTGGGTGTAAACAAGTGAAGTCAGAACTAGCGTACCACTCTGTCAGCCTTCAATTTTGGAACGCCAGGAAGCTGATCCGAGCTGAGTTTGCTAGCAAAGAGTGACACATCAGTGTCGTCCCCTTTCCGACTCGGATGAGCACAAGATTGACATCTGTCACGAGAAAGATAGGAACCTTTCAACGACAATACAACAGGGTAGGTCGGTAATGGACCCCACGCCTTGTCTGTGAACTAGTTGGAGGACCCAGCACGTCAGAAATAGCGGAGTGACACACCCAACTCATATACTAGAGATAGATCGTCTTTCTTTGCACCGACACCGAGTGCATACGTGATAATGTCTTTCCGTGTCCATGACACCGGCTGGTCAGCGGTCTTGTATCCTACTGCTTTTCCAAGGTCGTAGCTCATTTCAGTTCTATGTCAACGCTGAACGAAGTGCCTTTGAGAGATACTGGGAGAGCTTGAACTTGAACTTGAAGAAATGAACCCTTTAGCCGGCTGTGTGGTTATCTAATATCTCATTCCCAGACTATCCCCAATGGTGTCCTCTCCGCAAACGACGTCTGTTGCCAGCAGTGAGTAACTGTGATATTATGCTACGAACAGATCAGCTACGAGATACCCGCTGCTAGTAAGTCCGACTCGTCCGACTCGCAATCCATCTGCGAGAAGGGAATACATAAGCTTGAATGCACTGATGCATTGATATGACCATTCCATCAGATCAGTGTTCAAATGATCTAATGTTTTGCTGTGGTCATTAGGCGCGCTTCGAAGCCAATTCGACAACCAGCCATGAATATCTCAGGATCATTTCACGGCCAATCTTGCCGATAGACAAACGAGGTGAATGAGGCCAACGCCGCGGCCAGGAAGCAGAACTTTGCGCGAACTGTCAGCGGACGTGAACTAGCGATCAGCAGACAAAGTATCACCGTGGTGTATGTGCACATTTATCAATGTCATGTCATTGAACACTGGGGTCGGCCGGTCCGGGCGTCGAAATTGTTTCTAAATCTCACCGGGTGGTTTGGTTGGCAATAACAGCAGCTATCGAGATGGTGCCAAAACGACTCGGGGGTGCAGTTGTGACCATCGCGGCGCTGCATGTCTGGCAAGTCAGAGCGGAGGAATTGTCTGACCTTGGAAAACTGCTTTGCCTTGCCGATGGAGCATGTGAACGAACGTAAGCAGATCTCCACAGTGTTTCCATTGGCACTTGCTGTTTCGATATTCCGTACACTCAGGATGGTTCAGCCCTGCAGGACTGGGACAGCCTTTAGAGTAGGTTGCAGCAGTATGGCATTGCTGGTGGTATGCGGATATAAGACGCAGATTACTTGGCTCTGGCGAACCCTGACAATATCACTCCCACCCAGTGACTAACTTGATCTATCCTAGCCTCAAAGCCGCTCCCACGTTTCTTCCTTCAAGTGTGGGGCAGAGGGAACGGAAGTGATCCTTGTGATCGCTCAATGTCCTCAAACACGGATGACTACCAGCCTCCTCGTGTCTACGCCGAGGGCACTTGGCTCTACGGGGCGATCGTCGCCGCCGTCTTCTATGGGATCGTTTTCGTTCTCTATGTCATGTGCTCTCGTTCCCTTTGGCGTCGGATTCGTTCCCGTGATGGTACTCACAAACGACACTGGTTCTTCTTCATCTATGTCAACTTCATCTTTGTTTTGGGTACCCTCTATGTCGTCTTCAACTCGCAGATCACCCAGCTTGGTTTCATCAACAATAGGAACTATCCTGGTGGTGAGTCTCGTGCATGGTAACGACTTCGGCCTTCGATACCCATCGTTTCTTGCTCTCTCAGGTCCTAGTCAGTTTGAAGCAAATACTTCTTCTCCACCTCTTAATGTCGCTTTCGTCGTTTCCAATTGGTGTGCCGATGCACTCATGATACGAGTCTCTTGACCTATTGCCTGTTGGTCGATAGTAATGCTTCTCCCCTTCAGATATGGCGTTGTGTGGTAGTGTATACGGACAGCAAATTCCGCCTCCTGGTCACCGTGATAGGCTTAGTCTTGCTTCTTGCATCCGTTGTCACAGGCTCGCTCTGGGTCGCCATTGTATCAGAACCTGCACAAGCGGCAACCGGCTGGATGTCTTTCAGTCTCCTGTTCCCATATCTCAGCGTTTCCCTCGCCATCAACATCCTCATAAGTATCCTCACCGTCCTTCGATTGTTGTACCACCGAGCATGTATATCAAAAGCCCTCGGCCCTGGTTATGGCGTGCTCTACGCCAGTTTCGCGGCCATGATTGTAGAAAGCGCCGCCGTGTACTCCATATGCTCGTTATTATACCTCGTTCCCTACGGTGTAAATAGCCCCCTCGCAAACGCTTTCTTGCAAATCCTCGGTGAGGCACAGGTTAGTTCTTCCTTCGTTCCGGCGTGGATCTCGCAGGTTGACATGACCTCATTACTTCTGCCGTCGGCCACAGATCATCGCTCCCCTTCTTATCACCTATCGCGTCTCCGAAGGCAAAGCCTGGACTCGAGATTTTGCGACTCGCTTACCGACTTCTGGCTCCCATGCCTTGAGTCCGCTATCGACCCAACGCCGCCCATTTTCAGCCCCGATTCCTCCACGTCCAAAATCTCTTCAAGTCCAAGTAGCCCTCGACATGTCGCGACATACCGAACAAGAAAACTCGGCTCATTTCGCCGATAAGGAGGAAACGGGACTAGCCATGTAACACCCTTGATACCAAAGCTGTAACGATGGCCCATCTTAGATTCGGCTTAACCCCTCGTTTTCTTGATTATCGACTATCACGCTCTTTTTGTTCACTTTCCCCCTGGGACTGTATGGCTAGAATCCCCTTCCCGTAATGACATACATTGGACGCGACGTATCTTCTCTTTGGATACCCTTTTGCGGTTGGTCTCTGTTCGTCCACATATCTATATTTAGTCCTGCTCAGATATCACGCTCATCTCGGTTGTTCACGATGATGTGTGTATCCATCCCACGATTATTTTGATGTCCCAATGTCTAAGTAAGAACTTTGTATTACCGCACTACGCGTGATAGCAGGTGATGGCGTGTGATGGCGGTTTCGGGTGTGCGTGAGAGGAGGCCGCTTCAACTGGGTAGATGGGGAGCGCGATTGTCAAGGGCAAGCCCAGTGCTTCTGGAAATCTGCTGAGAAACGATGCGGAGGCTGTGCCACTCGTTGCAAAGAGCATCTGCGACGATTCTCCAGATCCGACTAGGGAGAGAAGAGAAGTATGGGTTTAAGGAAGAAAGACCTGATTCATCCTCCAAAGAAGGGCGGGAGTGAAGAACGCATTGATATGGACGACGTACAATACAACAAGATGCCCTACATGGTCATGGTCTACTTCGTGTCTTGTTTTTCTTTCCTTTCCAGTCTACATTGTGACAACAATTAGGAACCTCTCTCCTACCAGAACAGATGTGTGGTCTTCGGTCCGAGGTCACGGTACGACAAAGGATGTCGCACGAGTGCTCCGTTCTCAGACGTGCATATAGAGTCCTGCATCTTTTCTGATCTTCGTCATCGCTAGCACGAGTCCCAGACGTGTCAGTCGACGTCCCACGGAGATGCTATTTAATAATTGGACAGACTTACCAGCGATAATTGCACTGCCTACACCACTTCCATCTTCTGCATGGTGCGTCACGATGTTGCTGGAATTTTACAAACCCAAGTAAGTGGGAAAAATGGCAAGATAAGGATACGTCAGAGCGAGGACACATACCGGCCTTTGTCCCCAAAGATGTCTTGTAATCCTTCGTGCACACGGTCCGCAAAAGAGGGGTATTTGTGCTCAGAGAAAGATCAACCACTTGGAACAGACGACCTGGAAAAGAAATACAAATAACATAGGGGATCTACTCACGTTGTACAAAGAACCGTCCGCACCAACAGAGCACCCTTCCTCTAGGTACCCCATCTTCTTGACGATCGCAGCAATGCCGCAGGCGCTCAAACGGGCTGCGCGACGTCCAATCAATTTGGCAAGGGCACGGAAGAACTGCCGTTCGGCCAATGTCGTCTCGAGCGCGAAAAAGTGGGAAAAGATACCGATCAACATAAGTAATTCATCGGTCGGATCGCTGTCAAATCAGTGTGAGCTCCAATTTACAGAATAGCTATCGAGAGTAAATTAGGATCAGGAGAACAGTCTTGCCTTTCCATCAGTGACAGGAATGCTGTGTCGAAAGAATATGGCCTCTCGATCTTGTAAGTGTTCTGACCGAGGAAAAGAACTCCTTCGTCAATCAGCTCGCAAATCACAAGCCGGAGAATTTCGCCCAGATATCGGCCAGAGATGAGTTTCTCGAATGCTTGTTCACCAGGCTTGTTTGATGATTCATCCACGATTGCGTCGTATTTTGTCCGTGGAAGATGTTCATGCTCAAATGAGTCAAAGGCACCCTTAAAACGTTTCTCAGAGGCTTTTGTAAAGGGCTAGTGATAGACACGTAACTCACCCATTCACAATTGATAGCCATGTCTACGTCCGGAGGAATACCTAAGTTCGCAATCTTGGGGATGTCCTTCACATGCTCCATGTATGCAGCATTACAACCTGTCCCAAAGATGACCGCTATCTTAGTCTTTGGGTTGACGTAATGTGAAGCGATAAGTGTGCCTGTTGTATCATTTATGAGCGCTGTTAACGTGATGGGGAGATTATATTTAGCAAGCGATTGTTTAAACATCTCAGCGACATCTCTTCCTTCAGTGTTCGGGGCACCGAAGCCTTTCGTCCAGCGGATAAGTTCACCATGATCAATCCGTTCTTGTCTTCGTTCAGAGGTACGGCACACACACACAGACGCACATGGACCCAGTCATCCAGATGGTGCATCGGAGTAACACGGAGAGCTTAGTTCAGCGCGATCTTCAGAAGTCGGAATTACTCACGAACACGGATATGAGAACTGCCAGTGACAACGCAAATCCAATTTATATGTGATGAGACCTTGTTTTATCGAGTGTGAGCAGGATCACTTACAGTAAACCCTAAGGGCAATATTTGGCCTTCTTTCAACATACCCGGACCATCTCCTGTGTTTGACTCTATAAATGTTTTCAGACATTCGGCACAGAAATCGAAGAGTTTTTGTCCATCGTCTTGTTTCTGTTCTTCAGTGAGACGATACTTGGTTTGAGTAAGCTCAAATTTGCCGTCACCCTGCAGGGTAACAAGGCAAACTCTTAGGTTCGTGCCACCTGTCAATCGATGTAGTGATTATGCAGATGGTATGGCGCGGATTTGGTGAGTGATGAAGCCAGCACAACGAGAGGATAAGGAAACACACCAAGATCTAAAGCCAAGAAGTCACCCGTCTCTTGACCGGTTGGCCATCCGAATACAAAAGTAGGGATCATTGGTTAGATGGCACATGAGATCAGGGTCTATTCTCCCAAAGGCGCCCATAAAAATGGAGAACGAAAAGTGCACGCATACAGGGCAAAGGGTGTGCACAAGCTCCGAGATATACTGAAAGGTGAAGGGGAAGACTAGTACATCCGGTGTCGCGCACTTAAACGTTGATGCGATCGATGAAGTCAGTTAATCGGCTTCCATCCGCCCCTCAGGGGTTACTTAAATTCGCGCGGAAAAGGTAAAAAAAGAGGAGGGGGATACAAAACGGGGTCATGTGGATGGGATACGTACTACGATCTGATTGTATTTTGCCAAACCCAGTTCCAGGGACTCGGTGAATGCCTCAACAATCATACGCATTCTTTGAGGGGTTAGGGTGAACCTATACCATGTAACCGATGGCGGTTGTACACGTCGTGGAAAGGCGCATATAGAGTAGGATGCGATTCAGTCAACGCGATTCGATCGAGGAGGCGGAGGGAAAGACTGACAGAGTCTCGTATTTCCTGAGATGATCTGCCATCGTCCTGAGATCGCAAGGGTGAGCATACGATGATAGTGGTAGTAGATTCGAATTGAGAGAGTTGGAAATTAGGCATAGACGCACTTTTTGGTGGCATGGGGGAGATCTTCTTCATCCTGGGTACGAGTATGGATTGCGATCGTCTGACCCGAAGGCAAGACGACGCTTCCGCTGCCACGGCGCGAGGCTGGCATTTCTAAGTCTTGAGGATAATTCTAGTCGGATGTATCGTCGTGGGAGGGGATGATGGTGAGGGGAGAGGAAGAGATGCACGAGAGCTCGCAGACTGAGTGGAGCTACCCGCGTCCAAGGTTTGGCCAATCACATCACACTGTCGCACGTGAGAAAAACGCGACTTATATATCCGAGTATCGTTGCTTTTCCATTGACATAGAGCACACGTCGAGGATGATTGGGCTCAAGGGGACTCTGAACGTACGTGTTATGCTCGACACAACTGAACTGTCCTCATCCATTCGAACAGGTAATCGACAACTCTGGCGCGCTTCTTGTCGAGTGCGTTAATGTCCTCAAACAAAAAGTTAACAACGGCTGGGGTTCCGTTGGGGACGAAATAGTATGCGTCGTCAAACGCGCTCGCCCGCTCACCGATGTACAAGCTGCTTCTGCAACCGCCGTCAAAGTTCGCCGAGGTGACGTCCGTCGGGCATTGATTGTTCGCACCAAGAAAGAAGTGAGGAGACCTGACGGGAGGCTTGTCAAGTTTGACGACAATGCCGTGGTATTACTGAACAACAAGAGAGAACTTCTGGGAACGAGAATCGGTGGTATTGTCAGTGCAGACTTGCGGATGAGAGGATGGGGGAAGATTGTCAGTTTGGCACCAAGGGTAAGCACGAGCAAAGAATGAACTCCTCAAGAGGCACTAATTTGTTGATCTGTATCCAGGCTCTATAGCCACTCGCCGTCGTATAGAGATACCCTAACATCCGTACTATTGTTTCTAATTCCACTGTCCTGGAGGTGCAACATCCCGTTCAGCTCCACCCAGGTTGGTCTGAAACACTTTGAACCTACTAGCATGGCCACTTGAGTACGATACTTACGTACGTAGTTGCGAAACCCCCATGGACCGCAGTAGTTGTGCCGACCTCGAGATTAGTCGTTTTGCAAGCTGGTGCCAACCTCCAAGATGTCACCTGCCAGTGGATTCTGACCTTCTTTTTTTTTTAGCCTGGCTAATTCCTACCGTCGCAAAATCTGAAACAGAGATCAAATTCGTAAGTACAACGGCGATCTAGTGGCTACTTTATTGGCGGGCTGTCGTTTCCCGTCCTCATGATAAAAGTACGCAGCATGGTATAAATGTAACCATCCTGCTGGTCTTTTTTGTACGACTTTTGGCTCAATGTTCCGACTGAGATCTCTCGACCGTGTACGCTCGCCCATACCCCATAGTGCACTCAGAGTGCCACGTCCCTTCTGGGTCCCTCGCATACGACAGGCGAGCACGAGTACCACTGGTGGAGCAACTCCCCGAACGTTGTCGCTCCCACTCTTCATTGGTGTTCTAGGTAGTGCTCTCCTAGGTTATACCCTGGGCTCGTCCAGTGCATTGTCACCGTCGGCTGGTGCGAAAGATAGTGAACCCACATATGGATCTTCGCAAGACTTTCAAAAAGCCATTCAAGAACTGAGAAACACATTCCGTCAAGAAGGAGACGATGCCGAGCAGATTATCACCACCGACCCACAGCGTCTCAAGGTACGCAATATCATACCTAACAGTCGCACTGGTGCGTTTCAGTTCGTCAGAACATTGTTAAGGGGCTCAACAGCGTTCGCATATGCATATGCTTCGTTTCGATTGAACAGATAATCCTCATACTGTTCTGGTGTACCCAAGAAGCACAGAAGACGTTGTTAAGATTGTGAAAATCGCTACAAAGTATCGGATGCCAATTACAGCGATTTCAGGAAACACCAGTATGGAGGGGAATTGTCAAGCGGTAAGATCTTCGTCACTCTACGTCGAGACAAGTTGTGGTGGTTTCGACTCCCACGAGATTTTTTGCTTAGCTGCTTCTTTTCTAATTATGCAACCGGGTTGCTTCACTCACTCTCAACTTAATATTCTTGTACTTCCCGAAGGAGCTGATCTACATCTCGCATAGCACGCTATGGGTGGTATTTGCGTCGACATGTCGAATATGAACAAGATCTTGGAGATCCATGGTCAGTCTATTTGTGGAGTCTAACACTTTTACCCCTGACCCCTCCCCATATATCCACGCACTCACTAACAGAAGAAGACTCGGATATTGTTTGTCAGCCTGGGGTCGGATGGATGGAAATCAATGAAACGCTCCAACGAAAGGGTGAGCTCATTTCGGTCTTTGTATCCTGCGAGCTAATCGAGTTGTCCTTTCATTCGCAAATGGCAGGTATTCCTCTTTTCTTTCCAGTGAGCCTAGCGACTTTTTGCCAATGAGATGGGCGGTGCCTATTGATCTCCCTAGCTCGACCCAGGACCAGGAGCAACAGTTGGTGGAATGATGAGCACAGGATGCTCTGGGAGTATGTTTTTATTTTGTCTCATCTGATAGACAGCTGATGGTGACTTGTGAAGCAAACGCTGTGCGGTATGGTACAGCCAAGGGCGAGTGGTTCCTGAATGCGGTATATTCGTTCTCTTTCGTTTGGTCGGTTGTGATTCATGATATACATGTCGACAGTCGTTTTGCCGTCCGGCGAAGTAATCAAAACACGACAGCGTGCGCGGAAGTCGTCGGCAGGCTTCGATGTGACGAAGCTATTCATTGGTGCTGAAGGCACTTTGGGGATTATCACTGAGCGTAAATCTTGGTGCATTTTGTAATTTCTTTTACAGGAGGCATGTTCCTTTTTTGTAACAGTTACTGTTCGCCTGACCCCGGTGCTACCTACAACCGTTGCTGTTGTACCATTCCCGGATGTCAAGAAAGCGACAGAAGCTGCGACCGACGTAATGAACCATGGAGTTGGCATTCGTGAGTCACATCTTCCGCTCCATCGCCGTGATCTTATCGTATTCCTTGTCAGAATGTGTCGAATTGTGTGACTCCGAATTCATGCGCGCGACCAACCTCTATGGTGTCTCTGAACAAAAATACCCCGAAGTTGATTGCCTTTTCTTCAAGTTCCAAGGTCCATCCAAGGTGTCCTTACAAGAAACAGCGCGTATCGTCAAAGAAGTCACCAAAAAGCATGGTGCCACTGACTTTATCCTGGCGCGAAACGATAAACAAGCCGAAGATCTTTGGACTGATAGGAAGACCGCCGCTTTTTCAGGGATAGCCCTTCTGTCAGGAGCTAAAGGATTCCCTACGGATGTCTGGTCAGTCCTTCCGCTCCTGCGTCTAGTAAATAATGTGATTATTGATGAGGTGGATCACTTCACAGCGTTCCGGTGTCAAGACTCCCTGATCTGCTGTATGAAACGAAGAAAGACCTTCAGGATGTTAAGATTGTATCTCCTATCGTAGGGCATGTAGGGGATGGCAATTTCCATGCGCTTCTCTTGTTCAGGACCGAAGAAGAATTGGAGATCGCTCGGAAGGCTTCACGCAGACTGGTCGAACGAGCTATCAGGATGGAGGGCACTTGTACTGGCGAGCATGGTGTTGGTACTGCCAAGCGTGAATATCTTTACGAAGAACTAGGGGAGGGTACTGTGGAGCTCATGCGGTCCATCAAGAAGACCATCGATCCACTGAATTTGTTCAACCCCGGAAAGGTAAGTTCTAGCTAATGTCCTCATTATGTACTTTTGCTGACGGCACGTATGCAACACCGTAGTTGTACCCGGATAAGAGCATGAAAGATGCGTTCAAGCAACAGTGAGCAGAACGTTGGAGACTGCATCATTTCCCTTCACTTGTTCTTGTCATATCTACAGTTTGGATATATTTCATATTATGTTGGTCCAATTTCACTCTTTAACTTGATAAGATCATGAGGCGAAATATAATCGAAAAGGCCACTCATCATTCGTTGGTGGTCTAATGAAGTTGGTGTGATTGAATTGACATGTTCGCCGAAGATAGGGACAAATGAACTCGGTAACTACATGACCAGTGTTTTGCATCCGTGCTTCAGCCTCTGCTGACAGAATCCCCACAGGTGTCATGGACACGGAAAGACATTATCACGTACGCACTCGGTGTCGGTGCAAAGAAAGACGATCTATCTCTAGTATATGGTCAGTTCGCCGTACTTCTATGGTTATTCTGTGTTACTGAGCGACTCGCAGAGTTGGGTGTGTCACTCCGCTATTTCTGACGTGCTGGGTCCTCCAACTAGTTCACAGACAAGGCGTGGGGTCCATTACCGACCTACCCTGTTGTATTGTCGTTGAAAGGTTCCTATCTTTCTCGTGACAGATGTCAATCTTGTGCTCATCCGAGTCGGACAGGGGACGACACTGATGTGTCACTCTTTGCTAGCAAACTCAGCTCGGATCAGCTTCCTGGCGTTCCAAAATTGAAGGCTGACAGAGTGGTACGCCAGTTCTGACTTCACTTGTTTATACCCAAACAGCCTCTGAGGAATAGCACATAGGTTCATGGCACTCAGAGTATCGAGATCCTAAAGGACTTGCCGGTGGCCAGTGGACCAGGGTGGAAACTGTCGAGTCGTGTCTCCGCCATTCACGAAAATAGTGAGTGAGCACCGACATGCACAGTATTTCTCATGAATGCCAGTGGCTGATGACATGAGTTTAAAGAGTCGGGCATCATCATCGAACGAGAGTCGTTGCTTCTGGACCCTCGAGGCACGGCCTATGCAAAGCTCTTTGTAAGTCCTCGAGTCTTGACACTCTCACGGGTCGTCCATCCTGACACATTCCCAGAGTTCCTCCTTCTATCTCGGCGCCAGAGCAAATGGCGAGAAGTTCTCGAAAGTGATTGCTAGCGCTCCACAGGCGAAATCGATTCCAAAGGACCGCAAACCGGATTGGGTGATCAGAGACAAGACCACCCCGGAACAAGCCCTTCTGTACCGTCTCAGCGGAGACTACAACCCTCTTCACATTGGTAATCCTCTGATTCTCAACATGTT